>BSDF01000001.1:16378521-16978521 GCA_027925045.1 Hypotaenidia okinawae | reverse complement strand
TAAATATCATAATATTTGTGTTTAATAGCTAAT
Source organism: Hypotaenidia okinawae (assembly GCA_027925045.1). Classification (NCBI taxonomy): domain Eukaryota; kingdom Metazoa; phylum Chordata; class Aves; order Gruiformes; family Rallidae; genus Hypotaenidia; species Hypotaenidia okinawae. The sequence continues at coordinate 16,978,488 of BSDF01000001.1, read as the reverse complement.
TGCCAAACAACAGAGTTTCCTTACAAACTAGTAGAATAATTAATGTTTAGAGTGCTCTATGGCATGTAAAAGATTATCCTTTACAAATTAGAAAATACTGTATAATTCACAATTTCACCTTGCCATTTAAGCATCCTTTTTTGAGTTTCATCAGTAGAAACAGTATCATGCTATATATGCTTCACAGGAATAATGGGTAACCTCTGTAGGAGCTTCTCTAATTGCTGATAAGCAAGGCTGAAGAAAAGTACAGCATACAATTTGGGGGAAATCCCAAAGGCTAAGTCTTGTATATTTAATAGCAGTTAAATGGATAATGTTTGTGGTACCTTAGAAGTACATTGTAATGCCTTAAGAAGTTCTTCCAAAGTCAGAAGAAATTGTCTCTCTAAGATGCTTGGTGTTTCTCCAGAATGTGATGCTGTTCAGAACTCCTTGTTGGCACCACTAGCAAGATTTGTTGCAATCCTCTTCATCCATGACTGGGGCTTATGAGCTGACACCTGAGCAGAATCAACTGATACTTGAGAGGGTGATGTATTAAGGTAGGAAATTGGCACGCTGCTGTTGCTGTCTAGAGTTGTTGAGTGGGATTTTGAGCTCTATAAACATGAAAGCTATCTTTGAGTCTCCTAATTTGGTATGATTCTACATTTTTCCAGGTTCAAATGATGACACCACTAAGCAAGGTGGTATATGGACTCCTGAGCAGGTATAGCAAAGTGTTTTCTTCAAATGACAGAGAAACCATTTCGAGAATTTAGTGGGTAACTGGACATATGGAATAGCAACCCATCTTTTGGTGAATAGACAATGTCAAATTTAACACATTATTTCTCAGAAGTTCCTCTGTTTATGATATTTAAGGCTATAGGAATAGCTTTTCCAAAGCAGCTGACAAAAGTCTGGAAACCCTGTATGCCTTTTGATTTTGCATAACACAAATGCTACACACTATCGTTTTCACTTTAATAAAATTGAACTACTCACATCTTACCAGTTTTAAAAACAACTTCAAATTTGGTTTTGCCAGTTTCTTTAAGAGAAAGTTTCTCAGCAGCCGCTTTTCATAACAGAAAGACACAATGACCTTTCTGCTTAACTATTTGGGACAAAGTCAATTTGTGCTCCATCTCCTGCAAGTGTAATTGAATGATCACTAGCCTGAACTCTAAGTTACATAATTGTAATTAATTATATCACAACTGACCTGCAGTTCTGCTTCTCAGTCCTCCCTTATGCCCTTCTCAAACTGGGACCACGCTAACTGACAAATGATACTCTGCACTTTTAAATTTAAAGCCTGAGTTTCTTTCAAAAAGAGCAAAGACCATACAGCAACTTTCAAATATCAGCTTCTTCCTACCATTTCTGAGGTATGTTTTTTCTTTGCTGAAGCTTAATTAACACAAACTATAGTCCAATGTTGGAAAGCAGAAGAAGCCTTTGAGAAACCCTGACAGGACAGCATGGACAGAAAGCATAAGTGATACTCAAGCAGAAAGCTGATGTGAGAAATTCTGACTGATGCCTGAACGTGACTGATAAGCAGATGAAAGGCAGGAGGAACAATGTCAGCTGATGCTTAAAATAGCCCAGAGAAAATGAGAGAACAGTAGGATCTGTTGAGGATGGGTCAATGCTTTGATAGCATTTCTAAATCAATGTCACAGGCTCCTGACGGCAGTACAGCAAAGGACTTAAGAAGTCACAGAAGTCAGGTTTCCTGTTAAGCCAACTTGTGAGTTCCCTCATTATTAATCAAGACCCATTTTTAAACAAAGGATAGGTTGCTGTGGACTAACCCCTGTATTTTTCCAGCTCTGACACCTTGTATACAATGTCTGTTCTTAAGCAGGAGGCACACTCACCGATGGTTTAGATCCACTGTTTTCTATCCACTACTGAATTATTGTAAATCCTTTACACAGATTTTTTTTTTACAGCTCACGTGGTAGTTCTCATATGTAGTGGAAACTCCATAGCTTGTGAAGTATTGCTGAAAAGGAGAAATATTCAGAATTTTAAGAGGCAATATTCTGTATTTTTATATTTCTTTCAGACATCAAAGATTCACTGTAAATGTTTGGTGAATGATGCACACTCCTATGGACAACTTATGATTTCATGACTCACAACACCTCAAAGGACAGCACTACAGTTTCCACTGTACTGCCTAAGATAAAAATAGAGTACCTTTTAAATGAAAGCGCAGGACATTCTGATTTCATAAAAAACATAATGAATGCTCCTCCTTAGGCTATTGTGACTTTATTGAGTCAATGGGCTTGCTTTTAATTTATAGAAAAGAGTCTGGCCAAGAATTTTCATAAATGTGTGGTAACCACCTTTGTTTTCTGTATATTACAGTGTGAAAGCATGAAGGGTTTGAAATGCCCTTGAGGACATACATTCATTCCTTTTACACAGAGCTTATGCTGTATTGCAAACATGCACAAGTCAGAAAGGTATTTTTAATATAAGGAAACAATATAATTTCCCAGACACTGCACTTCCAAGGAACTGCTTGATGCCGGTGAAGTACAGGGCTGAATCCTCACAGGGAGCATGGAGAGGGCAACTCCTGCACATTGTGGTCCCTGAAGGGCAGGCACTCCTATAGGCTCCCTATAGATAAAATTTTTGCCCAATGTGCAGATATGAAAAATCTGTTCCTCCTTCTACGGAAATACATGGGTTAGCATTTTTGCATACTTCAACCTGCCATACTCTAGCTGGTTCCAGTAAGCACCCTCCCTGGCGGAGTGTCCTCTCCTGGCTCAAAGCTGCAGCCCAGTCTCAGCCCAGCAGCAGTAAAAATCTTCATCAGTATCACCTCTATCTTTTTTTTTCTCCTTCATCCCCTGCCCCAAGAATCAGAGGTTTGCTTTCACTTTTCTGTTTCTTCAGGGTTTTGCTTCATTGCTAAATCAGTAAGCATAGCTATACAGAAGTAGTTCTGGGATAATGTGAGGGACTTCATGATCTTTTGAGACTCTAAGGGTCGTCTCCAATCACTTACCATATCCTAATCTGCCCTCATGTAGTGATGAGCCCTACGGCATTTAAGGTTTATAGATAAGTAAGATTCAACATAAGAAGGAATTTTTATGAAAGACAACCCAAATTCCTCACAAAGAGGAGGCTTCTGGATACAGAGGGGTATGATACTTTGATGGAGCAGATGAGAAGCCACTCGTCTGTAGACAAACCATTTCAAAATATGCTGGTGTACGAGGGCAGATCTAGCTCCTACAGGTTCAAAGAGAAGGCTGTTTTGGAAATCCATGGACTGTAGACCATACTCGTGTTGGTCCATATCACCTATTGTCATGTTTCTCCAACAGCAAGCTTAGGAAAAGTAAAATATTTCGATAATCTAAAAATTTAGTAGATATATCAGAAAAACATGGGAATGAAACAAACATTTGGAGTTGCTAAATGCAGTGTATTGGATGTCTGCATGCTAATTTCTTTGCAGGCTGTTAACAATAATACCTTCACATAAAAAAAAAATGTTTTGGGCAGTTATGGTGCCTGAGGGATTTGATTTAGAAGAAAACACCAGAAATCTGGCTTTGTTGGAGTAAGTTTGCATCACTGTTGAGCACAGGATAGAACACAGTGTAATTTGGCAGAAGCAGGGCAGTATGCATTTTATTTCAGGGCATTCCATTGTATGTCTGTGACAATTTAAAAATAAAAGCTGCATATTTTTGGAGGGGACTTAAAAGATAATGTTGAGATTTTGGGATTCAGTCAAAAATATTTTGGGACTATGTTTTGTGTTTTCATGGTTAATCTTGAATACATTTATGTTCGTATCCAGCTCATTCTTTTTTCATGTGCATAGTATCTCTTTACTTGATCAACAAGACTAGACCTTTATAATTTCAGAGAAATACAATGATAGAAAGAAAGGTTTATCTTGCTGTTTCCTATTATGTGTTCCAATTGCTATAAAATACTGTATTGAACTACAATATTGCAGATAATAGTACAAAATGAGCTATCTAAAATGCTTAAAACTAGCTTTCTAAATCTGTCCTTTCAGATAAAAAGCTTTAAATCTAATGTGACAAGCCTGAGGCATATTTTATTGTTATAAAACTTGGTTTAATACCATGTAAAGCTCTAATACTTCCTTTCAATCTTAATAACTTTAATTTTAAATTATTTTAAATGCTTTATTTACTGATGAAAAATCTTTATAATCAGATTGATTCAAATGGCCTTAAAGAATTCATGGGATATATCCTTACATTTGATGCAATGTCACAGTCTGTGGAAAAATGGTTCACAACTTTCATATTAACCATCTTTATATCTTCCTTAAAATACTTATTTACCTGGAATTTAATAGATTATTATTTATCTGAACCAATTAAAAAAATACATATAATTTTTGTGCCTTGCCTGAGCATGTTCTTTTTATCTTCTATTTGAAGATCTGGCTATTTAATTCCCTCTGTTTGAATGGTATCTGGTGTTAAATAACTCCTGCATGTTGACACAGTGTGGATAAAGTCCTGCAGCTGGAAACAAACAGTGTTTTGAAAAGATGTGAACACACTCCTCTGGTGCTGTGACTTCTATAATGTTTTTTAATGTATTAATTTAAGAAATGCTCTACAGTCACTGACTGGTTCTAGCAGATGCTGATGTCTTAGAAGATGGTCAGCCTGATGGGAACCTAATTTGGTCATGTACAAGGAGGTCTTAGTAACAGATCTTTATGGAGAGCCTTACTCCAAGCTCAGTTGTTAGCAGGCTTGGACATTATGTAGTCTTTGAGTGGCGCATATTGGAATTACGGCTCTAGGTACTTAGGTACGTATATACCTAGGTGAACTAATTAGCTGCAGGGTGGATGAAACTGAAGCTTGTTTGGCTCAGAATAGCATCTAAAAACTAGTATGTGAGAAGTTTACTGATTAAAGTAGGCTTTGATTAAAATTAGGTAAGACACTACTGAAGCGTGAATTATTTGTGTCACTATAAATGCAGAGACTTCATGTAGAAGTGGCTGTGTAATAAAGTTGCTAGTGAAAGCTATACATTTTGGGATGGTATTTCAAACTTTTAACACTTCCCAACCTACTGATTCTAGTGCAGGGAATGATTTCCTATTACTCCTCCAGACTATGTTACCAGAACTTACAGATACAGGTTCTGTAACTCTTGTACTGTGCTTTCATAAGCAGGACATTGGAAGAATATAGGACAAGCTGCATGGAGTTAGATTATAGATCCACCTGCTTCAGTATCCAGTCTCTAATGATCCTCTAAGGGTGGCTGCAAGATGAAGACTAGAACAAGGAAAGAGATTAGGATAGTTTCTTAAGTACTGTGCCCACATCCATGACTCAGGGATATCTTTAATGAATGCTTTTGCCTCAGACTGATGACATTTGTTTTAGAACATACATATTCTGCACAACTTTGGATGAGAAATTATTTCTGATTTTTTTCCTTCCTTCCTTTAAAGTTGGAATTTCCTCTCTTTTTATGGAATTGTTAACAATTGGGTTTTACTTAGTTATTTTAATAAAGAAAGCAATCTTTTGATCTCATTGCTCCATTATGACATCTCTTCTGAGCTTTACAATGCTAAATACACTGAACCAAACAACTGCAGTAGACTAATATGGGTTGTGGTAGGACACATTTTCAGGAGGGTCACTTGGACTTTTCCACCATTGGTATGCCTCAGAAAGAGAGAGAAAGGAAATAAGGAGAATAAAAGTGTTTCACTGCCACCTTGGTACAGCAGGTACATTCCTTTTTTACCTCTGTGCTCATTTTTCTCTCTATCTCCTCTGTGCATGTGTATCACAAGTTTGTTATTTGATGTGTAAAATATCCGCAAGGTGCAACACTGTGATTTGTGTGCTCACATGAACTACCAGCTCTGTCAAACCAGGGCTCTTCCTGGGTGAGCGTATGCTTCTCCAGCCCCTTTTCAGTGGTCTGTGGAGACAGGACAAGGGGCAATGGCCTCAAGTTGGAGCACAGGAAGTTCCGCACCAACATGCGGAAGACCTTTTTCACAGTGAGGGTGACAGAGCCCTGGGACAGGCTGCCCAGGGGGTGGTGGAGTCTCCTTCTCTGGAGATATTCAAGACCCATCTGGACGCCTCCCTGTGCAATATGAGCTAGGGAGCCTGCTTTGGCAGCGGGGTTGGACCTGATGATCTCTCAAGGTCCCTTCCAACCCCTGTGATTCTATGATTCTCAGGAGAAGCAGTTAGCTGTTGTGGAGTATTTGCTGCTCAGATGTCTCCGCATTTTGGGTTTTTTTGTACAAACAGAAGAGAAGGAATTTGATGCTTAAGAAAACCACAGGAAGTTCTTCTCCCACCTAAGCCACACAGAAGGGTTTTTGGGTGACAACTGAAGTAGTCACACATCATGTAACACCTAGACATATTTTGATTTGTATCAGCTGGTCTCAGGTTAGACCTCTGACCTCAACCTGTATTTCCAGAGAGTTTGAACATTTCAAGCTTGAACAAGTTTTAATAGCATCAACCCCACGACCTTGCAAGAGCAAGCAGAAGAATGAAGAAATCGTATGTCTGCAGGGAGACTCATGGCATTTTTCTCCTCTGGAAAGCAAGTATTTTTACTCTTCTGAAAAGCCCCAGTGATTGCAGTGGCTTGAGTATGTATACATAATTTTCTGAAGGATCAAGGCCTACAGAAAACAAATGATAGAAAGGAAAAAAGATTACAAACATATCATTTTGCAGAACTGGTTCCTTGTGAAGGGGAGGGAAGGCTGCATGGCTGTTCAGGATACAAGTGAATGCCTGCAAATGGCAAAGCAAATTAATTTGGGGAAGGTCTAGTGAGAATTTGTGGTAGTAGAATTGCTCTAAAAAATTGGTGTTTATGTGTTTCCATCTGTCTTTATTTCATTAATCACATGGTTGGGCATCAAACAGACTTCTGACTCTTTCTGGGTTTGTTTTCTCTCTTCTTCTGTTTAATATATCAGAATGTGTTTGCCTATCTTATCAAGACTTTGTACATTAGACCTTTTAAACAGTAAAATCTGTTCCAATAAATCAAGGCTTCTCTAACTTAGCTGGGAAGCTGGCATCTCTGTTTATGGCTTTAGAGGGAATTTGAAAACATCTGTGCCTGATGAATTAACATAAACACGTAGTGGCTCCTGCGGCAGGAATAGTTCAGAGGTGCAGATAACTGGCAATAAATAATTAATGACCACTGAGGTAATATCTTTCTTTTATTACTGGAGCTGGTGTGAGCACACAGTGCAAGCCATAAACCAAACCTTGCTTCAGAGTTGGTCATTTCTGTTCAGTTGGCTTTCTGTACTGATTACAGTCCAGAACAGTGCAGGCAGCACAGAAATAAGGCCCCTCACCTCATACCTCCTAGCAACATCTGTAATGTTCACTCAGCTGAATATTCTTCCCATGTAAAACAAGGGGAATTTTGGGGTGCTCAAGGGGTCTTTCTACATGCAAGAGCTGCAGTGTGGGTGAAATGATTCAGACCCTTCTCTTAGTGCTTCTAAACTGTTTCAGAGTGTAGACAGCTCAAAAGTCAGATTTCCCTTTGCTTCTGTCTCGTCATTTCATTGTTTACACAATGCCTGCTTATGAGGACAGAAGAGGAACTTTCAGAGGCTTTTTGCTAAAGACTGAGACAAGACTGAAGACAACTCTGGACTTCACAGCTTCCTGAATTATTCCAGTGCCAAATCTACTGGTGGCAGAAAGTCAGCTGAGCACAGTTTGGCAAGTATGAGCTGCCAGGTGCTTGTGCACATTGGTTCAGACAAGGAAGGTTAAATTCCACTGACATAGTAAAGAACCTAAAATTGTTTGAGGAAAATGAAGTATTCAGGTCGTCCTCATTGTGTTGTCCCCCGCCCCCCTCTCCCCCCCGCCTCGCCCTGATATGTATTTCTCTAGCCTCTCTGCAAGGAATCTGGACAAGAAAGCTTGGTTTTCCTTAGATGGGTGTCACAATGATGTGGGGGAGACCTTTACTTCGTGCTTTTTCACATATTTATTCTTAAAGAAGCCTGTGCCACCAACCTTAAATTTTATTGCATTGCAAATCCGTTGTTCCTGTACAAAGTAATGCACTGGGGTCTCACACATCTGTAGTGAAAGTCTCTAAGGTCCCCTCCTTTTCTCAAGGAACAGGTTGAGCATTTCTGGTCCAGCCTGAGCATAAGCTCCTGCCTGTCCCCAGCAGTCTGCCTTTCTCTGACATAATCTCAGCTGCCAATTAGATCTTTTAACAATGTTTTCCAGGAATAGAGTTTTTTCCCCACTGAGTATCCCAACATATTCATATCTCTTTTGTGTCCTCAATACTGTCCATATTAGCTCTGAAGGACTTAGGAAATGGTAATAAAATGATATGGTCTAGTGGGATGATGAATACTGTTAAAAACTATTACTGGGATTTAATGCATTCGTATTTATGAGTACATATGTTATGGGACTTGACTTTTCAAGAAGGACATGAGTTACTCTGAAGAATCTATTATGTTCCATAGGCATTAGTCTGAAATGGACTTTCCCTGGGAACTTTGCTAATACTCTTTGGAGTAGTTCCTCTCAAACTAGCAGGTGGTGATGGAGCCCATAAAAGATATAGTTTGAATTGTGCAGTTTGCTTTCTGGGAAATTTGGAACATCTGTAGATTGTTTTCATTTGAAGGTCACATAAAATACGCTAGTCGTTGCTCTGCTTTTGCTAACATGAAATCCAAGTTAGATCCCCAGCTGTAATGACTGTTAGGTGTGGGCGCCTCAAGTTTCTTCTTGGATTTTCTTAATTTGAGTTTTACCTTTGTCCCTGGAAGGCAGCTTAGTACAGAAGAGCTGTGCTGATAGCTAGGACATGCTGGCTTTTATGAGTGACCAAGCACTGTAGGAGAAGGCAGTTAGTATAAGTGGCAGGATGACTGCTTGGGGAAAAGCTCCTGGCTGACTGAAGCAAAGTCAGATGTGGAAGGGGGCATGGATGGTTGAATTCCTAATGGAGTAAGAAATCAGGGAAAATATCCTCATTTGAACCGTTTATACGCTGGCTTTACATTTACTTATTTGATTAAGCACAGTACAGGTTTCAGGTGCTCAGATTTTTTAAGGTGACTTAGGAAAATCAGTAGAAGCTTTGCTTATAAATGTGGAAGCAATTATCAAGATCAGACCCTTGCACTGATATTAATTTTCTTATGATAAAGGGAGCTGCAAAAATCAAACAAGAAATTAATGCACATTTCTTCCAGAAGTGGCAGTTCTGAGTAAACAGCAATGCTTAAAAGAATGCCAGATTGTAAAAACATCAATATTAAAAAACAAAACAAAACAAAAACCCCAGCCTTTTAGGCTTGCTAGACAATCGTTAAACTGGTCCTTTAAAGAAACCCTGAGTTCACCCAGATGATCACAATTGTGAGTGACCATCCTGATATTTTGACTAACGGGAGTTTATTGTGTTGATGCCTCGGAAAACTGGAATCAAAACTCAATAGCTTTGGTGACTATTAAGCAGGTATCCTTCATTGCAGCGCTGGGCACACAGGGGATCCCTCCTCCAAATGAGTGTGCTGTTTAAAGCCAGATTTTTTATATTTATACAGATTAACTCTACATATTCATTATAATTTCTGAGAAAAGCAGGGTTATACAACTTATTTCCATGAAGTCATTTACATTAACTCCTCCCAGATAGAGCATGCTCAGTGACACTCAGGGGGTCTTCTAGTGGTCTTCAGGGATGAAGGCTGGATGTCTTCCTCTCTCTCAGTGCATGCTCTTCACGGTTTTCTCCATAGTTTCCAAAACACATTCCTGAGCTCAAAAACATTCCTGCACAAACTAGTTAGCAACACTTTTTAGCTGAAAGCAAGATATACTCTGTCTCTTAATTGGTCATTGGTCTCATTATTTATGACTCCCCTATCTTCACTAGCTTCAAGGCTGTTCCACTGTTATGGCTAAATTTTGTAGCTGCTTTCACAAAACAGCTCACATGGTTACAGCCATATTCTACTAAAATCCCAAACAAATCTATTCTTAAAGCACAAAAATACTGTCTATTCTCAAAACACGCAAATTAAAGTTATATTAATTAATTGTCTCTTAAGCTACATCTATATCAATCTACTCAGCATTATTACATTTCATTGAATCAGTGTAAGTATTGTAAAATGTCTCAACACCTTCTACTCATGGCAAAGAAGTCTCAAAGACAAAAATAATGGTGTTCTGACACATAGTGTAGCTGGGAAATACGTGGGAAGGTTCAATTCTTAATAGCTAAGCACATCTGCATGTCTATTGTGGACATTCACAGAGTGGTATTGCAGAGGACAGGCTGGAAAAACAGAGCGGGGGCAGAGGCTTCTCGAATAAAAGAGCTCCATATCACCTGCCTAGAAGCACTATTGCAGTAGGTAACAAAACTGCTTTCAGCAAGGATTAGGATATTTCCTGTAGTGTGTCACTAATTGACTCCGGTGCAACATGTCTTCATGTCACAGAAGTTCACTCGCTGCTCTGCCTGTGACACATCAAAACACTTCAGATGTGAGAGGAGCCTTTTGTGCATGACAAACACAGACAGAGCATTCTTACTCTGATTCAGCGGGCATGATGGCAGAGGCTTCACAGAAAATGAAAGGAGAAGCATGAATGGTTTGAATCGTATCTAACAGTAGAAACAGGAACCCTGGGAACTTGCCCAAAGCTCCCTAGAGTTTCTGGGAGTCTCTCCCTTGGCTTTAATGAGCACTGAATCAAAATCTATTTCTTATGATGTGTTTGCCTCTTGCTCTGAACTCCTTGCCAGGGATGTTCTTTAAGGGCCTGATTGCAGAAAGCATTCTAGGCAGCACATAAATGCTCATGTTCATATGCTCAAGTCGAAAGAAAAATTAAGCAAATGTTGAAACTCTCTGTTATCATTAAATATGTTTGAAATGCTGTGTCATTTACCTCTGTAACTCTCTGATACCCAGCAAACACCACAAATTCAGATGTTATCCTACTACAATATGGGATATGCAGCAACTATTACATTCATAGCGGACTAGTTCAATCAACAAACTTTATTGTTCAGAGCCCAAAGTGTCAACAAATTTAAAACTAAAAAGGAAGCTATAAATCAAGTCATCCCTGTGATTTTTGTTTTTCATGTATCTACTATTGATAGGGAGCTTATTCAGGATATGCTGGCGTTTTCGAACTTAAATAGGCACTTAAATCAATATACTGATGTCCACATAAAAAGACTCGGACATCAAAGATGAAAAAATATTTTTCAGACATTGTGGCTTTCACTTAAGGTATATGGGAAACCCTAGCCATTGTGTATGAACCCATAATCCTTCAGATTCAGAAATACATGATTAAAGGCCTGGAGCATCTCCCCTATGAGGAAAGGTTGAATGAACTGGGGCTGTTCAGCCTTGAGAAAATAAGACTAAGAGGGGGTCTTATTAATGTTTATAAATACCTGAAGTGTGGGAGACAAAGGGAAATGGCCAGCCCCTTTTCAGTGGTCTGTGGAGACAGGACAAGGGGCAATGGCTGCAAGTTGGAGCACAGGAAGTTTCGCACCAACATGCAGAAGAACATTTTCACAGTGAGGGTGACAGCACTGGAACAGGCTGCTCAGGGGGGTTGTGGAGTCTCCTTCTCTGGAGATATTCCAGACCTGTCTGGACGCTGACCTGTGTGACCTGTCCTAAGGAACCTGCTTTGGCAGGGGGGTTGGACTCAATGATCTCTGGAGATCCTTTCCAACCCCTACAATTCTGTGATTCTGTGAATGCTGTGGTATTTGTGTTTGAGCACATATAGGGAGAAAGCTGGACTTAGCTTCTGGTCATCATAGCAACCAATAAATATGAAAACTCAAGCCCATGTAATTCATGCTGTGTGTTATTACCAGGTCAGAACCTGGAACACATGCTCCAGCAGCTGCCCCTGCTTTCAACTATTAAATTCCCATGCTGACACCTTTTTCTGCTAATTCTGGGCTTCAAAACCCAACAACTGTGAACATTTTGTCCTGTAGAGTGTTTCAGACACTCTTCTTAAGTAATTATACAACCCTTGGGAGTTTTTTCTGCTTTCCCATTACAGGCTTTCTGTTTGCCTTTGGCCAGTATTGACAGTCTATATGTTGTCAAGTGACTACATAAGCATTAAGAATAAGATCACAAAGTGTCTAGAGTTTTGTGTCATTTACTAAGTGAAAATTAACAGAAGTATTTCTATCACTGGATATGCCACAGGATTTGGGAACTGACACTTTCCTGATTGCCGTGAAAGCTGACAACACTAATCAGAGATTTGTCAGTAATCATTAAAAAGCAATGTGATGTGATGTCATGCAGTGCAATCCCCAAATTTATCTCCTGCCTATCTTCTTCATAACTAGTATAAAGTTTGCTAATTATTTATCTCCTCTCCAACCTCCCTTTACCCACCTCCTTTTTCTTCTCTTTTGAATGCAATCAGAGGTCTATTATTACTGCAATTAGCTGAAGCACCATGAAATAGCGTGTAAGGTAATTGCCCAATGACAGACACTAACAGCTTTTATCAGCTACTTATGCATCATCAGCAGTACCTACAGCATGCTTCTGATTTCTCAGAGTATGAAGGGTGTGAGCTTGCACAGCCATGTTGCCAGGTGCATACAGGTCATAGCTCTAGGCTCCGGGTCATATCTGAAATCTGGATAGATGAACAAGGACAGCAATGTTCATCAGTAGAAGTAATACTGTCAGGTAACTCTAGATAAAGATGAGCAACCTCCACAGCAAACAGTAGATGAAGAAGCAAAAAAAAAAAAAAATTAGATTCTGAGAGGGACATTGCTGATGCCAAGCCCAGTAGCTCGATAGAGGAGGGTATTGCAGCTCCATGTCCACAGGCTCAGCCAGTAGTGAGGCTGAGCGTGTGTTCCCAGCACGCATGAACACTCATACTCACACAACATGCACATATGCTCACGGTCAGCCTCACAGATTAACCCAGGAAAAAATGCACTCACGCAAACAGGAACAGCCCCAGCACCCTCATGCTGTGTCAATACATGGTTTCTAAACCACTGATCCTACTCAACACAGAGTTATGTTGGTTGCTTAGTAGAGATTGTGCACTAATGTTCACATGCACACAACATGCAGTCTGGTCCCTAGTTGCTGGCACCACGGCCAGTAAAACCTGTCTTCCAACTGCTGACACTAGACCCCCAAACTTACAAATACCCACAGAAAAGAGCATGCATCTCCATGGTCACAAAAATATTTAGAATTGGAGTTTAATAGGAAGACAAACTGTTGAATAGGTGCATGGCATGGCCTCACCAGCAATGTGCTAGCTTGTGACCTTTTATTCTCCCTATCCCTCTATTTCCCTGTACTTGTTCCTCCCCTAGGAAGTAAAGCTGGCCAGGCAGATTAAGGAAACCTTTTCATTTATGTGGCCATCAGGAGCTGTGATGCCTGTGACAAAATAACATCCCACAACACAAAAAACAGAGCATCTCAGCTGTCTTAAACTTCTGTATTATTCCTCTGCACTGTTCCTGCAGCAGATGAAGCATTGTCTCATGTGGAATTTTTAATAACTAATCTGTGTCAGCGTCAAAAGTGGGCTAGCACAGAACTGAAAGGAAAAGCATTTTACAACCAGCCTGCAGTTAAAACCTTGATGCATAATTATTCATATTGAATAGGATTTGCTCTTGCAAGCCTCTTTATAAAGCATGTGTCTAGATATCATCTGTACTGAGGAACGCTGCATAATAAGATGCTGTCACTTTTTTTCTATTAAAGTGGTTGTGAACATATAAATAAAAGCTAGAAAACACAGCACCTGTTTTGCTGAGTGACTAACCTGTGCGCATCGTGGGAATGAAGCTGCTGAGGTAGAATCCTGCACCTGTCTCTACATAAAAAAGGAAGCATGGTAGATGATTCCTCAAGAAGTGGGAAAGAGCAGAGTGGCGAGTGAGTGGGGCTACATATTTTCTTCCACCGTATTAGCTAAACATCACTTTGTTTTGCAGTCGTGAGATTAAAACAATATTCATCAGCAAAAGCGACTATAGGAGCTCCATTTCATAGGATCAGAGAATAATAAAGCAGGTTGGAAGGGACTTTCCCAGGTCATCTGGGCCAATCCTTCTCACAAGGTAGGTATACTGCTTTATGACCTTCTTCAGTCTAGTCTTGAACACTAGTTTTAGCACTGTCATAGTAATAAACTTTCCTTATGTCTATTTGGGATTTCACCTGTGGCAGCTTGTGTCCGTTGCATCTTATTCCCTCACTGTGAACCTCCAAGAAGGATCTGCCTCTGTCTTAACTGTAGTCTTTCATCATGTATCTGAAGGCAACAACGACATTTCCCCTTACCCTTTTCTTCTTAAGGCTGAAGAAATCTCAAGATACCAAAAATCTTATTTCAACTTGAGCAGTGCAATATGTCATACATGCTCAGTCCTCAAATCTGCTGCTTGCTTCTGAGAAAGGCAACTTTGTGCTTGAGATCAGAACCAATCCCAATAATACTTAATAAGCCAGTACTGTGCTGAAATCACTGGGAAGATAAGGAAGTATGCATTAGCATTTTCAGAAAAGAAAATTAGCTCCTCTGAGAAGTATTTGCCTGCTGTCTGTGTGATACAGTTTCTAAGGATGATCCTTCAACAAGTAGCTTTTTTTGTGGACACAGAAAGTTGCCAGTTGTGTTTCTTTGCTTTGGTGAGAGTGAATTGGATCCAAAGAGCATCCAAGTGCTCAGTGCAGACCAGGTAAATATGGGTGCATCAATGTCAGATAGAACGTGCCTCATGGGGAAGCAAATAACCATGGCTGCTACAGGCACAGAGCTCCAGCTTGCTGGGAATAGCATCATACTAAACCAGATTGAGATGTATTACGGGGAAAAAATAATGAGCATACTTTCTTTAAAAAAAAAAAAATAATCCAAGTTTACCCTCTTTCAAAGATTTCTGAATCTGGACAAAAAGCGGGGGAAATTGCATAGGATTCCTCTGTCTTCTACCTGTTACATTAAGAGATTCCTCCCAGAGCTTTCTTCATGGTCCATCCTGAGCCTTATATAGTCCTATCATAGAATTGCAGAATGGTTTGGGTTGGGAGGGACTATTAAAGGTCATCTAGCCCACTCCCCTGTCTGCAATGACATCTTCATTAGATCAGGTTGCTCAGAGCCCCATCCAACCTGACTTTGAATGTTTCCAGGGATGGGGCATCTACTACCTTTCTGGGCAACCCGTTAGAGTGTTTCACCACCCTCATTGTAATAAAACCTCTTCCTTATATCTAGTCCTGTGCTATCCATAGTCATTTTACTGGTTTGCTTGAAGAAGTGAAGGTATTCAAACTGTGCTGCACTTGAAAGAAAAAAAATGTTTTATATATTGCATAATCTGAACCATAACAATTTGTTCCAACCTGAAGAAAACTTCGGGATAAGCACACATAGCAATGACATTTTGAGATTTATGAAGCTAAAGTTAGCTGCCACTGATGTGGAATGAAAAAAGCTATGAACAATTTTTCTATGACAGACTGCCCAATAAAATTCAGAAAGGTTTTGTTGTTTGTTATTCATTACTAAGGAATTTAACATTGATGCTTCTACAGTAAATAACCTGTAATTTGCAACTGCTACATATTGTAAAGGAGCTTTTCACTGGACAAATATTAGATATTACGTTACATGTTTGATGGCATCTCTGTAATTTCTGTATTGAGGTAATAACAGAGTACATGGGCTGTTTTTCTGGGTTCTGTTTGGATACTTCTATTAACTTCTAAACAATCATCCTGTTCCTCCCCAGTTCTGTCCCATTTACATGTTTGCATCCACATATGTGAAATACTCTGTCTTATTCTGATTTGTTTCTCCATTTGGTTTAGAATTTTTGAAGACTTTTATTAACTCTACAGTTATGTTTATGTAGACTGTTTCATGGAAACAGACATACAACATCTCCTGGAAAGTGATGACCTTAATAGATTTTAAAACCCAGGTCTTGTATACATTAAAAATTAAACATATTTTATAGCACGTGTAATGAATTAACAAAGTGGGCTGGTTTTGTAAACCAAATTATATACCATAGGCTAAAAAGAAGGAAGTACATCCAAGTCATGAAATTCTAAGTCATAAGAGCAAAGTAGACCTTAATTTCTTTGTTCAAGATTGAATACAAAGTACAATGATCAGTAACCAATTTATCACTTTCCTTAGTCACTTTCAGTTGTGTTACATTCTAAAGCAAAAAGACATTAAGACTAAATTTGACTTGCTTTGGAAGGAAGAACTTTGTTTTGTTGCAAGGTAGTGAAATTTATCATGTGCACACATAGCTGAAACAGCAAAAAAGAATTTAATATTAACTTTAAAAACTTCAGGGAGAAGAGAGGTTTCCCTTGTGCTGAATACTCTGAATACCATAATGTATTTTCCAGTTTAACTAAACTGACCAATACAGTTGCTTTATTTGTGTTTATCAACAACGAGGAACATTCAAAGTGTTCTTGAAAAGGGGAGATAACACACATTGCTTTATAAACCATGTTGGTTTATGCTGAGAACTTCTTTCCAAAATTAGGTTGATCAGGAAGACATTCATAACCATCAATGAGCATTGCGTGTAGGAGAATCTGATGGGAATGATGCCAAGTGCTTCCTGATTTTAAGTTTTTTCAGAGAAATAAATATCCATTGAATTTTAATAAATTCTTACGGTCATGTTTGTCCAGCAGCAATTTTTACTTTTCTTATTCACAATTAAACAGAAAAGACTTCCAAATAGAAGGCATGAAATAACATTAGCAATTCATAAATTCATATATTCAACAAGAGGATTTTAAGATAATAATTATGTTGTCTTAAGGAGCAGGTGGTTTGGATTCCTCAAACCTGAGATACAGATGGAAGGGTCTGGGACCTTGATACAAACTGAAGCCAGTGGCATTGGATAAGCTACCACAGAAAGTAATTGGTGGAGAGTACTTCCAGTCTCTGTAAGCTCGAGCCTAACATTGCCTTTCTCTTAGCATTGATAAGGAGATGAAATGTGGACAGTCAGGATCTGAGTAAGGTAAAAGCAGATATAACCAGGCAGTTCCATCTGGGAAGGCACAGCAACAGAAAGCATTACAAAAGAGAAGCGTATCTGATTAATGAGGAGAGAGTTAAAGAAAAGAAAAAATCAAACAGCTGACAACTGAAATAGAAATCAGATAAAATGGTTCACAAGGAGAGCTGAAAGTACAATGAAAGTTGTGGTGAATGGCAAAATTACATTGTGAAAAAGAAGTCTGCTGTTAATTTGCCCTTCTCCTGAGGAGAACTGATGGGAAATGAAGTCTTTTAACAAAAGACAGTAAGAACAGTCTCCCTTGGATAGCTGGCATGCACTGTAGGTCAAAGTAATATGGTTTCCAAAACTCAAAGGGATAATATTGACTTACAAAACAGCAGGCTAAAGGTCAGTTAATTAAATTAACAGGCCACCTAGGATTCAGAAGGAATTGGAAAAATTAAATTTAAACCTTGAGAATCCTCTTACTGATAGTGACTGAAAAAAGAAAAAAAAACAGTCTTATTTTTCAGGTTTTTGTGTTTATCTCTATTTGATAAAAAAACATAGTACACCTCCTCTTTTCTTGTCACATTGCCTCCTCAAATGTTTGTTTCCCATATTAGCTGTTGCTGGGTAAGTATGTCAGCTACATTCAATAGATGGCTTTACATTAGCTCCCGAGTGTGGATCAGCAGTACACTTTTGAAAGCAATCCTGTGATGGGCCTCACCCTCCTTTAGTTCACATTGCAAAACTGTCTTGAAGTATGCTAACTGGATTCGTTTTGGATGAAACTAAGCTGGAAAATGCATCCCAGAGGTTCCTCTGATGAGCTCCAGCTGCTAACAAGCATCCAGATGGTGGCACAAGACCAGAGGTGGTCTTCAGTGAAACCCTTTGAAATACATTTGGCATGGGCAAATGTACCCAGTACCAACTGTTGTGCTGCACAAATCTGCTCCCTTTGGGCTGCAGTGTTTGCTAATACAGACATAGCCTTAGTGTGCACCAAGGCAGGCACATCTAGTGGATAAATGTTAGCATTTTAAGTTTTATATCATGGGCACTGAAAGCAAATTAAAGGCCTTTGCTGAGGTGGAAGAAAAAAATCAAATTAAGGTTATTTGGAACTGCTGACTTCAGACATCTTGTTGCTTGATTGAAAATAAGTCATACAGATAGACTGAGAGACATAGATAAATAACTGAACATGAACAAAATATTTCTTCTCTGTGAACAGTTTTAAACCTGATATGTGACTAGATTATTAGGTTGATTTTTAACATCAGTATATTTCACACTATTATTTGCTTAGGCTTATGGTTGCCATAATACTTATCCAGGTATTTTAAAAGGAATTGACTGACATGACATCAAGGCAATAGTCGGGCAAAACAAAGGAACGAAGAATGATATATGTTCTAGTTAAAAGTTTTCTGACTGCTCTGTCCATATGCTTTTACTCACATTAGATTTTTCCTTCACACAAATACTGGAAACTGTCAGGGCTTATTCTGACAAATGGTGGCTTTTTCTCTCTTTTAAGCACCAAGGCAATCTTTGCATCAGTTATTGTACCTCTTGTACTGTAGAGAGAGGCACTCAGAGTAAACTCGTGCCTGGGCGAACAGGACAATGAAGAACTATCTTTCTAGCATTTTCTCTGTATCTGATTCATATCTCCAATCAAGTAACACTGCTGTTATAAAGAAGTGGTTGGTGTTTGTCAGTCTTATCTTTGGACTTACTTGTGCCAGATGAAAGGTTGGAAAAGACCACAGAGTTTGAAACGTCAGTATCTGTTTTGCAGGGTCAGAAACTGAGCTTCTGTTTCAGGAAGGCAGTGGTTCTTCATGGATCACAGTAAAGGAGCATGAATTGTCAAAGATCCTGGGGTGCATTTATATCTATATCTAGACTGGTGTATCCTTGCTGTGGTGAAAAAAATCCTAAAGGCCAGAAAAAGATAATACCCTCTCCATGCAAACACAGAATCTATAACAAGAAACAGGATGCTGACCATGAAATTAATATACTACAGTGACCTCTGCATTGGGTACCACTAATTTGTGCTTGGTGAACTTCAATACTCCTAGGGATGATGTGTGCACATTAATAAAGTAGTTTGAATCAAAAGGGTCATTCTGTAATGAATTTCTTGATCATTCCAGGGAAGGTTATGGAGCAGATAATCTGGAGTGCCACTGACATGTGTGAAGTAGAATTTTCCACTTTACAGGGACAGAAATGTGTTTGGGTTAGTGCTCAGACACTGTTTAATTTAGCGTTAAAAGTACTACGTTGTTTTCCTAACAACGCTACCCCTGAAGAAGGGCTGAAGGACTGATAAAGAGCATGCTTTGCTAAAAAATGTCACTGAAGAGGAGATGAAAGACTGCTACAGAGGAAACATCCTGCTCCAGAAGACTTGAGAGCTGGAGGAAGGGACAGAGGCCTGAGCACAACAAAAATCTGCAGTAACTAGGGGACAGGTAAAAGTGGCAGGAGGAGTTTGTGATCACCCATCCAACTAACATCTTCTATGACAGGGTGACCCACTTAGTGGATGAAGGAAAGGCTGTGGATTTACTATAGTTTTTAACACCATTTCCAACAGCATTTTCTTGGAGAAAATGAAGGTTTGATCACAAATGGTGTTCCATGGGGTCCAGTACCGGGACCAGGTCTCTTTAATATCTTCATCAATGATCTGGATGAGACGATTAAGTGCACCCTCAGTAAGTTTGCAGATGACATCAAGTTGGGCAAGAGTGTTGATTTGCTTGAGAGTAGGAAGTGATCCTTACAGAGGAATCTGGATAGCCTGGATTGATGGGCCAAGGCCAACTGTATGAGGTTCCACAAGGCTCAGTGCTGGGTCCTGCTCATGGGTCACATCAACCCCATGCAATGCTACAGGTTTGGGGAAGAGTGGCTGGAAAAGTGCCTGGTGAAAAAGACCTAGGGGTGTTGGTTAACAGCTAGCTGAGTATGACCCAGGTGGTCAAGAAGGCCAACAGCATCCTGGCTTGCATCAAAAATAGTGTGGCCAGCAGGATTAGGGAAGTTATTGTCTCACTTTACTCAGCACTGGTGAGGCTGCACCTCAAGTATTGTGTTCCATTTTGGGCCCCTCACTACAAGAAAGACATTGAGGTGCTGGAGCATGTCCAAAGAAGGGCAATGAGGCTGGTGAAGGGTCTAGAGCACAAGTCTGATGAGGAGCAGCTGAGGGAACTGAGGTTGTTTAGCCTGGAAAAAAGGGGGCTGAGGGGAGGCATTACTGATCTCCTGAAAGGAGGTTCTAACCAGGTGAGTGTTTCTCTCTTCTCCCAAGTAACAAGTGATAGGGCAAGAGGAAATGGCCTCAAGTTGTTCCAGGGGAACTGAAAATGTTGTCAAGCACTGCAAGCAGCTGCCTGAGGAAGTGATTGAGTCACCATCCCCAGTGGTATTTCAAAGACACATGGATGTCTCAGGGACACAGTTGAGCAGTGGACTTGGCAGCACTTGTCTGAGATGAACTTGATAATCTTAAAGGTCTTTTCCAACCGAAATGATACTCTGATTCTATTTTTCCTGTTTACTAGGCTTTGGTTCACATTCTAGTTTTTTTAGCCAAAAGGATTTAAATTTGCAAATTGAAAGTTGACTAATCAGGTTATAATTCCTATTAGCATTCCTTGCATGCAAATAAAAGTGCATTAAAGTATCATAACAAAGAACAGCATACAAGTATTTTTGTTTCACTCTGAAGGCACAACCAGGCACAACATGGTATGATGGAATTAAGAATGTGAGCAAGTGAGGACCATAGGAGTAAAATGTGGACTTGAAATGTGTCTATGTCTATGCCTCTATGTTTATTTCACTGCCTAGATGTATATGAAAATATATATTTGATATTGAAACAATAGGCATTTCCATTTATATATAGGAGATTAAATACACACAGCTGTTTGACATCCAATCCTCAGCACTACCTATGTCACTAAAGAGCTCATTTCCTATTGATCCTCACTACCACTTAATGCAGACATAGTCCTAAAGGACTTATTCTTTGCTCCGGTACAATGAAGTAGACACCAGAAGAACCTCTGATGTTTTGCATAACTACTTTTTTTCCCAGTATGTTTTTGGTAACCATAGTTCCATTATTTCTTCTTCAAAAATTATTCATAAACATAAAAGAATATTAAAAAAAAAGGAGAGGAGAGGTGCCTAAGATCACTTTGGGAGCAATAGACTAGAGTAAGCATTAAAAAAGTTAATATGAATTTTATTAGGATTTTTTCTTCAAAGTCACTTGAGGGCCAGAAAGGTGAATTTGACTTCATTGTTAGAATTAGCTACATTATGAAAGCTAATTGCAAATAACCTTCCAAAGTTGTTTGCCAAGAATTCTCAGGTCTGATGTAATCGAAACCCTGGACAGAGATATATTGGAAACGCAAACAGGTTTATGCCTAGATAAATTTCCTCAGGGAGAAAGTTAAGGAAGTAAAGATCTTCTAATAGGAGTATCAATTATTTCATATTGGTACCACCAATGAAGAGGTCTAGTTAAATGTTGATGGCACACAGAGAAAAGGGGTGTGTGTGTGTGAGATTTACTTAAATATTTGGAAATGTGAGTGTTTAGGCTGATTTTCATGAAGGGATGTTGGCATGCTTTATACCAGCTATGCAAGAGGTTTTTACAGTGCAGAATTTGTCCCTTGTATTCTCAGCGCTTTGCACGGGGGAGAAGTTAGTTCTTAGGAAAGACATTTGTAGCATCTAATGCACTGCCTTCTGGGATCCTTCAGCTCACCATTAAGACATGTCAGAAATGAGATGTGTTGTACAGGTCTGCATGAACTCAGGTTTTTGTTGCTGGCCTATGGTTAATTACCTTGTAAAATCTTATGAATTGAGAGCATAAACCCACTTGCTACAGAGGTGTTTTGCCTGGGTTGTTTCTGTAACTTGATGGAGGCAGTGAGGGAATAAGAAGCTGAAGTACTCCTGGGGTCAGACCAGACACCATGTTTTTCCCTGCATACCTCCACACACAAGCTCAGTATTGATCTCATATCAAATGGATGATGCCTCTCAAATGCATGGAAATGGGTATGAAATGGGAAATGCCTTGCCCTGTTCCCACAGCACCTTCCAATTGGAAAACTCTCATTGACTTGGGGACACATAGACTGAGGAGGGCAGAGAAGTTGGGGTTTCTAATTCCTTAAGAAATGCTTCAAAAGTAGAGTAAAAAGAAAACCAAAACAACAAACAAACAAACAAACGAAATCTGAGTACGAATATCATCACTTCTGGTAAACTTGATAGCAACTGAGTCAGGAGTAATTCATGGATGTCAACCAATGCAATCCTATAGGGCTGATGCCTGTTAACCTCAGGGAGGAGGTAGACATGAAGAAGAGGTTCATGTTGCCAAGCATCTGTCATCTAACATAAGCTAGTTGTGTCAGATATTTCCTCTGTTTATGAGAAGGAAGAGACATATGTCCAGGTACCTTATCATCTAAGGCAGGAGCAGTGAGTTTACATCTGGAGATTCATAATCTTTTACAAAAACTACAAAGGGAAACAAGGTCCCACCATTCAAATAAATAAAATTAGCTGAGATGAGTCGCAGCCTGAATAAGGAATGAAATACAAGGATGCTATCGCACAGGTCCAAAGAAACAATGCTTATGTATTATAGAAAGCTGCTGCCTAAACCCATGATTTCTCAGAGTACTGTTCAGTTTGTTTTTTTTTTTGCTTAGGCCCAACTTAAATAGACCTCCTCATGTCTCCTTACAGTAATATATCAGGAACTGTTTGTTGCTGGTAGGCCCTCATACCTATTCTGTGTTTTACAGTGGATCACCAGTACTCAGTGTGACTACTAGAAAGATGACATGCAAAGTTGAATTCCTTTAGAGTCATTGACTATTAGCCTTCTGTGTGGTCTCCTGGAGAAAACACCATGATCCATTCATTTATAGACCTGTTGGGATGCTGGACACCTTTTTACTTGTTTAGTATCAACTAGGATGATCTTAACAGCATTTACAGCTAACCAACATTTGATATGATGAAATGTGTAGCTTATGCAGCAAGTGCACGGTCATAATCACATAAAATTATTTCTTTTCAGCCTTAGACCTCCCCCCATTTATGTAATGTTATAATGTATCTCAGAATTTAATAAAAGTTTGATTTCAAATGAACCAATTTTTTTTGTTCTTAAAAGAAACGTTAGAGTATTTAAAAAGTTATATGCATAACAAAAGTAATTCTTATGCAAGGCTTTATTTCTTTTAAAAAGCTTTGGAGCACTGATGCTATTTGCTTTGGTTTAATAAAGAAGTTGCTTCAAAATTGGTAAAAAATACTAAATTACATGCTTCCATAATTATTACAAATATTTTTTTGTTAACTTGACTTATTATATATTAGTAATCAGTTATTATGAAGGCATTTGATTCCTTATAGATATATAACTATCATCTGTCAGATACTAATAATGGAACCGACAAATAATATTTATGCTCAGGAAATTGTTGTAGTAAATCATCATATTTTGTTATAAAATATTTATGCATGAGCTTTTTTTTTTCATCTTAGATATTAAAGGATAAAGTGGACACAGAACTCAGCAGATAAAAAGCCTTTTTCATTTTCCTAAGTAATTTAAGGGCTTGAAATGCAGTTGCTGCTGAGACCATCCCTTGGTTATGCAGAGTCTGGGGCAACCTGTCTGCCTGTCTGCTACCAAGGCAGCACTGCCTCAGAACTAGCCTGGTTTTCTGCTACCTCCACGAAACGGGTAATTTTTGCCGAACCACTGAATCCTCCATCAGCTCCCCAACCCATTTCTGGGAGGAGTTGTGAAATGAGCCACAACCACTGTACAGTCACTTGGCTGCAGCTTAAATTTCAGTAGAGGATTTGTCGTGCTTACAAAATGAATCTGCTTTTGTATGAATATATTTAGAAATTCGTGTGCACATGGTGTGTATGTGTATAAAACTCTCTGTTGTGTTAATAGTCTCTAAACTATTGCATACTACGCAGAATTTCTGGGATTCTAGGTAAAAAATTACTATCTGAATGCACTTTAAGCAGACAGAAACAACATTACTATACAACTTGCCTCCAATCACACTGTTGCAAAGAATACAAAGTACCAGGACTGTGATTCACAGTCAGTCTGTGACTACACTAAAGACTAGTTGCAAAGTTAAATTCCCAACTGCTAACATTTAGATGTGCCTTCCTGAGAAAATATAATATAAACTCAGATATAACCATAAAGATAAATGCAGATTCTTATGGCTATGTTCCTAAGGAGACAAGATTAAGGCCCGAGGATGTTGTTTATCTTGGCTAGGCTTGATGGGGAAAAGTGGAGGTCTCCTCAGAGTGTACATAATTGACCTAATAGTTCATTTTACAAAGTCAGTAAACAAAAAATCAGCAAGCAAAATTGTAGGTGTATGATCTACTACCCTCTAAGCACCAAGCTGAAATATAACCCCTACCAGTAACTGAAGACGAGGCAAATTATCATAATAAATTGCATTAATTTTGCATGTTTCTTTGTGCTTTCACTCTTACCTGCTGTCGAAAACATTGTGGATGGTGTATGGAACTTTGGTCACACATAAACTGAATAAGTTTGTGTATGACAAGGCTATGGT
Source organism: Hypotaenidia okinawae (assembly GCA_027925045.1). Lineage (NCBI taxonomy): Eukaryota > Metazoa > Chordata > Aves > Gruiformes > Rallidae > Hypotaenidia > Hypotaenidia okinawae. The sequence continues at coordinate 16,953,658 of BSDF01000001.1, read as the reverse complement.
GAAGTCAACCATATTCTGTCAGAATTCCCATTACAAATACATATTTCCTTGAGGAAACCACTGTATGTGTAACAGATATTAATTACAGGGAGAGATGCATCTGCAGCAAGATACCAGCTCTCTCGTGTAACTCTGTAATGACAATTTTGTAACTAAGAAGTCAACTGCCAAGAAATGGTTCATGTTGAATTTGACCAAGTATCATATCATATCACAGAAGCCATCACTCATGGTGTTAGATCCCACATATTCAGGACTTGAAAAAAAGATTCCATAGGCAAAGTCACCATTGTTTCCCCTCCAAATCTTCTTATTTTCTGTATACATTATTTTGAGAAATTTTGTGGCTCTAGGGAGTACTTTTAATGAAAGATATCTCATGAAATTACCTCAAAAATAAAAATTTTCAGTTTAGTCAGATTATCTGTTGTACTCTTTTTAGAAGGACAAATGTTTCTTCTTAAATTAGTGATTACTTTTACTATTTAAAACTTTCAGTGCTGATGTTAGTTACTCTTACTGAATGTGGTCAGTGCCATTAATTTTTCCAGTCTTTTCTTACAGTTCAGGGCTCCTGCTGTGTGTTTTACACAGCTCAACACTGGCAACTAGGCACTTACAGCAATCCATTAAAAAAAAACCCAAAAGGAACATTCAGTAAAATAGGAAAGCTGGAGGCCATTTTTTATTTCTCTCTCTTTTTTTTTTAACTAGAAATACCCATCTTTTGCCCTAAGCTCCTTCACTTCAGTGTAACATTTGAGCTCAGTAACCTCCACACAATGGGCTGAGGTAAACTTCTCAAGTTTTTCTCTAGCAATCCAGTAACTGATATATTGTCCCTGACTTTATACCTTCTCCATTCTCAGCACACTCCTTCATATATATGAATATGTGTACCTATACAGTCATAGCGTCTCCCATACTCTAGGAAACATTCCTATGCATCAAGCTTGTGCAAACATGTTCTTTGGTTCCTTCCAACCTGGGTGCCTCACTCTTCAGTAGATAAAAATATGAAATTTGTACAGAGGTCTTAAAGGTTCCCATCCCTGTGCACTTACACTTTAGGACTACCATGGGTCCCTGGCTCATGATTCCAACCTTCACTAATACAAATAAATAAAAAGATATGATGACTTCATGGTGGCATCAGCATTAGTAGGCAAAATCAGTAGGAAATGGGTGAGGACCTCTTGTTGAAGAAAGTGGTGCTGTGTCATTAACAAAGTTGTTACACAGCTAATATCTGCAGTGACATGTCCTTCTTTCAGTTTGTTGAGAGTTAGTGAGCCTAAACTTGTTCAATTATTGGCCATGACCATTATTGCCAAGCTTTTTTCTGTATGCATACTAACATTACTTATGAAGAGCTGGACAAATAAGATTTGAAGATAAAACACTGTGAATTGTCAATCCTGGTAATCAAATATGTTAGTTGTTTCTACCTGTCCCCGATATTCAGCCTGGTGGCATGCCTTGCAATTTGGTTGAAATATCAAAGTGCTCTTCAGGAATTAGGAACTGTGAGAATGTTCATCTTGTTTATTTTCCTCCAAATTTCTGAAAGTTAAGAGCAGAATGATCTCAGCTTCAGGTTGTCAGAAGGAAAACTAAAACCTGATATAAATAAAACTCAGTGAAGGAGATCATTATCGAGTCTCAAAATAGAAACAAAGAATAGTGGAATATCCAAAGAAGCATAAAGTACTATATCTTGACCTATCCTTTAAATATATATAAATATGAACATTTATATATTTATAGTAATTTTTAGCTGTCCATCTGATCAATGGGACACTACGATTTGTATACACAACAGCTTTTAGAGATCCTGTTTCTCCATCCTTACTTCATAAGTAAGGATATTAGAGTAATGCTCTAATATATGGGCAGACCATATGTGCACACATAAAGTATAAAGCACTAGATCTTGACCTATCCTTTAAATATATATATATATACACACACTGTTGTGTATACAAATTGTAGTGTCCCATTGATCAGATGGACAGCTGAAAATGACTAGTGATCTTCAAGCTAATCATCCAAAATTTCATAAGGCAGTTATGTCAGCTCTCTCTTTAGCTGATGGAGAAAGAGGAGAACCTCCATAGGACAATTCATCTCACTTTGTTGCTTATTTCAGGATGAGGTGAAACACCTGCTGGAACTATCCAAGAAAGCGCCATCAACTACACAGAGAGTTCTGATGACTAACTCAGGTGGCTGAAGTTAGGTGAGATTAACATCTTTATCTGAAGGGATTTCTGACTTTGCTATTCATTTAATTGTACTTTGCATAGAAAATGTTATAACGAGCCACATCTTATAAAGATGACTACTCCCAGAGGTCACTAAGCTATTAATCTGGTTTGAAACTATACTTGCAACAGTACAGAACCATTTGGCATATGAATTTTGACCTTTTCAAATGATAGAAGCAAGTGACTGCTAAAAGAATGTTAGTGAAGGAATCAGATGTGACTATAATGTACTAGTAGAACAGTCCAACACTTTTGCTTCACTCTTAGTAAGGTTTATTGAGTGCTCATGTAACTGAATTAGCTTCATAGTTGCATTTTCATTATGGAAAATGACATTGAAAGCAAACTTCTGTGTAACCCACAAGCACTCCATTGAATTATTTGCTTGTTACATCTATTGTGTGCAACCCATTTAACACCAGACAGCAGCTTGGCAACATTTCTCTCTCAACATGGGTGAAAGTCTTGAGCACTGTAGTATTTATGTGTAAGTATTGAATGCCTTGTTCTAAAGTTAGAGAAGCTTTCTCATATACAAGCCCACTTCCACTTTCTTCATCTTTTTTTTTTCCACTGACGGCCTCACAGGATGGCTTTTTGCAAGCATTAGGGAGCATACACCCAACATACCATTTTAAAGATGTCAAGCAGGTTGTATTATTCATTGACCCATGAGCATTTTTGATGGCATCTGTGTGTACTTTGTCAGATGAGCTATTTCAGACTCTACTCATCTCTATTTATAAGGCATCTCAGACAGTTCCCATCTGATTCCTTTGTACTCAGTGAATTGTTACTCAGGAGCAACAATATATTCCCCTTCCACCACCAAAAGTGTGCAGCATCGTAGACAAGAATAAAGGACGAGCGAGCATGGTGAGAGCAATTCTTCTGTATATAAGGCCAGATTAGAAAGGAAAAAGTGGCATAGCAGTTCTGATCCCACATCTATGACCCATCTTGTTCCACCACTCAGTGGATAAAGAATCTTGTGAAGCTAGCTGGGCTGGCTTTGTTGTTCAGATTAGAGGGTCCAGCTTTCTGATCCAGGCAGTCCTTTCCTAAATCTCATGAATCCAGCTGCTGGTCCATTCATGCATGTCATGCAATGACTCTTCAGAGACCCATGTCTCCTTGCTGGGATGGCCTCATCCTGCGGGTTCCTCTTCAAGGGGTTTTCAAAGAGGAGAAAATGATGAAAACAGGATTCTGGAGAGAGCCCCAGGTGCAGTGACAGATGCTAGGCCAGCTGCAGCTCCTGCCCTGGCCACTTCTCCATCTGGAGCATGCCTATTTTTAGAAGTCCATATTTCTCTCCTTCCCCTTCAATCATACAAAGATGTCATTATACAATTCAACTTACATATACAATCTGAGGTCACAGGGTAGATCCTCACTCAAGATGTAGATAGCGCAGATCCCATATTCTTCCAGTGAGTCATAGGCAGGGATGATTTTCTTTGTTGATGGTCCCAAAAGACTTCCAGGTCCACATGAGACCTTGTTGCCAGCTGTACTTCTCCACCTCTGTTGCAGTATAGCACTCACAGAGCGGTGCTCTTCCATCAGTAACATGCACAAGCTACATAGCACAATGTCTCCCTTTCCAAACCCTACACCAGGCAGCATGCTTCAGACTTGCCGCTTTCATGCTGCAGACAATAACCCCCTCTTTTCTCACTGAACTCTCACCCTTCCTCTGCACTCACAGCATGAACACTTCTCAACAGCTAGAGCAGGTTGTCCAGGACTGAACCTATTCAGGTTTTGACTGTCTCCAAGGATGGAGAGTCCACCACTTCTCTGGAAAACCCGTGCCAGTGTTTTACCACTCTCACAGCGAAAAAAAGTGTTTTCTTGTGTTCAGATGGTACAGGCAACTCAGTCAACATTATCCAGAAGTAGGCAGGAGCTAGGAAAGAGTTGGATTTGGAAAGTTTTGTAAATATTTTTGCTGTCTCCAATGTAGAAAATGATACCAGAGCCTTTCATGTTCACACAAGCCAATGTTTAGAGTCTGTGGAAAGAAACAGGCAGGAAAACAATTCATTGGATCTGTGATTGTGTCTCAGAAATGCCTATTTCTTTCCACAGGCTTAATGGGAGTTGAAACAGCTCTGACATAGCCACTGTTTCATAAATTTTCTGATATCTAGAGGCCAAAGGAAAGTTCCTCAAGATTTTTCAATGAATGTAGACATCTCCTATTTGGATCAAGTTCTGAAATGCTTATGCATCAAAAGAAGTCTTATTTTCAGATAGAAAAACACCTAAGCATTCTGCTTTGCAGTCAAAACAATTTTATTTCAAAATAGCAGGTAAAGGCTTTTCTGAATAATTTGTGGGGAAAAAATACAGTTCTATCCCTCTGTTTAGCAAAGATCTGTTATTTGGGTATTTCCATGGAAGAATGTGAAGAAAATATGCATTAGGTTTTCTGACAAATTACAGAAAATAATAAATTTGTTAATTAAGCTTACAGTTTCACCAGGAAAAATGACAATGAAAAACCAATCTTTTCTGCATACTTATACATTTAACAATGTGTGATACTTGCTTCTTTTTCTGATTGTTCATCAGAGGATGAATTTGCAAAATTCAGTATTCTGCAATGGTTGCTCTCAGTATTGTGTGAATTAGTGAGTTTGACAAGGATTATTTCATTGAGAACTGCAGGAGAAGTAAGGATGTGTGAGTCAGAGAAGTCAGAACAAAATCAAAGTCTAATTTTGGCAAATGAAGTGGATCTTGAGAAGCACTTCACCTTAAGCTGTGCACAAATGATAGATGCGTTGCATGATGAATTCATTTAGTGTAATCAAATATTTATGAAGATTCATGAATTAAGAGTCATTTACTGTTCACACATTTCAAATGTAAAATATTGATACACAGAGTTTTCATTAAGACCGTCCTTATATGATTCAGGCTTTCAGACATTAAATTCTTCTGAATTGTTCCATGTCTTTTATGTTGTAGATAAAGGCAATATTAAATTTTTTTCCTGGTGAAGAATGAATACAATTATGTCTTCATATCTGGAAACATCCATACTCCCTTGGCAATGAGTTCTCCAGTGCAATTAGGGTAAAGTTGAGCTCTGGCATGTGATCCAAGACCCAAGCAACCAAAGAGCTTTCTGCAGAGAGAGTAGGGCTTGCCATGTACCTCCACAGAGTAATGTTAACCAAGCTGCTCTGTTAGCAAAGGAAATAGCAGCACCTACATCCCAGTGTCTTCCTGAATTCTAGATGAGTTAGCTATGCCTAACAGGACACAATGTCCAATAAAGACTTTCTTGCTCTTTAAGACTTCCTTGCTCTTTAAGACTTCCATCAGCATTCTCACACTCCGTGGAGACCAGGTTGGTAGTTTTCCCTTAGCTTGTCAACTATACCAATGTCCTATTTTCAGGAAACTTGTGGGCATGAAATTTCACCACCATCTGTTTTGCTGCCAGATTTAGAAGTGGAAATCAGGAAGTGCCTAGAATGGTCGAAGGGGAGCTGTTTCAATTTGGTTTTATTTTGTTAGTGAAAAGTTAAGGGGATGGAAATTGGGTATTGTCTTGTATATATGTATATATGTAGCTACAAGTAAGTATGTACTTTGCATAAAATGGATGGATGATCTCAGGAGTTACACTCTTTAGGGTGTCAAGCTAAAACTGCATGCTGAGAAAGGGTGCGGCCAGAGCTAAGCACCAAGCACTGTGTATGGTTGGAAATTCTCTTTGTGTCCAGAGCACAGGCACCTGAACCAAAATTACTGCTGCAGACCTGAACCCAACCTCAACTGAGGCCATACACCTGGATTCCTGAGAGAGATTAGCTGGATTTCTCTCATGTGCTGCAGCAGAGAGGCCTGTCTTTCCATGACAATAGCCTAAAGCTTGAGGCCAGGGTCCATATCTCACAGATGGAGTTCAAATCTGTCACTTTTCTTCAGTGGGTAGCTGAGACATGATGGATTTGTGTGGGCAGACTGGGGAGAATGGGGTTGGGCATCACCATTCCTGACATGGTGGTGAGGTTATTCAGAAGGAAATGAACATTGCTAGTGCCAGGAAGAATACTGACAGCCTGCAGTACAGTTCTTCAGTCATGCAGAAGACACGTGGTCTGCTTTCTTTCTTCTGGAAATAGCAGCTTTGAAGAGGTTTGGGAGCTCCATCCTTTAAAGCATTTGCTTTCCTAAATTAACTGGGGTACATGGGAAAGCAAAAGCACTTTGAGAAGTATGAATAGTCAGAGTTCACTTGGAGCTGAGGAGTTTATCAAGATCTGCAAGCTTCTGTCCCAGTTGCTCTTTGACCAGAAAAAACTTCCTACTGAAAAATAAAGCACCCCCTCCTTCCCATTCAAACATGGCCAGGTGACAGGGACACTCATGTGGCTGCACAACTCCTCACCAAGCCTCTTGGGGTTTTCCTGGGAAGGGTGATCATGTGAGATGCAGGCCTTCCTGCCATCCCATGCCAGCGGGTCCTTTGGTCTCAAGAGTTCTCTGCTACTGGGCTCAGCTCTTTCAGCCCATCTCATTACTGCCTGCTTGTGGAAAGTGGCTGTCTCAGTCCTTCTCAAGCTATGTGTTAGAGTATGTCCCTAGAGGGACAGAATAGCTTGTCGAATTCCACTCAGTACCTGAATAATTTGCCTAAAATTAGATGGTGCAAAAAATTTCCTACGTGACTAAAGCACTCATTTGTTAAAAGCTGAATGTTATCATCTGCCCTCTGAAAGACTGTACTGTCTCAGTGATATTATAGGAAATAAAACTTGGTTTTCATAGTTACTTGTTAGTGGTAATAGCAGAACTAAATAAAAGCAGTCATTGTCTTGGAAAATTGCATAACTTTGAGGGCAGAACATAAAAATGTGGTAATCTTTTTCTCTGTGCAATCACATTCTCTCACTTGCTTACAATGCTCTAAATATTTCTCAGCGTGTCTTAAGAATATATTCAATGCTACCACTCATTAGAGGTAAGCAACTAATTTTCTTGGTCCTTCCCCTAGAGTTTTTAAATGTTTGGATTTTTTCCCCGCCATTTCCTAACTGCTTTGTGTTTATTTTAAGTAATTTAAAGTGTCAGTCTGATGCCTCTTAAAAAAAATAAATCCATCTAGTCTTTGGAAGCTTTTGGAAAACAGAATTTCTGTTTTCCAGCAAGGTCTACTTGACGGTGCTTACAAAGCACTTGTTAATACTTCACATTTGCTGCATCTTTCCCGGAGACCCTGAAATTTCTTCAATAAGTGAAGGGTTTGTGTAATCTGAAAAACACTGTGATTTTTTTTAAATCTAGCTCTCCTTTTATTCTATGCTTCTTGATTTACCAAAGAGATAATGTCTTTTCTTTTGCTGCTTTCCATCTAGATGGAGAGATTAGGACCTGTTAATATTTCAGTGCAGTGTCCTCTTATGAGAGCTCACCTCTGACACTAGAGTACATTTCAAAGGCACTTTTGAGCAAGCTCAAGGGACACACCTTCCTCAAACTTGTGATCTTTGGACTATAGCATCTTATATGGTGGATGTAGCCACATCAGATATACAAAAGAATTACAAAAAAATAAACAAACAAAACCAATCAAAAAACAACACCACCCCAAAAAACAAAACCCAGGCAACAAATTCACAGAAAAATATGTATCAAACCATAGAAAAGAACCACAGGTATGTTCATCTTCAGGTTCATCAAAGGGATGTAAGACTTGTTTCTTTTAATCTGCTTCATTGGGTTTATTCCTAATTTGGGAAGGTTTTTGCAATTAGATGATGGACTTTTTTTTTAATGAATGTGGTTCCTCTTCATCACAGCAGTTAATCATAAACATCCCTTCAGGCCTAATAGCGTTCAATTAATAGTAAGATTTCGCTATAGTTATAAACATGATAATAGGGAGTCCTATATGCAGTCCTGCATCCTGTTTTGTTAAACATGAAAGGGAGTGTAACGGGAATACAAAATGTGCTCAGAGCCCTTATTGACTGCTGGTTTTGGAGAAAAATCAGTATTTGTACTTTTTTTGTAGCCTTCCCACTTTCTTACATGCCTGCCTTTGTTCTTCCTGTAAATTTTCTCTTGATAGAGTTGGGACCCTGGTCTCAGAAGGCTGGGATCAGCTTCCTATTCCTTTAATCTGGTGTATGGGACCAGCTGAGCAAAGATGACACAGCAGGTTGTTATGTTCATGCTGGATTCAAATTATGTAAAGCCAGGTGTAAAGGGAAATGGGGGCAAAGATCTAAAGACCAAAGAGAGAAGACACTAGTGCCAGTGAGGGCCCTGTGTGCTGCTATGTGCCAGCATAAATGGTCTTTTGAATTCTGTTCAGTTACCAGAATTCCCACATTTGCAGTAGTAGAAGAGGCAAATGCAGGAATCAGTGCAACAGAAGATGACTGCTGTGGATGGTAGAAGCTGTGCTGTGGCAAAAAGGCAGGTTTTTTTCTTCTTTGTTTTTCTGAAATATAGAAAATCTGAGAATATAAAGGCAAACAAATTGCCTCTACTTATCATTTGCACAAATATAAGATTTTCTTGCTTTTACTCATATTCAGGTGGTCCTCTTTGCTGTAAACACCTCACCATCTTGGAGACTACTGGTGCACAGTGCTGATAACAAACAAAGGTCAGGAAATGAGTGAACAAGGCAACACTATCAGACAAGAAGCTGTGACTTAGGGCAGGACTCTCTTTCCTTACAACCTCTACTGCAAGTTTCCTACTCCCCAAACCATCTCATTTCAGTAGGGAACAGGCTGAAGCCTAGTGAGTAGTACATTGGTGGGACAATGACCCTATACAACGAGTAAGTGTGCTCTGCACCCCTTTCTCTGGCATGCTGCTGGGTAGAGGAAAGGAAGGAAGGAATCACCCTTCTGCAAAGCAGAGCCCAGCTGAGTAGCAAAACCCCAGCTGTGGTGGAGACAGAAGAGAGAGGTCAAAGAGAAACACACACCCCACTACAAGGGTGAACATGTATTAACGCCCCCTGATTTTGTGTGCTGGGACATAGTTTTTGTCCTGCTACACAGCTGAGGTATCAGTGTAATGGTCAGCAATGCCTAAAAATAACTTTTTTGATAGGAAAATATTTTTATTGTGTGCATCAAGCAGGAGGACAAACAGAACTTGGGGTCAGAGGGTTATTTCTGACATGATTCCAGGGACCTAATGCTATTTTATTATCCCCACAGTCAGCAGGAGTACTTGGAACAAAAGCCTTCAGGACAGCAATAAATCAGCTCCAATTGTGTTGATTTTGTTTGTGTGCATACTTCTCTTTGTGCTTGCAGGAGCAGCTTTTGGGAAGACTGGTTTGGTGGTTACTGCATCCAGGCAGAAGAAGCAGAACTGATGAGATAAAGGAAGTGGAAGGTACTTCTCAGCCTGTCCAAATAGAAGAGCTCAACAAGAAACACTTTAAGGTGTTAAGAAATATCAACTGGCTGTCCAACAGGTAGAAAATGCTGACAGAAGTTTCATACTGTGGCCTAAACCTTAACACCCTCTTTCCTACCAATCATATTATTTATGTATTTATTCATTTATTCAATCAAGCAATCTGTCTCACTTAGGCTAGGTTATGCCTTTATCATGGCTTAAGTAAGCAGAAGGTTTTCTGTCTATGTTGTTATAGTTTTGCATGGCTAAGTTCTGGTGAAGGATGAGGGGTGAGGGGGGATGGGGCAGAAAGGGTGTTATGGAACGCTGGCTTCTGCAAGAAGCAGCTAGAAGGTCTCTGCAGGCCCCAGAGAGCAAACACCAGCCGGCTCAAGGCCGGAGTTGTTACTGACCAAGGCTGAGCCCATCAGGGATGGTCACAGTGCCTCTGGGAATCACATTTAGGAGAAAAAAACCCACAAGCAGATGCTTTTTGCCATCAGAGAAGGGAGTGAGATGATATAAGGACCTATGCAGGCACCAAGGCCAGTGAATGGGGGGAGGAGGTGCTCCAGGTGTCAGAGAGAAAGATGCTCCCCGGCAGCCCTTGGAGAAACCCACGCTGGAGCAGGTGGAGACATACAGAAGACTCTGTGGCCCACATTGGAGCAAGCCTCTGTCAGTACTTGTAGCCCATGGAGAGAGAGACACACACACGCACACACAGAGATGAGAGAGACACATATCCACACTGGAGCAGGTTTGCCGGGGGAGGCTTGTGACCCCATGGAGGACTAGGCTGGAGCAGCCTGGGCCTGAGAGACTGAGAGACTTTCTATGATTCTATGGCTGTCCCCCATAGCAGTGACCCATACTCAAGCAGCAGGTCAAGAGCTGGAAGCCCACAGGAAAGGACTCACATTGGAGAAGTTCATGGAGGACTGTCTCCCGTGGGTGGGACCCCACAGTGCAGCAGGAGAAGGGTGTGAGGAATGCCCCCATCCCCCTGGCTAAGAAGGAAAACAACCCATTCCTCCATTCCCTGTTTCTCCCTGTGCCACAATATGGGGACAAGAAGGGAGTGAAATAATGACTAAAGTGAAGTCTGCTAAGAAGGGAGGGGTGGAGGGAGGTGTTTTAAGATCTGGTCACACTTCTCATTACCCTACTCTGGTGTCACTGGGTGTTCAGTGCAGTGTAATGAATTAGAGAGTTTTCTTTCCTTTATTCTGTGTTGAGTCTTTTTTGCCCATGATGCTGATTGCAGGATGATCTCTCCCTGTCCTTATTTCAACTCCTAAGCCTCTCAATATGTATTTTCTCCCCTGTCCAGCTGAAAAGGCAGAGTGAGTGACAGAGTGACTTTGGTGGGCATCTGGCCTCCTGCCAGGGCCAAACAACCACAGTTGTGTCCATGCCTCCAAATTTACTGAAGTCCCACTTCTTTATAAAATCAAGTCTGCCTCTTGCCTGTGCAAGTCCCAACCCTTGGGTATAAGAAGTACCTGTAGAGTAATGAGATCTCTCTATTTTATGCCAGAATCTTAGGGAAAAAATCCAAGAGGAGAACCTTCCCTCAAAGAGACTTTTGGGCATTATAACAGCTTTTCCTTAAATTAAATTCCTGGGATCTGAGTGTTCTTGCATGCTGAGATAAGCAGCTTTTTGCTGACTGTAAGTGGAACTGAGGGACGGGAGAGCAGGAGGGCATATAGGGTGCAGAACGAGAGTCTCTTAAGTCTCACTATACCCATGGAACCTATGCATCTAAACTGCATTGTGAGCTTGAGCAGATCTCTAAATCTTAATACTCATCCTGTCTTATTTAATGGAGCATGCAATTAAGAACAGAAGATCCTTCCATGTAATTCTATGGAAAAGTTCCCCATGTTGTAGGAGGTTACTCTCTGGACAGATGGAATTTTAGGGCTCCAGATCTGTAGCACAAGATTGCTCAATTACATGCACCATCCTGCTAACTTTTATAAAAAGCAAGGCACAGCAAAAAATGTACTTCAGTTTCATTTTAATATTTTGCCATGTTAATTTCAATATATAACACTAATTTATGATCATTTTACCACTCAGGGGCCATCTGGTTTTAATTTAATCCTAGAAATTAAGCACAAAAGCTAAATTAAACACAGTTGGTAAAGTAATTCTTGGTTAATTGTTAAGCAGACTTGAATGCACAGAGCTTCTTTCAGTATAACACTTATCTAAGCTTTGAAAGCCGAAGTTTAATCCTAAGTAAATGCAACTTTTTCTCTGAATGGACTCATGACATGTAGAAAGAAATTAGGGTTTGAATCACAGTAGGCATATCACGTAGACAGAGATGTTTTCACCTAACTTTTGTTGAAACTTATAAATTTAATTGGAAAATAAGTATGTTCAAGGAGAATTGCATTCTGAGGTCTCTTATCACTCTTTAATTTTAAAATTGGAAGTGCCAAGATGCAAATTGATCTGGTATTACTTTACTTATAGGATAAATTTAAATTTCTGTATTGACATTACATGGAATTTTTACCCAAATGAGCAACAAGAGAAAAAGTCCCCAGGAAAAATTAAAATCCTGAAGTATTACTTTCTTGTAGGGTAAGCAAATAATTTTGACTCCTTCCCTTCTCTCATTAGAAAATGTCACTGGCATTGTGACTAATAAAAACCACTTCTATCATTAAAAAGAATATAATGGTAGTTTTCTGGGAAGCACTAGAGATGAGCAAATAATAGGTGATTAGTTTAAGTGGAGCAAGTTACATTACCCATATAGAAATATAAATATGGCAGTAAAAATAGCCACACAAGACCTGTGTGTCCTTAAGAATAACTACTTCCATATCAGTATTAGCAACTTTAAATAAAATATTGTAATAAGATGCATTTAAAATACATGATAATAAAGTATTCATTTACTTAATTGTCTGATATTTTACAACATGGCAGTTTCTGAAGCAACTAAGAAAAGTGAGTTTTACTTTTACCAAAGGAGCAGCTCTACCGTTTTGATGACTTTTGCAAAGTTTTTCCTGAAATCATCAACTATTGTTGATTTATTATAAGGCTGTTTCAATGCAGCAATATCACAAAAGAAGCCCGTGAAGTAAATGTAACAGCGCTCAAAATACAGAATTGTCTGCAAACTGCAGAACAATTTTTCACCCTGCTTTACAACTGTTTTTTCAAGGTGAAAAATTAACTTTTGCCCTACTCTGTTCTCACAGGAAACAAAAATGTAGCAAGCTATTGAAGTGAGCCATAAATAAATGTTTACATTAGCTAGCATTTTTTCTTCCAAACTCTTGCAAAAAAAGTCTTCCAAAAAATAAAGTCCTGATGATGCCAAAGTGGATGAAACACTTCCAGCACATGCTGTTGCGCGTTTACAGATAATACCCACCAGATGGCACAAGGAAACAAATTTCAGTCAAGCTCAGGCAAAACCATTCCATGGTTTTAGCGCACGGGGTGGGGGTGGGCAGAAACAAAAGGAAAACCGTGGGTGTCGGATGCTCCGAGTTCGTAGGTATAGAAAATTACTCTCATCTCAAAAGAACTGCTGAAGGCAGGCATTATAAACTGTTTCTTCGCAAGTGGAGGGGGAAAGAAAATCCTCAGAAATTTGTTTGGTTTGGAGTGGTTTTGAGCGAGGTTTTCAGGTAGCCTGTATTTGGTGAGTGTGTATACCCTGATTGACGCTCAATAGAAAGAAAGTTTACATTTCACTAGGAGAGATGAAACGATGAAAAATGCAAAATACATGAGAATTCTTTTGACAGGTCTTCTAGCCTTTCCCCTCACTTTAAGTATAAAGCCAAATAACATTTGCCCTTAATTTAATTCTTGGAACACTCACAACTTAGAGAATCTGCATCTATCCATAGATCCTCAACATCATGGGTTTTATATCGGTTTGAATTGCTCAGAGGTCCTATTATGTAAAGAAATTAGCATACTCTCTAGCTCTACCTATATCAGAATAATTATTAGTCATTTATTCTTTCATTCACTCTTGTTGGACTTACTGTTCTCTACCACAGTAGAGCCCTCGGTGGATTAAATCCTTCATGTTTGTGGGTTGTGTAAACTCTACAGCTGTCCTTATCTAGTGATACGGACATAAACAGAAGAATTTTTTGTACAATTCAGCCTCCAGCACTGAAAACCAGATTTTGTGACTTCTCTTACATAACAAGCTCCTGCTGGTACGTGGAGGAGGAGGATTGGAAACATCAGTAAATAACAAGCAGAATTATTTAAATGCAAATTAAAAGTGGATACACACACACATACACACATATATACAGCTCATTCAGAAGTTTCCAGGGATTGCTTATTAGTCTTCAAATGTCACAACACATGCTGTTTTTGTGGATGTGTCAAACTATCAGCTGGATGGGGCTGGAGCAGCAGTTGGAACCTCAAATGTATTGTTCCCCTCTGATCACCCTAATGATATAAGCAAAAGGGTCAGACTGCAGGAACTTCATTTGCACTTTAGTCCCCACATGGTGCCATCGCCCACATGCTGGTGTCCAGCTGCGTCAGGGGATCACGATCCGGCTCCCCGGTGCCAGGCAGACGTAAAAGGCACTTCAGCAGTGCTGCCAGCTGCGCTTATTGGAACCCCACGCTTCCTTCCAAACTTAAGAACACTAATTTCCAAGCAGCCTTTAATAAACTCTTTCGAGGGCCTGCTATTTTCTGATCAAAGCACAGTGGGTAGCACTGCGAGCCTTCCCCGAACTGTGGGCAGGACTGAAATCTCTCACGGAGCCGTCAGTACCTTATTCACACAATATTGCCCTTCCTCGTATCAGTGAAAATCAACAGGGCTATTTGTGGATTTGAGACAAAGCTCAGAGACTCTTAGATACCTCCAGTTAAATACAAGGATCACCGGTTAAATACAAGGTAGTGTGACCTAGAATTCAATCAGTTAAAATCTCTGGTCTGGTGTGCCCTTTTCAAAAATGGGTACAAATGCAGCCTTACCTTGGGAGAGTGCTGGGAAAATGAACAATTGTTTCTTCAGTTGAAAGTTGGAATTACAAATGTAAATGGTTTGGAGGTACAAAATGTTCTTGTCAGAAACAATCAAACATAAATCTGAATTTTTAGAGATTTTTCTCGTCCCTAGATGCATGGCACAGAGCATTCTGCTTCACTCCATCTGGCAGCTGAAAAGCAAACAGTTAAGATCATTCATTTGTTGGAGACCAGCTGAGTATTGTAATTAGTCTTACTTGGCGCTCAAAAATGTTGCATGCATTTGGTCAATTCTAGTTTAGTGAATAGAATTTGCCTGGGAATTTTCAACTCTGTTAATCACAGTGCACATACACACACACACGTGCGTGTATGTATATGTGCATACTTTATATAGAATCACAGAATCATAGAATCACCTGGTTTGGAAGAGACCCTTTAGATCATTGAGTCCAACCACAGCCTCACCCTGCCTAGTCCACCTCTAGATCATGTCTAGATCACCTTTTAAGTACCTCCAGGGATGGTGACTCCACCACCTCCCTGGGCAGCCTATTCCAGTGCTTGACAACCCTTTCAGTAAAGAAAGTCTTCCTGAGATCTAACCTAAATCTCCCCTGGTGCAATTTTAAGCCATTTCCTCTCATCCTATCGCTTGTCACCCAAGAGAAGAGACCAACCCTGACATCTCTGCAACTGCCTTGCAGGTAGTTGTGGAGAGGTGTCCCGTCAGCCTCCTTTTCTCAAGACTAAAAAGCCCCAGCTCCCTCAGCTGTTCCTCATAGGATTTGTGCTCCAGACCCTTCACCAGCTTCATTGCCTTCCTCTGGACATGCTCCAGCATCTCAACATCGTTCCTGTAGTGAGGGGCCCAAAACTGAACACAGTACTCAAGGTGTGGCCTCACCAGAGCTGAGTATAATAAAACAATCACTTCCTTGTTCCTGCTGGTCACACTATTCCTGATACAAGCCAGGATGTTGTTGGCCCCCCTTGGCCACTTGGGCACACTGCTGGCTCATGTTCAGCAACTAACACCCCCAGGTCCTTCTCCTCCAGGGAGCTCTCCAGCCACTCTGCCCCAAGCCTGTAACATTGCCTGGGGTTATTGTGACCAAAGTGCAGGACCCAGCACCTGGCCTTGTGGAACCCCATAAAGTTGGCCTCTGCCCATCAATCTAGCCTGTATATATATATGTGTATACACCTATATAATTGCAATGAACTAATTTCAGAAAAGCTAAATTTTGGTAGAAATTCTGAGGCAAATACTACCACTTGGCTTGTGGGATAATGAAATCAGAGCAGAAGTCTTTCCTGGTTTTCATTGTGGAAAGCAGCTTACACATTAATACTTTGTGCTGGTAAGTCAGTATAAGAGTTCACCATTTCTAACAAGTCTCATTTTCATTCTTCTGGTGTCTCAAAGGAGGTTTGAAATCTTCAGAGACTGACAATGGTTTCCTTTAACACAGGGGAACATCTTTGTTTATCACTTTGGAACTGCCATTTCTAACCTGTGTTATTGTGGCTGCCCTCTTGAAGGAAATATCTGAGCAATCAAAGGAACATATTGGATGTAAAGAGAGCATCCCTGAGGCATTTTGAAATTCTGTGAGTCTGTAGTGGCCTTTGGACGTCTCTAGGATACACAGTAGATGGTACAGGTTGACCCTGGCTGGAGGCCATATGCCCACCAAAGCCACTCTATCACTCCTCTCCTCAGCTGGACAGAGGAGAGAAAATATAATGAAAAGCTTCTCAGTCAAGACGAGGACACAGAAAAGCAAACGGTTAAGTAGCAGTGAGCATTGTTCACCAACTACCATCACAAGCAAAACTGACTCAACTTAGAAAAGAATTCATCTGATTTACTACCAAGCAAAACAGACAAGAGCAGTGAGAAATAGAACCAAGTCTTCAAACACCACCCCTCACCTCTTCCTTCTTCCAGGTTATAAATTCACTTCCAATTTCTCTCCCTCGTTCCCCCCAGCAGCACAGGGGGACGGGGAATGAGGGTTGCAGTCAGTTCACCACACATTGTCTCTGCTGCTCCTTCCTCCTCAGTGGGAGGACTCCTCACACTCTTCCTGTGCTCCAGCGTGGGGAGACAGTCTTCCACAAACTTTCCTATGTGAGTCCTTCCCATGGGTACAGATCTTTACAAACTGCTCTAGGGTGGATCCCCCATGAGGTCACAAGTTCTGCCAGCAAACCTGCTCCAGCATGGTCCCCTCTCTCGATGGACTGCAGGTTCTGTAGGAGCTTGCTGCAGCACAGGCTTCCCACAAGGACACAGCCTCCTTGAGGTGTCTTCACCTGCTCCACTGTGGGGTCTTCCACTGGCTTCAGGTGGAATCTCTACTCCCCATCATACACTATGGGCTTCAGGGGGACAGCTTTCTTCACCATTGTTTTCTCCAGGGGCTGGAGCACCTTCTCCAATGCCTGGAGCATCTTCTTCTTCATTGACCTTGGTGTCTGCAAAGTTTCTCACATCTTCTCACTCCTTTCTGTGGCTACAAAAGCTGTTGCTAGGCTTTGTTTTGTTTTCCTTTCTTAAACATGTTTTCACAGAAGTGCTATCACCATCACTGATTGGAATGGCCTTTGCCAGTGGTGGGTCTGTCCTTGAGCTGGTGGGTGTTGGCTCTGTCAGACCTAAGGGAACCTTCTAGCAGTTTTTCCAGAAGCCACCCCTACTCTGCCCCACTATCAGAACCTTACCCCACAAGCCCAAAACTGTAGGAATGTGACACAGGCTCCCATTGCTCCAAAAATCGCAAAAGGAGAAAAGGTTGTATTACTTCATTGGTTTGAAGTGATGGAAAAACCCCCATCAATTAATAACATGTAGAGTAAATAACCCTATTTCTTGGAAAGAAATCCAAGAATGAACTAGAGTATTTTAGTATTCATGCATTTGTATTTTCCAAGATTTCTTGGGCTTCAGTGGAGACAGTCTGATATACACAACTATATGTGTAATGAAAATAGTAAAATGATGCCCAGCATTACATGAAAAATTATGAAATCTACCGTTTTTCAGTCATTTGAGATCTCCTAAAGCCCAAGTCCTAATTACAGTTCAGGCATTTTATAATGGTATAAGAGAATGGAGCAGTGACTTCACATGGGCTGATGTAATTTCCATCATCTGCTGACTGCGAGTCACTTAGCAATTCCAAAACAAGTGTAATCCCAAAAATAAATTAAGGACATTAACTTCATGCAGCAGGACAAGCCTTTTCTTTACTTTATGAAGCATCAAACACAATTTAGAGATGGGGCTTAAAATTATCCTGCATAAACCTCAATTTATCTGTCCTCCCTTTTAACAACAGATGGTCCAGAGTCCCCATTTCTTATTCATGGCCTTTGTCACCTCCCTGGTGCCACCCCATCTCCTCAACTCAGGAACTATGTTTCCAATGATTAGCAATACACTGGAGATAACAACACATTTGTGGCTGGGGGAGGTAATTATTATGAGAAAGAAAAGGAGCATGTGGGTGGCAAGCCCTTTGACTGGAACTCTATGTGAGCTAATATAACAAGTTTTCAGTTATCTGGCTGTAGTCCACAGGATGCATTTCCAGAAAGGACTGTACAATTTGCATTATTGTTATATGCTTAAGGAACCTATTGCTATTCTGCACTGCATCTAAATGAAGACATAAAGTATTTCTAGTGTCCTTTACGTATCATCAAAGTATGAAGAGATAAAGTTTCTGCATAGATTTCTACCTATGCAGCTGCAAAATATTTTAGCTGAAAAATAAATGTTATTCTGAACAGCAAGTAGTCTCAGATCTAGCTCATAAAGCTGAAATATTTTCAATGGCTGTATAGGAACAGGCCTTAGTCAGAGCTCTGTGGTTCTGAAAGAAGCATCATTTATAATTAGAGCCTTTTCCCTTCCTTGGCACTATTAAAATAGAGCTGCTTTTTGCATGTGTCTGAGTGACTTCTCAGGTAGAGATTAAGGATCTCATATTTTCTTAATTTCTTCCTTTCCTGAGGAACACCTAGAAGACAGAGGACTCAGGAGATCTGTATTTTCTCCCTGTTCTGCCATGGTCCTTCTAGGTGACCTTCAGCAAATGCCTGTAAAGAAACAGAGCTTCTTTGTGAGGTATTTTGAGATCAGTGGAAAGTTCCCCATATTGCTGTTACTGGAACAGATTTAAAAGATTAAACATGTGGTAAATGAGACTGCAGGTTTTGCAACCACAGTTGCAAATAAGGAGTCATCAATGACCTAGGTGGGGTCCTGTGGGACGTTGAAGGAAACTTGAAGTCCTCACAGACAAAGCTAGCCGTTGTCACAGATATTAAGAACACAAGCAAGTGCCGAAAATGACAGATCTCCCTTGCAAGGTGATCTGTAGAGCAAGAAGATTTGGTGCAAGTAAAGAAGGTGTGACTTAATTTGGCCAAGTACCAATACATACCTTTCAAAGCATAGCCAGTAGCTCAGCAGGGGGTGGGGGAAGGGGAGTCAAACTACCCAAACTGGGTAGTCAGCTCAGGATAGGGGTAGGGCTGTCATACCTAACCTCCTGCTCCCATCATTTCTCAGCTCCCACATGCAGAAATACACACCTCACTAAATAGGCCAAGGCAGCTCCACATTTTCCCATCCTTAACAGATGATTTTAGAATATGTCCTTATTTTTCTCTTATGTAAGGATTTCTTGGGGTGTTTTGTATGTATTACCCCAAGCTAAACAAGCAGTTGCACAATCTGTTGGTTAAAAAAAAAAAACAAAAGCGCAAGCTTAAAAACCTTGCCTGAATTTATTTATTACTCTCTTACAGTTCATTTCCAGAGTATGATAGCATAAAGGTGATGTAAAAGGACACTTCTCAAATTACCCTGAGAGGATTTTGTTAACAGCAACCAACCAAAGTGAAGAGATAAAAACAAATACTCAGTGATGTCTGCCTGATGATATTCTGCTTCTACTAGCATGTGAAATGAGAGGTAGAAGGAATTAACCTAGAAGAGGAGGAATGACAGCAGATGAGAAATGAAGCAAAGCTACAAGTACTGAGGCTTAGCTAGCAGCACATGTTGGCGGAGAATTAAAAAGGGATGTGGGCATTTCAGAAAGCCTGGAAATACAAAACCTGAAGGTTTGCCACCCATCTCTTTAGGGGGTGGGGTGCAAAATGCAGGAGTAAGTGCCCAGGTGTCTTATATGCTAAACAAGAGACATGAAATGCCTGGACTGTAGTTTCCAACAGGGAGCCCCAGCAAGAGCAGTCTATGTAAAAATTTGTCTTGGTATGGACTGAGATACTTGTGTAAGATTCAGTATCTCTGTGAAGCTGGAATTGAGAAATAGGCTTAGGGACTGTTTGAGTTAAACTGACACTGATAATGGAGGGATTTTGTCTATGTCTGTACCACCAAGTAAAGCAGCCCAGAACAACCATTTGCCCAGAACAGTTTGTGGCATGTCAAAATATGCATTTTTGTGATTAACCTCTGGGTTTGGTGGTTTGTTTTTTTTTTCTCCCACAGAAAACAATGGTGGCCTCTTTTATTTTGACTGTTGGAAACCACACCTGGACCATGTTTGCCTTGAACCTGAGAAATCTGAGCAAAACATGCCAGTGAAAGTGCTATCAGGTAACTGTTATGGATAATTATGGCCAAATTCTTGTCTGCATCCCAGACCTGTTTCATTTATTAGTGTAGATATATCTAAAAAAACTTGGCAAGAGAGGATGAGATCTGGTTTTGGGAAATACTTGGCCTTCAGGGATTTGAGCTCTGTTCAAAAATCAACAAGGGGCTGATAGTTAAAAGGCAGTCATGCTTTCTTGTGTTTGGTGCTGCATACAAAGCGGTGCAAAATATATAAGTACACAGAGATAAAAGGAGATCAGGGAGAAAGAGGGTCAAACCCTTTGCCTAGACCACTCAGCTGGAAGGTAGCTGCCCCTCTCTAAGCACTGTTCATATTTTTTTAATTCAGATATTTTCTGGTTAAAAACATTGCAAAAATAAAGGTTTTGGGAACTAAGACCTCAGATTTCCACACTGCCCCAGCCACATTTCAATTCATTCTTGCATGTCTACCTTTATTTTCTGAAATAAGAGGACTCTGCCCCTGAAGGTTGTACTGCATTTTATGTCTCACTGCATTCTGTCACTCCTTTTGCTTTTCCTCTTAGAAAGCATAGCAGAAGTACATTGTTAATACGGTACAGAGCACCTTCAGAAATACATATGTGATCATAAGGAATCCAGACACTGGATCTTTAGCATCTGGAAAGAATTAATATTTTTATGAGGTCTTCTTTATATAAATACATATTCTTTAAAAGATTTTACATAGTTTCTCCCAGAAGTCCAGTCTTCATTTAGCACCCAGTCCAAATCTCACTATTCTTCACAGAAATATTTTCATTTACTTCAGTTGACTTTGGTTTGAAATCGAGGGAATTCAGTCCAGCTAACAGAAAATGGCAAATGCTTCTGCTCTCATACTCCATATTTTGGAGAGTGGCTTTTTTTGGTTGTTATTGTTTCCAATGACTTTAGGTCAGCCATATCTACTCATGCATTTAAATTAAAATTTAAGATCTCTCTCTGTTTGATCAAATGTTGCTTTCATAATTTATATGGGCTTCACTCTTCTGGAAACATTTGCTTAATATAGTTAGTTCTGTTTTATCTGTCACTGATATTTTTATCTGTTTTATTCAATAGTCCTTTCAGATGTGCTATGCATGAAAACAGCTTCATAAATAAAGATTGATTACTCAACATATTTCATGCAATAAGCCACGTTCTTAAAAAACAAGGGCTCCAGAAGTATATATATAAAAATATATACATATTTATACATTAACAGTAGCATCATATATCTGTCAGCTGTTTGGATGTAGTATATCCAGCAAATGTTATTCTTTTCTAGTACTTTGCACATAGAAAATGAATTTTGGATTCACCGGAAGTCTGTAGGCAGATTTTTAGTTCAAAAATGTTGATTTTCTTCCTGAAAGGTAAAAAGGTTAAGTGTTAAGGGAAAGCTCTGTGTTCGAGGAGGCTTTTTTTATTAATTCTTTCTTTCTTTCTTTCTTTCTTTTATTTTTTTTTTTAATTACTCCTGTTGCTGCTGTTACTAATCAGCTTGTTTCGCATCATGCTAAACAGCACAGCTGGAGAATCTGCTCACTGATTGTAGGCATCACGTGAGCAGAGAGTGTGGGCACCAGTGGGACTGCAGTGGAAATGACTGCAAAGAGATTTCTAAGATATTACAAGCAGGCAACAATTTTTTGGCATCTGGGGATTCTTGGGGAAGGAAAGAAGGGAAAAACCCAGTGCGGGAGGGTTAGAGAAGGAAAGGTGTATTTGGGAAATAAGGAGTAAGAAAGGAATGAACTTTGTTTATGCCTGAACAGTTGGCTCAACAAATTTAGCTCAAAGGCTGTGGTAGCTGAAAGTCCTGTCCTAAAGGTGTGAACTTCCAACACGATTGGGACAAAAAAAGAGAAAGATAGGTATGGATGACAAGGCAGTCATTTGAATTTGTGCCTGTTACAAGCTGTTATAAAGACCATAGCATAATTGACGTTCCTACTGTTCTAGAAATAGCACCTGTGTTTCATAGGCAGTGAATTGTACTAAGAGGCAATAGGTCTGTCTGGAGCAAAGAGTGACTCAGTCTTAGGAAAACAACAAAGGATGCAGAGAGGGGGAAAAGAAAGAAGAGGTAGCATTTTACTTACCTTCTTTTAGACCTCTAGACAGCTTTCTGTACAAATATTTTGCTGTATTTCTACTGTGTCTGAAGTTCTTGTTACTTTATAGCATCAGGTCCCACACAGGTCCTCTGCCATAGTCCCTCTTTCTCAATAGAACAATATGGATAGCTGTAGAAATTGAGTTTTGGGCATAAGCACTATAAAAATAACAAAAAGCAAAACTGAGGGGAAATCTAGGCCAATTTATTGTGGTTTCTTTTGTACAGGAGGCATCAGTAGGACTACCTATAATTCACATTGCTTGACATTTCCTATCGCAGGTCTCTCTTTTTATTTTCTTTTAACTTTACTAGACTTAGACTATGAAGGTTGAATTTTCTTTACCAGCTGCTGGTGCCAGAATGTTTGCTTTTATTTAGAAAATTTTGCCTTTAGCTTTTTTTTTCCCCCAGCTTCTGAGAATGAAATGAAGGGGAGGAAGGGGAGATTTTCACTGCAGTAAGAAACTTTCATATCTTTCTAATAAGATGATCTGAGTCTTGGCACACGAGCTTAAAAGCTGGTCAGGTCCAGTTCTTCTGTCAAAGATGAGCCTTTCACTATCCCTAAGAGAAATTGCCTGAATTTGGCAAATTTTCAGGCCTTTGAAAAATGTCCCCTTGCACAGGCTTAGCAGTGGCTCTGGTGTATACCAATGCTGCAGCTCCCATCTGTGTATGTTTCTACCACAGCTGCATGGGCTGAGCTCAACTGACCTTCTGCTGCTTGGGTGTCCTGGGAGGGTGTAGGGACCTCTCCTCCATGACCTTGCTGTGCTTCTCCTGCTGCTGCCCCCTCAGTAGAAAGGATAAAGAGATTTGACTAAAAATCAGAAAAATGCTGCAAATGCCTAGGATGGCAGAAGGGTGTAGATTAGGATAAGGAAGAGATTTTGGGAATGGTAGTCCACATCAGGAGCTTAAAAAGGCACAGGAGACTCAAGGACAAGCATACTAGGAACTGGGAATGAAAATGAGAAATAGAATTGGGAGGTAGGAGACCAAAATCCAATGAGGAGCTAAGGAAAAAAGGAGGATACCATGCACTAATGGACAAAGAGGCTATCTTCAGAAAGAAGAAAGGGTAAAACACCCCTTCCTTAGTCTCAGGTGAACTTTGAAAACATGGGGAGATTGGGTGGTGATCCTGAGGAGAAGCTTGAGAGAAAAACCTGAATAAAAGGAAGCTAAGGGCTGTAATGGGGATCCCTAAAAAAACAGACTTGGAGTGGTAAAGCAAATGGATATGGATCTGTGTAACATCTTAGACACACGGATTGGGACAAAGCAAGGAGAAGGTGATATCAGTGCAGTACAATTTCCCACTTTATAGGGAGGGACAGAAATGTGTTTGGGTTAGTGCTCAGATGCTGTTTAACTTAGGGTTAAAAGTCCTACATTGCTTTGCTAACAACTATACACTTGAAGAAGGGCTGAAGGACTGATAAAGAGCATGCTTTGCTAAAAAGTGTCCTAGAAGAAGAGATGAAAGACTGCTACAGAGGAAACCTCCTGCTCCAGAGGGCTTGAGAGCTGGAGGAAGGGACAGAGGCCTGAGGAAAGCAAAGGGGAAAGGTAAAAGGTGGCAGGGGCAGTTTGCAACCACCAACCCAACTAAAGGACTATTGAAATGACTCCATACACACCTTCAAGGAGCATGCATGCTAATTTGAATACGATTGACCAATAGTAGATGATGCGGTGATTACTAACCCATTAGCTTCAATTTATGTGTCTTTTCCTAATCCTGTAGATTCTGTGTGTAGGGGGCTGTTTTTGTGGGATTGCCACCTAGCCCCCATCTCTGTGCAGACATGGAATAAATCAAATCCCTCTGCTCTGTGTGTGTATTGGCGTACTGCACACTGAGTAATGATACCACTTTTTGGACAACAAAAGGGTCAGAGCAAGGGACTAGGTGAGAATAATGAGGTGGGAGATCTAAATCAAGGACTGGCTTGGGACAAAGATAGTCTGTAGCAGGTGGGGCAACAGGAATGAGGAGAGAATTTGCCCACCAAAACACACCTACTTTCTATCATAGAAGAGAAAGCAACTGGTGTTTGTGAGTTATGACCTGAGCTAGGAGACTTAAGTTACCAGTGAGATGATACGTAGAGGAATAATGGTGGTGTGGCTGGTGGAGCTGAGTGCTGTGTCTTCTGCACACCAAACAACCTGAAACCCTTAATTGCTCTATGGTCCCCAATGGACTGGAATGAGAAAATATGTGAAAGAGAAAATATGTGAAAAAGAAAATATAATGGGGAAAAAAAAAAAAGAAAGAAAAAAAGGAGCTAAAATAAAGATAAATAAAAAGAAAGATATATTTAAAATAATTAAAAAAGAGAAAATATGAAATTACCTGATACCAGGTGTCTAACTGAACTAGTAACCACCTTCCGTATGAAGCATTTGACTAAATGTCACAGGAGCTTTCCACGTGGATGATCTTGGAAAAGAATTAAACAGAAGTACTGTTCAGTGTCTCATCCAATCCAGCTGAAGATGCCAGACTCCTTTTGTCATCTGGGCAGTACCCGAGTCTAGACTTAGAGAGATTTGATCCCCCAAATTTTAATCACCCTATGAAAAATCCCACAAATAAAAACAACTTTTTTTTTTGTCTTACAAACGCTAAGCCTGTCAATGTCTATGCAAGAGAATCTCTGTAATGATATATATTCTAGAAATGACCATGAGAAAAATGCACATTTTTGTACAACCACCAAAGTTTAATTATGCGCCATAGATGAGGACAAATGAAGTATCATGTAGCTTCTCATCTGGTAAGCTCTGTCCAACTTGTGAATTGATTGAGGCAGAGGTTCTGTGGAAAATATTAACAGCTGCATCATGGTATGTATACACAAGAGACCAAATTAAAACTGCACAAGCAATGCTAATGCTGACAGACTTAAGTCTTTGGCACATCTTTAATGTTCTTTTAATGTATTTCTGTGTGTGTGTAAAAAAGCACCAGGGGGTGAATGGCACATTGAAGAGTTTCTGCTAAAAAAAGATTATGATGTACAAGACACCAGTTAAGATACAAGTCAGACAAAGAAAGGAAAATGGGAACTTTATGTTGGTTAGTTGCTAAATAACAAGAAGGTATTCTGTGCATGCTGTGTCTTTCTCACCTTCTACCAATCACCTTTATTCTGATAGAAAGCATGGCCCTTGGTTAAGTCAGTAAACGCCCTAAAATTGGTAAAATGCTTAGCATTATTTCTTGCTATTCTATGATGTCTCAGGTAGTGATGCTTGTTTGCATGTGATTCATTTTGCATCACAGCATATGGTCCCATAGCAAAGGGTTCCTGAGTGATGGAGAGAGAGATTCCCCCTTCACGTGTGCTTGTTGCTTGCTGAGCTGGGCAGAAAGGGGAAGATGCTCTTGTCTTTGGGATCGGTGAAGTACGGTAGGAGTCAGAGTACAGGACGGGGAAGGTAGTGAATGCGATGCAGTGGTGTGAAAAGCAAGCTAACAAGTCAGCGCGCTTGGAAGGTGATGCACTGTAGAGCCTGGAGGTCTGCTGAGCAAAGAGAGCCAATGCACTCCCTGCCCTCAGCTGGGGTGGGAAGACTTTTTGCAGGGCACAGGGACTGTGCACAACAGGTCACTGCCCAGTATAGAACCTGTCCAGTGGGGATGCACTGAGAGCAGAAGAATCTGTCTCATCTCCCCACCCTGCTGGCATTTTGGGAGTGTTTGAAGCAAAGAAAGGACATAATTGGACCTTCTTCAAATTCCTGGCCAAGCTGTCTTCCAGTCAGAGGAAGTAATTAAGTTAAAGACTAGAGAGCAAAGATTAAGTGTATGACACACTGCGTGATGAAAGAAAGGACAAACTGATTTTTTATGTACGTAAATATAACCAGTTTAATACCGGTCTTGCAGTTCTGGTACAAACAAGGCCGGACCTAACAATGTAGGGTGTTAAACACCAAGTTAATTAATTCAGTCCAAATGCTCTCCAGGTTTTGGATATACTGTTTTGGCCTGGGCAAAAGTTCATCTTTTTATTTTTGCACTTGAAATCATGGGAAGCATGAAGAAAACAAAGGAAATACAAAAAATGGGGCTCAAGAATAAAACACTTCATCAAATAAATAACGTGTCAGACCTTAGAGTCCACTGACTGTGGAGAATGTTAACAGCATTGGCTAGACTAACATTACTTCCACCAGCAGGCAGATTTCTTACAAATATGATCTTTCAGCTATTTCATTAACCTCACACTCCCACACACGAAATAGAAGCTTAAAGGTCATGTTTAATGTGTTCAGTGTTTTCAGATCATTCTAATTCCAAACCTGAAGCTTATTCTTATAGTAAGTCTATTTACTAAATTTTGACCTTGAATCTTCTATGCTTTAAGCATATTTTATTAGAATATTTCATTTCTGTTCTAAAGTATTTGCATTTTCTTTTTTAATGGCATGATTTCCTATTAACTTCTTCATTTTCTTAAGTCAACAATATTTTTTGATAGGAAATAATTTAAAAAGTAATCCATCACAGCTAATAACAGTGACTGTTTCTGTAAGTAATACAGAGATATTTTCAGTACATACACACACAATTGAAATATATTATTTTGGTATTTTCTTATTTATATAATCTTACAATTGCTGCCTTCTGTCCTTTCAAATACTCTCAGTGTTTCACAAATGGATGCCTATCTGATTTTTAGTATTCTGACACCAGAGACTTTAAAAAATATTTTAGTGACAAATTCCCATTCAAATGAATGAAATTGATTTCCCCAAACAAAGGAGAATATAAAATAAGTATCTGAGAATACTATTCAGGGAATTTTTGATTGTCAGTTTTGCGTTGACTTTGGTATAAAAAATAGTCCACATTATTTGTGCTGATTCCTTCTATAACTCTGTGCCTTGGTTTTCAGTAAATCTTCATTGCCTACATTTTAGTTCTCTTTTTAGGCTGCCTTAATTGCAGATTTCAGCCATTTGCTCTTCATCTTTAAAAGTAAAGGACCAAGATGCTAGTGAATGTGGTAAGCAGAACTCACTTTCAGCTTTGACTTGATTACCTATTCGTTTAAATTAAGGTGCTTTTAATTTTTTATAATGGAAACCATTTTTTGGTCTTAAATTTTCCAGGGTGTGTGCATCAGCATAGGGTTTTTTATTCATGCTCCTTTTTGACTCTTCCAATAAACTTCAGCTGAGAATCAGTGAAGTCCTCAGTTAGGTGAATAGTGATGCTGATGTCTTTGATGAATTTATAAGTATCCACTGAAGGAATGACTTCAAGTGAACTTAGGAAATGTACAAAGCCTGTCCAGATACTTCACAGACTCTAATGGTACTGCCATAGCAGTATCTCAGCATCCTTCCACCATACTATATCTGATAAGGAAACTAGTGAAGGGTGTAGAGAACAGGTCTTATGAAGAGCAGCTGTGGGAACTGATCTTGTTTAGCCTGGAGAAAAGAAGGTTGAAGTGAGACCTTATCTTTCTTTACAACTACCTCAAAGAGGTTGTAATGAAGCAGATGTTGTTCTCTTCTCCCAACTAATGAAAGGACTAGACAAAGTGGCCTCAAGTTGTGCCAGTACAGGTTTAAATTGGAGATTTGGAAATATTTCTTTACTGAAAGGGTTGTCAAGTATTGGAACAGGATGCCCAGGGAAGTGGTTGAGTTGCCATCCCTGAAGGTATTTAAAAGATGTAGATGTGGTGCTTAGGGACACAGTTTAGTGGTGGACTTGGAGTACTAGGTTTGCAGTTGTATTTGATGATCTTAAAGGTTTTTTCCAATATAAACTATTCTATGATTCTACCTAGAAGGCACTCATATCAATATAAAGTTGTCACACAAGTCATATAAGCATTTTATTTTTTTCTAATCTGTGGTTCATTTCAGTGCTGAGGAAACTGATTCATCTTCTTTTAGTCATCAGAGTGATTTGCAATGTTTTCAAAAGGAATTGAAATAAGTGCCAGCTTAAGTTAGCCTGGATTTTCCCACTCAAATCTTAGCCATGTACTTTAAAAACAAGTTTATGTAACCCTAGTGTTTATTTGCAAGTGACAATGTGACCAAGGCTGGGAACTATGGGTAAAATATGGAAGTGTTTAAACTTTATTTTGGCCCTGAACTTCCATATCTTTGGATATGATCCCTTCAAGTTCCCTTCAAACTGAAATATGTTACTCTGATTCTTTTAAGTGTTGCGCATTTTTTAATTGTTTGGTTTTGATTATGTTTTTTTGGTTTGGGTTCCAGCTCCTCTCCCCCTTCCCCCCCCGACCCTCCCCACACCCCACACCCCCCGAAGAATCTGTGCTTATTATTAGCATGATAATATGATAATCACAAAAGTGATTTTAGGAACCACACAGTCTGTTCCTCGCCCTTTCTAGCAGCTTGTGATGTACTGGACTAAAGCTCTGCAAAGCCAAAAGTTTTTGGGCTACCCAGGATACACTGAGCTCCAAGGATCACTCACAGGCCAGGTCTGCAACTGTAATTACACCACTCCTGGCAGCAGTGAATTGTATTTCCACGGAGGCCCTTGGGTACTCTTTATATTCTTAAGGATGTGTGCACTTTTTCTCACATAATTCTTTTGGATGCTTCCTTTGCACCAAGGAATTCTGCAGAGCATTTGAGTGAGGTACTAAGTATTTTCAAGTAGATGTGTAATACAGTCAAGTTTCCAGCAATGTCCTGCCAGCTTCTCATCAAGAGGCATTCTTGTGGGGACCATCTGCTCTCAGATGCTTCCCTGTCCAAAGGGATATAAAAATAAAGGTGCTAGGAGAAGTAACCTTCTATCTTTTCCTTTCAGGGAAAGCTATGATGGATGTAAACATGAGATTACTAAAAATGCACGGAAATTGGAATAATAAAAGCAGCAAAAATCCACCTTTTTCTCTGGGGGTTTCTTCTATTCAGAACTGCCTTTGGTAAACCTAAACAGCTTTATGCTAGGATGCTGACTGATTATGAGGGCCCTCCTCTCATGGTGGCTGCTGCTCAGACCTGGAAGAAAACTGTGGGTCATTAGTTCTAAGAAACTAACACACGAAATAATGTAAATAACAGGTCCAAATGAAGCAATTTTATTTGAATGGAGTCCACAGCTGTATCTCTTTTTATTTCAGTTTTCCTGACTTCCTGCTTCTCTCTTTCCTGCTGTTATTATCCACTACTTTGCATTTGTATATAAACTGGTCTGGACAACACGTTTGTATAGATTGCATAGCATTTCATAGCAATTACATTCTTTTTCTTCAGAGACGGAGTAGACCGCTTCAACAAAAAAACACAACCCTCTCCAGCATGAAATAAAGGAGACACTTTACCAAAATGAACCAGCATATTCTAAACATCTGGCTGTAGTAGCCACAGTGTAGTTACAGCATAGTAGGCTGCGACTCCAAATCTGCTGCCAAGTTGCTGTTTATCCAGGGGTTAGTGCAAGGGAAACCTATGTACTGCTCTCAGCTAGCTTCGACTGAAACTTGATACAATCAATCTCTCTGAAAACACGTCTCTGTGTAGGGAAATCACACTTGGACAAATAAGATGAGGTGTCACCAACAGTACCCTAAAATTTAAAGGTCTGTATTGCACCTTAATGTGCTGTATGTGTGAGGAGGAGTAGTGAAGAAAAAGGGAAGACAAACCTGGCAGATTCAGACTTCACCATCTAGTACCAACCGTAAGAAATTAAGAATGGCAACGTTATTCCCATTGATTAGTTTCTCAGGGTCTTTACTACAACTGGTAAGGGTTTTGGTTTTTTCTGCCCTTGGTCTTGTTGGAAGGTTTAGAACATCAGTATTCAGGTGTTCAGAAACTTTCTAATCCCTGCCCAAAAGTCTTAATACTCAATGTATTAGTATTTATTCTAAACAGACTTTCACCTTTCTACTCTTCTCTCTTTACTCCCCTAGACTAGATGCAGATGTCAATCAGGTTATCTCTCAGCCTTTATACTGCTAGTTTTATCCAAAATGTTTTTGGGTTTGGTAAAATTTTTGGGTTTGGGGTTTTTTTGGGTTTTATGTGTGAGTGTGCATGTGTGTTCTTGTACAGTAAATTTTCTGCTTATCCTTTTCTAAACC
Organism: Hypotaenidia okinawae; assembly: GCA_027925045.1. Taxonomy (NCBI): domain Eukaryota; kingdom Metazoa; phylum Chordata; class Aves; order Gruiformes; family Rallidae; genus Hypotaenidia; species Hypotaenidia okinawae. Next base: position 16,923,127 of record BSDF01000001.1, on the reverse strand, counting down.
AGTTTCACTTTGAGTTCACGTTCTTGGACTATCTGGGTTCAAACCTTCCATGAGATTTTAGATGATGTGCCCCTTCTCCCACTTGAATGGCACAGTTTTAAAAAATATATTAAAAATAGTAATTGTTTTATTGTTACCAGAATTCTCTGATGACTCATCAAAGACCTGTCTTTTTTCCATGGTATTTAACAGAGGAAAACTAGTCATCTAATGTTCAAATTAAAGCACTTTTCTATCGTTATGTATAGTTTACTAATATTTTGTGGATTAAACAGTTGTTACCTGCATTGTGGAATTACTGTGCTTGATGCAGCCCTGCTGAGCTTGTTAAGTGTTGGATAATGAATAGCTCAAATTCTGAGATAGCTTTCAGCTAGCTGTGCTGAATATAGCCCTGTATATAGCTTAACCCCTTGGCATAAATGATGAACTAACAATTTACCTCCATTGCAAGAGAGAAAAGACTAAGACATAAGAAATAATTTTGCTTTTTGATTCTAAATTACAACATATTTTTTAAAGCATGAACTTAATCGCTAGAACATAGTCATTAGAGCAATTATACATCCCAAGGGCAAGATACGACTGTTTGAATTTACTTATTTGTCCTTGAAAAGACGTTTCTCTGATGCTGAAAACAGTAAAATGTTATTATTCCAAAAGTTGAAGCTTCATTGTCCTACTTCTTTGGTCATTCACATCAGTGACAGACAAGAGCAAAGCATGCATTAACAACAGCAGTAGCGTGTTTTTCTTTCTGTTTTGCACTCCAGTTACAGGTGCATTGCAAGGGAGAATGGTGGATATGCTTACCACATGCATTTGCATGTGTGCATTTGTCTGCATATCCATCTTCACATGAACTTAAAATTTACATGTAGAGGATGAGGTAGGGGCATTACTGGTTTTATCTCACCTGCAGATGAAGCACACAGTTCACAAGGCTCATCTAGTGACCCTTGTCATGTCTACTAGGCATTGTTTGCCCTAGTTGCTTCCTGCTAAATCCAACTTTTATGACCCTGTAATGTATTTTGTTTTCTCCCATTTCTGGAAGGTTCCTTGGCCAACATGCTGTACTTATTTTATTCATAGCCTTCACTTAAATAAATAACCTTCTGTTTCTCTTTGTGCAGAGGTAATGATCGATCATTTTCATTCTCAAAATAGAGCTTCTTGCCTGGTGTTTCTTATAAAATTTGCTGAAAACCTTTTCCAGCACAAACAGCGTCCAATTGCAAAAATGCCCTTCCTGACATCATCAATAAGAGTAACCAAACTGAAGTTGGTTGGGTTTTTCTGTTTGGTTGGTTTTTTTTGGTTTGTTTTTTTTTTTTTTTTTTTTTTTTTGTAAGAAGCTTTCCATGCAGAAAGCTAGTAAAGGAAAAGTGAAGTCAGAGAAAAGCTGTGTCAAGTACTCTGGAAAGCTGAAAATGAATAGGTCAAATTGAGGTCAGAGAGGTCATTGTTGAGTTTTATTGTAACTTTTGCCTACTAAGGTGTTTTTGTATGGTTCTTCAGTCCACTTCTTTCACAGTGCCATAGTGTAATACACATGAATCCCCTTCTGCTGGAGCTCTTCCAGGATCAGACCCTAGGCCTGTGTTTCCTCCTGTGCATAAAGAAAATAGCTTCCACCTTAACATTTCTCTGGCAAGATGGCAGGATGCTGGTCACTACCTCCTGTCCCAGAGAGGGATGGGGACACCTTCAGTGTCTCAGAGCTGGGCCTCTTAGCATCATATAATCATAGAATATCCTGAGCTGGAAGGGACCCATAAGGGTCATCGAGTCCAACTCTTTGCTCTACACAGGGCCAGACAAGTCAGAGCATGGCACTGAGTGCATCATCCAGACACTTCTTGACCTCAGTCAAGCTCAGTCCTGTGACCCCTTCCCTGGGAGCCTGTGCCAGTGCCTGACCACCAGATTTCTCAGTAAGGAACCTCTTCCTAATAGAACTTCTTTCTAACAACTCTTTCCTAATACTGTTGTGCAGGAGTAACCAACTCCTAGGAACTACAGCTAAAATGAAGAAGTCCTCCACATATTTAACACTTGCCAGCATGCATCTTTATGGAGGTCATAGTGAGAAAAATAAGTTACCCACCCAGCACAGCAGCAGTCATAATGAAATATGTTTTAGCAGGCAGAGAAGAAATAAACTGAGGCAGGAAAAAAGTGAGAATTGGTGATATCACACTTCAAAAAAAACACCCCTGCCTAATGGTGAAAACACATTAAAAATGGTATAGAATTTAATGACTTCCAAAATACTGGAAAATGATTAATTGACTGGGTGGTGAGCCACTGGCTTGGATGAGCACATTAATCACTTCAGTGGCATGCCTGTCACTCAGCCCTTTCGGTGCTTTACGCTTCCCTTTTATATCTAGAGATGCAGGACTGCTAGACAAACATTGATAAAATGTCATCTGGAGGGGGAAAGTATAACTGAACAACTTGTCACCACCTGGTTCACTCAGCTGGGAAAGATTTTGCCTCAGGGTCTACAGAAGTACTGTGTTTTCTCCTCATGGTGCAGAGGACAGTGGAGCACTCTTGCCCCTTTCTAGTTTGGCTTTACTGTTTATTTCCTGCCTCCCCCAACAAGGGCTGGATAAGGAACTGGGGAACCATAGCTGCCTCCGGACAGGGAAATTCTCATATTGATTGTGTAAAATCAGAGTGATGCTGAAGAGAGGATGAGGCTAAATAATCTGTGTTTATAGACAAGCATTTCAAGCCCAGGAGATACATGGTTAGACAGTTGCTTGTGCAGGGAATCAATACTTGTGTGGAAAAGATCTACTGAAGAGGAGTCTAAAAATCCTAATTTTGTTCCCAGAGCTTCTCAAATTTGACAATACAGTGTTATTTAGTAAAATTTTTCAATGTTTTAAAGAAAACAAATGCTTTGTACTATGTATCATTTTTTAGCAAGGGATTAGATATCAGGGTATTTGAGTCTTCTAAATGTGCTATTAACTTGCACAATTTCAGAAGTCTTAACAAACTCTTTATTTCTCTGTTGTGTTGCCTGGAAAGTGAATACAAGTCTTCCCTCAGACAATCCATCACAGTTCCCATTCAGGCAAACCCACTTCTGCAGGCAGTGGGATACTCTGCTTAATTAAGGACTGTCAGCTTCTGGCCATAAGATGCTAGTGTAAGTAATCCATGTGTATTAAAAAATGTTCTGGATGAGCCAAGCAAAAGTATTTAGCTTTGAAATTCTAAATAGTATGATTCCCCAGATGGAAATTTCCTAATTGAGCTTGTGATTTCCATCATACTATCCAGGTCCCTGCTTCCCAGCTGGAATGACTGAACGCAGTTCAGGGAAAATATGAAATAATTTGAAAGATGAACAAAGGTAAATTAAGTATTTTCTGTCCAAATATGGCAGTAACTGGAGTTGTACTTTTTACTTCATACAAGTTTGGTTTCACATGTTGGATCTGTCAGATATCTATGCAGCAGAAGCTTAGACTAGATACAAAGTCAGAAAAAACACAGAGAGAGTCTGCCTCTCTGGCAGGCACAAGTTAAAAAATTCCATTTAACACTTTATTTGAAAAGGAATGTGCATGCCAGCTTGCTATATTTGGGAATGACTATCCATTATTCATAGCCCTCCGATAGAGAGATTGTAACTGGAGACAAGGCCAAGAGAGATGCCTCAGATCCAGACTCCCTGGAGCTACATGCTGGAAGCTTGGCTTGGACCTACTATAACTGTAAGAAACTCCAGCCTTTCAGGAGTAATTAATGGTGTGATATTCACAAAACAAACAAATCTGTTCTCATGCAATTGATGCCAGTAACAGAAACTAGTAGAAGAGAAATCACATGTGTTCTAACAGTTCCTTCCTAGTCAAATGATTTTCAGTCTCCTTGAAGTGTTTGCAGCTGTTAAATGCAAAATTTTACTAGATTGGAACATGCGTTTGATGTAGTAGGAGTATTTTGAAAACCTGGGAAAAGTAGTGATAAAAGTCTTTTGATCACAGAATGATGTAATTAGAGAATGATAGGGGTTGGAAAGGACCTCTGGAGATCATCTAGTCCAACCCCCCTGCTAAAGCAGGATCACCTACAACAGGTTGCACAGGATTGTGTTGAGTGGGTTTTGAATATCTGCAGAGAAGGAGACTCCACAGCCTTTCTGGGCAGCCTGTCCAAGTGCTCAAGCACCTTCAAAGTGAAGAATTTTGTTTTCTTCATGTTCAAGTGGAACCTCCTGTGTTCCAATTTATGCCTATTACCCTCTGTACTTTCACTGGGCACAACTGAGAGGAGTCTGACTTCATCCTCTTGACATCCACCCTTTAGATATTTGTAAGCATTGATGAGATCCCCTCTCAGTCTTTTCCAGGCTAGATAGACCCAGCTCTCTCAGCCATTCCTCGTAAGAGAGATACTCAAGTGCCCCAGTCAGTTTTGTAGCTCTCCTCCGGAGTCTTTCCAATCTCTCTTGTAACTGGGGAACCCAGAACCGGACACAGTACTCCAAATTTGGCCTCACTGGGGCAGAATGGAGGGAGAAGATAACCTCCTTCGAGGTGCTGGTCACAGTCTTCTTAATGCACCCCAGGATACCATCGGCCCTCATGGCCACAAAGGCACGCTATTGGCTCATGGAGAAGTTCTTTTCTACCAGTTCTACCAGGTCCTTCTCCACAGAGCTGCTTCCCAGTAGGTCAACTCCTAACCTGTACTAACGCCTGGGCTTATTCCGCCCTAGGGGCAGGACCCTACACTTTTCTTTGTTGAATTTCATTAGTTTCCTCTCTGCCCAACTCTACAGTCTGTCAAAGTTTCACAGAATGGCAGTGCAGCCTTTTGGTGTGTCAGCCACTCCTCCCAGTTTTGTATTGTTAGCAAACTTGCTGAGGGTACACTCTGTCCCCTTGTCCAGGTCACTGATGAATATGTTGAAGAAGTCTAGACCCTGTACTGACTGCTGAGGCAGAGCACTATCTACAGACCTCCAACTACTCACCACTTGCCACAACCCTCTCAGTCCTGCCATTCAGCCAGTTTGCAATCCACCTTATTTTCCACTCATCCAATCCATACTTCCTAAGCTTGCTGATGAGGATGTTTTGGGAGACAGTGTCAAAAGCCTTACTGAAGTCAAGGTAGGCAACATCTACTCCTCTCCCCTCATCCACCCATCCAGTCGTGCTATCATAGAAGCCTATCAGATTGATCAGGCATGATTTCCCCTTGGTGTGGTGAATCCATGATGACCACTCCTGATAAACTTTTTCTCCATGTGCTTATTGATGAGCCCTGGAATGAGCAGTTTCATCACCTTTCCAGGAATGGAGGTGAGCCTGATTAGCCTGTAGTTTACCGGGTCCTTTCTCTTGCCCTTTTTGAAGGCCAAAGTAACACTGACTTTCCTGCAGTCCTTACAGACTTCTATTCTCAATGATCTTTCAAAGATTTTTAAGAGAGGCATATACCAATAATATCTAGCAGGTCCTTCAGCACTCATGGGTGCATCCCATCAGGGCCCATGGATTTGTGGATACTAAATTTGCCTAAGTGTTCTCTAACCCTACCCTTCTCAACCAAGTGAAGGTCTTCCTGCCTCCAGACTTTCTTTCCTACCTCCAGAGTCTGATTCCTGAGGGCTGTCCTTAGCAGTAAAACCTGAAGCACAGAAGGTATTCAGTAACTGTCTCCTCTGTATCCTCCACCAGCAGCACACCCATCTCATTCAGCAGTGGGCTCGCACTGTCCCTAGTTTTGTTTTTGCTGCTGATGTACTTGAAAAAGCCATTCTTACTGTCCTTGACATCCCTTGCCAGATTTAATTCCAAGTGTGCCTTAGTTTTCCTCATTGCCTCCCTACATAGATTGACGACATTCCTATATTCCTCCCAAGTGACCAGTCCTTTTCTCCACATTTTGTAATCTCCTTTTTTCCCTTTGAGTTTTTCCAGGAGCTCACTGCTGATACATGCAGGCCTTCTGCTCCTTCACTTGATTTCTTACTCTTGGGATACACTGATCTTGAGCTTGGAGGAAGTAGTACTCTAAGATTAACCAGTTCTCTTGAACATCCCCTACATTCTAGAGCCCTAAACCCCAAGATTCCCCCAAGCAGGTCTTTGAAGAGGCCAAAGTTAGCTCTCCTGAAGTCCAGGGTTGTAATCCTACTTATGGCCCTGCTTCTTCAATGGTTCTGTAGGAAGTATTGCATAGGAACATAACTTCTGACTAAGTAAGAATGGATTTTGTTTTTTTCATTACTGAAGTTTCAATAATATTTAAAACTGGAACAAACTGCAGGACAGTTTTGATTCTGTGTCATGTAACTGTGACTAATAGGATGCTTTATCTCTTCCTCTTTTGCCCTACTCCACACAATCTGCACTTGAACATTTTTTGGTCACACAAAGTTATGAAAGCTATAAAGGAGATGTGGTGGTTCAGTCCCAAGCAGCAGCTGAGTACCACTTACCCCTCCCTCACCCCTCTCTCACTCCTCCCTAGGAGGAGAAACAGACAGAGGGCTGGGATAAGGACAGTTTACTGACAAGCACCACAAAACCAAAAGCCTGGGACAAAGTACACACACCCAGTGTGTACACAGAACACTTTACCAACCCCAACCCAATGCAGTGGTAACAGAGCACTGCACTGATGTGAGGACCAGCACTATACCTAGCTGCACTCAAGCTATCCCAGAGCAGTTCTGAGAGATGCCCTCCCTTAACAGCCCCTTTTACTGGACTATGATTTCACCTGGTGTGGAAAACAACCAGGGACAACTTAGCTCACCTGGGCTGGCTGTTTGGGGAAGTTACCTTTGGCCTGGCTGAAAGTAGGACAGGAGGTGAGCAGGCTTTTTACCCTTTTTAAATGCTTGCCATTCTCATTTGAAGTCATATGAAACAGTATTGCAGATCGGTGAGAATCTAGCTATGTCTAGGGAACTGAGTGGTTATCTCCTCTCAAAAAATTTCAGTGAAAGACATGCTCACTTTTGTGAATGCTTGGTCTCTGCAAACAAAATTTTACTACATTTATAATTTCTTTATAAAAATGTTGAAAGAAACAGAGTTGTCACTGTTTCAGTTAAGTTTCTTGGACTAGGTAAAAATAAGACTATGTCCATAAACAAAATGGCACACTGATTTCTTGGGATTCATGGGTCAACTAACCTGGTCATGTGGATTTTGATAACTATCTGGTATTCACAGAAAAAGTCTTCAGGTTTCTGAGCTTCTAAATCAACTGCGTACGTCACATCACCAAGTAAGCAGATAACAGTGCTTGAATGAGAAAGTTCCAAAGTCACTGCAGCTTTATCTAAAGATCAGGTGAATGGGCAATGGAGTCATATTCCCTATAAAAAAGTGATAAGGAGGACAACAATGTCAAAATCACAATAACCTTAACCAGATTCACTTAATCTAGTTTCTAGCACTGCATATCAAAGATTAAGGCATAGGTAACAGGCACTATATGTGACAGAAGTCCTTTGAAACTCATTTGTCCTCTTTATGAATTCTAATAATTACAAGTTGGTTGATATAACAGTTTAAACATTATGTAACTGTTGATATTTTTCTTGTTTGTAAAACTGACAGCATGACCTGACTGTGACCTATGAGCTCAGTATGTTCATTATGTCTGCTTGAAACCTCAATCTTTCAGTTGGGAAACAAAACAAATATGAATAAAATAATAATTCCTACAATATAAATAATGGATTGCAAATATGTGAAAGAAATGGAGGAATTACTTAAAAACTATTCACCCAGACAGTTTATCAAACAGTTGTAGATAATACAGTATAGAGAAACTGGGGGGAAAAAACCCTGTAAATAATGTATTAAACAAAAAGTAGCTAAGTATAAATTATATGAAACAACTCCAGCATCTCTTCATAAAATCTTAATGTTGCTGCAGTTCTCTTGATCAGATGCAAAATCTGGAGAGGTCAAACCACAAGGCTCATCTCTCTGATATTTGCCTATTATCATAGCTGACTCCTTTAGAGTCACGTCTTCTCTGATAATAAAAACAAAAATATGTTTAGTAAAATTGGTAACTCCGTGAAAGCTTCCATTACCAACCAAATATAACACAACATTACAACATGCCTAAGCATTAAAGTGCCAGAAACATCATATCACACTGATTTGCAGCTTAATGGGCACTTACAATACAGTAGATTATTTAAAGCCACGTTATCCACATTACTGAAATATAAGGTGATGTACAAAGCACTTCAAAAGCATTTTAAAGACTCATTTTTTAGGAAAAAAGAGCTATTACATTGTTGTTAATCTGCTTGAAAGTCTGAATGGAAGAAATGTCCTCTTGCAGTGTGATGTTGTACTACAAGTCAGATAATGTGAATATTCCTTGAAAAATAAGAAGTTCAAGCAATATCTTGGACCTCTTATTATTCTGTCATGAGAGTGCTACACATTTAAAGTTTAGGCAGACTTCCCCATATCATGTTATAATAAAAGTCTGATTATCTATTGCAAAGTAAATGAAGTGTGAACTTTTTGAAAAGGTCGATAATCACACCACACAGGCTATATTTTAGAAGTAAAATTTTTTCATATATTTTAGTCATCCATTATATGTTCAGTAAATTCCTCTGCCAGTGGAGAAGTGATATTACAGGTGCAGTGCATAGCCATCTGCATGGGCTAATCAAATATTAAGGGGAAGGGGTTTAAAGGGTTTGTTTTCTTGTCCATATTTGTCTTGTCCTTACTGAAACTTTATCATTATGGGATATTGCTGTCTCAGTCACTGTTAGTAGTACACAAAATACATTAACACATCTTTCAGGATGATTTTGGTAAAATTTTCATTATAGTGAATTTACTGAATTTTCTTCACAATGCCAATACTGCCATGTACCTGCACTTTAAATGGATATTAAAAGTGCAGGTACATGGCAGTATTTGCATGACCTTGTACTAGGACACCCAGGCCCAGTGGCCTTTCAGGTGGATCCTTTGTTCTCTTGCCTACTTTTCCACAGGTGAGCCTCCATAACATTCAACAAGTATCTGATAACAGTTTTGCTCTTGAATTTGTCTGAAATAGCTAAGAGTTGGATTTAGTGTTTTGTTTCTGGTTTGGGTTGTTGGGGTTTTTTTGCCACTAATTCTCAAAGGTAAGTTTGCACCATCACAATTGTTTTGCCTGGAACAGTTAGTTTTCTTCACAGTAGCTGGTACGGGGCTGTGTTTTGGATTTGTGCTGGAAACAGCATTGATAACACAGGGATGTTTTTGTTACTGCTGAGCAGGGCTTTCACAGAGCCAAGGGCTTTTCTGCTCCTCATCCCATCCCTCCAGTGAGGAGGCTGGGGGTGCACAAGGAGTTGGAAGAGGATACAGACAGGACAGGTGACCCCAACTGACCAAAGGGATATCCTATACCATATGATGCCATACTCAGCACATAAAGCTCGGGGGAGAAGAAGAAAAGGGGGAAATTTGGAATGATGCTGTTTGTCTTTCCAAGAAAATCTTACGTGTGATGGAGCCCTGCTGTCTTGGAGATGGCTGAACACCTGCCTGCCCATGGGAAATGAGGAATGAATTTTGTGTCTTGTTCTGCTTGTTTACATGGATTTTGCTTTACTTATTAATCTGTCTTTATCTCAGCTGATGAGTTTTCTCACTTTCCTTCTTCTGATTCCCTCCCTCATCCCACTGGCAGGTGGGAGTGAGCGAGGGTCTGCATGGTGCTTTGCTGCTGGTTGGGGTTCAACCATGACAACCATATATGAACTGAGTCTGAGCACTGGACTCTGATCTACCACATCTATTATGATGTGGTGCTACACACCAATGTGCCCTGAGAAGATCGGTGACAAACCTTTGTGGGTATTTGCACTGTGGTTGTGGGGTCTCAGGTTTTGTCACTGCTCCAAACCCCAATCACTTGTTGTTTTCCACACACATTGCAACTCTTGCTTCAAGTGAAAATGTCCTGCTGAGCTCAAATATCATCCTGCAGGTGGAAGAAAAGGAGGGAGGGGAAAACATTGTCAGTGTTACTAAGCTAGGGGCATGGGCAGGAGGTGATATGGAGGGTATGTGTTACATTGTATTCCCTTGCTTTTTCTCAGTGATTCCTGGGAACTCCCCAGGTGGTGTTGCCAGTCTTTTTAGCAATTAGTAACGTGTTTGATCCTATTATACACTGCATAGCTGTAGGCAGGCTAATTTTCAGCTGCCTGCTAACAATATCCCGGGTCCCAGAGGCTGGACCAGGTTTCTCAGACTCCAGGCTGCATGCTGGAGCTTGGCAGTGGTGGAACTATACCACTGCAATCTGCTCAGGCTTACTAGCTCCAGCAGGCATCTTACTGTCAATCTGAAACAAAATACAGCCTTTAAACTGCCACTTGGAGTATCCCAATACACATTTTAATTCTTCCAAATGCATTCTCATTCAGCTAGTAGCAAAACATAGTGCTTACCATAACAGGAGGAGGGGTTGCATCCTAGAAAGCTGAGAGTCAAGTGAATTTAGAGATTGTGCAGGAAGATTGCTGACTCTGAATTGATACTTAGAAGGCTAAAATAATTCTGAAGGAGTATCCAGGAAAATAGAGAAACATTACTATGTCCGAACATAGCATTAGAGATGCCATTATCAGAATGCTGTGTTGGAGACTTTGTTTTTTTCTTTAAAATGCTGCTGAAAAATTGATGAAAGGAACAAACTACAAGAGTTTTGAATGTTGTAAAGCACAGTGTTCCGATGAGGTGCTTCTTGTTTATCTAAGAAAATTCAAGAGAGGATAAAAAAATATCTACACAGGCAAGATATTTTTAACTGTTGACAGTAAGGACAGACAATGAAAGAAAAAAGTCATATTTTAATCTTCTTTATATTCAAAATAGACAGAAACGTGAATGTTGAGAAAAAGAACCAAAAACTGTGGTGAAATCTAAATAATTTGAAATTAAGTATCGATGTTTACATCTAAAAAAGATGTATAGTTCAAGGCACACAGTTTAAAAAATAGTTGATAGAATTATGCAGCCGATGCTAACTAAATATTCATAATTATTAAATAAAGAATGTGTGGTTCAGTAGTAGAAGAGCCCCAGAGAGTTATAGAAAATCCAAAGATCAAAACCACCAGAGACTCTTCTTGCAACATCTGATCTCCGTGAAGTTGTGCCTTTAGTTTGCCTTCAGCTACACAGCCAAAGTATCTGGTTAGTTTTACCCTCTTCTTTTCTAAGACCATGAATGGCCATCAATTTCTTTCTGACAGCAACACAGATTCATCATTTTACTAATTTTTTTTTCTGATGGAAATTAAATACTAGACTATGGTTTGCAGTATCCCACAGCTGGTGGATACAGGGATGATCTGTCAGGATACATAAACATTGACATGTGCAAGAGTCTAAAGCTAAAATCAAGGTTGTTGTCAGAACCATATTTGAAATCACCAATTAAATGAGAAAAATCTGAAGATTGGGAGAATAATATGCATTTCTGAAATTTTCTGTTTTCCTTCAATTAAAGAAACAGTCTAAAAGGAAAAGCACAGGTGAAAGATTCACTTGGCTGTGTTACCATCCCAATCATTGATTCAGCATATGGAATAAGGCTTGAAGAGGGTTAGGAGGAGGGAGTGTTGAATAGATGATGGGGTCATCAACATAAGCATGTGTTCCAGTTTTTGCTTATATACTAGGGCATTAGATTCTGGAAGCCTGACATTTATTGTAACAAGTGTTTGGTGGCATGTGCTGGATTTCATCACATTAGGGCTACAGCAAGCAAAGCTCAGTTTTTATACAAAGCCCAAGCTAACTGATTTTTGAAAGCAAACAGCAGGTTATCTAATACCTCTAAAAAAATATTCAATTCACTACCTCAGTATCTGCAACATAGGTATTGTGGTGATTTGGACTGTCCTGATGCTGTCAATCTCTGACATATTTTCTGCATATATAAAACAAGAAGAACACAAGCTAAACAATTCTACTAGTTCTTTTTAGAAGCATTGCTGCAAGAGTTATTAACAAAAACCCTAGCAATTTTGCTTTTACTTGTGCTCACCAAAACTAAAACATATTTCTTAGAACACTGTAAAATAAATTTCCTTACAAAGGAGGCCTTTATTAAACAGCATGCTGACTAGCAAGGCAATTATGTGAAGTCAATCAAAGGGCAGAGAAATAGTTTCTTAATTGTTAGAAAACTTCTAAACCACACATTTTCTGAAAAATGTCTAAAAGAGTTATGGTGTGACAAATATTGGGATAGCATCTACTTCTGGGGGAAGAGCTACATCTTCTACCAGGGTGAAATATTTGGTATCTGGAATGAGCATCTAATAAGATCTGATAGCATACCTTCAGATCTCTTTGTCTGTAGAGAAAGAGGAGTCATGAAAAACAATTTCTAGAAAGATTAGCTCAAAAACCTCTACAAATCTTATAGTCAAACTTAACTTAAGTTTTTAATTTCTTAGTAAATTCCAAACTTTGTCAAATTATAGGCTGGTTCATGGAGAGACGGTGAAGTAACAATCACTGGCACATTTTTCAGTAAACTATAAAAAACTGCTTTTTGGCAAATTGTTCAGTACAGATTTGGTACAGATGAGCCTGGTTTGCTCAGCATATGGATGTGCAGTTTGGGCCTTCAAAGTCTGTCCAGCAATCAGTGTCTGTGGGTTGCATGGGTGTCCTTGGAGCAGTGTCTTATGGCTCAGTGCCTCTTGTTCTGAGCAATTCTGCTTTGCAATTTGTTTGCAATTACCAACCATAAATTAGTACTATATGATACTTCTTTTTGCACATCAGGATAAGATAGCTAAAATAAATAATGCCTTGCATTGCAAGTAATCATGCTAGAGTCAGTGGTGTTGTCTATGGAATAAGTTACTACTCAGAATAAATAAGAACTTCAGTTTTGTCATAAAAATACCCAGTCACCTTTTGATGAATAGCAACAGGAATTTGAAATGCTTGACCTGAAGTCTAGACAAGCTAAACTTTTCTTTACAACTTGGAAATTATCAAAGGAGATCTGGCTTTGATAATGTGAATACTATTGGTACTGACATGTTGAAACAGCAACTTACAGCTCTTCCTTTCTGGGAAAGTCTGTGCTGTGGAATCATAAATAAGATCCTGTATTTTTACAAAGGATGTTATCCAAAGAATGGGGATGACAGCTCACAAGGCATAGACACAAACCAGTCCAATTAATAAGCAGGTGACCAAAGTCAAAGGTCTCTGAAATGGGGACAATGTGGTGCTGCTAAATCCAAGACATTTATCAAACTGTCTCACAGAAGTACTGTTAATCTAAATGTGTCTGGTTTAAAGCGCTGGTAATTTATTTGGCTGTTTCATCACTTGTGAAGTTTGTGCCATTAGTATTTAATCATCTTAGATTCATAATCATCCTCCCTTCCTGAAATATACCTCTCTCAAGGACAATAAAGTCCTGCAGTTCTGTCTTTGTGCTTCCTTTTCCCCTTCAGTGTCGACTGGTGAAGGAGCATTTTAAAGATAGTAAGTCCTACAATCTACGAGATGGTAACTTATAGTATTGTGGGGACATTTTCAGTCTGAAGAGCAGAACTGCTTTTTTAATTGCACATTATGTTTTCATTCTAAAATACCTTCATTTTTCTCCTGTAGGTCTCTCTGGGTTGATCCTGGGAGCAATGCCTATGGAAATTCACACCAAAGGCTCGCCAGATAATGCATATTTGAGTATTAAATATTTTAGATTCCTTGGGCATTACCTTTATGCTAGTTCTTTGAAACTTTGGTGCAGATTAAATCAGTCAGCTTGTGTCCTTTTGGATGAGAGTTGTCTGCATGGGACTTCCTAATGACTGAATGAAAAAGCATTACTGTGCAGGAAGAAAAAGAGGGAAGATAACCAGAAACCACCTGGGAAAAAAGTACTGAGCCATTCTGAAACATTTTGTCTATTGGAACTGACTGTCCAAAGAGGAAAGTACAAATAAGTTTGTTATAGAGTAAGCCACATGCACAGCTTTAGGAAGAGGGGGATGCAATCCTCCCTTCCCCTGAGCTCCCAGAGGACTAGCTGCAGAATGGAGAAAGCAGATCAGAGATGGACCCTTTTTAAACAACACCCTCCACCTGTGAACATCTAAATATGTTCATTTTGAGAAAGTTTGTAGTATATCTTTGTATTCCCCACATAGCAAAGACCTATTTCTAGGGGAAAAAAATATCAAGAGGGAAACGAAGGGGAATAGAAGTACATTTAAGAATATGTCATCATGATGCTGGGACACCAATAGGAGACAAGCAGTCTCCTGCTTGTGCAGAGACAAGCAGTTTCCATATGTACACCACAGTTCATGCTACAAATGATAGAAGACATACTTCACCAGCATCAAAACTCTTGAGCATGTCCCAAAAGGTTCAAATGAACTTTAATTGTGGGAACTTTACTTTGACTGAATAGACTCTAAGATGCTTCTTGTTTCACTTAAGTTATCCATAACAGAGAAGACTTAATCTATATTTTCCTGGATCTCTACTGAAAAATCAGAAACCAGAGTATTATTAAAAGTGACACACAGACACTGTATTAGCTTTACACCACTGTCAGGTGCACTGTAAAGAATCAACTGATAAGACTCCTAACATAGGACATTCTTACGTAGCATACTTACAAAGAAATATTAATTATTTTCCTAAGATGTCCTAAATTCCAGAAGAAGGGCGAACCCTTTGAGCAGAGCCTATCTGAAGTTGAGAGTGGGAACTGGGGAATGGAAAACAGGAGAAACTGCAAAGAATCACCACTGTCTACTCTTACTAAAAAAAAAAGGTGAGTAAGTATACCATTGTTATCAGGTGTCAGAAAAGATCCTAACTGATGTTTTAAGCCAATCTGTATAGATTAAGAAGTGTTCATCATCTATAGAGACATTTAACTGCTGGTTCAAGTAGAAATCAGGAGCTTCACAAATTTCAGAATATCCTTGTAAAAAATTAGCTTACTCTTCTTTTAGATTTTTTTTTTTCAGCAGAACAGGTAGACTGCATCTACAGGACAGGGCCAGAACCTCATCTGCATTGTGAATTCAATAAACTAATTCGGAAGTGAAAGTAGCTTGAGAAACAGCTGTATTGTCCAGGAGAAAAAAAGATTTACAGGCCACTGTCCCACTTGTTGCACCATCTTGTAGCAGTTGATACCAGCCAATAGAATTTCGATAATTAAATCTGAACAATGACTAAAATGTGTAGGCTTTGCAAATACTACCTGCAGTAGCAAATACTGCTGCTTCTAGAAAGAAAAACTCATGTTACTCTGCAGCCTATATTCTAAAGAATATGTCCAGATCTTCAAAGGTACTTAGAAACATCTATTGTAATGAAAACTTGTTCTAATGAAGCCACCCAACTTGTATTGAAGAACATCATAAAATTATTTGTAAAAGAAAAATACCAGCGCTTCTGTCTGGAGTGCCTATTTTAAAAGATGTCTTCTGTGTGTTCCTCAACGCAGAGGCAGCTTACGCATACTGCAGTTTTCCATTTGAGGTAGTCAGACCCTTTCCAAGATCTGGTCCAAAGACATATATCATCTGACCAATCTTGGTATAACTAAACACAAAGCATAAGCTTTTTTCTTTCTGTATGCAGTCAACATCAACAACAAAAGTTTCTCTAGAGAGCAGTTTAATCTCAAATTGCAACTGACACTCTCAAAGAGCCATTCTTGCCTTTGACTAGATAGGGAGTCTGGAGTGACCAGACTCTTCATTTAGGTGCTTAAGGATCTTCAATTCAGTTTCTTTATGCATCTCTAGGGAGCTAAGCACCTGTTTTCAGGGCTTTGCTGTGGGAATACACAGAAGAATGAGCTCAGTTGATTTCCTGCATTGTGCTCAGGTGCAAGCAGCCATCTGAATCTTGGTCTCTTGTCACCTTGAAATGCTAAGTTTTGGGACAGAAAATCTGAGATGTGTGACCTATAATGCAATGCGTCTCACAAAACTTTTACTGAAAAAACAGATAAGACAAGAGTGCTACAAAGCAAAGATACAGTTTTCCTTGAAGAAGCATGTTTGGTGCAATAGATACAATTATAGATTAATTAATTTTATCTCCTTTCTAATGTAAAAATAAATTAGTATATAAACAAATTCTTCCTATCTCAGAATTTTTACACAGCTGGATGCATACTCGCAGTGCATTTGAGAAGACAGATCAGATTATTCTTAATCATGCCCTGTTAATCATGATCATTTAATTGGATAAAATCACTTGCATTCATTCTATGATGTTTCTGAAAATAAACAGCACATAAACCAACATACAGCAATCTCAGTGAAATTCACAACTGACTATTGGCCTGTGTCAATGTATCAGGAGATACATTTGTCACATAATTTTCAGCAGTGATCAAAAAAAAAGATTTTAACTACCCATACCATGGCAAAACATGATATCAGGCAACATTATTCACACATTTTGCAATCTATCTTTCTAAATGTAGGAGATATTTTTTGTGTTCTCTTGAGATGTTCTTGACCTCCCCACTGATGAATATATATGTATTCCAATTTTCACTGACATATTTACCCCCCATTATACTGGAAACCCCTTTGGCCCCAAATCCTTTGAAGCAAGCATCTGTCTCTTATTAAGAAGATTTCTTACATCATGATATGTTTCAGATTACAAGGGAATCTCACATCTTCTGTTAGTCAGAAGAATATCTTGTATCATTAAGAATCTGGTAAGGTCCTCTGAGTAGAATACCCATGTTCTTTCGGCAATTAAGCTATGTAGCCCTTGTCTGACTTTGAACAAAGTGCTTCACATCTTTCAGCATTAGAGTGGTTTGTACACTGTTCTTATCACCATAGTTTTGGAACAGCTGCCAGTAAGACACTAAAAAAGTAATTATACATCTGTTTCTTGTCCTTTGAGGAGTGAGAAGTATGTTAGTGGAGTGTTTGCTTTGCATTTTTTATATGCATATTTCCATAGGTTTATATTGGAAGGGATAAAGACAAAGAGGTGCATTGTGCTTATAACAAAGATGTGAAGTTTGCCCCTGAGAGTATACTTCCAAGTCTCAAACTCTCACTGAGAAAGTTGTTTAGCTTGCCTATGAAGTTTAGTCCTACTAAGGAATGTCATTGTGGATGATGGTCTCTTTCAGAGCCTGAGTCAATACTGGGGTACTCGATACTTTAAAGATGAGGATTATGAGATTCCATTTCATTCAAAATTAAATGATAACCCAGTGTGAGAAGGGAACAGTTCTGAAATGTTCCTGGTTCTTTCACATCTGTTCCAGTTTGCCATTGTATGGCCCCATCTACTGAGCCACACTGGAAAACAAATTTGTAGCCATTACTATTAAATATCTGTTTTGTTTTCAAATGTCATCGTCTTTCCAGGCAAGGATCAGCTGTCTGTCTTTGCCAGACACTACTCATCTGTGGACTGTATGCCTTCTAGTGCAGATCTTTCTTCTCTCTTCACAGACTCACAGGTTCACAGAATTGTAGAGGCTACATCTAGAGGAAATTTTGCCATAGTGCTTGGAATGGTTGCCATTACCCTGTGACCCAACAGCAATATTTATGGGTTGATCATATCAAATGCAAAAGAGAGGCTGAGAATGAATGTTTGGTTGAGGTTGAAGAAGTCTGTTGATGCTACTATAGCAGTTCCAGTTCTGCAGTCTGGCCTGAGTGCAACTGCTGCTGGTTCTTGGGCTGTTTCTCTGTGAATTTTGGAGAAGGTTTTGCAAAGGCAAAAAGCACTTAGAATTGCTTTCCTTGTCTAGAGTAACTTGGCATTAAGTATAAATCTGAGCCACAACACAAGAAAACAAAAGTTCTTTCCCATTCATCTTATCTTTTGCCTGCTTGGGTTGTCAGTTCTCTACAGAAGCTTGCGATGTAACTGCACAGTAATTAACAGAAATACATTCTCATTTCAGGACGACTCCACCACTGCTGTTATTTTCCATCCCTGAGTGTCAGCAGTTGCTGAGGTGACAAACAATCTCTGCCACTTCTCTGAAGATTAAAGAATTCTGTTTAGAGCCTTTATGTTGCTACTTCCCTTAACTCTCCTCCCCTTTCACAATATTTGTCTGTTACAAAAAGTTAACTCTATTGCCACAGATTTATATTTCTAAATTAAACTATGACATCACCTACATGACACAACTTGGGTCTAGTAAATCCAAAAGGATGGGGAGAGAAGTTTGAATCTATGTGTGAAGATTGTTTGGTGGAAAAAAAAAAATCAGTGTGACTGAATTTTATCATTAGCTATGTCTTGATGAAGTCATAGAGCAGTGAAAGCGCAGGCAGGCAAGACAGGAGATTGGACACTGCTAGATGTTAAGCAAGCATCAGCTCCAAAAGACGTGTAGGCTCAGTCCTGCTCAGTGCTCAGAGGTGTAGCATCAGCCCCACCCATGTGGCTGTGAGGTACTGCGAGGGACAGATCACAGGAAGAGAGCAGCTTTGCAGCAGAAGCTTGGTCTGGCTGGCCTGAGCTGTCAGGTACAAGCTCCTGAGGGTCCAGAAGACTAGGAAAATCCAGCACGAGGGTCCCAGCTTCCTGTTAACCAGAGTCCTGTGTGTAGTTCTGAGGAGGCAGGATTGGTTAATGGTCTTTCCTAAACCACCAACTTCTCTGCTTAGAAATTGCAGTGAAAACAGTCATTTTGAAATTCCCGTGGCTTGCCTGCGCATGAGTGAAAGCCAGCTTGAACTGCAGTGAACTCACTCCTACCGCTTTTGTAAATCTCTCTTTAACAAACACTCTGACAGTCACTGCAATGGTCTTCTGTGCTGCTTCACACACCACCACTTTTCCCATTAACCAGAAAGACAGATGTGGGGGGTCACTGTCATGCTTCTCCTTTTATTGGAGATGGTTTTCAAGGTTCTGTGTAGTGCCACAGTCAGATTTTTCACACTGTTGTAGCTTTGTTCTTACTTGTAATGCTGTGTTTGCCAATAGCCGAGGCAGTAGAGTGAGCCTGTAATAGTGTCTTTTGGCAGCACAAACATATTTGAACTTCTAGAGATGATTTCTTTTATCTTATGGCTGTAATTATTTGCTGTGTGCCTTTCATAATGTTTTCAGCCCCCAGTAACTGATTAAAATGGTTTTGCTGAGCTTTTCTCTTACTGTCTTTACTTTTCCGCTTTTTTGCAATCACAATAATTCTCCCAGACCTTTCACTAGTTCTTCCTTTTCAGCTGATACCATGTCTTTGGAGATACAATCAGCTGCGATAATCATTGGTTTATGTTACTTTAAATTATGCTAGCATAGAGCTCTACTCAGACATGAGATTGTTTCATAAGCCTTTGAGCTCATCCATTTTTTAGGGGGAAAAGATACAGTCTGCTGCTGGTATGCACATACTTTGCTTCTCTTCCTCACAAAAATTAAAATAAATTGGAGGACCTTCTTCTGTTAGACTGGTTTCTGATATTAGGTCTAACTTAGCCTTGCCTGCAGATTCTTCACAGTACCCTACTCCAGATAAGAGCACTCCTGCAGAAAAAAGGAAAACAAATGAACCCTCACTCCAAACCCCAAAAAACTTAAAGACTTTTTAGCTCTTCTTATGCACAGCAAGCACTAAGAAGTATTTTTGCCTTTATGTATCATAGGGTGGCATCATATCTGCTAGCTTTTATAAGTAGGATGGTCAAAAGCAGAAGAGAGTTTATAAAAATTAATCAACTAAAATTTCCCTCATTCTTCTATTTTTTTTTTTACTTCAGTTGCTCCATATCCATTCTTCTCTAAATCCACTGGATGTTTTACCTGGCATGGATATCCTCTGCTTCTGTACTAGACTCCTCTCAGTCCCACCACTTTCTCCCATGCCATCTAGAAACATTTATTCAAAGGTTTCTAAAGAATTATTTCTAAAAGTATCTCAGAATCACAGTTCAAGCTCTTCCTGACTGGTCACTAACCTCTAAGCACGCTGACCTTTCCTTACAGACCCTTAACTCCCACATGAAGGTAGCTGGTTAAGAGTTGAACTCTGGACGGTGCTGTGAGAAGAGGAAAAAGGACTAAAGGAATAACAGAAAAAGCACAGGGAAACAAAAACATATAAAAGAATTTCCACTCTCTGTGGTCAGCACAAGGCATGTGGGTTTATATTCATGAGCTTATGAAACAAGGCAGCCACTCTGTCCCTTCACGTGGTGGGCACCTTGCTGGGAGACGTGGCACCTTGTTAGGAAAGGAGGAGACAACAAGCAGACTGAAGGATGCTGTAACAGTCATGCACAAATCTTCCAGGAGAGCTGAACAATTGTGCCTGGGTTCCCCAGCAGAGACGCTGGGTTTTTATCTCTGCAGCAGCCCTCATCCTGACTAACTGATTGATTATGCAGAAGTAAATGAAAAGTATAAAGTTAAAGGGCATGATGAGAGTTATGCAGTCCCCAAGCAGGGAGCCAGTCTAAATGCCACAGTAAAGTCATCTGCCATGCACATGGGGGCCAGAGCAATTCCCGAAGGGAAGCAGACTCTTTTCTTTTGTGTATCTGTTTGTATGAAGGAGGGGGAAGTCAGCGGATTGCCACTTCTTCCTGATGAGACACCACTTCCACACTAAGCTGCGCCATTCTCAGAATAAGAGCAGTGGACTCATTCATACCCATCTAAATAAATAGGACTGTCATTTTTATCAGTTTCTATTGGTTATCCTCACATCTCCCCTTTTTTTCTTTCTGTGAATGATTTAGTTTGCTGAACTAAGTCAACAAGTTTCTCAAGTCTAGCTCTTCACGGGTAGCTTGACCATTTCACATAGAACTTTTAACCCCGAAGGTTTAAGCTAACAATTGCTGCGTGCTCACCAGATGTTGCCAGCTGCAAAACCACCACAGATTTGCAGTGATTTTGAAACCAAATGATGTTACAGGAAAAAAGCAGAAGTGAGGAATTACCCAACCACTTTCCTACCATCAGACATGATGTAGTTTGTCTACCTGATGGCATGAACATCAGTTTTGGATGAGGTCACGAGAAGGGGCCTTGATTCCCAAAAGAGCCCCCTCACTAGGCACACACTATCTTCAGCCTTGGAGCGCCGCTTCAGCAAGAAATCTTCCTGTAAGCAGGGATTTAACAAAGCCTAGACATCAGAAGCGCTAGCTGTGTAACTCAGAATGGCTCAGGAAGAAGAAAACCGAGAAATCTATGTAATGCCAAACTCGAAACAGGGATCAGGGTGAGGTGTGATGATTCTCCCCACAATCACTAGAGAAGAGCAAAATAAAAGTAGTGTATGCCACCAGATAACACGAATAGGCCTGCAACATCACTTGATGCGTCTAGGGAGATTTTCAAAATCTCTCCTATTCCAGATGAGTGCATCATAGGCACTTACCTTCAAGCACATAGTAAAGCCACTGGAAGTTGCTTCTGTGAGTGTCACGGCTTAGCAATTGAGAGCTTTTCCAACCTCTTAAAAAAGCTTGTTCTGATAGTGTAGAGGACAGATAGTTCTGAGTTTGCAGCTTCTGTGTGGTTATCCTATATACAAACAACAACAAAAAGATAAATGATGAAAGTCAAAAGTTGGGAGTGAAGGTTGTCTAAGCACTATCACAGACAACACAGGGGAAATAAAAAAAAAAAATTTAAAAAAAAAAAAAGAATTACCTGTATAATTTGATAGCCTTTTTCTTTTGTTTGGTTTACATAAGGCTTTCTCTCATAACGTCTTTTGTCATCAAAAGCCTGCAGCACCACAAGGTGGCAGTAAAAAATTACATATTACATTAACTTTGACACCTGGTTATGTAAACAGTAAATACACCTATTGTGCCAGTGTTGGACTTATGCAAATATCAAACCTATCTCATCTATTATAAAAATGACACATATGCTCATGTTCTAACATAAAATCCCAACCAAAACACTGGCATTAGTCAAACAATTAAATAATCTTAACTTAGGAAGTATGAATTCTAATTTTCAATGTCTGCAAAGTTGCTCACAGTAGAAAATTCTTTAAATATTTAGAATAACAAACCAGTTCTCTTCCAGTTGGCAATCAGACAGTCCTTGAAATGAGATAGAAGAATCGGAACATCTTCCCCACTGAATTTACCCTGTTGTGCAGGAAATAAAAATAAAACTGGGAATGTATTATGATGAATCTCCTTGCTTCTACCAAATACAGTAAAAGTACATGCCAAGCAGAGTTCTCTGATGAACCAGTTATTGGTACAATCTGCCTCTTCAGGAAAAAGAGTGACTATCTCAAATCTTGCTTCTGCCAGAGGCAGTTGAGATTTATTCAGTGCATTTGATATAAGAATCAGCTCCTAAATTGTTGTTGGATATAAGTGATTGCCCAAGCAGAAGGACATGGTGAAGGTCATACTGCAGAGATATTTTTTTGCTGAGATCAGCCAGAATTTCCTCTTGTGCCTTCTTTGTTGAGTGCACAAGTGTCAACTCATCCATCATTTCATTTTTCCTATGCCTAGTCACCCCTAGTAGCCAACATAGCGTGGGGAGGGATCTGACTTGTCTAAATCCCAATCTTCAGTGTTAACAAAGTGAACCTACCCCCTCAGTCAGGAAAAGAATCACACTTCCAGTCAGAGATATGCTTGGTAGCATACACAACTAGGTACTTGTCATCCTCATATCAAGAGCACATAATATCAGCTTCTCATGCACTGTGTCATTTGCCAAGTGTTACCTGTGGTTTTGTTCAGTTTTCACATCATACAACTACAGAATGGTGTATACCTCAGGGGATATCATGGCATGCTAAGAAGTTGCTCCACACTCTCATCTCTGTGTTTGTCAGATAAATTATTCTACGTATAAAAAATCTTTACATGCACAAGAGCACTAAAACTTACCTTCACTCGAAATCACCACGTACAGTAAATCTCATAATTTATAGGGAACGATAAAGATTATATTTCCCAGAATGCTTTAATAGACAGGAGAGGTCTAATCCCCATCCTGCCAGCATCAGCATGGAGATTTGTGCTCCCTTCCTGGCATTTAGATCAGGTCTGAGAAGTGCAGACGGCTTTGAGTGGTACTGAAGAGCTGTTCTTCACTCTGTGCTTGACAGGCTGCAAAATGAGAGTCAGGTACTTTGGCTGCCCTCCCCACAGGGCTGCTGCTAATGAGCTGCAGCTCTTTGCACGGACCCGTGTAGCTGGTTCATCAGTAGTTGCTAACAAACTTGTTTTGGGCTCAAGAAGACTCTCTCAATTTTTGCAGACCCTTCAGACCTCCTGTAAGATTCAGAGATGGGCATCAGGCCCTCCAGGAGGAGGCTGGCTTTGTGAAAGTGGAAGCTGGGGGCACAGTCGTGGCAAATGCGAACTGCTCCAGACCACAAGGACAGATTATGAAGACAACCAGTGCACCAGCCTTTCCAAGGAGTGTCTCTGCTTTGATCTAGAGGAGCAAGAGAGTTATTTTCTGAAATTGAGGATGACAGAACAGCCTGTGGTAGAGCAAAGCAAAATAAATAAACCTGAACATAAGAAAAGCTGTTCAAAAGGTGTGTAAATCTGCAGTGCATTTGGCTACTGCCTTGCACAGATGATGAATGAAAATGGTATGGAGAAAAGGCTTGATGGTTTAATTTTTATTTTTGATTTCTTTAAGTTTACATTGCAGGGGGAAGCAGAGCAGTAGTAAGAGAGGAAATACAAATATGCTCCAAGGAAATGTGTTTGAAATTCTTTCAAAGAGAATCCCCAAAACTACAAGGCCTTAAGCAGATGTATTTTCCTCTGGGCTTGAATCATAGGCAGCTGGAGATTCGAATTTGCATGTCCCGAAGCTGCTTTCCTTTCATGATAGTGTATCACACATACATACAAATACACACACACAAAAGGCCCTTTTCATTTCCTAAAAATTTGACACCTGGGTCTGGTTTTCTAATCAGGACATCCCGTGAAGAGGATGCAAACCAGGGATGGTTTCTGAGAGGTTAGAGGAGCACAGGGACCTTCTGAGTACAGCCATTTAGTCCCCAAAGAGATCCTGAGGGGATGGTGGAGGAAAGCAGAGCTGTGACAGACTGAAGGAGTGCAGAAAAGAAGAAAAACCTGATGAAACAATTGGTACTTGAGGCGCCTGAGGTTTTGCCTCCAGTAGGAAGTCTGTGGCAGGGCTACTGGGACAGAACTGGAGGCTGCAAGATGTGCACAAGTGCACATCTCACCTTTAAATTTTCTTTTGACTCCCTTTTCCTTCAAACTTGCAGACTCAGGCAGAGGGACAGAGGCTGGTGGCTCTCATTTCCACATGCTCATCTGTGACAGCATGGATCCATGCTCCTCTAAAGCATGGTCAGCAGGTGAGCTGTATTGCATACGGCGTCCTGGAAAATCTACTGCTACACTTCCACATGCTGTCATCATAGCAGATTTTGTCAAACACTTCCAATGCAACCCCATGAATCCCAGATTACTACTGATGCCTTTGATTCATGCAGACACCAGCTGAAACAAGTAAACAGGATTTGGATTCTGTTATAAAAATGACAACTTCTCCTTTCAGCGGGGTGTGCTGAAATAAGTAGCTTTTTATCTTAATAGTCAGGAGCTCTTCTATATAATATTTATGAAAGGATGTGTTTTAGGCTATTCTGTACTCCCAGATGAGAGGTGCTTGAAAAAAATTAAAAAGTAATTATGCGTGTTGTCACCAGACATTTAGGGATATAACATGAGTTACAGCAGGCAGAAAAATTGACTTAACCCTACAGTAACTGGCTTTTTTTCCCCCTGCATAAGTAATACCTTTGAGATGGAGGATAGATTTAAGGATAGATAAAAAATGTTGGCAATTTATGTATGTTCTATGAAAGGAAAAAAATATTCAGTGCTAATACCTTCTCAAAAGCATTATCTTAATGATGATTAAAGATTTTATTAGTAGTGTGGTTTTTAAGATATATTTCCAGGTGTTGCAAAATGCTTCTGCCCCATGGCAATGTTAATTACATTCTTCCAGATGAAGATGTGTAACTCCTACCTGGACCAGATTTTTCTGCCTGTAGCACTGTGAACAATCAGAGAAGGCCAGAAGTAGATGTTTCTTGTGGTTTAACCTCAGCTGGCCGCTGAGACCCACACAGACTCTTGCTCATTCTCCTCCAGTGGGATGGGGAAGAAAATCACAAGAGTAAAAGTGGAGAAATGTGTGGGTTGAGATAAATACCTTTTAATAGGTTAAGCAAAAGCTGCGTATGCAAGCAAAGCAAGACAAGAAATTAATTCACTGCTTCCCAAGGGCAGGCAGGTGTTCAGCCATCTCCAGCACATCAGGACTTCATCACTTGCGATGGTTACTTGGGAAGACAAACACCATCACTCTAAACACACCCTTTTCTCATTCCTTGCCGCACCTTTTGTTGTGGAGCACTACATCATATGTTACGGAATATCCCTTTGGTCAGGTGGACTCAGCTGTCCCGACTGTGTCCCTCCCAACTCATTATGCATCCCCAGCCTACTCACTGGTGGGGTGGGGTGAGAAGCAGAACAGGCCTTGGCTCTGTGTAAGCCCTGCTCAACAACAATAAAAACATGCATATGATATTAACACTGTTGTCACAAATCCAAAACATAGCACTATACAAGTTACTATGAAGAAAATTAACTCTATCCCAGCCATAACCAGTTCTATGTGGTCAAGACATATTAATACTATTAGTATTAACTAGTATCGCAACTTCAGACTGCCACAGACAAAACTGTCAAGTCTGGAATAACTACAGCTGTGGCTCTTTGTGGTCTCTTTCAAATGCATCTCCTTCAACACGCATGTCTTTCATGATTGCAGTCCTGAGTTTCTCTGGGTTTCTCTGTCTGCAGACTGTCTGACTCTGGCAGCTTCGTGAAAAACCTGAGAATATCAAAACCCAGCATGGATGTAGGCACTTTAGGCCCATAGCCAGCCAGTGAGTTCAAGCTTCCCAGCTGGCCTGCAGATGCTAAAGATCTCCCCATGGCTCCTCCCCACGTATTGCATGCAGCAGCTTCTGAAAGAGTGGTGCCATGAAATGCCCATTGCAAAAGTGGAGAAGGGAGTGGGGTGTATACTTTTTTTCTCCTTGGTTTTGACTGGAATCAAACAGAGTTTCAGAGCAGCAAAGAAACATTGAACAGGTTGAGATGATGAGGGAACAATACTGAAGCCATTTCTGCTACAAACTCTTCATCTAGACGTAGCCTGAAAATAGATCAGACTACACCAGGATTAGATTCTCCATTTCTGTCAGAACAAGAGTGCTATTTACTGGGCAGTTCGCTTTGAGACAAGGCTAATTATTGAACAAATTTGAGGAGAAAGACAAATGACATTAATCCCAGAAATATACAGTCTAGGTAATTGATTGCAGAATTGGAAATGAAGAAAAGAGAGAAAGAAAGGAAACAAAAGAAAACAACAAAATAAAAGGAGACATAAGAAATAAAATAAAAAAGAAGAAAAAAAGAGAGGAAGAAAAAATATAACAAAGTGCCTGTCAGCTCTGACCTGAGATGATAGCTCTGTTCTCCAGCTTCCCTTCAGGATCCTTTTCCAACACATCACTCAGCTATTTGGTTGAAGAGAGCCTCCAGCAAGAATTTCTCTCACGGTGTTACCATTGAGAACTGATTGTTCCTTTTGATTAAAATTCTTATTTCAACTACTGCTCAATAAATAACTGGAGGTATAGATGTGTAGGTCCTGGTACCCTAGTGCTCTCTCTCCCTGATACACAATTTGGAGAAAGCATTGCATCCCAAAAATCACTCCTCCTATCTCAATAAGAAAAAAAAATTATTCTGTTTGCTATATGTGTCAGTAACAATGCAAAGAAAATAGTTAAGTTTGTTTTCATGATCAGACTGCCTGGTTCTAACTGATGCATAGTCGCTAATGCAAATGCAGAGAGGGCATTTCTTTCATTAGACTCCATACATCCATCATGCTGGCTGAACTAGACTGTTCTCTCCAGCTCAGACAATTCCTTTAGCTTGTTACAGAATTTCAGTAATCACATATTTTGCAACCCAAGTAATATCTAAACACATCATTAATACCACAGTAATCAGCTTGTGCACTGAATTCACAGCTAAAAAATGTGATTTACAACTAAATGGACTGGAGAGTGGGAAGACTTAGATTTTATGCTATGTTTGTTTTAGGGGGTACTTAAGCAACCTTCATGCACTCAC
The DNA here is from genome assembly GCA_027925045.1 of Hypotaenidia okinawae. Classification (NCBI taxonomy): domain Eukaryota; kingdom Metazoa; phylum Chordata; class Aves; order Gruiformes; family Rallidae; genus Hypotaenidia; species Hypotaenidia okinawae. The sequence continues at coordinate 16,895,865 of BSDF01000001.1, read as the reverse complement.
CCTTTTAAAGGAAATAAAGCAGGCAGCAGTAGGTTTCAAGTGCTCCAAGTATGCAGCAAATACACGATGAAAGTAACCTCTGTTATGTGCAATCACAGTTACTGTTGTTACTGCACTAGTTGAGGCATTAGGAGGGAATTGGAACTACCATTGTTCATGTGTTCCCTGTTCCTTCCAGCGTAACTTCCATGTGCTGTTTTTTCCTGAAAACTAAATTCATGAGCACCACCTGGCTAAGTGATATGGTGAGCCTGAGTTCCTTGTCTGACTACTAGGAATCTAGTGATCCTTTGCAGATAAATTTATGCAGCGTCAGAGGAGCAGCTTGTTTGATTGTTCATTGGATTAGTCATGCTCTGCCCCTTAGCAAAGTTGTAAGCCTGTAACCATGACTAAATGAGGGCTCTGAAGTCACCTACTCTAACCCACAGCAACACGTTATTAATTCTTCACTATGATTTATTTGTAGTTATACATTTTTATCAGTTAAGTTAGGGAGTTAGCGCTCTCCAGAAGACTGTAAATTAGGGATTTGAGAATGAGATCAGTACAAGGTATTAATTCACTGCAGCACTTCAGAATGAATCTATTTATACTTTGAGAGACTCGGTTGTAACCCTCTCCATTCAGCAGGCCAAATTCATCTGCAATATGATCTTACATTTGAAATGTTATCTTTGGACATCAGTGGTAATGAGGTTTGATTCTAAACAGGTGAAAGTGCTCTGTATGAAGCATATAAAACTTGTGGAACTTGAGGTTTCTGAACCTCTTAAGCTATGTTAAGGCCTCCTAAATCTTTCTTGCATTTCGGCTTCTGTACTCTTACCATTTAAATAGACATTTCATAAGGGTGTTTTTCTTTAAAGCAAACATTATAGTGTAGTAATAAAAGCTGCAGTACATTTCAGTATTTGGGGTCCTGGACAGGAAAAATATTTAATCAGGACCGGGTGAACACATGTTCAACTGCCTATACAAAGTAGGGTCAACACTGAATTCAGACTACATGGCTCAGAACTTTTTCCAGATGTGTCTTTAAAAACTTCAAGAATGGAGATGCCACATGCTGCTCCACTGTAGGTGGCTTTCTGGACAACCTGCTTGATTTTTCTTGTGGGAAATTTTTTTCTTACATTCAGTTGGAGCCTCCATTGTTTCAGTCTATGAATAGTTCTCTTGTCTTCCCATCATACACTTCAGTAAAGAGCCTGTCTTCATCTTCGCGCTAATCTCCCATGAGGTACTGGGCAACTGCTAGTAGGTTCCCCTGAAGCCATCATTTCTCCAGGCTTGAGAAAGCCCTGTTCCCTCAGAGGGCAGATGTTCTAGCACTGACCATCTTGGTGACCATTCACAGAACTGGCTCGAGTTTGTGAATGGCTGTTGTCAACAATGCTTCAAATATGAATTAAAGCCTTTGTACACTTGTCAGAGATTTATATTTCAGGTAATTTTCATGCTGAGAAAAAGATTAAAATTGTGAAGTGCAGGATACAGTTGACTCATTTGATAGAATAGCAGTTCAAATAGATGCCAAGCCCAACATCGTTTCATGTTTCAGTTTTGGATATAGCAGACCCTATATGCCTGAGTAATACCTCAGTAGGTTACTAACTTGAGCCTTCAATATGTCCTGACTGCTGTATGTATGGAGATGATACACAGTTGTCATGGTTTAGCCCCAGCCAGCAGCTGAGCACCATGCAGCTGCTCACTTGCTCCTCCCCACCACAGGAAAAAGGGGTGAGGAGGAAGAAAAATATATTGGAAGAAAAGGGCAAATCTTGTGGGTTGGGAAAAGGACAGTCTACTGGGACAACAAAGGGAGGGGGAAATAGCAACAACAGGACTTCATGCAAAATGCAGAAAACTGGTGTTATACAGTGCAGTTTCTCACCAAACCACACAGCGCAGACTGTTCAGCTCAGAGCTGTCCCAAAGATGGACCATCCCCAAACTGCACATCCTGGAGTCATATGCCCTTTTCTCACCAGCCCCCCTTTATGCTGAGCATGACTTAATTGCTATGGAATACCCTCTTTGGTTAGTTTGGATTACCTCTCCTGGCTGAGTCCCCTTCCAGATTCCTGGGTAAACCCTCCCTCCCTACCACCTTCATTATTTGCAGGTGTGGTGGTTGAGCCCTGGCTAAAGGCCAGACACCCACCAAAATCAGTCTATTACTTCCCTTCTTAGTTGGACAGGGGAGAAAAAATAGATTAAGCGGCTCAAGAGTCAAACTCGTTAACGACACGGGCAAAACAGACTCAACACAGAGTGCTGAAGAGAAAGTTATCTGATTTGTTACACTACGCTTAAGAGAAACAGTGAAAAAAGAACCAGAGTCAGGAGTGCAACCAACAATCTTAAAACAAATGCAACCGGGCAAACACTTCCCCTCCCCCTCCCTCCTTAAAAGACTTTAGTTAGAAGTTTGCTCCCTTCTCCCCTCCCGGTCGCAGCCCAGGAGGGGCAGGGACTGGGGAAATGGGGGGTCTCGGTAAAACCTTCCCCCCACCCCTCCATTCTAAAGCAGACTTCCCTTTTAGCCATGATTTTTTCCCCTTCTTCCCCTGCTGCTCGCAGCACAGGACAGGGGGGCAGGGACTAGGAGATGGGGGCTTCGGTCAGTCCCTTGCAAGATGGTTTCCTTCTCGGTCGGGATGGGGGCATCCATTCCACACAGCCTCCCCCTGCTGCATCGTAGGATCTCACCCATGAGAGCCAGTCCTCCACGAACTTTCTCCCAGGCAAATCTCTTCCCACCGGGCTTCATCTCTGCTCTGGCAGGCAGCAACAAATCACAGTGTCTCTCAGTCCCAGTCCTCCACAGGGCTATCGGCCTCCCCCAGCAAACCTGTTTGGTTCATCTCTGTAGGTTGCAAGTGCTGGCAGGGCTCATCCCAAGGTAAGTCACGGCATCTTCTCTATGTCTCCACCGGCTCCATCCAGCGTGGAGCCTCTCCACCGGGCAGGTCGGGTCTCTGCCTCCTCCATAGGTCCTCTCCTCCGGCTACTCCACCAGCTGCAGGGGCATCTCTGTCTCTCAGGCACTTGGAGTGCCTCCTCCACCAGCCTTTTGTGTTTGTCAACTGCTTACATTTATATGCAAATATATCACAATGCCCTTAATGGGCCAACACTGGGGTCTTGTTGGCACTCCTTTCTCTGGTGGCAAAATGCAGCTACTTCCCAGTCTTTGTCTCCTACATGTGATTCTCAGAGGCGCTATCAGCAGGCTGGAAGAAGATTCCATCAGACATTTTCTACAGCCCGTGGTCCTCTCTCTCAGCACCCAACTATGCACAACCTCGACAGCAAGGCAGCATGAAAAGCTGAAAAGCCCTTGACTGTCTGGCAACAACTAGAAACATCAGGGTGCTATCAGCACTGCTCTCATCCTAACTCCCAAACGCTGGATTCTACCTGCTGCTAGAAAGAAAATTAACCCTATCCTTGCTGAACCCAAGACAACAATAAGTGACAAAAAATTTTATATGAGGTCAGATCTTAGGTCCATCTCACTCAGTTTCCTCTCTTCCGCAATGTCCCCAAGCAGATACTTAAGAAAGAGTTCAAGAATGGAGATGGAACATGAGAAATCCTTAAATCCTTGTGCATAGTGTCCCTGCTTCCAGCAGTTTGTAGTAAAGGGTCTTACTGTAACGGAGATAAGCTCCAGACCCTTGTGTTTAATAACCATCAGTAGATTATCCTTAACACATTTTTTTATTTTTCAACTGGTCTCCACAATATTTTTTGGGCAACAGGTTCCAGCATTTATTTGTGCCATAGGAAAAACAACTCATTTATCCATATCATGTGAAAAACAACTTCCTCCTGTTGCTCAAAGTCTACTATTTCTTTCTTTGACCAGATGCTCCTTGGAGTTGTGGGAAACAGTGAGCAGGTGCTCTTCATTCCCCATCTCTGAGTCATTAAAGATCTGATAGTCATTTCCTGTATCTTTCCCTATTCTTCTTTATTCTCTGTTTTTTAGACCAAATTATTATATTACTTGAGTTTGTCTCAAGTGGAAGCCAGCCAGTAGGCTGGATGGCCTTTTTACACTCCTCTGTGCAGTTCTTTTATTTCAGTTGTAGCTCTCCCATATCTTTTTTTGAGATCCTTTGTCTGGAGCTGTCACTGAAAGCCTATAGTTTAATTTTAGTGGCAGTTCTTTGTGGAAAGCTATCAAACCCTAGTTTAGTGGATGTCCATCAAAATTGTTGCACATGCAAAATGCTTTCTGAGACTGTTTGGAAATTAACCATTATGAAAAGATTGCCATCCAAACAGTGAGATGGAAGCACAGTTCCAGCCATGCCTCAAAGGCAGTATCCAAAGTATGTGGCATATTAATATTTTACCAGTAAGGTCATAATGTGCCATCAGAAGAAGCTGCTAGGTCTTCCTCTAGGACTATACAACATGTTGTAAATCCTTCGTTTGGACACAAAGGATGCAACTGGGAACATACCATGCTCCGGAGACTGTTCTTCCAGTAAGGTGTAGACTTAGCTATTATGAGGAAGATTTCTTTTGGGTATGTGTTTGTTATGATTATCCATTATTAACTTGGAAGTGGGTTTCTATGTACAAATACTTCAACAAAAAGTGGATTGAGCTCTTTATTATTACCTACAGTAAGCAGCACACAGTTAGCAGTTGCATTGTATTTCACAAATTTGGCAAATAATGCACTTCCACTCAGCTCATAAAGTGCTATTTAACTTTGAAAAAAAAAATACAGCTTATCCATTGCCATAATGCAGTGAAACTAAAAGTATTTTCATTGAACTGAGTAACAAATCACTTTTTAAGATAAAAAAGTGAGCATTTCGCAAACTAAGTGTTCATGATCTTGCAAAACATGTATGGTGTACCTTAAAATAGTTTCAGTAGAAAAATGTGCCGGTCTACTACTGGTGGAATATAAATTACCCCATGTTGAGAGAGAGGATGATAATTCTTATGAAGTGATAATCATATTGTGCTAAGAAATTGCAATCCAAGTTTGGGTTCCTGCCTGTGCCAATTATAACCTCAGTGGTGCCAGTTTGAGAAGAGAGATTTAGCGTGATACAAATCCAGTGAACATCTACATTGTGTGCTAAGGTCTCTTCCAGGATGTGATTTATTTCCCTTCTCAGAAAGGTAAATCTTAGACTTTTACCTGCAACGTTTCACAGTGCGAGGGGTCTGCAGAGGACCAGGGCCAGGGTAGTCCTACATTTGATGGTGATGATGGAGATTTAGTCATCTAATAATGTCTTTCCTGCCACCATCCAGCTGCTCTGGGGGCAGCATGGTGCTTTGACTTACCAGTGACAGGTTACAGCATCTGTACTCCTCTCGCTCAGGCATTCAAGCATTAGTTGGTAGAACTTAAACTTTAGATTCTTCCTAGCATCTTGCTGCTTTTATATAAAAGGGATGAGCCAGGCTGTTCTGAGAATGGTGACCTTAATTGTTTGTTTGTTTGTTTTTTCTCTGAGGGGCTTGCACTTAAAGTGACATGCAGCTTATGGCATCTGTGCTGTGAGGACTGACATTTATTCATATTTAGGAATTGGATTAATTTCATAACACCATAAAATCCCAAGAAGTAAAAATTAAAAAATCTAACAGCACAACATGGTAATTTAGTGTTAATTTTAGACTAAACAAGGCCTGGAGATTTTGAAATTTTTTATTTTTATTTGCTATAATAGCAGCAGAAGCAGGGAGATAAGTCAATGGTTTGTTTTCCTGCCAGAGCATGGATGAGAATGTCAGTAGATCTCAGAGAGACCTGCGGATGTTTTAAACCTGTGTATGATGGTAACAGACTCTCTGATACCATGCATCTTTCAACATGAATAATAAGCAGAGTTTAATGCTGCCACCAGGATTCTGTTAAACACCTCTGAAATAATTATTTCTGCAGAGATAAGAGCACATCAAGCTGAACGGCTAAACAGTATCTGGAAAAAGAATGGATCGTATTCTCATGGAAAACATTTGTATGTGTGAAGGGCAAGGAGACAGGGAAATATATTGAGAGGAAATGACTGGTAGGGACATGAAAAGAAATATGGATCAAAGGCAGTGGCCCAAATATTTACAGTACAGTTTCCTCAGTTGTGGTCTGGACAGCTAGTTCTACATGGTCATAAAATGAAGGAAGACTTGCTTTGGGGCAGAGAAGTAAACAGTTAAGTTAATATGATGTTGGGTGAAGAGTAGCTTCTTGAGCAGAGACACTAACAACTCAGGTCTCCAGAGAGATCGTCTTGGGAAGTCCTACTCTTTGGAGCTGTATCTCTTGCAGTTAGTGACATGAATCCTTTCAGACAGGGTAGCTGGAGGCTGCTGGACAAGGCCAAGGTTTCAGGACTGTTAATATGGCAGGTCTGTATGCATTGTTTCTGCTGGGCAAGGTGGACATGAGGCTTCCCTTCCCTGGTCAGAGGTCACAGTGACTGTGATCTGACTGGTACTCACAAGAGTGAGACAGATTTGACCTGAAAGTCAGCCTTGGAGCTATTTGCACAAAGTTGTAAACTGGTTTGCTTTTTTTTTACCAGAGCCACATGAGTAGGACCTGCCTTGAAGAGGTCGCCGATCAAATGGGGCTCTTTAGTACCTTTCATACCTGGCCACAGAACCTGAGTAATATATCTTAATCTCAAGCGGTAACTCATGATTACCATGATTTCACATTGCTTTTTTCTGAGACTAGTAGATAAAGCAATCAGAGATTTCAGGCTGTCTCCATTAAATGATCTTTTTGTTGTTATTACAGCAAAAGAACAAGTTAGATTTGCACTAATATGTTAATAAAAATGTCTAACTCAGTTCTGCATCAGTTAGAAGGCCAGCTGTGAAGTATTTCCCAACAAAAAAACTCTGACAAATTGTACTTTTGAGGCCAAATAAAGAACAAGAAAAGAAATTAAAAGAGGTGAGATTAGCTCATAGGATGATCCCCTTGAGGAAAAAAGTGATTAAATTTACTACAAGTGACAAAATACATTCTGCCAGAGAATTTATTTAAATATAATTCTTTTTCCACTGGACATCAATGAGTTATTGCCAAGGAGAGAGAAGGGGAATCCAAAGAATTAAAAATCAAAGTCAACAATATTTGCCTCTACTAATTATACACCAAGCTGCCCAATGAAAAAAAAATTGTTTCAAAAGAAGGCTTTTATGGTGTTTTATAGGAAAATAAAATTTGTATGGTGAATTTTGCCTTACTGTTGGGGTAGTTAGTAGCGAATAGTGTAATTACAGACAGCAAAATCAGTAAGATGCTTAATTCAGGAAAGACAAATTCCTGTTGATGATGGCTTCTCAGATGTATTTTATTTACATTTTAGAAAACATCTGTCCCTACTGATATTACAAGTTGTTAGCTAGTGATTAACTATAACCTTCCGCTAGTGAAAAGTACATTCAGTATTCTGCTGAGGAGAATAATATCTCTGTTATGGCTTTCCTTTCATGATTTACCTGTCTGTTTCACTAATAAATAGATTGTCATTGATAATGAACTCCTGCTTTATTGAATTGTACAACAGCCTACACTGTTACATGCTTGCTCTGTATGTAAATGATCTTTTTATCTTTTTTTGACTCACAGGACTAATTTCCTCCTGATTTTTCCCTCTCATATGGAAATGTGACGTTTCTTACTAAAACTTTAATTTGAAGAGAGACAAAATCTGAAAGGAAGGTCCTAGATTTATTAGGTAGTTAAGGCCATAGGCAACTTAGATTTTACTTCTAGATAATACAGCATTATCTTCTTTTTTACAAAGTGGTACGTAGACAAACAGTTTGGGATAGCAGAGGAAGGATTCTGTGGTCCTAAAGGTATCTCATACTGAGTTCTCCTCAGGTATGGACGTGGTTTCCAACCGCCAACACAAAATGGAGGTCTCCTAAAGGCTCTCCATCAATCTGACTCTAAGCAATATCCCACCTTAATACCAGGTGTAGCATGCAGGCAGCATATCCTCCTAAATACACAACTCAATATCAGTAACATCTAGGTACCTTCACAGAAACCCACCATCACAGTCTGTACATCTGAGCAAGCCTCAGGAGGTTACTATCTGCTCGGTGTCCAGTTCAGAATGATCTCTGGTAGATTAGCCCTGGCAGGAGGACAGGTGTCCACCAAAGCTGCTCTATCACTCCCCTTTTCAGCTGGACAGGGGAGAGAAAATATAACAAAAGGGTCATGGCTTGAGATAAGGACAGGGAGAGATCATTCAGTAATTACCATCACGGGCTAAACAGACTCAACATAAAAAGAAAAGTAAATATCTAATTTATTCCCTTATCAAAACAGACTAGAGCAATGACAAATAACACCAAATCTTAAAATCCTTGACCCCAACTCTTCCTTCATCATGGGTTTAACTTCAATCCCAATTTCTCTCCCTCCTTCCCCCAAGCAGCACATGAGGTTGGGGACTGGGGGTTGTGGTCAGTTCATCACCTATTGCCTCTGTTGCCCCATCCTCCTCAGGGGGACAACTCCTCACACTCTTTGGGGTCTTTCTGATGGGAGACAGTCCTCCATAAACTTCTCCAAAGTAAGTCCTTCCCATGGGCTGCAGTTCTTCACAAACTGCTCCAGCATGGGTCTCTTCAACAGGCTGCAGACCTTCAGGAATAGATGGCTCCAGTGTGGGTCCCCTACAGGGTCTTTCCATATGTGCGGGTGGAATCTCTACTCCCCATCATCCTCCATGGGCTGCAGGGGCACAGCCTGCTTCACCATGATCTTCTTCGTGGACTGCAGGGGAATCTCTGCTCCAGTGCCTGGAGCGCCTCCTCTCTCTCCTACTTCATTGATCTTGGTGTCTGCAAAGTTTCTTACATCTTCTCTCTCCCTTCTCTGGTGGCAAAATCTGCCACCAGGTTCTTTTGTTTTCCTTCTTAACCCTGTTCCCCCAGAGCTGCTAGCACTGTTGCTGGTTAGCTCAGCCTTGGTAAGCAGTAGGTCCACCTTGGTGCTGTCTGTCACTGGCTTTGTTGGACCTGGGGAAAGCTTCTAACAGCTTGTCCAGAAGCCGCCCCAGCAGGCAACCACCCCCACACCCATACCAAAACCTAGTCATAAAAACTGAAAGCAATCTGATAAACTAGGTTTATGTTTATGTAGAGGACTTCTGTAAGTTTGTCTGAAATCAGCAACATCAGTTAACAACACATCACTTAAATATTGTTAATGTGTAAATTTTTTTAGGCTTTTTTTCTTTCACAGAGTTTTCTTCTCTTGCTCTGCATGTGCCTGGCTTTATCTGCTCTGCTTAAGTTTTCTGAGATAAATTGATTTGTGTGGTGCTAATGGTCATACATAAAGTAAATACCCTTTAAAGAATGAAATCTCTTTAATTATAGAATGTTTTCCTGCTTAAAAAAGGAAACTTTTATTGTTTTTGCAAAGTCAATTTTTGTTTTATAAGACAAGTTTTCATCTGGTTCACAGCAAAGACTCTAGGGACATTATAACACTTATTCATAAGTATTTAATACCTAGTTCGACTATTTGAAAGTAAATTATCCTTGGAGTCTACTCTGAAAATCCTCTGAGATTTCCAATCCCATAATGATCAGGTAGAGAAATAGCGTAATTTATTTTAAAGCCTTCATTCCTCACATAATCTTTTTTTTTTAAATAAAAGTTTTCAGTAAGAAAAATGTAATTTGTGGCTCTTACATTATCATTCTATATGCAAACTTATTTTGTACTGCACCTTGCTACTAAATCGTTTTTCCTTTACTGTCACTGTGAGTCTCATAACTTCTTTCCAAACCAATCCATCTGTTCTACTTGCCCAGTTGCTACTGAGATGCAAAACCAGTCACATAAAAGTCTTTGGAGTCTCATTTGGCTTCAGCTTTAGTACTAGCTAAGGTCCTTATATTGGGTAGTATGCCCTGTGATGTCACAACGGTAGCTAAGACCTACCTCTGTAGGTCAGGGCTGTACTATGAGAGCATCTTCACTCAGTTTATGAAATGCTTATTGACATAGCTGTTTATTGCTTTGTTAATGAAACATAGCTGAAGTTACTATTTGTCTTTTCTTAGGGTTGCAATCCAATGTCTAGGCCACTGACTAGGTATTGGCTTAGGGTTCAGCTAACTGAACAAGATGGTTATTGGAAAAGATACCAGATGTGAGAAATTGATGGGTGTGCTGAGAAGGACACCTCTCTGAGAGGCTGAGAAGAGATAGTGTCCTGAGCATTGGCTGGACTTCACAGCTTGCTAAGAAGGATATGCCCAGACTTGACTGATAATTGAAGGGGAGCAGAATATTTCAAGGCCAAGCAGTACCTGTATAACAGAAACAGTCAAAAATCACAGGCCCAAAATTATCACCACCTACAATTACCTGAAAGGAGGTTGTAGAGAGGTGGGAGATGGTCTCTTCAGCTGGTTGACAGGAGACAGGACAAGGGAAAATGGCACAAAGCTGTGCCAGGGCAGGTTCAGATTAGATGTTAGAAAAAAAAATCACTGAAAGAGTTGTCAGGGCCTGGAACAGGCTGCCCAGGGAGGGGGTTGAGTCATCATCCCTGGATGTGTTTAAAAAAAGGGTAGATGAGGTACTTAGGGACATGATTTAGCATAGGACAGGAACGGTTGGACTCAATGATCTTAAAGGTCTTTTCCAACCCAGTGATTCTGTGATTCAGGTAACAGTAATACCAGAAATACTTACTTGTGGGTATAGAGGTAGCAAAATTTGGGCCAGTGGGGAAAAAATAATTGGGATTTATCTGGGAAGACAGAAAATGAAGCGGGGTATCAAGAACTGGGAAACAGTACAATAAGGTTCATAAAACCAGTGTGCCTGATGCTGTCTGGGGTTTAATCACTGCAGCTGCCTGAAGACAATAAACCAAGGTCAGACTGTATAAGATGAATGAAACATGCTTCCGTTGTGAAGAAGAATATGGAGGAGTGGGGTACTTTCCCTGGATAACTGGAGAAAACCCAGGACATGCAAGTGGAGGATCCTGGAGTCACCATGTCAGCACCCATTGAACATCCAACAGCATTGGCAATTATCCACCACTTCATAACATTTTTGTTTGAAAAAGTGTGATAATAAAGAGGATCTACTGACAGTATGAATGCCTTCCAGTTACCATTGAAAACATGCAGATAAGCCTCTGTCTCACAATCTAAGCCATGACATGAATAAGGTGTAGTAAAAGGAGAGTTTCACTGATGCATAACTACCAGTTCTGGTTTTGACAGTGGTGGGACTCCAGGACTACTGTACAAAGACTGCCTCTTCACTTTCCAGTAAGGTTATTGTGAAGGGGGTTGTGGCTTTGAACAGAAGACCTGTTTCTTTCTCTGCAAAGACTTTGTGGTTGTCCTACCAGGCTCCATCCTCCACAGTATTAGAAAATTGAGTATTAAATCTCATTTATTTGGGTGAGGGGGTGGAGGACATTGATAAGTGTGAGTGGAAGTTGAACATTGAAGGTTAGCCCGGGAGTCTGTAGATAACGTAAAGGTAAAGAAGTGCTTTATATATAAGAAAACCAGATTATCCTTCCATTCAGTGTCCCCACAGCCAGTCAGAATGACCAGCAAATGTAGTAACAGTGAAAAAAGGAATAACCTCTGCTTGTGATCATTGTATAATACGCTGAAAGAAATGGTAAGATGAACAAGATGTAGAATAGTACATACAATTGGAAATTAAGCCTGTAAATGTTTCCTAGAGGAAGCCTATAAAGGATACTCAGTAGTGGACAGGAATTTGAAATACTATAGAAATTTAACAATCATGGAATATTGGAATTTTGATTTTGAAAACATAATAAAATGTCCTGGGTTCAGGAGAAATAGTCAACAAATTCCTCTTCTCTGGGTTTTTTTTTGTTTGTTTGAGGGGTTTTTTGTGGGTGTTGTTGGGTTTTTTTTGTGGATTTTTGTGGTGGTTTGGGGGCTTTGTTTTTTGTTTTGTTCGTTGGTTGGTTGGGGGTTTTGGGGCTTTTTTTGGGCAGGGGGGAAAGAAAATTTAGCATTATACCACAGTGATGTGTTATTTTCTACTCCAATAATGACTGAATTGGGTATTTAACAGACATTACTGTATTTGTGTACTTTTGCATATGAAAATATGGATACTTAGTATTCTTGAATAACTGACTAATGATATCACTGGGCCATTAATATTAACTAATTAATATAATTAAACTGTAGATAAGTTTTAAAGGCTTGAAAGAAGTCAGGACCAATATGTATTGGGAAAAAAAAAAAGAACAAATGTCATATGTGAAAAAATAACTTGCACTGTGAACACTAATGTGAGGCAAATAATCAAGTATGTGTGTCTGTGTCCAAAATTGAACTTTTCAAATCTCAGGCAGAAGCCTGTTACTTGAACCCTGTGCCTGGTACAGGCTAGTTACAAATTTTGATAATTCCTGGACTAAAAAAATAACAGTATCATGTCCCAAGTCCTCCAGTTAAGAAGGAGACACCAGTTAGGGGGCTGATCACACTTTGTGCCTAGACTATTAGATGCAAAGACCATGTAGACTGGAGAAAAAACAGGCTTTGGATGCTGCAAAGAAGCAGGCATTGGGTGTCCCAAAGAAGTAGTGCTGAAAAGAACACTTCCCAGGAAAAAAGTCATGGAGAGAACAGGACCTAGAAAGGAGGTGGTGAAGATCCTGGAGATGGGGAAATATCCCAAGATAGGATAGTGGCATGGAGTTGGGAATGCCCAGGGACTTTGGCCAATAACTTCTGGTAGTGGTAAATGTGAACAGCAGCATGGTGGGAACTGGCGTAATTTTCTGCCTGACCTTCATGTGCCAGCAACAATCTTCCTGACAGGAAAGGAAGTCAATATCTATCTAATGGCATGGGAACAAGTGAGTGCAGTGTTGGTGTGTGACATGTCCAAGTAGGTCAAAACCTCTAATCTCAGAGTGTCTTAATTGAACTCCAGAATCCAGATCTGCTGTGGACTGTCATTTGTTCTATTCTGCCTGTGACAATGACCTAAGCAGTTGTATGTTCCCTTGAAAACGTCCCCCCCACCCTCCCCCCCAAAAAATATAAAAAGACAGAGGATTCAAATCTTTAAACTGTGGTAGGACCATAATATAATAGATTTCTATTAAAACAGTTTAAGGAAAGTAGATTTTGTCAAACTAATTTGATATCTATTGGTAAAAGTATTAGTGTCAATGTAATATAATCCTTTATTGCTTTTGACTTAGTGCTGCCTGACATTTCGATTAAAAAAAATGGTGACATGCAATCAACATGACATACTTGTAATATATTAACAGCTGGCTGACAGATAGGGTCTCCAAATGCCATTGGCAATGAAGATTCATCATCATATGGGTGGGTTTGTGTGGAGCCCTGTGGAAGTCAGCCCTTGCACTGTACTATTTAAGACTTTTTTTTTTAAATCTGTATCCTGAAAGAAAAACATTTAAAATCTTAGTTTCAGCAGGCGAATTACGAAACACTTGGAGGAGTGATAAATAATAAAAAGACAGGTGTTCTGCAGCCTTTGAAAGCAGAGTGTGAGAAAACATCGTGAAAGGATGATAATATATCAGTAGTAGGTTTAGAGTGCTGCAAAGGACACATGTACACCTTGTGCTTTTTTTGTAGATGGTGGAGAAAATTAGACATTTCTAGATTGTGACTAATCCTAGAGTAAAAATAAAATAGGTCAGTGTATGGATGCTATAGATACCTGGTTTTCTTCCTTGACCATAAAGGGAGCCAAAGTCAATTACCTTGGATGCGGGTATTTTTACTGTAAAGATTTGCAGTTAAACCTGGTGGTTTCTATGTCAAAAATACGCATGCATGTTTATGTGGTTCAAGAAAGTAGAGCTCTCTAAGTGGAAGTAGATGTATATTTCTAGGCACTCTTGGAAATGCAGATTTTAACTGAAGGAATTTGTGTGACTCCTGTCAGAATTACCACTGTTGTTTTATATACAAGTTCCAAATCCAAGAAAGATGGATAAAAAACCTTGTAGGATAACAAATCTTCTTTGTGGTAAAGAGAAGTTGCTCCTGAGAAACTGCATGTAAATGCTATTTCTCAGATCGTAGGACAAGATGGACTTACCCAGAAATTGTTGCAAGACACAGGCCTATTTTGACCATTATTTATTTTTTCTTGCACTATGTTCTTTCTCTTTGTTAAAAAAAAAAAAAGTTTCATTTTCCATCATTTCACAAAAACAAGTGGGACAAACAAGCAGCTGTTAACATTTCAGAAACATTTCTTCCTCTGAATTTTCAATATGGCTTGTTTTGAAGAACATTATTCTGTATTCAGGACTGGGGTTTTCAGTGACCCACACATGTATGATTCCCACCACACTCAATATTGTTGTTGTTGAAAGGAATGTGAAACAGAATCTAAGAATAAAATGGCAGAGTTTAAACAGAGCATTAAAATGCCTGCCCTTCAATTTTTTTGTCATTGATCTTAGGTCTATATTTAGTCCATGGCATGTTGAGAGAGATGGTGTTTGAATTCTGAGAGCTGCAGAAGTAGTGCTTGGGGCCAAGAGTGGACACATCTTTTCTCTCAAGAGCTTTGAGATCAAGCTCATAGCGCCTTACACAACACAGACTGTGGATAGTGGAGGAATATATTTACAATCCCATCCAGTTCAGATACATATCAGATCATTGTCCTCTATTCATGTGGTCTTTTCTACAGATCTTCTGAGGGAGAGGCATCTTGGCTCCTGTGAAATGTATTTCCAGGAGAGTCTTCCTCGCCTCAGGTCAATATCCTGTTTGCTTCTGTGATTAAAAGTAATGGAATGTCCTATTAATGGTGGACTCTTCTGCTCACCTAATTATTCTCTTATTCATTTATGAAAAGAATAAAAACAGTTCTAGAGGTCAGGTTGCACTGGAGGAACATGCAGTTTCTGCTCTGTGTTTGTACTTCTGTTTTCATTAAATATTTCAGGTCCAGCTCTGCAAAGAAATAAACACATAGGAGGAAAACAACCTGAAGTGTATGAGAATATAAAAATAACACTGGCAAAATAATAATGAAAGGAGGTGTAAGAGAAGACGATGCCGTTAAAACAAATTTAATGGTATTTCTGTTGCATTTTTATCCAACCATTTTTATATTTTACTTGAAAAAGGAAGTTTATGTACCTGGAATTTCAAGACACCTATCTTTGTCGGGATATGTGGCAAGGAACATTGCAGCAACTGTAAACAGGTCTTTGTAGTGGCTTTGCCCGTACAGGGAGTTCAAATTATCAGAGCTCCAAAAAGGTATAAATGGAGTTTTTCTCCCCTGTGAAGCAGTCCACAGGAAAGCAATGTCCCTGTGATAGCTGCCAGGTGCCCAATAAGCCACTCTGTCACTCCCTCTTCTCAACAAGACAGCAAAGAAAAACTCCCAATTAAAAGACCATAGGTTCAGATTAGGACAAGGAGATTACTCACCAGTTACCATCATAGAAAAGACAGTCTCAACTTGGGGAAAAATAGTTTAATTTACTAACAATTAATCAGACTATAACAACAAATAAAAATATCTTTAAAAACCCCATCATTCCTCCACCCCTCCCGTTTTCCTGGGTTCAACCTTACCCGTCACTTCATTACCTCCTTCCACCAAGCAGGACAGGGGAATAGAGAATGGGACTTGCAGACAGTTCATAACATTTTGTTTCTGCAGCCCTTTCCTCCTGATGTTTTTCTCTTGCTCCAGTGTGGTCCTTCATGAACAGCTCCAGTGTGGAGTCCTCCATGGGATGCAGTGTGGAGCAACTGCTGTCCTGGCTAGGAGGGAGATGTTCGTGCTGTGTTGCAGGTATGGGCCACAACACTACTTGACTCCTGACCCATTCAACAGATCCAGGGCTACTCCCTGAGGGTTTACAACAGTTTACAGTACCAACAAGACAGAGAAGTTTGGGTTTACATTACCTAGTAGTTACCTACATGCCACCTGCACACTACATCTGCTTTAAAGACAAAGTTGCACCCCCTGATGTTAGGTAGAGGAACTGGGTGTGCACTAAAATGACCACAAAATCAAGTGGGAACTGGAGGCAGCTTGAGAGTGGGCTGTCCTCATGTGCCTGTGTGGTGGTATAGGGCTGTGCAGTGCAGACCCACCTCACTAGAGTAAGTGATTTGTGTAGACAGAGTTTGGAGCAGGGATCACACCCTACCTTAAGTTAGTCCCAGGGAACAGCCCTCCTAGTAGAAGGAAAATTTTGAAAGATAAAGACTCATGGAAAAAAACCCAGAGCTTTTCACAGCGTTGAATTGGGAGATATTTTGATAAATGATTTTTATTTTTGTGTCTTCTCACTAGAAGGTCAAGAGATTTCACAGCCTGATATAAAGTCCTATGCTGCTCCTTTTCTCTGACCTGCTCCTTTCTATTTGTTTATTTTTAACCTTTTCTCTCTTTATAAAGGAGCATCACTAATGCACTTATAAACTGTAGATGTGAGGTCTCTGCAGGAATCAATGTACCTAATTCAATTTTCCTAGGCAATCTTTGGATTGCTCTTAATGGGAGGTTCTGCAGGTGAAGAAATCATAATGCTGGAGGTGTTTTTAAAAGGGAAGTCTTTGGCCCAGGACTTCGATTAAATGCTCTACTGAGGCAGATGCCTTTCTCCAATAACCAGAAAACATAGATATAGCCTTTAGCTAACAATAATTGTACAAAAATTTATCTACAAGTGAATGAATATTTACAGTGATGTCAATTTAACAGGAATGCTCTTTTTTCTCTGAGGCAATTAAAATATCTCATCTTACTCTAGGTCATCTCTTTGTCCTGCTGTATGAATAATTACTCCAGACAGTTTCTTAAGAAAGCAAAAAGCAAAAAAAGAAGTATGTTATTGAACAACTGCCAAAAATTTAGAAATGTAGCCAACTCTTAACACTTTCTATAGGATTGAAAGGTCAGAACTGATTTAGTAGCACGTTGCTTCATTTCGCAAGGGTTTATATTGATTCATTTACGGAGAGGACAGAAATAGACCATAACAATTGCTGATATCAAAAGTAAAGTGCATTCCTAAGGGTGGAGGACCAGAGAGTATAAAGTGTGAAGGCTGGTTAACACTTGGTTCTGCGAGCTTTCCCACACATCACAGCTAAACACTTGGGGTAGGTGTTCTTTGCAGCAGAAGAAATTTCAGGAATGTTTTGAAGCGTTTGCTCTACGAGAGAAGATATGTTCTTTCTATTTTGTTGGTAAAAAAACTGTACAAATCAAGTGCACAGTATTCCAAAGTTTAGAGTATTGACTTTTTATTATTATTATTTACTATCGTTACTTTATTGAAAATAAAAGTCTTGTGGCAAAAGTTTTGCAAAAATCTTTATGATTTATTTTATTTATTATTTTTGTTACCACTGTCACTGTTATTGTGAACTGATTGAAAATTATTAATGAACCATTTTCCCTGTAGAACACCAAGCTTTTTTTTTTTTTTAAACAATAAAACTTGGAATAATTCTTCAATTGGGAACACAGAAGTAAAACAAGTCTTTTACATTTCCTGGTCTGTGATTAACGATTAGTTTTAAATCAATATCAATATTTGTATCTTCTTGAGTGAATGCCATGATATTGTAGAAAGTAAGCAGAGAAGCACTGTGGAAGAAACTAACTGGCTGGCGGATGGACAGGGGACACAGTTTAGCTAAAGGAGCATATGACATGCTTGAAGATCAGCTTGAGGAAGGAACTAAAGAAGCCTTTTCAAAAATGGTAGAACTGGTAGTAATGTTGGTAATGAAAACATTTCTTTTTGAAAAATATGGCAATTAAGTGCTTATCTACAATTACATAAATTTTAGTATATTTAAAAATCATATTTTGGGTGTTTCCCTTTTTTTCAGGGTACAAAAAAAAGATGTCTTTGATATCAGTTCTCTTGAGAGATAATTTTTCATTTTCAATAAAATATATTATTATTCAATTAAATCCTGGGTCATGTCTGGATGTGTAACAAAGGATTGTCTCTTCCTTCAGGATCTTACAGACTAAAAATAGGTGTGTGGGGAGAGGCCATATAAGAAGAAATCATGAGGTGGCTCTCTATGCTAATGAAAAAGTTTACTTCTTTGTGTACATGGATAGAATCAGTAAAAAAGAAGCAAATTGGCTTATGGCTTAAAATGTGCACAACTGTCACTTGCATTCAGGACAGAAATGTAAATTACATTCTGCTGTTTTTAGCTGTGATAGAGTTAATTCTCTTCATAGCAGCTAGTACAAGGTTGTATTTGTGATTTATGCAGAAAACAGTGTACTAACACAGGGATGTGGTTGTTACTGCTGAGCAGGGCTTACACAGAGCCAAGGGCTTTTCTGCTCCTCACCCCACCCCATCAGTGGGATGGTTGGGGATGAAAGAATTGTGAGGGGACACAGCCAGGACAGCTGACCCCAACTGGCCAAAGAGATATTCCAGAACATATAATGTCATGCTCAGCATATAAAGCTGGGTGAAAAAGAAGCAAGAGTGGTACATTTGGATGATGGTGTTTGTCTGAACAAGACACTGTTATGAAGGAGCCCTGCTGTGCTGGCCATATCTGACTGAACACCTGCCTGCCCATGGGAAATGGGGAATGAATTCCTTGCCTTGCTTTGCTTGCACGTATGGCTTCTGCTTTACCTACTGAATTGTCTTAACCTCCACCCTTGAGTTTTTATGCTTCTGATTCTTTGCCCCCATCCTGACTTGTGGGGAGTGAGCAAGCACCTGCCTGGTGCTTAGCTGCCAGCTGGGGTAAAACCACGGCACACAGTGATTTGTTCAGTGTGGTTTCAAGAATCAGTACATTTTTTGTGAGATAGTGATTAAACTGAATGGTTTTATTTGCCCTTAGTGATGGCTGCAATGAACAATAATGGAGTGGGCCGAGTTTGCTGTGGTTGGCATTGGTTGGCGGGGTTCTTTTTAAAAAAAAATCACTTTGTGAGAAATGTTTGTGCTTGAAAAGCTTGCCTTGTTTGGTTTGATTTGTGTCCAGACCAAGCACATTAGGAAGTGCTGATACTTATCTGTGTGGTTCACATGCTAATTAAATTGACTTTACCAAAGCATACAAATGCCTCCCATTATTTTCTTTTCCCTTACCTTGTGTCAATATGTTTCTATAATAAATCAGAAAATCGTTATTCAGCAGGCAGATAGTATTTGAGAAGTGCAAAACATGCATCTATTTTGCTGGTTTTTAGTTTTTCAGAGACTAACTTTCAATGGCAGAAAAATATCAAGAAAGAAAAGATTTCCTATGCCAATTTATTTGCTTTGTACATCATGAAAAGAAAAGATAAACTGATGGGTCATTTATTCATAAATTGAAAAGGTAGAGTTATATGACAGCTTAAATGAGGTCTGGCAAAATCCACTTTTAAGCTTAGGTTTGTGCTTGGTTAGACCTTTTTGACTAATCAAACAGAGGTGGCTGTATAATGAATAATTCATGTATATGGTGCCTGTGAAGAAGCACAATGTAAATACCTGCAGAGGGCCTCTAACAACACCATGATTAGCAGAAGGCATTGTCTGGTTGATGATGTCACTTTTGCTCTGATGTGTAATTACACCTTATAATCTGCTGGCGAAGCTGTCTGTGTGTAACGTTTGCCCTCATTGGTGGTACGCATGCTTTTACACACAAAAAAGAGAGAGGGTGTCCTTTCCACCTGTTCCTCCATGCTCCATCTGGTAACCCCTGCCTGCACCCCCTTAGCCTCTCAGAACCCTTGGTCATCCTGTGTCCCTTTTTTTTTTCTTTCACTCACCATGATCATCATTCCTACCTCCTGCTAACACCACCAGGGGAGTTGCCATTGTTGGTGATCCCACACGCAATGAGTATGGGGCTCACAGGAGAGATCGGTGCTCTGGTAGGCACAGCCACTCCTCAAATGTACCATGAGTGAGCAGACAAGACAGTTCTGTACCTTCAGAGAGACATTCCCTGCACAGTACATAGGTGAGAGAGCATAACTGAGACAGACAGGGCTCCTTGTTCTTCAAGGGACAGCTGTGGTTCTTTGGGTGATTCTGGCAGCTGTGGCACATACCAAAGCTATTCAAGTCATCCCAGTGATGTCCTCTGAGGGTGCTGGTCAACACCTCTACACTGTCAGGCAGCTGTGGTAGATTTGGTCAGTATGAGAGTCCTTGTTTGCACCAGTTCTAGTAAACTAGATAGAGTCCTGGTCTATAGGATCCAAAAGATGGACTATTCTATTCAGAACTAAAGAAAGCTCAGTGGGAGTTATGTTCCCTAACACAAAGCTGAAAGTTGGAAAAGTGATCTTTGCAAGTAAAGATGGATAAAATGAATGACATAATTATTTTCATTTCAGCTTTTGTATATACCTATAAATCTTATATAAAGTATGTGCAGCCTCTGAATCCTTGAGATGTCATTTTTAAAATGTCTCCAGGAAATGGAACACTGAGGGTTGTATATATCTGTTTTGTATGTCTGGAATCAAAATTTGGAGATACCCTGGCTTCTGTAGAAAGCTGCATGTAAGCAGGCATGTGGCTACAGCATGTTGGAAAGGTGAGGTCTGTTGGGCTGGTAATTAATCTTCCAGGGTTACCTTATGGTGAAGAATGTCTGTGGGCTGAGAAGAACCTCATGGTTCCCCTCAGAACATGGGGTTATGGATGTATGTGTGCAGGCAAATCCAAGTGCGTGCTAAGGGACTTAGGGGGTTTTCTAAACATTGGGCTACGGTAAGGGGAAACAATTGCTCCCTCCTTCCCCCTGTGTGTCTGCTCAGTAACAAGTCTGGTTAATGAGCCCAAAATACCCTCAATCACAATTTTTTTGTGTGTAATGTGAAAGTTATTGGTCAAAATTTTGTTAGCTCTAACACGTTTTTTGCTGTTGTTTTTTAATGAGCCACATCATTACTAACTTTGCTTGCAACTGAAGTGTCTAAGTACAATCATTTTAGCTCTGTAGGCTTAACAGTCATGGTAATTTGTGAACCGGCTATTTCCTTTCTCTGAATCTCAGGGGTCTTTATATAGCAGTGAATTGCTCATTTGTGCTGTAGCAATTTTGTTCAAGATAGTGTCCTGGTCATTATGTGCTCAATGATGTCTTCCATAGGTGTTTGGGTTTGTATTAGTGCTGGTTAACTCTGTGATGTGTGCTAATTTAGAGATGTAAATATTGGCCAGGGTTCTATATTTTAATTGAATAGCACTTGGGGACTGAAGGCATGTTCTTTTGATCCCAAAGTGGGAACGCTATCCACAGAGACACAATAACACAAATGGCAGCCTGGTAGGGTAGCTTGAGGAATAATTGTGTGTTTGGCACACCTGTTTTTTTATAAACTAGGACTTAGGTGCCTATTTATGCTTGGAAAGGAATGATAGTTGCAAAGACGGAAGAAAGGAAACCTGTTCCTTTGCCAATAATTCTGGTATTTCTAAACATGAACACTTTCAATTCTTACTAGCCAGGTATAGCAGGTGCTTGTTTAAGGGTTTTGAAGGGGTAGGAGTCTTGTCTTCTGTGTAAACAGCTCTTTGTCATTGGACCAGTGGAGCGCCGTTCCTGGACTTTCTGTGTCAGTCAGCAATTGCAGAAAGGAAGGCAAAAAACCCTCTTCAGACCTGGAGGAGGTGATAACATTTGTGTTTTGCAGAAACTCACAGGTTACAGAACCAAGAGCAACTTTGATTTGTGTGGGACAGTGCTGAAATGCTATGGATGTGATGGTCCCTCTGTATTTGTGTAGAGGTGTCACACCCGGTAACAAGGGGCAGTAGTTAGCTGTAGGGACAAACTACCCTAATCCTACACACAATGACCTCTGGTGAATGATGTCTACAGCATCATAATTTTTGTTAGCATTTCCCATTTTCTTTTCTTCTGTGATTTTAAAAGCCTTTTAGGGACTTTTTGACCAGTTTCAGTTTACAGTTTTTGTCATGGAATAGGAAATTAGAACAGGACAGACCGGGAAGGGAAGGGAAGGGAAGGGAATTCCAATTGGAGGAATAATTACCTATTCCAACTGCCTGACCACTTCAGGGCTGACCAACAGTTAGGGCATTGTCCAAAGGCCTCTCAAACACCAAGAGGCTTGGGGCATCACCCACCTCTCTAGCAAGATGTCCCAGCATTTGACCACCCTCTCTGTACAGAAATGCTTCCTCATGTCCAGTCTGAACATTCCCTGAGGCAGCTTTGAACCATTCCCATGTGTCCTGTCACTGGATGCTCAGCACCTCCCTCTCCACTTCCCCTCCTCAGGAAGCTGTAGAGAGCAGTGAGGTCGCCCCTCAGTCTCCTTTTCTCCAAGCTAGCCAAGCTCAAAGTCCTTATCTGCTCCTCAGAGGACATGCCTGCCAGCCCCTTCAGCAGCTTTGTTTCCCTCCTCTGGCATGCATTTCTTATCACCTTGAGAAAGGATCACAAAGAAGAGGTGGTGGGACCAGGAAATACTCCCTGGCTGCGGAAGAGTAATCTGCATTTCCACAGAGTCTGGGTGATCCAGAGCAGGAACTCCCAAACCAGAAATAATCTTCCTCTAAAATAGCAATGCTGCTATGGAGTATGAAAGTCTGTACTGTCACTATTTAAATGGAGCAATCTCATAGTGTGGTAATAGAACTAGGTATATCAAGAACTGGAGGAGCTGGTGTCCTGGTTGGAGATGGGGTTTGAGAGTCAGAGGCTCTGCAGACTGAAGGTCAGCAAGTGCCTGTGTGTGGTACACGATCACAGTACTGCAGGATGCTGCAGGAGCTATTGGAGGGACCTCTCATCTTGATTGAACAGATGAGCTGCAGTCAGAGCTTTTGTTTGCAGGAGTCACCAGGCTCCAAAGTCAGATACAAGTGAACACATGCTTGTATCTGAATCACATACCCACAGTTGAGGAGTTGCATGTTCCCGTTCTGCAGACCGAGTGAGTATCTGAGCCCAGAGCTTAACAGTAACACAAATCAAATGTTTGCTCATGTATTTTTTATGACAGCAGTAAAGGATTCCAAACAGTTTAAGTAAAGCAAGAATAAAGTCCTTAAAGAAAAAGTAGATCATCTAGCCAGATAATGAATTGTATTTTATGCAGGATACTGAGGCTAACAAAAATTTAAATGAAAGGAGGTGTTTGATTTTATATTGACAGAAAACAGGGCTTCCCAAAATGCCTCATATTTTTCCCATTATAAGAAAACACAAAAATGTAATCGTTCTATTCAATTATTACTTTTTTTTTTAACTATTATTATCTCAGCCTGAGTGTTTTAGCAGTTAATATAAACCAAAATATTTTTATCTTATACACTGGAATATTTATTCCTACTTCCATGAAAAAGGTATATTAAAATATAAATAAAAATACTTTTCTAGATTTAGGAAAGCCTTCAAATTATGAGACCTATAAGAACTTTATCTCTGTGGAGATTTAAAGTTAATTTGAAATAAACAGGATTAATATAAGGACCATCATAGCTTTTAATAATAAAAAATAAAAGTTTATGCAGGGTAAGATCTTTGACTTCCAATATATCTAGTCTTCATTTTATATTTCCCCCTTTTTTTTTTTAACCTTATTTTCTTCTCCTTCTTCACTTTTGGGCTATCATTTGCCAGAAGAAGTGATCAGCAGGGAGAAAAAAGTAGTTTTCTTCTAAATTTCAAGTTCATATTAGCATAGAGGTCCGGAATGTTAATTACAGAACTCAGTTATCTTAAATTAATGTTGTATTAACCATGGAGTGGTCAGGGTAAAGTGACCTACTGCTTTAAAAAATGAAAAATGTATAGGCACCCATGATAGTGTGGAAACAGAGAGCAATCTTTGCCAGCTGTCCTGGTTTCAGTCAGGATAGAGTTAACTTCATTTGTAGCAGCTGATGGAATGCTGTGTTTGGGAGTTACAATGAAAGCAGTGCTGATAACACCCTGATGTTCTTAGTTGCAGTCAGACAGTCAAGGACTTTCTCAGCTTCTTCCTATTTCTCTATTCATGAGAAAGGAGGGGCGAAGCCAGGACAGGTGACCCAGATGGGCCAAAGAGAGTATTCCATGGCAATGACGTCCTGCCCAGGATAACGGGGGGCTGAGGGGAGGAAGAAGAGGGGCGGTGGCGGGACGTGTGCTTCTTGGGGGGACGGTCGGGTTCCAGGACAGCTCTGGGTGGTACGGCCTGAGTTGTGTGGTTCGGGGAGAAACTGCATTGGGGATCAATAGTTTCATATTCTTTTGCTCTAAAGTCCTGTTAGCATTGGTATATTTTATCTTTCTGTTATCTTAGTAAACTACCCTTATCCCAACCCACGGGCCTCTTAGTTTCTTGGTTTTGGAGTTATTTGCCCCTTCCTTTTCCCTTCCCTTGTTTCCCCCCTTTTTCCCTCTTCCCCTGCTCTTTTACTTTAAGGAGCAGGCAGCTGCGTGGATCTTGGCCCACAGCCGGGGTGAAACCACGACACCAGCCTATTACTAATTCTTCACATGGATTCAAACCACTTCAGATAGATAGTGAGTTGCTTTAATATCCAATTGTACAGCTTGTATTAATGTCTTTTTTTCCCCCATTTGGTGATTTGCTGATTGTTCAAAGAAGGAGAGGTAACCCTGCATACTTTTTAGAAAAATGTTTTAATTGTTCAACAGTAGTATCTTTTGCAACAACTATTTTTTTTGGTGAAATTAAAATCTTAACCAGTACCCCAGTACCCTGATTGTTGCTTTCGCTTGTCTAATGTGTCTTACATTTTTTAGTTATACTTGGAAACATATTTAAAGCACTGATTATGCCAAACTAGTTTTTTGCTAGTGACAATGCTTCATGTATTTCTTCAATCTTTCTCTAACTAAAAAAAAAAAAGAGAGAAAGTAATTAGGCAGATGTGTTTTTTTGGTCTCTGCTGAATACACTGAAAAATCTACACCATTTCTTAAATAAATGACTTTGCAAATGATATTTTTATTAAGGTGTTTTTTGACTGTATATTCCAAATCTATTAGTAACCTTTATCTGTGTTAAGCAATGATGAGACTTAAGAAATTTATTTTTCCCTTTTTTTTTGAAAGAAACTGATTCATCAGGGAAAATGTAATATTATTATCCTGGACCTACAGCTTGCAGTACAGGCTGTAAATGTGGTTTGGGGCCATGTGAATAGATGCCATTACAGGACTGAAGGTCATAGTTTCTGGAAGAAGATTCTGACAAGATAAGGGAAGATGCACGTGGCAATATTTTATCCTGTCAAGCTTTGAACTGCTGATGAGACAAAATGTACTATTTTCAAAAAATACCTAATTGATCTAGGAGTTTTTTTTCTGAAGTTAATGGAACCTTATTTCAGTGAAAGTTGACGAAAGTGTGGTTGTCTGATCTATTCAGCATTTTTGTAAGTCCTATTTTAAATGCCTTGTAAGTTCATCTTTAAGGTTCTGAAGTCACAAACTTCACGAAGCATTAACCCAGCCTTAATTCCCCAAGACAAATTTTATTAGTAATTATATTTTAAATTCCCTAAAATGATTGAAACAGAGTTACTGTTTTGATATTTTTAACAGCAATAGTCCTTCAAAAAAACACATTTACTAAGTGTTGCAGTAGAGAAGGATTCTGGTTTTGAAAACCCCTTTTAGTACACAGAAAATCGATTCAATCCCTGGAATTTATCCATGGGTTTTACCTTCTGTACTTGTCTGATTTTCTTTATGACAATGACAGTGTAATTTATCAATTTTTTTGGTATGATTTCATATATGGCATAGTACTTTTAAAATGGATGCATAAAAATGTAAAGAGGCATATAACATTTTCTGCGAGAAATCACCAGCTGGGGTCCTGTTGACTGATGTTTGGGGTTATATGCTTTAGATGGTGTAAGTCAAAGGAGTTACTTACATAAAGTAAGGCTCTTTTCCTAATTGTTTCACCTGCTCATGCAGATTTTCTGTTTACAGTTTTCCTGGGAGGTAGCTACTTTCCTTTCATTTTCATCTATCTGGGGATTTCAAATCCTACCTTTCCCAGTCTCTTTAGAAAAATCAACACAGGCAATTTGGTATATAAGGTGTGACATGCATCTTATATGAGGGAGGCATTTGCTTTCTCAGAGAAGTAGAGCTTGATGCTGAAAAAAATGTATTTCCTGTTACTGCTGAAATTCATTAATCTGCTGAAATAAAACATTTTTCAGGATAGCCAAAGATATTTTTTGAGAATCAACACTAGTATGTTAGTGCCAGCTCTGGTTTTAGGAAGTCAGTCAGAACAAAGTCTTCACAAGCTAGTCTCAGGCTGCAGAAACGATTCCACTGATGTCGGTGCTAAAATATGTATTGACTTCAGCGAGCCCAGGGTAATGGTTCCTGTGTCCTTCCTATCAGGACATCAATAACCTGCTAATGTTAGATAGATGATTTGAATAGGGAGTCATGTAACAGGTGTAGCTGTGGAAGTTGTTTATTTTTAACTGGGAGTACAAAAACATTTAGCTTGACTTTAAAATCATTAAATTGCCTAACAATCTTTGAAATAGGGCAGAGATTGTTAAGCTTCACACCAGCCATACTGAGAAACAAGAGAACAAATGCTAAAGCCAGCAAAGCTCCACTGAAAAAAAGGTCAAAAGTGATTTCTTCTAAAATCATAAGATTCCCCCTCTCATCTGGCTAGGTAATACCTTGGCTCATCCAGCAGTGAAGCAGGTTACCTTGGAAAGAAACCCTTTATTTCATAAAACTTTCCCCTGCACTCTTGTTTCCCTTTTACATTCCAAGTAGACTCACGTTCCACTCAAATACCCTCCTCATATCTATTGCACACCCTTTCCTATGTACTCATTTCTCACTTCAGTGCTGTCAGGAGGCAATGCTAATTTACTTCTATTTCTTTGTAATTATTCCTCCCTGATTGATATTACTTATTATCAAAATGTTCAGAATGACTTCTTTCCTCGTTTCAGCTGAGAGACACAATCAGATACAATTGATAGGAGAAATTAGCTCTCTTCTTGATTGGCAAAATATTGCAATCCTGAAATTTAAATTTTGCTTACTAATTAAAATGCATTCTGCAAGAGATAAAAAAGCATATTTCTGAGTGCATTTAGCTCACAGTACTATTACATACTGAGTTATCTGAGAGTGCTTTAATGAGTGAGAAATAGAGATGGTAAGGTCATCTAATTCAGGACAGAATATAGATCAGACAGGCATAATATTGTCACCGAACAGCTTCGCAGAACTGTTTGTTAGGAGATTTGTGGAAGGTATGAAAAGGAAAATCCCACAGAAAACATTACCATGCTGTATTATTTTACTTTAAAAGCAAATAGTAGCAAATTGGCTGAATACAAAACCTGTCCAGGTCAATGGAAGTGTTTCCATTCAGCCCAGATCTCCTGTAAATCTTGAGGATTACTTTGTACATTTTCTATCTCACCCGGAAATTTGTTAGGCAAGACAAAGTGTTTCAGATATCCTCATTAATCTTTGAGGCTACTTATTCAAATTTTGTGATGTTATCACTCCCTCCCCTGAGTTAGTCTCCTATGTCATTAGTCAGAAATGAATGACTATGTCATCGGCTCTGACTGAAGCGAGTATCTCCACTGAGGTGGTCACCGATCAGAAATGGATTTTAGAAAAAGTTTATGAGAATAGTATCGTGAGAATAAAACATACTAGCTTTGATTATCTACGCTTACTTTAATTTTAATGTATTTTGAAACATCAATTACTTACTCTTCTATAAGGCATGTATTATAAAAGCTCGCATTATCTCTGAAGGTAATAGCAGTGTAATTTTGTAAGAGGATCTGAGATATGACTGAAAGAGTGCTGGCAGAGATATTTTGCACCAATCACCATGGGGAAGAGAGCTGGTCTATCTGACGTTTCTGGCTGCAGCTTGTGACTAGGACAGACAATGTAGAAACACTTTTCCCCACCAGGAAGAAAGACTGTCAGTAAAGACAGCCAATGTGTCTTGGCAGACTTACTGCATCTATGTGGGATGCAGTACAAGAAGGTTTTTGGTCAGCCTGGAGTTAAGGACTGGGCAGCAATCAGCACTCAGGAATGCAGTACCCACACCTCCTCCTGACGATCAGGTCTGCAGAGGTGAATGATTAAGCTGGCTCCTACTTTTCCCCTTCCCCTTACTCTTCTCTAAGAATGTCAATAAAGTACCTAAATTCACTTGGGAACCTTGGATCTGAGAAATCACCAGCACTTGTTCGGGTACTGTTGACACTTCTAATCCATCCTGCTATTTCTGTAATACCCCAGGAGACTTAATATGTTCATCTAAAGATGTGGGATGCCAAAGCTCAGCTCTCTCCTCTGATGGAGAAAATTTAAATCTAAAAGACACCCATATTCTTTCCCAGAGGTTTCTCATACTTACTAAGTTTGGTGGTCTACTAGTAGGGAAATCTCCATGCTTCCTGTTGGGGCACAGCTGCAGAGCAGAAAAGAGTGCAATGACTAGAAAAAAAATCTTGAAAAAAAGCCTGATCAATTGCTTTAATTTTTTCCAGTGTATGTTTTGAGATCTGAGCAGTAGAGAGGCATTTCTGTGAATACTTCTATATTAGGAATTTTATCATACGCAAGTAGATGTTCATGGCCAGGAGGGACAATAATAAGGATCTATTTCACTCTAACCCAGGCTGTAAAAATACCCCAGTGATTCCTGCATTAAGACTACTGACTCAGATAAAGCTAGAAAATGCCTCGCAGAAAATTAAATATTTGTGCTCTGACTATTTCTATCTATAAGCTGAATTTTTTGCACTGGTTCTTCTGGTGATCTCTTCAACTTTACACCACCAGACAATATGGGCATGATAGTTTACTGCTGCATCAAACAACACAGCAAAGCACAGCCATGTGTGACAGCACAGGAATGTCTGTATTTTCTGGGTACTGGACAGATCATTTTATTTCAAAAATGATTCCTAGAACAGGTTCATTACTTGAGACCTAAGCAAATGTGGGTATTAAAGTCAGTATCTTAAATCATATATATCAATGTTCAGAAAAGTTACTGTCAGGGAGCTGGGAACATTATTAGCAACAGAAACCATTTTCATTGGATTTTCCGACTGGAAAACTTATACAAACCATTATTATTACTTTGCTTCTATTATATCAAGAGGTTCCAGCTAAGATTGTATCTCACAGAATCACAGACTGGTTTGGTTTGGAAGGGACCTTAAAGACCATTTCCAACTCCCCTGCCACGGACAGGACTCCGTTCACTAGACCAGGTTGCCTAAAGCTTCAAACAGCATGGCCTCGAACACTTAACATTTGTCTCTGTAAAGTAGCTAGTCTGTCCTTATATTAGTCAAGCTGAGTAAAGAGAATTGCAAAAGATTCAGGTTTTCCTGCCCTGTGGTGAAAGAGCTGAGGAAACAGATACACATGACTTGTCTAACTGTGGTGAAACCACAGTTCAGGTCAGAGATGAGATTAAGAACAACTGAATAATCAATAAAAATGGTCACCTGGGTTTGCCTCTTGTGCTCCTGGAATCTGAAAAATCTTCTCTGTTGAGATGATTATGCTAAAAGGGCATATGAATGCAACCTATATCATTATGTACTGGGTTATCTTCCCAGAACCTTTATTTGAGAGCAAACCTGAGGTTTTCTTGCCATCACAAATTAAGACATACAGCTACAGAAGTAGATGGCAACGTAAGGAAAGGAAGAATAGCTTTCAAGCAGAGATAAGTGAAATGTTTTCCAAATTGAAAGCGGAGAAAAAGAAATTGCATTTGGGACACCAGCAGGGTGCCCTGATACAAGAAAAAGATATTAAATCAAGATAAATACTTATGATTAGCATAGCTTTTAAGTTAATTTTCATCTGTGGAAATGTTACTCTATATTTGGTATTATACCTGATTAAGTGAGATGTAAGATCTTTGTTAACATGGTTTAGGAGCAATGAACTGGTTGTGTTTTGTAGGAGCATGACATTGGCTGCAGCAGACTATGCCTCACTTGGCCAGCCCAATATATAGAAAAAGCTGAGCTATACTAGCAAGCACTAGAAAACCTATTGGTCTTAATAAAAGCTATTAGCATTTATACTTCAAATATAATTTGGCTGATCTCTGGAGGCTTGGATACTTTTCCACGCACAAGTTTCAATTGTTCAATAGGCCAGGTAGACACCAGTTGTCTCAGATGACTGCTGCAGTGCTTCCTGGACACTTCTACAATCTTGCCCAAACCAGGTATCTGACTGAAAGCTGCTGTGGCTGCCTGGCTCACATCTCCCTGGGGCTTCTTTGAATTACAGAATCATAGAATGTATTGGGTTGAAAGGGACCTTTAAAGGTCATTTAATCCAACACCCCTGCAGTAATCAGGGACATCTTTACTAGATCAGGTTGCTCAGAGCCCCATCAAGCCTGACCTCGAATATCTCCAGGGATGGGGCCTCCACTGCCTCTCTGGGCAACCTATTCCAGTGATCTACCACCATCATATTGAAGAACCTTTTTCTAATATCCAACCTAAATCTCTCCTTTTGTAGTTTAAAAAAAGTACCCTTCATCCTATTGCTAAATGCTGTTTTCTCTGTTCGAACATGAGCAAAGTCACAGCATGCCATGGACATAACCTGTGAAATCCATATGAATGTGAAAGCTTTGAGGCATGAGGAAAGGAGTGTTTATTTTCATGCACTCCTCAGCTAACATTTTCTTCTTTATTCCCTCATTGAAGATGTGTACATTGGAGCCAGATATCTATTGTGTGTTCAGGGGAGAGCTCTACTGCACCACAGACATCATAAATGTCTCACATCTGAGGTAAAGCATATTGCTGGTGCGGATTACAATGTTAATACAGAGTGCTAATGTCCTGCCCTTTATCTTAATTAGTGTTGCTTTCAATTAGAAGTAAGCCGTTCACTTTGGAATAAAAGTACTGACCCCCACCTCTTCCCCAAATTTGAATTATCCCCACAATTAAGTGCTAAGTATCTGTCTTGACACTTACAGGACCTTTATCACTATCATATCTGAGTGGCTGGCAGTGAAGTGCCACCCACCCATTCCATAAATTATTCACTTCAGATACTAAAGATGTCTTCTGTGATGCATTTCAGGACAGCATTTTATGTGCTATACAAAGGATTGACAAATTTCTGTTATAACCCATCGTCCTTTGTAGTCACTCGTGTTTTTTAACAGTTTTCAGAAATTTTTTGATAATAGGTTCTAAGCAACTTATTTATATCCCCTTAGACTACCCTTGATTCATACCATTAGTACAGATCATGCTTGGATTTAAAGTGGAAGGGTCATTTACTGGAGGAAAATAAAAAAGGAAGAGGTATTTGGAAACAAGGTTTTATATATTGAGTGCGGACTGCAACATACAATATGTGTTTGTTTTTCTGTATGTCAGTGCATGTCAATCATACTGAGACAGCAGCTAGACTATTTTCTTTTGAGCATTTTATCCAAAAGAGACTTTAATTTGAGCCTGAATTTCTCTGTCTTCTCCAGTTCTGATATTAGTGTGTTGACTTTGTAATCTAAAGGCTTTTTGTCTTTAATATTCTTTATCCCATCTGTTTGCATGATACTCTTTTTGGGGCACCTTGCCAATATAGTGGCACAAATTTTAAATGTGTTCTTCGTGCAATAAGAGTTTCCTAAAATGGAAAAGGCTGTAATAATCTGGGGTAACTGTCCCGTTAGACCTAGATCATGAGCTTCTGAGGCCCTCGGTTACCTTTCTGATGAGTTTAGTAACCATATGCACTTCACCCTAAGAATTAAGATTTGTTTGTGCTTCCTGATAGCAAGAACAAAGAGTGCTGAAACAGTGTCTGATATCTAGTCATAGAGGAGGTAGCAACAATGATGCAGACTATAGGTTTTTATTCAAAGAATTGAGTAGCTGGAAAATTATGGCAATTGTAGGGCACTGGGAATTCACAAAGTAGATTACCTGGATCTTAATCAACCCTTTATAATGGACACACAGCAGGAAAGAATGCACGTTATCTGTACAACAACCTGACTGACCGCCCTATGAGTAACCACTGAGAGTTGGGAACAGCCAGAGCAGTGATGACAGGGGCACCAAATGTGGGTTTGTGAGTAGTACATCTCGACTTGTTTAACTTTGTTCTGTGCTTTTGTGTTTCTAGTTGACCCAGTGAGATAGAAACCTTTGGAAATGTTTGCCTTTCTTTGGCAAAAGGCAGAGAACTGTCAAGAAAAGGAAAGTGGCGCAAATGAGCCACGTTTGCACTTGCCTCTGACATAATCTGGAAGAAAGACACTTTTGGAGATCAGAGACCTTGCTTTACAGTTATTAACATCTTTTGAACAGTTGGAGATAAAAGGGATGGCAATACAAGTATGATGTGAAAGAGTGTTATTTTCATAGCTCCAGGCAACCCGCCTCACCTTTGGTCTGACATGACAGGCTGAGTTTCATTCCTCATGTATTTCATGAATGTATGAGGAGTCTTTGCCTACAGAGTTTAGCGTACATGTGCAGAAGGATGTATGGGAACTCTGAAAATTAATTTCTGCAGTAATTCCCTTGTTATGCTACATTGCTATAATAAGATACATAGTAAGAACGTAAGATGCTTTTACTGAAAGTAACAAAGAAATATACAAAAAAAGTAAAACTGCACACTTACAGCTGTTTTTTTTGTGCTTCTCAAAATGTTCTTTACTTCTCAAGAAAAAAAGGTGGTTTTTACTGTCCTAATCACAAATTTCTTTTAAGGTCTGTATGAATTACAATATTAGTGGTTGAAAATCGTCCTTTAATAATGTGACTTTTCTTTGTGTGAGACCAGGCCAGGCTGATGCTATAGAGAATATGAAAGTTATTTTATAGGCTCTTTATGCCTACAGTCATTGTCTTTTTGTAGAGTGTAACAAAAACTAAGTGGACAAAGTTGCAGAACAACATAAAGAGTATAATAGTTTCGAAGCACTTTGGATTTGGCAAGTAAGAACAGGCAAAACAAAGTGTGCCAAAAAATTGTTCACAACAAGCTGAGTGAGCAAAATGCTTCCTTTACTGCAGCTGTTCCACTTACTTCTGGGACAAGAGGCCAAAGCAAGTCCAAATTGATCTAACAGAAAATCTTCCTCTTCTGTAAAAACCTTGGGTGAAAGAGTCTGTGCCGTCACAGCCTGTTGTATTGCAGTGTACTGTACTGCTCACTGTTGAAAGCTATCCAGTGCTGATATGGACCTGGCAGCCTCATCCTGAAACTCTTTCTGCCAACAAGATGTCTTTGGAAGTCTGAAACAAATGAGAAACTAAATTCTTTACAGCTTGCCGAGATAAGAGGTTCCTGGGAATTGCTGAGTGTTAGATTGCTGACCTAAACCCCTCAATTTCATGCTCTCCTTTTCTGTACTGCATATTTGTTCCAACTGGCTCCCTACCTTGGACTCTACTCCATCCTGCTGGGTTAAATGTGATGGACAGTCTATATGAAAACCAATCAGTTATTTTGACAGGAGACTCTGAAAGGTCAAGGCCACACTTCTTTTCAAAAAACTGTCTGGTGAGCCTTCAGTTGTCACAGATGAAATGTCTCTGAGGCTCTTCTTTTGACTGGTTTGTCCTTTCATTTTGTCCCAGACACTCAGAAATTCAGCTAGAGAAGCCATTCCAGTGCATTCATCATAATATTTATTTGATTGCCATTGTCCAAATTTAGAAGAGGGAAATTGTAACTCACGTACACTGACTGTAGAGTTTGCTGCAGTACCTAGCATATGAAAGAAGACAATTCAATTTGATGCCCATGTGAAGTGCTCTCTCTCTTGGAGTGGTGCAACTTGGCTGGCACATGAATGTGCTATTGTAAGACACCACTTCTGGAACTTATGTAATATACAGCTGATACACTGTTAAAAGATTATGATGGGAATCAGTCTTGCAGGACATTTAACACATTCCTTTTAATTTAAAAACTGATCAAAATGAAGTTTGAAAAGAAATGTCATTAAAATCAGGTTTATGTTTAATATGCAAAGGAATTTACTAATTTAAAGAATATATTTTTCACCTTGTACAAAATATAAAGAAAACAAAAAACAGTTTAAATTTAGAGCCCATAACAATATTTCCCAATCTCACAAGCACTTTGACACTTTTTTCTAGTGGTGTTAGCTGTAAATGATTCATGTTTAAAGCACACATGTCCTGATCTAGGTGCTTAATTTAAATAAGATATTTAACAATATTTAATTACAGCTAACTTTGGTGGACAGCAGCCTGGCAGAAAGAGACCTGGGAGTGCTGGCCAGCAGCGGCTCAGTTTTGGCCATGCTGGGACATCTTGCTACAGAGGTGGTTGATGCCCCAAGCCTGTTGGTGTTTAAGAGGCAATGCCCTTAATAACACGCTTTAACTGTTGGTCAGCCCTGAAGTCGTCAGGCAGTTGAATTTCTGTCCTACCCCATCCTATCACATCCCTATCCTACCCTTTCCTGAGATTTCCAATTAATCATTGCGTTGCCTGTGAAGAAGTACAACCCACATTGCATGTGCAGAGAAAGAGGAGAGAAGGATACAAAATTTTCTGTTGTGTGCTGTAGAGATTTTAACAATTTATGTGCCTCAGATGAATTTTGATATTTCAGGGTTTCTGAGAAACCTCAGTATGGTGACCTAATGTTACATTAGAAAATACAAGCAAGATATAGTTTGGTAGTTTGCTAGAATTTCAGGTGATGGAGGATTTCCAGAATTCCAGTGCTTACAGCTGTCAAAATATTTTTGGTATATCCATGAAAAGCATGTGGAGAAAATTGACCAAATTTCCTTCCTATGTCTTGGTCTAAAATGTGCCAGAGAAAAAGCTACTTCTACGTCAGATTCCAATAACAGGACAGAACAAACCTACTCTTATTTATTAAAATGGTGGATGTATTTTACTAGAGTTTTGCGGATCTTTTTCTTTTGAAGGACAGCTAGTGGCTGTACATGATCATTTGAAACAGTCAGAGCTGGTATGTGAAGGATGACATTTTTATTCAATGTTCTGTTGAAACACCCTGAGAAATGCTAAGTCAGCATGGTTTGTCATCACAGCTAGTAACTGGGAATGAACTTAATTCTGTAGTTCATAAATTTAACATTCTTAATACAATATTAATCAGAATTGAACCATATAGGCAAAAATTCTTTATCAAGAAGTTTAAACAATGAAACTAGAAAAATGACCTAATTGTAACTCCCTGATTTAATTTTGTCTTATTGAAACATATATAATTCAAAGAATTTCTGGACTTTTCTAATTTATTGAAGCCATGAAGAATGACACAGGTAATGCAATGGCAGCATGTATGGGAAGAATGATAGTATGTATCAACCCACTAGTTTAATCAGGAAAATCATATTCAGCTTAAAACTTTGCTATAGGGCTACTTGAGGTTGGCCTTGCTAATACTTGCATAAAACAGAGGACATGGAATGGTTACCTATAATGGTGTTCAGGTACAGAGACATGAATAAAAGGATGAAAGCAGCTAAAATTTGTTCATCTGAAGAACACTTGATTCTTTCAGAATAGTATGGCTCCAGAGTGTTTTGTGGGAGCAACATTAGGTCATAACAACTGGCCAGAAGACAAATCCTTACAGATGGAAGGTAAGGTATAAGTGTCCGCTCTCCAGATGGTCTGAGGTTAGAGCCAGGGCTGGATTGAAATACTTAAACACAGGTCTCTGGTGCCATCAAAGACATCCTTAGGTATTCTGCCTGGCTTCCAGCTGCTTCCCAGAAGGGACTGGTCCACCTGTGGGTACCAGGTTGTATCTGCCAGCCTTATGTACGT
The DNA here is from genome assembly GCA_027925045.1 of Hypotaenidia okinawae. Classification (NCBI taxonomy): domain Eukaryota; kingdom Metazoa; phylum Chordata; class Aves; order Gruiformes; family Rallidae; genus Hypotaenidia; species Hypotaenidia okinawae. Next base: position 16,859,967 of record BSDF01000001.1, on the reverse strand, counting down.
GCTTCAGAAGCCCTGGTGTGCCTTCTGTGGTCCAGGTCCTTATGCATGGAAGTAAGCTCCAAAGACCACTCAGTCCCAGCCTGTATTTATCAAGACATTTGTATCACTTCCAAAATTTAAAAATCTTTGGAGTGTCATTCATTAAGAGTTTATATTTGATTTTCAGAGAAAGATCAAAGCCAACATTTTTATTCTCTTCTGTGCCTAAGCCCCTGTAATCTTCTTTCTCTAAACATCATTTGCATGTCACATATCATATTTAAAACATGTTACCAATGGTGACATACTATTCTAGATTAGGATGAACCTTTTTGCTAGGCAGTAATGTGTTCCATTTCAAATTTATTTCTCTTGTACTCTATGTTTAAGCCAAGGACAATGAGAACTTTGGTTTTGATTTAGTGAAGATAAAATATGTAGGAATGAAACAGATGTAGTCTTCAGGATGTTTCTGACCTATTTTCCTATTTCTCAGAAAGGAGAGGAGAAGCTGCGTGATTTCAAACCTAACTTCTGTATACACACAAAGATACTCTGAGACACGATGAAACCTACTTTGAATAACCACATAAACTGAAACTCAGACTTTTGCTGAGGCTTCTCATGGGGAAGGATGAACCATCCGTCGAGTGCTTGTGGGTTAAAATCAAGGGGCAAACTGGTATGTGTGACATTGTTGTGGGAGTGTGCTATAGGTCCCCTGATCAAGAAGAGCAGGTTGATAGTGCATTCTATAAGTAGTTAGAAGTAGCCTCAAGATCCCGGGCACTGATCCTTATGGGGGACTTCAACTATCCAGATATTTGCTGGGCAAGTAACACGGCCAGTCGTATGCAGTCCAGACAATTTCTGCAGTGTGTTGAAGACAATTTCCTGCTACAGATGGTGCAGGAGCCTACAAGGGGAGGGTGGGTGCTGGACCTTGTTTTCACTAACAAGGACGGGCTCATTAGGGAAGTGAAGGTCGGGGGCAGCTTAGGACAAAGTGACCATGAAATGGTTGAGTTCAAGATCCTGGGTGGAAGAAGCAAGCCAAAAAGTAGGATAGCTACCTTGAATTTTGGAAGAGCTAACTTTGATCTCCTCTGCAGCTTAATAGGGGCTATCCCGTGGGCTATGCTGTTTGAAGGAATGGGAGCCTGTGAGAGCTGGCTAGCATTCAAACAGCACTTCTTCCAAGCACAGGAACGATGCATCCCTTTGAGCAAGAAATCAGGAAGGAGAGGCAGAAGACCTGCGTGGATGAACACGGAGCTGTTGAGTAAACTCAAAGAGAAGCAGATCTATGAATTGTGGAAGAAGGGTCTGAGCACCTGGGGAGAATACAGGAATGTAGTCAGGGCCTGTAGGGTTGCAACTAGGAAGGCTAAAGCCCTCTTGGAAATGAAGCTGGCAAGGGACATAAAGGACAATAAAAAGGGGTTTTTTAGATACGTGAATAGTAAGAGGATGACCAGGGATAATGTAGGTCCCTTGCTGAATGAGGAGGGTGTCCTGGTGACGGGGGATACTGAGAAGGTGGAGATACTGAATGCCTTCTTTGCTTCGGTCTTCACTTCAAAGGCCCCCGGGACCCACAGGCACTGGATGTAAATAGGAGTGTTTGGGAAATGAAGAATTTCCCTCTGGTTGAGGTAGGGGAGGTCCAGGAGCGGCTCAAAGGGACAAATGCACACAAATCCATGGGCCCGGATGGGATACATCCATGTGTGCTGAGGGAGCTGGCGGAAGTGATTGCTGAGCCGTTCTCTATCATCTTCAACAGGTCCTGGAGGACAGGAGAAGTGCCTGAAGACTGGAGGATAGCAAATGTCACTCCAGTCTTTAAAAAGGGCAAGAAGGAGGAACCTAGTAACTATAGGCCAGTCAGCCTCACCTCTGTCCCCGGAAAGGTAATGGAACAGCTTGTTCTGGATGCCATCTCCAAGCAATTGGAAGAGAAGAAGGTCATGAGGAGTAGTCAGCATGGATTCACCAAGGGGAAATCGTGCTCAACCAATCTCATAGCCTTCTATGATCTCATGACAGGCTGGGTAGATGGAGAGAGAGCAGTGGATGTCATCTACCTTGACTTCAGCAAGGCTTTTGATACTGTCTCCCATGACATCCTGATAGCAAAGCTGAGAAAGCATGGGATAGATGAGTGGACAGTGAGGTGGGTTGAGAATTGGCTGTCAGACCGAGCCCAGAGGGTCGTGATCAGTGGAGCAGAATCTGACTGGAGGCCTGTTACTAGCGGTGTTCCCCAGGGCTCGGTGTTGGGTCCAGTCCTGTTTAATATCTTCATTGATGACCTTGATGAGGGAATAGCATCCACCCTCAGCAAGTACCCGATGACACAAAGCTGGGAGGAGTGGCTGACACGCAGGAACACTGTGCTGCCATCCAGCGAGACCTGGACAGGCTGGAGAGCTGGGCAGGGAGAAACCAGATGAGGTTCAACAACAGCAAGTGTAAAGTCTTGCACCTGGGAAGGAACAACCGCTTGTATCAGTACAGGCTGGGGGATGACCTGCTGGAGAAGAGCTCAGTGGAGAAGGACCTGGGGGTCCTGGTGGATGACAGGTTGGCCATGAGCCAGCAGTGTGCCTCGGTGGCTAAGAGAGCCAATGGGATCCTGGGGTGCAGCAGGAGGAGTGTGGCCAGCAGGTCAAGGGAGGTGATCCTCCCCCTCTACTCTGTCCTGGTCAGGCCCCACCTGGAGTATTGTGTCCAGTTCTGGGTGCCTTGGTATAAAAAGGACAGGGATCTCCTGGAAAGAGTCCAGAGAAGGGCTACGAAGATGATTAATGGCCTGGAGCATCTCCCCTATGAGGAAAGGCTGAGTAAGTTGGGACTGTTCAGCCTTGAGAAGAGAAGACTAAGGGGGGACCTAATTAATTTTATCATTATCTTAAGCAAGGGATGCAGGGGGAATCAGCCAGCCCCTTTTCAGTGGTCTGTGGAGACAGGACAAGGGGCAGTGGCTGCAAATTGGAGCATAGGAAGTTCCGCAACAACATGCGGAAAAACTTTTTCTCAGTGAGGGTGACAGAGCCCTGGGACAGGCTGCCCAGGGGGTGGTGGAGTCTCCTTCTCTGGAGATATTCAAGACCCATCTGGACACCTATTTGCAATATGACCTAGGGAGCCTGCTTTGGCAGGGGGTTGGACCTGATGATCTCTTGAGGTCCCTTCCAACCCCTACAATTCTATTATTCTATGATTCTATGATTCTATGATTCTCCATCACTAAACTTGATAGAATTATCAAGAAATGTTTCTGGCTTTGAGTTATTCACACACTTAGAGCAGTATATTTATCATGTTAAATAATGCTTGCGCTGTTTGTGAACAATTAGCCAAATTAAGACAAGTATCCATTTACAATCTGTTAATTTTTATTTGTTTATTGTGCTTCTTAATAGCCAAAGTCTTTCCTCAGTTATGCACATGCAATTCCTGTTGAATGCAGCAGGACAGATTTAAATATCTTGGAGCAAAATTGAATCCTTAGTGTTTAATTTATGTTTAAATGTCTTACTTTACAACATTATAAATTAATTGTACAAATACTGTTGACTTCACAGAAGTACTATGTTGATTACAACCTGAATTTATCTATTCATTGGTTAGATACCCATCCATGTATTTAAATGGTGCTTCTGATATTTTTTCTTGGCTCAAGACAATGTTAGTAGTTTCTAGACCACTATCAAATGAAGAGATGGTTGTAAAACAGACTTTGTCTCCAAGGGGAAGATCTGACATTTCTGAACTTATTTTCATTCTCAACTGGAAAAAAGATAACAATAAAAATGTATGAGGAAAACACGAATATAATTCATATAGAAATATGTATGTACAATTTCATTTCAGTCAGATAAAACTGGTTTCAGTGATGTGGAATATCGCAATAAATATGCTACATATATGTGTATGTGTACTGTGATATGAAGCTTACATTAGAATATGTAATTTTAAAATTGAAATTAAATTAAACAAGACAAAGAAATAATTATGAAACACTATTACTTGACTGGAGAAAAACATTCTTGCTTTACTGAAAGAAATTCAGAAAACTGAAATAATTATTCCTTCATTACCTTGTGGAAAATTCTTTGACCTCCATGCAATGGAAATTGTGGAAAAAAAAAAAAAAGTCATTAACTGTCTGACCTGCTCAAGAACAGGGATGAAGACCATCTCTTAGATCATAATGCTTCACCAGGCATGACGCCATAGGACATCAGTCACCCTCCACAACAGACTTTTCCCTAAATTAGCCTTTTTAATGTTAGTTTTACTACTAGATAAATTTCTACCTATCAAAATCTAGCCCTTTTGGTTTAAATTTATTTCTTTTGACAAGGTTTGTGGGTGAAAAGAAACTAATTTATATTCTAGTAACTTTTAAGACTTCAAATACATTTTTGCTCTCCATTGCAATGAAAGAAAAGACTTTCTTAATGCTTTTAGAAACCATAATTATGTTTAAAAGTTATCAACGTTAGAATATTCAGCTTCTAAGAAAGATGTCTGGTACTATGGTCTGTTATGATCTGGGCTTCATGGTTAGGCATTACTATCTATAATACCAAAAAGCAAGTTTTTTCTCAGAGGCCAGAAAATCTATATGAAGCCTGAAAAAAAATCAACTTGGTTCAGATCTTTCAAGGATACTGAAGAAATAAAAAAAGAAGAGAAGAGAGAAGACATGGGAGAACAACATGGTGTTGATGGATAGGGATTAAAATGCACCTATGAGTTAAAGCTAGATGTATACTGTACACTGAGCACGTGAAGGACTGGTGGGAAGGAATTTGTGGAAATGCAAATGGCTACACAATCAAAATGGAGACAAAATGAAAGTGTCTTTAATGCTCAACATGTCTGTAATTTAGAAAACAAATGGCACACGAAACCACAGGCATGATAACTAAACTCAGCAAATCAGAGGTATCATTAATCTTGAAATTAAGCCAAAGAATAATGTTTCAGAAGAATGTAGGGGAACATGAAAGCTACATGTAGAAATTAAGAAAAGTTTTCTTTTGTTAGAGAAGTAAGGATTTGTGATGCTCTTTCAATTGACACGGAATTTGCCTTACTTTAAGATGAGCTTACTAAGATGTTCCTCTGACTTACCTGACTAAGATGTCAGAGGAATAAACTTGATGACCAAGGAAGCCTGTACCAATTCTACTATGCACACTTGTTTCTTTTCCAGAAAAATTTCCAACAACCTGTGACTATTTTTTTCCTGTATGCCATTCCTGCACAAGTTTTCATGCTAAAATGTCCTCTTTAGGTATAAGCTCTGTCATGAAGTAGTTAAGAGTCTCATAATCTTTCTTTGCAAATCATTCAAAAACTTGTGTAATTTTCACTGTATGACTTTGAAGATTTTCTATGGAGCATATCCTGAAGTTCAAATACAAATCAGCTTATGCCTTTTAAAAATTTACACATTTAGAATCCTTTGAGTTCAGTTTCTGGGGTCAGTATTATCAGGATGTTCAAGTGAACGCATTTCACACCAAATAGTTCCTTATAAATTTAGATCTCATGCTGCTCTTAGATGAATGTTCCAATTCTTGATCTGAAAAACCTTTATTGTTACTTGTGTAATGTTTCCAATCTCTCCTTGGGAAGGGAGGGTTTTTTTCACGTAACTTTTTATTTCCATTGAGAGAAACCAGTAGTTTTAAGATGTGATTCATCTCACCACTTTTAGGCATGGATATTAGTGAGGATGGATGCCCTAGGTCTCCTATTTTGGTGTAAAATGACAATAGAGGGAGGCCTAGGTGACTGGTACAGAGGCAGGTGTTTCCCTTTAATCCAGTCAATCCTACCACAATTATTTACACATCTTATTTTGTCCTTATGCACAAAAAGGTAGCTTTATTTTCCTATGAACTTCAAGTGTCTTGAAAAAGTAGTGATAACCCATCTGTTCAGCTGGCCAATGAACTACAGATGTAGCTTTAGAAGAGCCATGATATCTGTCCCTGGTGACAGGAGAAGCAGAGGCATGTTTAAAACATGCTTCATCTGCTGTATTTTTGATATCTGGCTTAGGATAGGATGAAAGCTGTGTTAAAAAGAGTCTGATACCCTCTAACTATAAAAGGAGTCTGTAGAGATTAGATCATTAGCAGAGGGCTTAAACAGCAAGTCTAAATCCCACTCCACTACCTATTAGACTCCAGGCTTTCCTGGAGTTAGGTGGCAGCAGAACATGTGTTTTGAAGAATAAGATGTTAGGTATGAGCCTAGATTTTTTGTGTGCCTGCTCTTCATGGTAGGAGAGGCTGGAGGAACTTCTGGTTGAAATAGACCGATAAGCTCCAGTAATTGTAAAAAGTGCTGCAAATACTCTTTGTGGTGTTTGCTGCTATTTTTTTCTTGGGGAGGGTGTTACGGTGTATCTCGCTTGAGGGAAGCATGAAGAACGATCTGCTCCCCTCCTTGCATGTCTCCCTTCCATGAGGCAGTTCAAGGCAGAGGAACCTTGTACTCAAAGTTGAGTCACCTGACTGCAAGCAACAACAGGACTCTTCTCTTAGAGATGCTTGAAAAGTGAAAATATGAGTGCAGGAGGGATGTGAGTGAATAACCTCAGAGAAAGGGGAAAAAAATATCTGATTACTTAGCCCCAGGAAGGAAACACATTTTTAGCTTCCTTTGAATTTCATTGTTAATAAAGCATTTTTCTTTTGATGGACCATCCATTTTTCTGGGTCTATGTTTTTCAACAGATTATGGACTATATGTATATGTAAATGTATATGTGCTATGTAGTTATATTCAGGGTAATATTTCTTGATGTAATATCTGTTACTCACAGGTTAGAAATTATTAATTTATCACCTTGTATGATGTTTTTAAGAGGTGTTTCTGACTGGTATACAAAGCAGGAAAAAGGTTTCAAAAGTGTGTTGGTGCCAAAGCCCGGGGTCCTGCAATAGCAAGAAGTCTGCAGTTGTTGAAATGTTCTTTTTCTGCAATTGTAAAACAAAATATTCTATTTTGGCTTACAGAAAGAAATTATTTTCTTTATAGTGCTCACTAGAGCAACCAAGCAAAAAACATCTTAGAGATAAAAACGTTGAAAAAATGGCAAGGTGTAATATTTTCATCCATCCTATTCAAATAATTTTTCATGGTTTTGAGATGTCAATGTTCCATCCAATGTTTCATCATTTTTCTGACAAGAGGGCTGGGTTTTTTTCTCTGTCTCTCTACATTTGGGAAATAATTTCCTTCAGGTTTTACCTTTTGGGAGGTGCTTATCTTCCATAATAGAGAAAATGCTGGCTGGGAACAGATTCCAGACAGACAAGGGGGCAATAGAGAGCTGTAGCTGACTTCTCCCTGCATTAATGCTGCGAATGGATTATGTGCACAGATGCATCTGCATATCCCATTTCCATCCCCATATTCATTTGGCACTTGGATCCAGCATTGAAGCATATTTTATTCTCTGCAGAGTGTTGTCAAGTTTTCTAAATAACACTAGAGAACAAAGTTTAACAGCTCAGATTTCAATTCACTGGTCAAGAAATACACAAAACAGTACATGAACCCACATCTACTTTCACCTTTGATTTTACCTCCAGCTGCTTCCTGACTTACTGGCCTTAGGTGAGTATTTGCTTGCTGAGCTATCTACTACTGTTTTTCAAACAGTGCTCCTTGAACCCTTGGGTTCAGCAAGTTATAGATGAGAAAACAAAAGTCACTGCCAGTGGATTTAAAACCCCTACTCAAAGCTTCCTGCACTCTTAGGGGAAAAAAATAAATTAGGGTTCTTCAAACTGAAAAAAAAATCTAAGAATCGTTGATCTTGGTTCTGAGTGAAATTCTTGAGTTATGATATTTTTATTTAATCCTTAACATTTTAGCATATAAAACAGATCATCATCTTCATAATATTCAGTCTTTTACCCACATATCATTCTGCCATTTCCTCAGATATTATCTAGATGAGAAATAGTTGCCTAAATCATAGCATGCATTACCTCTTCAGCTCTGTGTTCAGCACTGGGTTGGAGAAGCCTGTGTGATCTTTGATTGTATGGGCCTTATGTTATAGGTAGGGCACAACTCTGTGGAGATCTTGGGAGTGCTGGTGGGCAGGGAGCTGAGCATGGGCCAGCTACGAACCCTGGCAGCAGGAACAGAGCTGACAGGTCAAAGAAAGTTATTATTCCTTTTACTCAGCAGGTTTTGGACCTCATTTAGAGCACTCTGTCCAGTTTGGGGCTTCCCAGTATGGGAAAGACACCGATAAACTGGAGTCAGTCCAGGTGAGGGCCACCACTATGTCGGGCTGAAGCATATGCCTTGTGAGGGTGGGTAGAGGAACCAGAACATGTTAACCTGGAGAAAGAATGGCTTTGGGGGAACCACACTGAAACCCCCAGCACCTCTGAGGAGCTTATCAAGGAGATGAGGCCAGGCATTTCTCAGCAGTGTATGTCTGGAGGGTGAGAGGCACTGGGCATAAGGCGAAACCATAGAGGTTCAGGCTGGACAGAAGAAACATCTCCCTGCAAGGACAACCAAGCAGTGGAAAAAACTGCACAGAGAGGCCACGCGCTTCTGACCCTGGGGGCTTTGAAGCCCCCACTCTGGGTGCAGCTTTAAGTAATCTGTTCTGAACCTGTAGCTGAGCCTGTAGCTGGGGTCAGGCTAGAGGCCTCCTGAGGCCCCTTCCAGCACAAATGAACCTGTAATCTTATGAATCTATGTGGATAGGTTACCCGAACCATAATACAACTTGCATTGAATTTCAGTTAGTCAATAACAGCAAACTAACCCTCTGCAACCTCAAGTTTTCTACACAGATCTGCAAGGAGACTCTTCTAGGTTAATTCAGGGCTTGTTCTGCTATTAAGAAAGGAAAAATATCACTGACACAATATTTTGCAGATATTCTTAGAACTTCAATAGTCTTAAGAGCTTCACATCCACAGCTTATGTTTGGAGTCATATGATAGGCTTCATAAAAATATATCTCAATTTTTGCCAACAGAAAATTTGTCCAGCTGATGCTATTCACTGTATTACTGCCAGCTGAAAGTTGAAGGCTACATATTGCTTCTGGCTACATATTTTCATCAGCTGAATCTCACTGATGTGGTCAGACACATTCTGTGCTTTGACCTCTGAAAAATGCTGGTCTTGGAGAAGGTGGATGATCAGACTTTTCAGGACACAATTACTGAATGAAAGAGCTTCACAATCTTGGCTTATAATTATAAATTAGAATAATTTAATAATCTGAATTGGACTTTGAATCTTTTTGGTTACTTTTATTCTGTTAGCCAGATAAATATTTACAGGTAATATTCTAAGTTTCTTCTGGCTGGTTAAACTAAGTACAGATTCCACTTCCCTGTGCCAGCAAAATGGCTCATCCCTCAGGGTAAAATGATTCCTAAAGGAGAATGTTCATTGTTTTTCTTGCTGTTGTTCCTTGAAGATTATACTTTCAAACTACCTAACATTGCTTTCACCAGGGAGCCTCATGGAAAGGCTGTCTTGGCATTATATTGAATTAACTTAATCTCTAGCCACCTTATTTAATCCATTTCTTCACTTTGCCTTGCTTTATTTCCTCCCCTCACTGGGCCATAATGCCTCTTGGTAGAAGCAGGGCTGAATCTTTATCACTTCCTCTGGATGTTCTTTGCTGGATGTTCTGAACATTATTCATTCCAAGAATATTCTAGGAGTACGTTTTCTTTTGTTAAAGAAATGGGAATTTAAAAAGTGTATGCAAGAGTTTATGATGGAATTTGTTCAAGATAGCACTAGCAGAACTTAGTGGGGCTCAGTCTATAGTTTCCTAAAACTTGAACATTTCCTAACAGAGTAACTGTGATAACAGGATGCGCAAGTGAACATGTCTATGTGTGGACAGGCAAATATGTTATGGTACAGCAGGTACAGACAAATCCATAAACATTTCCTTCTTCTTGTGTCCCCCAAAGCCTGTGTATTTTTCTTTCCTCATTAATTCTTGTCCACTTACAGGAATGCATTTATTGCCTTATTCTTCCAAGGATGACTTTGCTAAAGTAGCTATCCTGTTCATATACTTTCTTCTACTTTCTGAGTGAAATGTCCTAGGGAGCCTGCTTTGGCAGGGGGTTGGACCCGATGATCTCTCGAGGTCCCTTCCAACCCCTACAATTCTATGATTCTGTGATTCTAGCTTTTGAGACTTCAATCCCCTCTTGTCCATACCAGACCCTTTTTCCATGTTCTTGGGAAGATGGGGCAATTTGACAATGGTATTTCCTAAAAGTATATCCATTTCTCTGTATGTTCATGTACATGTAGGTGTGTTTGGATAGAATGGGTGAAGAAAAGTCACAAGTTGAGAAGGGAGCTTTTTTAGCTGAACAAAGCACTTAAGAACATTTTAATATCTTACCAATTTCGATAGCATTTAGGAATAAGCTTGTGCATATGCACTTTGTTGAAGAAATATGATACTAAAACCTGGACACAGACTTGAGTATCCTATGAAGTGGGAAGGGAGAGGAAATGGCACATTGTTAGCCATTAGCTTTATGGTTCTCCTGGGTCCCACACTGTTGCTGCTACTAGCTAAGGGGAGTGACAACAGCAGCAGCAGCCTTCAGAACTGTGAGAAGGGGTTAATAAAATCGGTTTGACAGGCCAAAAGTCTAACTGTAACTAGTATCAGACCAGACTTGTCCCTGTTAAGTGAGATAATTTAATGAGGTTGCTTTCCAGACAAATTTTGACTGTCACAGTCCCAACGGGTGATAGCAATTTGGGAAAAATTCAATATAATTTTGCAATATCACAAACACTTAAATCATGATGGCCTGAACAAAAACTTTAGAGTCTAAATCTGTTAGTCTAGCATCCAAGTGATGCTGTTGATGCCCGGAAGCAAACTGGAGATCTTAATTTATAATGTCCAGGTTTGGAAACTGGCTTATGGGTTAATATTTTTTGTCAGGATGAGTTAATGAAAATTACTCTCCTGGGTGGTAGTCAGTTCAGATTACCACAGAGACCAGCAGGATACTTGCTGCACATCAACAAAGAGGAAATGTGCAACACCTTTTTTTAATGTGTCATTTCAGTGGTCATAACAATGAAACCAGCTTATACAACCATTTTAAATAGTTACATAATTTCTGGATTAAATATTTGGTCTGATGGTGGTGAACCAGAAAAGTTTTTAGAGGTCTCAAGACCACTCTCATTTCTGAAAGGTGATCTCACCTGTGACATGGAAGCAGTGTCTGTGTGACAGCATCTACAGAAGACACAGTGGTTTGCAGCACATCAGATATCACTGAAGACAGATCCCTGGATCGAGGCACCAACGTTGCCATGATTAGCCTGATAAGACAGGTTGTAACCTCCCAAGATCCTTCTTCATAAAGCTTGGGGAGATTTTTATCAAAATGCTTTAACTGGCCAATAAATGTAGCCCTACAGCTCTTGGGAGGATTTTCTCCCCAGGTCTCAGACACAGAGAGGCTTTCTATCACCAACAGCCATAAGAATTATCTCTTATGTGGCAGAACTGGGATCTTGTGCTGGTAACTGTCTCCTTTTTAGACAGGAGGAAGGATAGAGAGTTTAAGGAGAACCGCGGACTGTTCCACCCTGCCAGAGAGCTGTGAGGAATGCTGAGAAGATTTTGATGGTGTCACTTGTCCAAAGCTCACTGTGAATGTCCCTACAAGACAACAGCTGTGTGCAGTGTCTGCACCATAGCTGCCCATTTACAACTTTGAGAGTATTGCAAAAAAAAAAAAAAAAAAAAAAAAGGCAAGGAGATTAAGGTTTTAAGGCTGTTCAAAGCCAACAGCTAAGTAAGTAATATTGCTGGAGAATTATAAACTGTAAAAACACTCAAGGAAACCTTTAGAGTATGAAGATCAAGTGTAAATGGAATTCAGTACTAGAAATAGGCTCAGTTCCTGCTGGCCAGCAAACATGGTGGAGACATTTGACACCTTATATGAGTATCTGTCACACAATGGAGCAACAATAAAGTCCAGTGCCTTTATGTGTATGCTGAAAACAATTCAAAGGAAGGAGTCTAATTCAATGTTTTTGCCACTTTTGTATGAAGATTTCCAGGTTATAAGTCCATTTAACACGTTCTTACTCAAGAGGATTGGTTTTAATTCAAATGGCTTTAATTTCAAGAGTCTAAACAATTTATATTTGAAGAATGAAATACTGAAATAAAAAAAAATATAATCAAGATAGTTAAATAAAATATTTCACTGAGTCAATTTGATATTTGCCTTCATTATAAATAAATTGCAAATTTTAGAATACTGTTTTGTACCAGTATAGCCAAAACTTTAAAAAAACAGACTCGAGGAAAACCATTTAGAACTGTCTACACCTAGAGGTAGTAGAAATATTACAAATTAGATGGCTTTATTTATATATATCTGTCAAAACAAAAGATTGCTTATAAGCTTTTATTTGAATGTAAGGAAAAACTTTATCTCCAAATTAAAGTTGTCATTCAGGCAAGAAAAAGAAAAACCCAAGAAATGGCTCTTGTTAGCATTACCTAAACCAAGGAGATGAAAAAAAGGAGTCTTGCAAAGGAAAGAATAATCTGTTTTTCTACATTTGTAAAAATATTTTAGAAAGTAAGTATCTATTAACTGGAAAATGAAATAAAAATCTGATTTTTTTTTTTTAATTCTTCATAAATTATATCAAGGGCATCTAGAGAATTAGACTGTTTTGCCTGTCTCATGTTTGTCTACATGAAAAATGAAAGAAGCTTTTGCATAACTAATTAAAAAGGTAGTGAAAAAAAATAACCTTTTCCTTTTTTTTCTTAATCCCTGCTGTCTTCTGCACTCTGCAGATTTGCTTTGCAGAGTCCTGTTCAGCTGGGAATAAAAAAAGTGAATAAACAGTACAACCAGGAGTGAGAGAAGATGATTAAACCAGCAAATGAAGAAGCAACACAAAAAATAAGGACACCTTGCAAACAGAATTCCCTGCCTCCAGAGAGGAAATACAGTAGGGTTGTTTGGTTTAGGGAATATGCATATTGTAAAGCACATGCTCAAACATAAAAGGCAAGTGACTTTAGTAATGAAAAGTCCCACATAAAGAAAGTAAGAGGATCAAGTGCCACGTGTACCCCCTAAGGAGCTTGCAAAGATACCAGTGCCACAGCACATGCTTCTTCTGAACTGTAGCTGACTTCGAACTAGTTATTTCAAGCCTGTATCCTTCAAGACATAATAATTACACATAACATTTTTGTTGTGACTCTTTCATTAAATAAGGAGGTGGTTGGTGACAGCCAAAATGGCTTCACTAAGGGCAAATTGTGCCTGATGGATTTAGTTCCTTTCTACAACAGGGCTGACAACATAGTAGATAATGGAAGAGCAAAAATAATGTCACATACCTGGACTTGTGCAAAGCATTTGACACTGTCCTGCATGACATCTTTGTCTCTAAATTGGAGAGACATGGATTTGATGGACAAGGAATTGGCTGGATGGTCACATTCAGAGTTGTGGTCAGCAGTTCGATGTCCAAGTGGAGACCAGTGATGAGTGGCATTCTTCAGGGGTTGGTTTTGGGATGGCCACCGTTTAATACCTTTGTTGGCAGCATGGACAGAGGGCTGGAGCACATCTCCTGTGAAGACAGGTTGAGACGGTTGGGGTTGCTCAGCCTGAAGAAGAGAAGGCTCTGGGGATACCTTAAAGCAGCCTTCCACTACCTGGAAGGGGCCTGTAAGAAAGATGGGGAGAAACTTTTTTGTAGGGTCTGTTGCAATAGAGCAAGGATTAATGTCTTTAAACTAAAAGAGGGCAGATTTAGATTAGATATCAGGAAGAAATTCTTTATTGTCAGGGTGGTGAGATACTGGAGCAGGGGCTTTGGCCAACTCAATCCTACCCTGTCGCTGCCCATGTCAGGGGGGTTGGAACTAGATGATCTTTGAAGTCCCTTCCAACCTGAACCAGCCTGTGATTCTATATTAACTTCTAATACAATGGAAGGGGGAGATGGTAGCAGGAGGAAGGAGAATGAACAACAGATGAAGATAGGTATAAAACAAAAGGGTAGCTACCAGAGAAACATGGTTATTGAGGCTGTTACTTAGGAGACACAGGGGCAGCCTTTTGTTCATTCTTTCACTCTTTAAGGTGAAATGCTAATAGAGCAAAGCTAAAAGGAAAAATAAAACATACGCAGATGAGACGGTGTCTCCTATCACCAGAGAAATCTGTGAAGTCACAGATGAGGCTGTGTAATGAAAAGAAAGGGTAATGCTAGACATTTTATTCTTTTGAGTTTATAACTGCTGTGAATTATTTTTCCCATTTAGAAAGAGACTAGAGTTTTGGCTAAACAAAAGGTTTTCATAAAAGGAATTTGCTTTCTGCAAAACATAATATTGACAAAGACACCCTGCTGTGAAAATTTTAGACATGTGTGTTAGGATGCATGAGGCTTCCATGATGAAGTTTCCAGAAACAGTATCCCATAAATTGTGGGGACATGGGCGTTGATGCTTAGTACTCAGGCTAGCGATCTCATTCCCAGGTTTACTTTTTGTTGTTTAGTGGTTTGGGATTTTTTGGGGGGTACTTTTTATTTATTTATTTTTTTAAGATGGAATTCTGTTTAGTCTTTCTGTAAAACTCACATAGAGGAAATACTTAGAAATTAAATCAGGACTGTGTACTTTTTATTTCTTATAATAGGAGAAATGAGTTTTCACAAAAGTATTAACAGAAGACTGTTACAAAGAAAAGCAACCTGAAGCCATGAATGTGCCAATTAAAGGATTCAATAGAAATATTAATTCACCCTTAAAGAAAGGTGTGGATGAAAAAGATGTTTTTTTTGGAGGTGTCCCCATGTCTGCTCACAAGATACATAAACCACATACTTTCAGGGGGTGTTCAGAAAACACTAAGGAATAAAAAGCTGGTAGTTCAATCTCCATGATTTTTACTGACCCTTTGGGAAGTGAAAGGGGTGCCAAAAGACATCTTAGATGACCAAGGCAAAAGAAACTTCATGTTAAGAAAGAATGGGTGATTCCAGGTTAATCTAAGAGACAATGAGGTGGAAATCTATTGTGACACCGAGATATTAATTTTAGTGTAATGCTAATGTTAAAAAAGTGGTTTATCTTTTTGATGGTTGTTCCAATACTTCAGTGCAATGATTTTAAACAAGCTAGTTCTACTACCCTTAAATCCCATCTTGCTATATTGCTGAATAACCTGACAGAGAATAGGGCATTATGGTGGTTTGACCCTGGCTGGAGGCCAGAGACCCACAAAAGCCTCTTTATTACTTCCCTTTTCAGCTGGACAGGGGAGAAAGTATATATTGAGAGGCTCAGGAGTCGAGATAAGGACCGGAAGAGATCATTCACAGGCAAAACAGACTCAACACAGAATAAAGTAAAGGAAACTCTCTGATGGGCAGGGGCTGCAGGGGCATCTTTCTTTCTGGCACCTGGGGCACCTCCTCCCACCCCTTCACTGGTCTTGGTGTCTGCACAGTTCCTTACATCTTCTCACTCCCTTCTCTGGTGGCAAAAAGTGGCTACTTGCGTTTTCTTACTTCTTAAATGTGATTCCCAGAGGCTCTGTGACAGTCACTGACGAGCTCGGCCTTGGTCAACAATGACTCCAGCCTTGAGCTGGCTGGTGTTTACTCTGTCGGGCCTGCAGAGAGCTTCTTGCTGCTCCTTGCAGAAGCCACCCCTGCAGCCCCTCTCCTCCACCAGAACCCAGCCATGCAAAACTACAGCAGGCATTCTTAGTAGATAAGGTTCTTCCAGCTGCCCTGCTGAAGTGGTCTAAGTAGAGCACAGCTCCCTACCATGCTGCTCTGTGTTAGTCACAGTGTTGTGGGGTATGAATCAGAGGGTTTTCAGTGGTGTTGGACAGTCTCCAAAAGAACACTGTGCCAACACGGGGGAAAAAAATAAGAAAAACTCTCTGCTGTCCTTGAGTGCTGGGGCAACTGGTGAGTGCTGAACCACAGAAAAACTCTTATATTTCTCCTCAGATTTACCTTAAAGTTTTACAGTATTTCACATATCCCACTTCCTTCTGTACTAATATTCTCTAAGCTGAAATATTCCTCTTTCTCATTGATATATGCCTACCCAGTCTTTATCAAGTTCTTTACAACTTTTCTTGATTTTATGCCATGAATGAGAGCAGAGCAAGGATATGCACTTCTTTCTAATGTTGAAAATCCAACATACTGGAATATCCTGTATTTTTAAAGCTGGAAATCATCCTATTGCAGGATGTTATTGCATATGTATTCAAATAGTTTACACTGATAAAAATATTTTAATTTTTGAAGGGCAGTTCAAACAAAGTAACATATGTCTTGCTGGTAACAATAGGAAGTAAAAAAGCCTTCTAACAGTTTGGGGAAAGAAGTAGAGGAAAAAAATCTTTCAGTTTATGGTTAGGAAATAGAACAGAATATGGTTCCAATACACTGCAAAAGAATATTTTGTTACACTTCTGTGGGAGGGACACAAATTTCTATGATTATCAGGAGTGAAGTTCTTAAAATATTTTTTTTATTTTCAGAAAACCTGTCGTGCATTTATCTGTGCTAACTCTTGGAGCAGAAACTAGATAGCCTACTTTAAGTTAAGTTGGGTCAGATTTTTCTGCCATTACTAATATTCTGTCTAAGTCTGAGTTTAAACAGCCTTTGGGCATTTAAGGAGTGACATTTGCTGGCTAAAAATCAATTCTCATCAAGATTTACTTGGCTTATATACTAGAATCTGTATTTTGAAGCTCAGAGGAATTATTGAGAATTTAAATGGGGGAATGGGGAAAAGGGGACCAGAGAAGACTATCAGAATGCCAACAGGGAAATTGCTTCTATTCCCTATCCACTATACATTACGGGACTGTGAGAAAAATAATGAAACCAAAGGAGACCTGAGAGGAGGCTTATGAGTAAGCAAGGTGCATGACTTTTGTCCATTGAGAACCAATTTAGGTGAATCTTCAGGCTGAATCTTTGCGACATTTTATTTCCTGAATACTGCTCTCCAATTATCTGATAAATAGAAATCCATCTACGGGCGATGGCATGGAGACATGGGTATGAGTGGCTCTTTCTAGACAGTGTCACAAAAGGAAAGCGGAGAAGCAGTGGGGGGAAGAGTTGAAGTGGCACAACTGACCCCACACCACATCATGTGCAGGTTCGAGGACAGACCTTATCTTCATTCCCAGGGGTTTCTCATCACCAGACCAAGCCATGAGGTCAGATGACAGCAGCTTAGCAAAAGTAAAGACATATATAGAAAGCAGGATCAGAGCAGGTGCTGAAGTTGGCTGTCTCCTGTGTGATGAGGATTCAAAGATATCATGGCCAATATGAGTTTCCATTTAAAAAAAAATAAAATTCTTGAACCCACTTGAAGTCTCATGTATCACAATCACCAGTGGAAGAAAAGGTCACTGGTCCAATTCTTCATTCAGGCACAGGGAATATTAAAATGTAAGAGGCAATGTGAGATATTATATACAATAATTAGGATATAACTATGTTAATATATTTTCCCATAGATGAAATTACTCTGTCTGCACTTCCACTTTAAGAAATTACTGTGGACATTGTTCCTATGGTTACTAGGAGACAGCTGATTTCTATAGAAGGAGAAAAAAAATCACTGTAACTGGGACTGTCTGCTGTGTTAAAAGTCATTTTGCACTACAATTTTTATTTTAACTACTTGTTAAGAGAATGCTGAAGATTTTGCATCTAATCAGGTACAATGTGACTGATAACACATTTTAGATGATTAATACAGTGTAATTAATTTTGTCAGCTTTTGTAATTTTGTCTGCCCCCAAAGATTTGAGATTTAGGATGTCAAAAACATCAAGAAAGTTTTAGAGCAGCAAAGGACAGTCTGATCTTAAATGTGGTCAGGAGAGAATACCTAAAAATAAAATCCACCACACTGTCTGTAGTGCTACTTCCAGATCCAGATTTGAGGTGCAATTGTAAGTATTGACCTATTAGAATCCACATTCACTGACCACATTTTTAATTTTTTTTCCCTTCATATATGAGCTAAGAGAAAATTTGGAATGATGTATATCGTGAAAAGGATCTTGTCTTTGAAAATTTTAAGCAAAGCATTATTTAATGTAATTTTAGTGGCTTAAACAAGGACAGGTTAAAAGGTAGTGAAAATTTTTATGCATCTGAGAGGGAAATGTTTGTCAGTCTGTTTCAGGAAGCCAGGTCAGGAATAGGTTTAATTAACTTAAAATTTTAAAAATTTGTTCACATCTTATTTACAGTGTAAAAAATAATTCACACAAAAATGGAAGGATTTTGTTTATTTGGCTGATATCTCTTGCTCTGCCCTCATGGAATTCTGTTTCAAAGAAGTTTATACTCTGCTAAGTGTCTAAGTGTTTGTTATGGAATTAGGGTAGAAGTACCCCAAGAGTTAAATTGGAGCAAATGTTAGCTTTTATGTACTTTCTGTGGGTTCACAGACAAGAGCATCTTTATGATCATGAGGTTGGGTTCTTGTTACACAATATAAAGCACAAAGAATATTGCCTATTTATTTCTGCATCATATCTATAACTTCCGTGGGAGCCACACTTTATATTTTAGAAGTGTACGCAGTTTTGATTTAGAAAAAAAAAACACAGGGTAGATAAAAAAGTGCCTTTTAAAATTAATTTAGTTTTCTTCATGTCACTAATCCTTTCTCTGTAGGTTTTTTCAGTCTGTTTTTCACCCCCACTGGATTATTTATTCGTATTCTCTATTCACTTGCCTAGCAGGGGACAACAAGGAGGCAAAACAAAGCAAATCACTCCTCAATGGACTGAAAAGCCAAAATGTTACTATTCTAGATGAAATGTCAAAACTATGATATCTGAGAAAGTTTCAAAATTAGACAAAAGTTACTTTGCTTGTCCTGGATTCTGCTGGGATAGGGTTAATATTCACCAGAAGCTGGGATTGGACACAGAAAGAACAGGTCACCCAAACTAGCCAAAGAGAGTGTTCCATTCTGTATGACATCATGCTCTGTATAAAATGACACTAAGTCAGGGAAGGGTGTCATGTGGCTCCAGGGCAAGCATGGTCCATCTTTGTGACCGGTCTGAGCTGTACGGCATGAGTTGTGCAGTTGTTGAGTTGTGCTGCATTGTGTATCACCAGTTTTGTATATTTTGGTATAAAGTCCTGCTGTTATTTCCCTCTCCCTTTGCTGTCCCAGTAAACTGCCCTTATCCCAACCCATGATGTTTGCCTTTGCCCATTCTCCTCTCCATCCTGCCAAAGTGTGGTTCTCAGCTGCTGGCTGGGGCTAAACCACCACACCGCTCATAGAGCTCCGACTGATGATCTCAAAATTCAGTAATTGACATAACCAGAGTGCCCAAGGCTAACAGGTTTGGGGGAGTGTTGTGACTTCCTTTTGCTTTAGTTGGAACAACACTACTTTCCTCATTCTGAGCAGTTATTTTTTGTTTGTGTGTGTATTTATGCTGCCATTCAAAGCAGACACCTGGGTGACATTAACTGTGAATATTAACCATGGGCATGCAATAAAATATGAAAACTATGATGCACCAAATTTCATCTTTTAACTTACATATTCTCATAAAATCTGTGTGTCAGAGTGCAGCAGCACTTATCAGTGCAACAAAACTCACTCCCTGGGCTCTCATGTTAGACAAGAAAAAAAAAAATTCAGAATCCACATGGCAACAAACTTATGCAAATGCACTAATTAAGGCTTGGGAATTAAAAGAAATTCACTTGAACTCTCTTATAAATCTCCTGGCTCTTTTCTTTTGGTCTGAAGGAGCTGCAATTCTTTGTCTTTCAGAAAATGTCTTGGAGCACGTGTGACAGCAAAATATCATCTCTTGATGAATGGGCATGATAGTTTTACTTTGGAGAACACAGAAATAATTACTGGAACAGATTCTACCACCTTCCTTACATTTTATTTGGACTATTCAGAAGGAAATTATTACTACAGAGTAACTGTAAGAAGCAGAAGATACTAATGAATAGATTCTGCCACCAGTACAACCCTTAACAGATTTTTCCCTCTTACAGTGAATTAATGGGTTAACCTATAATTGGTGTAAATTGGAATAGTTTCACTAGTTTCACTGAAAAAGTGTAAGTGCATAACAATTTCAGAAATATCCCAGAGAGGAACCTTGAAGGGTAAAATATTGCAGAAGGCAGGAAAGAAGATAAAATTTCTTTCCATGTTAACAACATGGGATCAGATTTTTTCAGAAACAATGAAGAAAACAAGGAAGAGAGTAATAAAGAATTAAAATCTGCCTTCTGTACAGCATTTATTCTACAGTAGGAAGAATACCAGTATAAGTGAAATCTCACACTTCCATATGTTTACACTAAGTATGACAAATTGGAAGACAAAAGAAGAGCAGAATTGCCATAACAGGGTGTTTGGTACTTAGCAGAGAAGGAGCAGTGAGAGGACCTCCAAACGCCTTAAAAATCCTCCCAATGAAGAAAGGCAAGACCATGTCACCGGTCAAAATCACCTGTCTACAAGCACACATCCTGCATTAAATGTTCAAAAAGGAACCTTGAAGGGATCAGTAAAAGTTCAATTGCTTAAATGAAAGCTCAGCTTCAGTTTAGTGAGGTTTCTAGGTAAAAGCTGGCAGCTTCTTAGTTAGATAATGTGGACCCTGGGTGTGAACAAAGATACTGTACATAGAGAGAAGGCAAACTGCTTTCTGCCGCTTGCTTTCACAAGAATCATGCTTCTTCCTAAAGGTGATTTGCTGTCTTTTCATGCATTCTAAGGAACATGAAGAAGGGAGAAAAAAGCCCCAAACCCTAAACCCTGACAGTGCTGAAAATGCGCCAAACCAAAGACTAGTTATTGCACTTCTTCACCTGCTATCCATTAATATTTAATCTGCACATGGATAAAATGTCAGTTGAGCTGTCCAGAAACATCTGGATGTTATGATACCTAACAAATCTAATAGGCACAGCTAATGAGCCCAAAGATGGGGAATGCATTATGTGATTGCTGTTACAGCCTTCACCCAATGAATATAAATAGGCTTTCGTTGATCTTTTGTCCTACTAAAATGTAATCCAGTTTATTGAACTGGTGAATTGCATTAACCATTTTGACATTATTTCCTTATAAATCTAACATGGTGTCCTTGTTCTGTTCTTTGTCTGTATGTAACACTAACCAAAAGGAAAGGACAAAATACCACAGCAGAAAGGGGTTCCAAACCACTGATGGATGTTGATTTAAATGGGAAATGTTTTTCTAAAGCTCAAAGAGAATACCACGTATCTGCAGAAAAGGGCTGAGGAGGAGGATGGAGGAATGCATTATAAAGGACATATTTCATACTCAGAAGGATGTGTGTTACAGACTTGGAGCACAAGTAAATGAAGGTTTGTAAGTAGAACTCAGGAAAGGCTTATGTGCCTGAAAGATTGCCTACTTTCTACTGGTATAGTAGTTTATCATGTATTTACAAGCCTCACTTCACAAACTGAAGTCAGCATGGCTACAAGAACAG
The DNA here is from genome assembly GCA_027925045.1 of Hypotaenidia okinawae. Taxonomy (NCBI): domain Eukaryota; kingdom Metazoa; phylum Chordata; class Aves; order Gruiformes; family Rallidae; genus Hypotaenidia; species Hypotaenidia okinawae. Next base: position 16,838,344 of record BSDF01000001.1, on the reverse strand, counting down.
GAAAAGAAACAATGGTCTTTAATTAACAGTGACTATTTTACCATTGAACTTCAAAACTTTTAAAAATATTTCATAAGCTGGCAGTTACAAACATGACAGTAAAAAAATTGCAAAAGTTAGGACCTCATGGTCTCTGCTGTTTCTCTGCAAGTGACTAACAGCTGTGCCTAAGAGAGAATGCATAAGCTTACTCTTCCACATCTAACAATCATCTCGATCAAGTGCACTGTCAGTAAGCTTACAGACAGTACCATGTTTTGAGGGAATGCTGGTCTGCTTGAAGGAAGGAAGGCTTTAGAGAGGAACCTGGACAGACTGGATTGAAAGGCTGAGGGAAAATAAGACGAAGTGCTGCGTCCTGCACTTGGGTCATAACAACCCCATGCAGCTCTACAGGCTTGGAGAAAAGGAGGCTGTCGGGAGACCTTATTGCTCTCTACAACTGTCTGCAGGGAGGTTGTAACCAGGTGGGTGTTGGTCTCTTTTTCTGTAGGGGGAAAGTTCTATGATAGGGCAAGAGGAAACAACCTCTGTGCCAGGGAATGTTCAGATTGGGTATTAGGAGAATGTTCTGCACCAAAAGTGTTATTAATCACTGGAACAGGCTGCCCCAGGGAAGTGGTTTGAGTCACCATCCCTGGATGTATTTGAAAAATATGTAGATGTGATGCTTAGGGTCATAGTTTAGCTGTGGACTTGGCAGTGCCATGTTAATGGTTGGACTGAATGATCTTAAAGGTCTTTTCCAATCCAAATGATTCTATGATTCTATTTCTAATTTCTTCTTCATTCACCTCACAAAGGACCCTATTTTGTGAAATGTGTGATAAACCATATTTGTTGTCTTGTTGTCTATTGCACATATGTTAATATAAACACAAAATAAATGCTTCAACTACCTGGATTTATAATAGCCATAGACAATAGCTAGCCTTTTATTTTAATTATCAGTTTATGAATCTGAAAAGTTAGACATATAATTGTTCTGATGACATGTCATACATTTCAGGAGTAGATATTTTTCCTCCTACTGTTTTTACTCTCATACTGATTTGTGAATCACTTCCAATTTAAAAACACACGTTTCTTTCCATGTAACAGCAGCAAAATAGCAGAGGTAAAGGCAGTTACAGAATTCACGTCCAGTATCACTGAAACAGGTATGTGCATCCCCAGGAATGAGATGGCAAAGGCAGGAAATGTCCCCGTGGCTCCTCTGAAGTAATAAGGCGGTGGTTCATCCCAAACACCTGAGTCCATCTAAATCCTTTCACCCGTAAACTGGTTTCCCTCCGTCTCCTGTGTATTTTCTTTTCCACAGTAATTGCTCCTGCAGCTCTACAGGATATTCAGCTACCTGGATATCAAGAGTAAGGTTTCCATGATTTCCTCAGCTTACAATTCACATTCAGACCCTGTTCATACCAGCCTTTCAAAGGCTGTCAGACTGCAGTTAAAAGTAAGGTTTGAACAAAAGATTTAGTAAGGAAATGATAGAGGAGAAGTGAATCCATAACTTTAACTAAGCTCACCCAAGTGACTGTTTCACTGATGAATGGAAAATGTGTTTTTGTTTCCACTATGAAAATATTGAATTTTTATACAAAAATTGTTTGCCTTTATGGCATTTTTTTGTCCAAATTATTAAAAAAAAAAAAAGAAAAAAAGGAAAATGACAGGAAAATCAGAAACTATTACATATGTTTTTTTATTTTGCTTTTTGGTTTTCTATTAAAGAAAACAATATTGTAAAACCTCAATCCCTTATTGCATTTTCTACTCAAACATTAATATGGATGGCAGAGATAATTTATTACACTCTTACCTCTTTAAATGCCAGATAGATCTTTCTGTGTAGGCCACAGAAACTTGCTGTATTTGGTAGTTTGTTTTGTACTTAATTAATGCTACAGGATATGCTAAGGACCATGAGGGACCAGTTGTACAAGTTACTGTACAGCAGCAGAAGAAATCGATCCATGCATCAGAGAGGGAAGAGAAACAAAGGACATATGAGGTGAATGAGCAGCAAACTGCTGTGGTAAGGAAGGCAACATGGCTCAGAGGAAAAGCAGAAGTCACTGCCTGCTTTTCAGATCACCTGAGAAGAGGTATCTGTAATTAGACTTTAAAAAAAAAAAAAAATCCTTATAATCTGTTTCTGATGATGGAAGAATAACATGTCTACTATCTGTATGAGTCATCTGTTCTGAAATCAATTTGCTTTGGGTATTGTGATGAGTATTGATGGCTCTGACAGCATCATGTCTGCTGTATAGGCAAAGGAAATTAAGAAATGAGAAAGGTTTGTAAAAAAATTAAAAATGAGAATAAGTGCCTAAAACGGGAAAGGAAATCAAGTAAGAAATCTTCAATATCCCTCCAAAAACTAGATTATTTAAAAGATCAATTATTTCTTTAAGATTAGCTGTGAAAAATTCAAAAGGGAGAGAAAAATCAGTCTCTTGGATTAGATAAATACTGCCCTAGTAAAAGTTTTCACAAAAGTGAAGAATAAGTGAGGAAAAAAACATTGTTAAAAATTTAGTAATGAGCTTTTGTGTATGTACCAATGGGTCAACACTTTTATTCTGGAACTGCCCTTTTTAACTTTGCATATGTACTATGAAGAGAAGATTAAATCTTTTCAATTACTTTTCTCCAAATCTGTGTGGGATGTTAACAATTCTAAGGAATTTTATAAAGAAAAGAAACATATTAGATATTTACTATGCCTGTCTTTGTAACAGTGTACTAGATAGATAAGGGAAATAGCCTTGAGCCAAGTGTTTAATATGGAACAATTTGGTGGGACTGGAATAGATTTTACCTTCTGAAAATCTAAGAATGACAAACATGTCTCTGTTAGAGATGGCTTTGGAGTCAACAAAAAATGACAGCAAAAGACACCATCTTCTGTCAAAAATATCCTCACTAGATTCAGACAGCCCACAAATGAAGGTTACATCTCGATAGTGGCTACCATGGCTCAAAACGAAGAATGTGTAATTATTTTCACATTCTAATATGAATTACAAAAATTGCTGGTGGGAGATGAGAAAGCCCACAGCTTTGTGCTGCTTTTATTAGATGAGCATTTCCCCATTTTGGCATCGTAAATTCTAACCAGGGAAGGCTTTTTCACCTGGCAGGATAATCCAAGTGAGAGGAAAGATGTTATTTTTCTCTGTTGCACAGCAGAAGCTCAAATAAGTGGAATGTGACAGGAGAATCAGGGCTTTCAGTTTCAAGTAGTGGTGGTTTTTTTTTTAAAAAAGACAACCTCCACAAGTATTACTAAGAATAAGGAAATTAAACTACTGTAGAGCAGTGCTTTTTAAAACCTTTCTAAAATAATAGCTCACATCTATACTTACGTCTAGGTGGTTGGTTTTTTTTTTCTTTTCAGATGATCTGTGCAATATTGCAAATAGGATATATTTATTTTCTCTGCAGCTTTTTGCTAGTTTAAAATTAACTTTGGGGTCTTTCAAGGATGCAATGTCATCTTCAGATGTTTAAATTACAGTAATTACAACACCTTCTCACTGCTTGCTGCTCTTTGGTTGTATTTTTTTTCTCCCTTTAATTCTGTGTTGTTTACCTGACATGGAATTTGCTCATAACACTAAAAAACACACCTTAAACAGGATAATATACATCACTTTTTCAGCCTTTCCCTGCTTGCCAATTACCATTTTGGATGCAACGCTCTTGTTAATTTCTGCTGTGCAACATACAGATAATTTCTTTCTATTTCCATTGCATTTACTATTGTAATAACTACTGATAGTTCTGCCAGACAGTTGCCACTTGTCCCTTGAAATGCAAGAATCTTCTTTGCATGCCTAATGTAACATGGCTGTTCTCTGCAGCATAGCTGATGAGCACTTTGATCAGATTTTGGATTTATAAATCTGTCATGTTATTTTAAGGGTTAATTACATCTTAAAGAAAAGTTTTATAGTTCCTAATTACAGCTAGCCTTCAGTTTTGGATAAGTAGGAATTATACAATTATATACAATTCCCCCTTGGTCACTCCCTGCACAATCAATAAAATGCTGCAGGATACCCCACAATACCTTGGAATTCAAAATAGTCCATATGTGATACCACCGTCATTGGAGGTGGAGGTCAAGGGTGCCACTGGAAGAGATTTGGGAGAACAGGTTTGAGCAGGGAGGTGCAAAAAAGAGGGTGACTTCTGAGGGTATGTGGAAGCTGCAGATGAAACACAACTGGCCTAAACTGGTGCACAGTTTTATATGGGCCCAAGTAACAGTGATCCAACCTAGAAGAAGGATGCACTGAACAACATGTTGGCTGGACAACCAAACACAGTTCCCAGCCTCAAAGTCCAGTGCTGGTTGCAGATGTCTATCTACATAGTCTTTGTAAGTACTTTCTGCTTTTTCCAGCTGCTCCTGGGGAAACAAATGTATATGCTGCAACCACTAAAGGGAGTCCTCAAGGGAAAACCCTTGGACAGCCACCAAGCTGGGTGGTCATGAGGCTGTAAGCCATACTGCATGTAAAAAGGGGTCTGCTACTTGGAAGAGCAGACACTGCTGCTACAGTCAAATTTTGCCAGTGGTAACAGAAAAACCCTGTCATCCAAATGGCAGTTAATATAGCAAGAGAGATCCTGCTCCAGGATCTTGTCCTCCTGCTTGGTCTGGCTATGAGACGGTGCGAGATAAGGGTTGTAACGACTACATCGCACCCACAGCAGGTGCAAAATTTGCCACCAGAACCAGAAAGTAAGCTAGGTCCCTTGGTCCATCCCCATGCAACCCAAGGAGGTGAAATGCATGCTGCAAAAATAAGTACGTGGTCCAAGACGCTGAGGTCTTCAGTGGAACAGAAATAGCCACTTTTGTTAACAGGTTCACCATTGCAAGCATTGCTTCAGGTCCCTGGGATGCAGGCGTGTCCACGAGGAGATCCATTGAAATAATTTGCTATGGCTGCTCAGGAGCCGGTAAAGGTCCTGACAGACCCTGTCGCCTCTGTGTTGGTCTTGGCCTGGGCATAGACGCTGCAAGCCTGAGCATAGTGTGCCACCAGGAAGGAGTCCAGTATGACTCAATGGAGAGTCTTCAGACCCCCACCATGCCCCACTGTCAGGACATCAGGACAGGGCTGAAGGACCTGTGTCCCCTCTGAGGATGTGCAACTGCTCTTTGTCACATGGGAAACCACTGTTCTCCTGCAGGTCCTGCAAAGTATCTGCTTGCCAAAGCTGTGTGGCCAAAGGACCAACAGCCATCGCAAGATGCACAGAACTTTAAACAGGCATCAGAAAGTGCAGCCGTGACAAAATGTTGCAGAGAAAAAAAATTACATGCTTGTGGATGCACCTTTAGGACACACTCAAAATGAGAGGAAAGTTTGTAAGATTCTCAGGGTCTAGCCAGTAATTGCTGGGAGAGTTTGACAGGCAATAGATGGAAGAGGTAGAGCTCAACAGCAAGCCAGTTTTATTAGCTCTCCTGAAAACGCACTAAGGGCATTCATAGACATAATATTTATAAAACAGTGTTTCCTTTGAACAGATAGCCTGTAACTCTGACAGGAACACCTCCTGCCCCAAATCTCCAAACCTCACTCTCCACATCTTTCAAAGAAAATCTCAATAAACAAGCAAGATGTTTGGACAAGAATATCCTTCCAGAAAGCATGGATAAGAAGCATAGACAATGTCAAGAAGAAAAAACTGCATCAAAGTTAGGAGGGCATCTGCAGCAAGAACCTGTCAGCTGTAACCAAAAAGAAAATTCTATGGAAATGGACAAAAAAGTTTTCCTGTGTGTTACAACAGAATCTGCAGTGCCTCTCCTCAGTAGAAGGGCTCAGCTATGATGGCTTTTGGGGAGAGTGCTATATAAACATGGACTTTACAAAAAGGGGTCTTTTCACAGATGTCTCTCACCCATGCCATCTGATTATAATCCTCGGTTAAGTATTCATATTTTCTTAACACCTAATATGTAATTAGCCTGAGTAAAATATCCAGAACTAAATATCATGTATCTTTTTTTTTCCCTACTTATTTTACTTTTCAGTTGTCCTGATTCCCTTGGAGACCACCCATTTCTTTTGGAGAGTGGTGTTTTTTTCTTAAATTCTAGTCATAGATTTTGTAACTCTCATGTTTTAACCTCACTTTTCAGGGGCTAAAACTTTTTTATTTTAAGCTTTCTTTTTTTTCCCCCTCATCGCAATTTGTCCAGCTCCGCTTGTATGGCAGCAATTTCATGGACCAAAGCCTTCCACTGGGGGTAACAGAATATATGTAACAATTTATATTGAGTTTCCATCATGTTGTACCAGTTGCCACATATGAATGAATTTAGGTTTGCAACACCCCTGTGAGGTAGGGACATATTGATTTTCCTTTATTATAGATTGGGGAACAAAGACTTTAAGCAACAAAGCCTCAGTCAATCACAGAGCCAAGAGCAGGTTCCAGCTTTCCCCAAACTGGACTAGTGTTGGGTATTGTAAGGCTATTTTCCTACCTTCAAGGTGGTGTTATTTTTCAGATAAAAAAATACAAGCGGCAACAATGTTAATATCAGGTGGCTCACAAAAATGTAGGACACACAGACATCAGTTTGAGGTGGTTTCTATAATCTATGTATTTTGGTGAGTGCAATATTGCTGACAAATTTGATATACAATCATTTTGCGGGAGCTTGTGTGGAAATTTTGGGGAAAAAAGTTACCACTGGGCTCTATTTAGTGATGGGAGATTTTTTGTGCTATTAAGTGTCTCAATCTGTTGTCTCTTTAAAGTAGTGATTATTTCTGAACTTTGCACCTCCATTTGCCATTTTTTAAACTGGAAAGGAAGGCCTGGTAATCCTGAGCTACACTTAAGAACATTGTTGATCTCCCCAGATCACACAGATCTAAAGAATGACAAGTTGGTTCAAACAGTAGCACAGTTACCCCTTTTTGTCAATAAAAAGGCTAGTGTCACCTTCAGTGGAGCATACAACTCAAGCTAATATTATAGAAATTTTAATAAAATGTTTGAACCCTAATTTCTGTCATTGAGATCTTAAAGTTCCAAGTTGTTATGTTTTTTACTTAATAGACTCCTTTGCGACTACTTCTTAGAGAAGAGAGTGGCGAGGTGCTGGAACAGGCTGTCCAGAGAGGTGGTGGATCCCCCATCCCTGGAGGTGTTCAAGCCCAGGGTGGGTGGGGCCCGGGGGAACTTTGTGTAGATCCAGGCCTGAGGTTGGTGTCCCTGCCTGTGGCAGGGGGTTGGAACTCTCTGATCCTTGGGGTCCCTTCAAACCCAGACCATTCTATGATTCTATGATTCTATGACTAACATTTCCCCCATAAACACTTTCTTGGAAGTATTGCCACATATAAGCAAAAAGTCAGAAGTATTTCTGTAAATTTTAAAACTCCTTGGGTTTTGTTCTCTTACAGCGTTTTCCTCTTAAGAATTAATTACATCCTGCCTGGAAATCAGCAGCTGAAAAAATGATAATTCAGTAGTAGGTTTCCACATCCCTTTAGATAAATCAGTTTTCTGATAATTCAGTAGTAGGTTCCCATGTGCCCTTAGGCAGATCAGGAGGTTTCTGAAATGCTGCACAGGTATTGACTACATTTAAACAGCTAGCATTCAAACAAATCCTTGATATTCAAATGTTGTATGCAGAATGCTACAAACCCAAATTGGATTCAATCTAATCTCTGCATACAAGCCTGTGCTGAACTTTGCATGAAAACATGTTTTTATAATAAAAGAGGGAAATAGAGACAAAAATGAGAACACCAGTTTGCATTTATCCACTGAGGAATTCATGATCCTTGTAACACTAAGTTCAGTGCTTTGACTACAAGCAGTTTCACCATGGGGACCAGCAAGATGAGAAAAACTGGGTGAAACAGAAAGCAGAAAATAAGAGGCTGACGGAAATTACTCAAATACACAGTTTCCTTTTTTTTTAAATTTAATAAATAAAGTACAGAATTGAAGATTTCTTTCATTAGTGCAGCAGCAAAACAGAAAAAATTGAAAACCGTGGAACTTTTGAAATATAGATGAGTAATTAATTACGCCTGTTTTGATTGTTTTTTTTTTCCCTGGAATCCAATAAATCAACACCAGAAATCTGTGGGCCAGCCTGCTATGGTCAAACTGTCACTTGAATGGGACTAGAGTTCTGGGTCATGATGGTTATATACTATTGTCATAACATCATAATACTAAGCAGGGGTCCCTGCAGTATGGACATACAGGTATGGACATAGATGCCCAGCCGTCGTCTGAAACACAGATGAGAGAGTGTCAATTTGATGGGTCTTTTATTCAGAAGACAAAACCATCCAAAATATGGTAGCAGTTCTACAAGGTAAGAAGAATTCCTGCTATGCTGGGATTTAAACTAATTTAATGGTATCAAAGAAAATCACTTTTATCAAAATTGCCCTGGTAATCAAGTCCTGCACAATAAGACTTCTCTCTACAATAAATCACACTGGTATGGGTGTAGTTGCTGGGCCTGTTGGGAAATTAATGAGAAAATGGGTCACTGAGCTAAGTACTTGCTATAAGCAGATAGTCATTAACAAGGTAGTATTTCACACTATCCCATGTTTTATTATCATACAACGCTACTACGAACAACTACATTCAAAGAACACCATTAAGCTTGCAAAGCCAATCTCCCCAAAGCAGCAAAATGCCAGAATTAAATCTGCTTTTCCAGCCTTAGTATAACATTTTCCTCACTGCCTCTGCTTATGTTATGCTCCAGCTGCAAAATCATGATGATGTTTTTGGTCTTCACCAGAATACCCCCCTGTTCAGTGCATAAAATGGTTAATACTTGGCTCTTGGATCTTTTGTTCTGTAGTTGGAATTTTTTACACTGCTTTATCCAAGCCCATACCTGCATCAGAATTCCTGACTTCTTTTTGGATGGGTTATGGTGTTCGCCAGTACGTTATCTGCAGTCACTGACACCGCTTTGCATGGCTGTCAGTTGTTGATGGGAGTGATCAGAGCTGACTCAGGCTCCCTCTGAGCATAGACCAAATTATCTGGCTCACAGTGGTGTCGCACAAGCCTCACTTTGAGAGGCAAAGCCAAGCAGTCTAATTTCCTGTCAACAGTGCCATCATCTCCTTTTTCTGCCTCCCTGCTTATCAGCAATGGTTCATGTCAGCAGATATCTTGCCTCCTTCAGTGAGGTTGGAAAAGGCAGCCCTAAAGTGGCAAGGACAAGCAAAGCCCATGCCACCGGCTCACATAACAGCAACACTAATTGTCTCAGTCCCCTTCCCCTTTCCTAGGAGAGATGTTTTATCCTCACTCCCTGTTTTATCCTATTTTATCCTCACTCTCCCGTGCTCTCCAAACAGCATATCCCTCCTCCTCTGCTTGAAGTCAGTCTTCTCCATTCAACACATCAGGCTTGGCTGCAAGTGTTTTCATGCTTTGCAGCTGTTGTAGCAGGACATTCAAAAAGGATCCACAGATTTCAAAAGAGAAGAGAGGAGAGGAGAGGAGAGGAGAGGAGAGGAGAGGAGAGGAGAGGAGAGGAGAGGAGAGGAGAGGGAAAAGTAAAATGAATCAGGTCATAGAGGTGATGATTTATTGACCACCACGCATGCATTGCTGACTATCCCATCCTGTTATTTCTGTTATGCTTGAAGGGATTTGATGGGGTGCAGAGAACCTTAGAAAACGTTGGCATGCTATGTCCCGATTTCCAGATCCTTAGTCCTGCCTTCAATGCAAGCTATAGGCAAAATCGTCAGACTTCTGCTTCCATTTCATTGTCCCCATCATTCTGCTCCCAGCAACAGCTAGATACTTCTGCCTCTATGCTTGTGAAACCAAAGATGGTGAGAGAGATGGCATAGAATACGATACACACGGAAGCAGTGGTTACCTGTGCAAGACTCTGGAGTCTATTCATCAGTGCATAGAAACTTTTCCATAAAACTGAAGAAGGAACACAGTTCTCCAAGACTGCCTTTCACCACTGGGACCAATTTTTCTCTTCTGTAAGTTATTTGCTTCTTCAACTGTTTAGCAACCTCAGTCATGATTGAGAAGGGAACACGCAGAGATATATCTTCCTTTGCTTTTCTGGCCACCTCCTCATGTCAAATCTATTGTGGGCAGTGTTTGTTTTCAAAGGTGCTGAAAAAATTGCTATCCTTGATCAAATCTCATTTTCCTTTCCATCAGGGTTCCAATGAAAATAGCCAGGAATACAAGTAAGGAAATTTGCTTTTTGAAAATGTATTGCTTTTGTTCATATGATATAGCCAGTTACTAATCTCGCATGAAAGAACATGCACTGAACGTCAGCAGGAAAACTGGAACATTTTATGACCCTCAAAGTTATGAGAAATTTGATTTGTCTAGAATGAGAATATGAAAACTTTCACAGAATTCTGTCAAAAATGTTTACATAGTTTTATCATATCTTAAAGAGGCTTATCAAGCTTCTATGGTGATTTTAGTATGGCACAGAATTGGCTCCAGAATCCTGGAGAAGGTATCTTTACTTGTGAATTTCTACCATATCTGTTGTGAAATGAACATAAGAACCCTTAGGTTCATGGAGATTTGACTGAATTTTTTCCATTGACTTCAGCTGAGCTGGGTGTTCAATCATGAGGCATCAAGGTCAGTTAACTTTTTTTTTTTTTTTTGCCCAAATTCAATTTACTAATATTTAATCTAGCACCAATACTGAAACCAGGACATCATTTTGTTATAAAATGGATATTGCCATTCCCATTACTTACTTTAGAAACTTTAGGGTCTTCCCCTTTAATGAAATGGTTTTTAGGATTGTGGGGGGATAAATCTGTTTCATCTTGGCTCTAAGAAACAGAAAACTGAATAGCTTTAAGTTTCACTAAACTCCAGTGTAACTTCAGAGTTTAAAAAAAAAAAAAAAAAGTAAGAAAAAGATTTCTGAATCTCTCTTTATACAGTATCTATGTATTGACAGGGTAGGAGTTTGTCACCTAGATTCTCTTCAGAAATGTGTATGGGTGAGTGATGTGAAATACACTCTGTGAGAGGAATTGAAGACTTCTCTTCTCAATTTGGGACTAATCTTTCAGCCCAGAAAAACAGTTTTCTAAAATGAAAATGGATAGGTTTTCAGATTTAGGGTTATTTATAAAAAAGCTTTTTACATTCTGTATGTTCTCAGTATTGGGAAGACAGCTGGCACTGCTGTTAAGTTTTGAGGAGATGTCTGAGTCACTTCAAAATACATTGTTGTGCATTTGTATTAAATATCTTAAAACACTGACTGCTGCATAAAAATATCTTCATGTATTTTTTTTTCCCTTCATTGCTTTTAACATAAAATCTTGCTTTTTGGAACTATCACCATGTGGTGTGTAAAACACTAATGTGTTCCACCATCTACCCCTCATATTATATAATTATCCCCATTACATTTACACAGTATTGGTCTTCCATACAAGATGTATGAAACAAAACTAAAACCATCTTTCTAGTCAAATAGCGAGCTACACTTGCAGTAGTCTTTAGCACTATCAAGTGGCACTAGATAATCTGCTGCCACTTTTTCTTATCTTTATTAGGACAAATTATGGACCACAATTTGTCCTGCAGTGTTGGAATACACTTAAAATGTTCATCTGCCAGAGGGGTAGCACAACTTATTTGTGACTGAAGCACGTCTGAAAGGCTTTTGACTTACTTGACTGTAAACAAAATGAAATAGGAACCTTTAGCCATTACTCATGGGGAGATACCTTCTAGATACATGTGCACATGCTGGGTAAATGGCATTCAGTTCCTACAAGAGTATGTGGCTTGTGGATTTCTTAAATATTTAGATTCTCCATCTGGAAAGCACCTATTCATCACCTAGTCAGACACTTGCTCTGTTGCTAGCCTTGGAATTTCATCCAGCTACCTCAGCGCTGAGCTCAGTAATTTGGATTTATGCTGCATTGCAAAGGGAGTTTCTATGACTGCATCCATTTTTGACTTAGAGAATCACAGAATGCTTTGGGTTGGAAGGGATCTCAAAGATCTTCTGGTTACAACCCCCATCATCTAGTTTCAAGCCCCTTCCCCATGGACGATTTCACCCAGTGATTCATCATCTCTACTGCTAAAAGCATAGCCATTTCTTAATTGCTAGCTATGTTTCTACAATGTATTGCTTCCTCCACCCCCCATCCCCCGTGCAGATATAATTATTTTTGATTTCTTGTAGCATACATATAGAACATTTGATGATTTTCAATAACTTATACAGATTATCTTACATGGATTTATGAATCTACATTTATTTCATAGTGCTACTCAATGCACATATTAGTAAGAAGTTTGACAGGAAATCATCTTCATATACACTGACAAAGATATTTACCCTGATTTTGTCATTATCTGAGTGAGTTCAGTATTAAAGTAGTGTATCATCTCAGACATATGAAAACAGAACAGATATTTCCAAAACAAAACCCTGGCTTTCAAGAAGAAAAAACCTTCTGAATTCTAATATTTAAACTATTTTCCTTTTTAAGCATGAAAATTTGTAACAGTGTGAATGTGTGGTGAACTGGAATTGAGGAATTGCTATCAACCTCCAGTCTAAGCATTTCTTCTGATCTTTTCTTTCATAAAGCTCATACTCAGAAATGTGCAAGACTCATTCACAGTGGCTCATCCTCTGTCATGGGGGCTTGTGATTCAGCCAAAACTTGAAATTTTAGACAATGAGTACATTTCACTTATTCTCTTTGGAGGGAAAAAAGCAAAACAAAAAAATAAACAAACATATAGGAAAGAAGGTACAGAAGTAGTTTGCTGAGTTTAATTTATGCCATGCAGTTGGGAAAAATGTGCTCTTCTGAGCTAACCCCTGCAGCTATGCAGTCAACAGGGAGTTTTCTTGTTGTCGCACATGTGCTTTAACATTTTTTCAGTTGCTCCACATATCCAAATGCAAAATCCAGCATTCAGAGACATCATGTGGAGTTTTGACATTCCCAGGGCACCTAGGGTCTGGAAGCTGGTGAATGGATTATAATGAGACATAACTATAGTATTTTTAACCCTGACATATATAAACTAGTGCCAATAATATTTCTCATTTCATATAAGAGAAGGCAGTATGCATGCTGATCCACCAAAGAGAGCAAAACTTGGCAGATATAAGCAGCATTTCTTAGGAATCATTAAAATGCTTTTATTTTCACTTTTGCTAAGAAAACATGAAAAATAAATTTTCAAACATATTCAACTTCAGGAAGTTTTCAATGTCTTCTGAAATTTCAGACTGCTAGGTTGAGCAAAATACGGATAGCTTTTACTGTTTCAGAATATGAACACCATGTAGAGAAGTACATAACAGTAATGAATTTTCTTTTATAAAATACAAGAGTGGGTTGCAGTTCCCTGTGGCCTGTGCCATCCCTCTTTTTGGAGTGAAAGGCATGCTATTCAATGGCTCTTCAAAACCAACATTTCACAGAGGAGGTCACATACTGCAAAGAAAGAGCTGTCATATGGAGGACCTATCAACACAAAATGCGACAATCTTGACAAAATGCTATGGTACATTTTGGTCTTGTACATTACACTACTGGATTACTTATGTATTTGTTACCTTAGCAGTCACAGAAGGGTTGTTGGATTTTTGTTGTGGGTTTTTTTGGTGGGGGCAGTGGTGGTAGCGGTGAGGTGGAGCCAAAAATATTTTAGTCTGAGTTTTTGTCTTCTAGAAGCACATAAGGGCTAAGACACAACTGGCTAGCCAGTCTCCTTGTAACAATACTTACCACAGCAGTTTTTGGGTGATGCCCTATAAAGAATGTCAGGAAAGCCAGCTGTGAACTGGAAAGCCGTTAAAATATGTGGACAGGTATATGATATCCTATACCATTTAGTGATTAAAAAAGCATCCATTCTGTCTACGAGGTTTGGAAGCACACCACCATGAAAAATTGGTCTCACTAGATAGAGAGCTAGAGGTACCCTGTGTGCTTGAACAGAGGTGTTGAAAAAAAGCTGTTTCACTGCTTTGATGAGGAAACTTTTCTGGAAAGAAAAAATCTGTAGTAGCTATTTCTGTGCAAAAGCTGGAACCAGTCAGCTCGTTAATAGCTATGATAACTGTTAGCGAATTCATTCAAAGTTTAACAGAGAGTCTTTCCCTCAGTCCAGCTGCTATAGATGAAAGGAGTATTACAGGCTGAGATATATTTTACAGTCTTCCACTCATCCAACTATTTTAGCAAGATTATTCTTATGCCCACAGAAATGGTCTGGTTGTAGAGAGGAAATAATAAAAAGTTACAAACCAAATTCTTTCTTCTTCTGCAAAACATAAGGGTTCCTAAAAGAGAAGTCATAATTAGCATTCAGTACCATCAGTGTATAAGAAATAGATGGAGATTTATGCTAAGTGGTGAGATTAACTGGTGTGACCTGAGCCATGTGCCAAACCCAAAGCCCTTCAGACTTTTCAGGTTCTGTATAACCACGTCTGACTCATTACAGAATTTGGACCATCCTTCAGATGAAGTCAGCTTTGGCACAGGATTTCTCCAGTCCTAAACCTTGAGTATACAGTATATCTAGTTTCTAAAGATAATAATAACGGAAAATACTGTTGTAACTGTTATTGTTGCTTCAGTAGTGCTGATTCCCAACTGGCTCCATTTTAGCTCCTCACTACTGCTGTATGAACAGAGAGAAAAAATGTCTTCTCTGCAGAGAAGAAATGCATTCACTTTAATTTATAACAAGTTACAATGAAGTGACAGTTGCAAATAGCATAGGGTGAAGGGACTGAGAGACTGCAGAAAGCAATAATAAAAACATGCATTTATACTGGTCAGTTATCTACAATGTTTCATGCTTCTGCGTAAGCTGAATGTGGTTTTAAAATTATATGTCCACCATTTTCAGTGCCTTCTACCTACATATTGTCAAAGATGATTCATTTACTGTATGAAATACAGAGTAAGACACAGATACTGATCAGAGTCTCACACCTGATACATCCATCTGTTTCATTTTGATTTGTCCTTTTGAACATAGCAGTGCTTTTATGATATGAAGGGCTATTTATGATTTTCTGTCTGAAATACATATGTGGAATGAAAACAAACTCAAAATGAAAATACTTTGAAGGAATGACTCCTGACCAAAAAACTGAAATATTTTTATTTTTATCTGACATGCTCACGATACTATTGATCATAAACAAGGCAACCAAGGAAATTCAGTTCCGGGGTTGGCTGTTTATATATTGGTTTAGTTTTCCAGAAGACAGATCTCCCTGTCTTTCTTTATTTGTACAAATGAAATGCTGTGAATTAAAATATGAAAAAAGATGCCATCTAAATGAACATTTTGACAGGCTATATTTACCAAGCATTAAAATCTACTGGTGTCATACAGAAAATAGATTAATGAATTATCACATAATGTTTCGTCGATGTTATTGTCAATTGTTACTTTATTCTAGCATCCATGGTGTTATTGGTACTTCCCAAGCACAGGGGGAACAAATGTCCTGTCAGGAGGAGCAACAGCTAAAAAATGGGATAAAAATTTGATTCACCAACAGGATATTAAGCATGAAGGTTAGCAGAGACTATGTAACTTCTTAGGAGCTTTTTTTCATTCCCTTGGTTTATCACCCTTTCTTACAAATAAAAAAAAACCCTGTTGTAATCAACTGTTATCTCTGGCTTCCTGCCTTAATCTCATCTACAAAATAAACTTTATCATTCAGAAAAAATACCAGAAAGGGTCCAGAAATTACAAAATTAAATTATTTTTCAGCCATGATGAAAGTGAAAAGGAATTTTTCCTGGTGAAGATATATTATGGTTCCCCCACTCAGGAATGTAAGTAAACCAAGACTTTTCAGTAAGAACTAGGACAACCATCTGACACACAGCAGACAACTAGTAAAGGGGAAGAAATTAAACACTCCGGATGTCTGCTTAGAAAAATGTATTTAAGGAATAATGTTGATGGTATGTTCTCAAACTGAAGCAAAATTTCTGGGGCCATATCTATTCAGTACTTTAACCAATGACCTTGGATAGTGGTGTAGGGAACACAGCTTTTGAAACTTGCAAATCACTTCATTCTGGGAAGGGTTGCAAACACTTTGAAGGACAGGATTAGAAGTCAAAATAATTTTGACAAATTGGAGAAGTCACCAGGGAAAATAGATGTAATGCATTAAAGATAAATGTGAAGTTTTATATTAGGTAGGAATGATCATCTGTGCAGAGACTGGGGAGCATCTGTCTAGGATCTGGGAGGTGTAGTGGATGACAGGGCGAACACATCTAAAAACATCATGCTTTTGTAAAAAAACCCAAGCCAAACCAACAAAAAAACCCCCAAACAAACCAGCCCCAAAGCAGAATAGGACCAACCCATGAATAGCACACTGGTGTATCCAGTTATGTATACTTTAAGATTTGAAATAATTGTCTTGGATCTGATACAAATGCAGTGGGAGAAGTCTGTAACACAATATCTAGCTGAAGTAAAACAACAAAAAGCAGAATGAACAAGGGACTAAATAACACAATTTTTGAAGAAAATCTAAAGGAGCTGAGTTATCTAGAGTAAAGGAGTCATGACAGCAGATTTTAAATACATGGAAGGTTAGTCTCAAAGATTATGATGATAAACTGTCTTGTCATAATCACTTTAGCTAAAATAAAAAGCAATAGGCTTAATTTGAAAAATGATTAGTGATTAGGAAATGCATTATAGCCTGCAGAATAGTTGAATATTTAAATAGTAAAATGCTGTCTGAATAAGTTTGGGGTGGTTTTTGTTGGGTTTGGGTTTTTTTTTTTGTATATGTGTTTTTGTGGAGTGTTCCTGAAAGATGGCCAGCACAGGTTAGGTGACATTCTGAAGTCTAGGAAGAGGTAGACTGCTTTGGTCTTTCTGCAGGGTAGATGATCTCTTGACCTCTTTTCCAAACCTATTTTCTATTATTCTATTTTCAGTCCATCCAATCATGCATCCTATACTTCTCTATTATGGTTGGTTGTAAAATGTATTGATGGAGACTGTGTTATTTTCCAGGTTGTGAAGTGAAGACATTCCAGTGGGGCCAGAAGAGCACCTGCCCCAGCAGTAGCTGGAGATCAACAGGATAACTGATCAGAAAAGTGTGACAAATTTGCAGACGGATTCGATACCTCCAGGAAGGAAACGTGATATAGTTAGGAGTCCTAACGTCCTTTTATAAAAACCCATTTTTTTTTTCCTGTGAATACATAGTAAGTATACAGGCCAACATATATATATATATATAAATAACTTTAGATTAATAGGAAAAACATGTGTGTTGCAGGAGGAGGGGTGTACAAGTGGTTTATTTGCTCAGACATAGGAATAAGGAACAACAGAACATTTCTCTGTCAAGGGAAGATGTGATTCTCCATGTGTGTCTTCTGACATGAACAAAAGGCTTAACTGTTGCTTGCACAAGTTTCAGGGAAAGACATTTCCTATTAAAGCTGCCACTGGGTAGGGACTTTTCCAATAAGAAGATTTTTTTCACTGAAAAATGAAAATTTGCCATAAAAACATTCTGAAATTACTTAGTGCAAAATTTCAGCAACCATAAATTTACTTCAGGTCCAAGATTAGTATGGGATTAGTGTGGGTCAGAGATAGACAGAGACAGGAGAGAAAACAGATGTGATATTGGTAATTTGGCATGGTGTATCTGTGACAGATCAATTGATCTTGAGTCCTTGCTTTCTGTTCTTCCCATTGCACAGGACTGCCCTGACTGTGGCCCATGGCACAGTGATGCTGCTCTTCCTAGTTCTGTCCTGTTCAGGGGAACCACTGATTAGATGAGGCTCTTGAGCCTGGTTTACCTGGTGATGCTTAATATCTCTATTCCCAAAAATTAAAAATAGTAGAAAATATAATTTTCCTTCTTTTTTTTTTTCCCCATTAATCTTGTTCTCACGGTCTATATTTCTCTGGTTTCTCTCCTGTCTCTCTTTCTTTATATTTTGTTTCAATGGCTTATTTTGTGTTTAATTAATTTTATTCTACTCTCTTTCTACTTAAGCCCTGAATGACCAGAGGCCCACTCCTGTTCTGATACATGACAGCTGCCATATTTACTTCAGTGGTGCAGGACCAAGTCTCTTGTGGCTCTAGAGCACCAGAGTTACACTTTGATCCATTTCATACCAGTAATACTTTAATATTCTTTAGCAAACTTATAGGTAAACTGACACACATGGATAGTGGTAAGATGTCATTTGAAACTGAGTTCTATGTCACAGCTGAGTGGAATAATAAACATGATAATAAGTACCTTGGTTGCATTGTAGCTTAAGACTGAAAGGACATAAATATTACATGCATATTCCGACTCTATTTTCATTAGCAAATCTGGGGAAAAATAATAAAATCACATTTTTTCATTCTGTCCATAAACTGAGAAGAGGAAACTAAAAGACTGGAGAAAAAGGCAGGTAATATGTATCTAAATTGCTCATAATGGGACCAACTTTTCATTATCTTATTTCTTCCCTAACTTTTCAGAGATACAAAGAATTCTAGCATATTTGCAAAACTTCAGTTTGAATAGTTGCATTTGGCAGTGAAAGCATGTGAGGATATTTGAAAGCACAAACCAGAGACAGATTTAAACAGGTTTGATTGGTATGACTCACTGAGGCCCTGCATTCAAAGGGACCTGCTGGGATTGTTGCTTATGTTATTTACTGAGAAGTAGCTGACTTTATGGCTCTGTGTGTGGTCAATACACACCCCAGACATGAAAGTCTGGAAGGTAATTGTCTACACTGAAACTAGTCACTCTGGACTCTTATAAGCATTAGATCTTTATTTCTCTAATAATCATCTAATACAGAGAGATGCAAAAGATAGGTCAGAGATGCTTCTGGAGCTATTTATCTTCCTTAAATATGAAGTAACTTTTAGATTCCTATACGAGATGAGGCAATACTGAGCTCATGTGCCGGGGAACTATCTCCATCTCTGATAGCTCTTCCTGCCTGACCCAGGCCAAGGCAAGGAACCTAAGCACTGCTATGCCAGCTTCCATCCATCCCTCCCTCTGACACCTCTGCACCTGACCACACTGTTTGGGCACACAGTTTCTTACTTCCAGCATAAGGCATTTATAATGGTGGCAGCCCTTGTCTCTGCCACTGTGAAGATTTCTTCCCATGAACTCACAGCATAATATTTGGGTGTCCTTCCACTCTGGAAGGAGTGGTGCCAGAGGCAATGACAGGTGGTTTTGAGTCCTCCAAGCAGCAGAGAGGCTACAGAACTGCACGACTTTGGGGAGCGCACCTTTGACAGGGACTGGTATTGGAAAAGGTTTCCACTAACAGGAATGTTTGCACCCAACAGTCTTCATACTGCAATTGCTGTGCTGGCAGTAGATGTGCAGGCATAGCTGGCCTGACACGTGTTCACAGACGTTGAGAGAGGGTTCGGTTTAGAGGTGTTCAGGCCTTCCTGCAACTGCTACTAAACTGTCTGTTAAAAATTGTGGTGGTTTTGGCCCTGGCTAGAGGCCAAATGCCCACCAAGCCACTCGCTCACTCCCCCTTCAGCCGAAAAGGGGAGAAAATATATTTTTGGAGGCTTAGGCCCTGAGATAAGGACAGAGGGATCACTCTCCAATTATTGCAATGGGCAAAACAGACTCAGCACAGAATAAAGGAAAGAAAAATGATTTATTACAACTACAACTAATACACCCAGTGAACCAGAATGAGATAAGAGTAAGAAGCGGACAGGTCTTAAAGTGCCTTCTCCTCATCCCTCCCCTTCTTAGCAAATTTAAACTCCATCATGATTTTACTCCCTTCTTCCCCCCAACATGGCACCGGGAGGGGCAGGGAATGGGGAGTGAGGTTCCGGCGGTACCAATTGCTTTCCTTCCCCAGATCTTAACACTTCTACTTCCCCCCACCCCTCACCTCTTCGCACCCTTAACTTTAATCACCAATTTCGCTCCCTTCTTCCCTCCCATTGCAGCACCAGGAGGGGCAGGGAATGGGGAATGAGAGCTTTTCAGTCCGTTCCGCCTGAGCTGTCTTCTGTCTCAGCCGGGGTGGGGGGCGGCATTCCACACACACACACACACACAGAGACACACACACTTCCCTTAGGATACGCGCCGTGGGGTCCCACCCACATGAGAGTCGTATCCACAAACTTCTGCAGCGTGAGTCCTTTCCATCGGGGAGTCATCTCCTCACCACAGGCCTCTCAGCAGGACTTCCTTCCATAGGGTTCTGACATTTGGGCCCGGGGTCCCCTCGCCTGGCTCCCCGCAAAGTCACAAGTCCCCTGGCAAACCTTCTGAGGCGTGGATCAATCTCTTCACAGGGTGTAGATGTCTTTGCTCCCCGTCCTCATCCATGGGCTGTGAGGGGACAACCCACTTCACCATGGTCTTCTCCAGGAGCTGCAGGGGAAACTTTCTGTCCACATTCCTTTTCCCCACCTCCTTCTGGGCCTGGCCTTGGCTATCCGTGCAGCTGGTCACATCTTCCCTCTCTCCATTCCGGTGGCAAAGTGCCCCAGCCTGCAGGTTTTTTCTCCTATATGTGATTCACAGAGGTGCTATGAATCCATCTGTGATTAGTCAGAGATAACTTTGGCCCTGAATTGGCCGCTTTACTGCCTGGAACTAGCAGAAAACTATAACAGCTGCTTTGCAAAAGCCATCTCAGCAGCACAGCTACAGCAAACTGCAACAAACACTTAAAATCATATTTTGTTCATTTCATTAAATACTAAAAGTGTACAGCCATATCATATTGTAGAGCAAAGTCACTTTTCAAAAGCATACTTTAAAAAAAAATCAGCAGTTGATATACTAGATAATTAGGGCAGGAGAGAGGCAAGGTACATCCTGACTCCAAAAAACCCACAAAACTAAAAAAAAAACCACCCCAGGTTTGCTTCAGAAAGTAAATTTTTCCATGTCACAACTTGTCTATGTGCTGAACAATACCAATAAATCTATTTGAAACTTCTGTTTCTGACACAACAAATCACAATTGCCCATTTTTCCCTCACCTCTTTCTCTCCCTTTCTTGGGCAGGAACCACATGACAGACAATATTAATTTGACCTTCCTCTTGTCCGGGTGCGTAAAGCTTTTTTCTCACCTTTCCTTATCGCTCTTCATATACAACAATAAATGTCAGGAGCTGGCGAGCAGTAAAACAATTTGTTCTCTTCCAGCTCTTGTGTAAGTCTGCTGACAGAAGAAAAGTCATCTTACAGTAAGATATTTTACAGACTGAAATTCTTATACAACCTTTTGTGAAACATTGCTGCTCATATCATCTCTTTCCAGAGTGAAACCAAAGACCAAGCGAGGAACATGCATTTGAAGTGCAGAAATAAAGCTGTGCTGTCTCAGCACTGTATAGCAAGTCACGCCCATGCTATCCCCTTCGGACAGGTCTTCTGGAGCTTTCACCCACCCACCTCTCTTTAAAAACTTAATCTTGTTAGTATACAATGTTCCTTCTATTTCAAAGACTAGTTTGAAAATAGACTTTTATTTAAAATGAGAACATTTTGTAAATGTTACATAGTATTTTACTTCAACCAAACAGATCAGTTTCTTCCTCTCCTCTCTCTCTCCTTAAACCAAAACAAGCTTTAGTTTTTACTGGTATTACTTAAATAGAGTCTTTTTTTCAAAAGTAAGTCCTGATTTTTTTTTCTATCATAAGCTTATTCTATCACACTTGTAATCTAAGAGTACATATAACAGTTTATATAGAGTTAATAAATTATTAATAGCTCTATCAATAAATCTTTAATCAGTTGTTAAAAATCCCAGCAGGCTGTTAAGTTGCTTATCACTCTACTTTATAACCTTGGAGCAGTGAGCTCATAGCTGCCTACAGCAGGTATTGTTCATGCCTGTAACTACTAATTACTCATTAACCCTTCCTAATGACCGTGCAGTTGTTACAAAGTGCTACTTGAGTTTTTTTCCACACCATTCTCAGAGTTCCTGGAGTTGTGAAGTGCCTCAAGCACCAGAGGTTGCCTCTTGGCCAACAAGGAACCCACATTTTTGCTATCACCTGCAGCAACCTTAGGATTTTTGCCGCGAAGTTTTCCCCCTAAGTGAGAGTTTTGTTTATGATGATTGGAAAATAAAAGGGCTTAGAGAAGAGGCAGGAAACCAAAGTAGTTCACAGCTTTGGTTTCTAGGGCTTTACTGACAGCCTATTGACATTTCTGAAATGTTCCTCCAGTGTAACTTCCTTTCCCACTTCTCACCTCTCACTTGATTCAGGGAGACTAAAAATAAAATAGTTACACAGAGGGTACACTGGGTCCTTCTTGTATGTTATTTGTGAATTTGTCAGGCTCTAAAACCAACCAAGTGAGGGAATGGTAACCTCCTCAGGTACACCTTGTCAGTGCAGCCACTTGAAAGTCTTCCTGGAATAAACCTTTACACCCACACCTCACCTTCCACTTTACCAAACCAGTGGTATTGGATAGGATATTTTAAACAGAGTCAACAGACATTTCAAAAAACCAAGATCAGAAACAAATCCAAAAAGCAAATGTCTCCATTTTTGGGCTGTTAATGTAGGCTCCCTTATGCTTTTATCAAATGCAGCTGCAGATAATAAACCACTTGCCCAGAAAGGTACAACAGCTTCTATACACTTCCTTCTCTGCTTATGAATACCTACATACATATACTTGATTGCTCTGTTATGGACAGGCTGATGTAGTGCAGATCAATTTAAGATTAAACATAGATCATTTATTTGTTTGTTTGTTTTAAATCCTGAGTACTGTTTCTCTCTCCTCACTATATATATATTAGAGCCTTCATTATGGAACAGAGGCTCAGTTTAAGGGTGGCAGGTGGGGTGGCTGCTGCTGAATGATTAGTTGAGAAGACGGAATATAGTAGAAGGGAGCAAGGGCCAAAAAGACTGAAAAATTTGCCATTAGGAAAAATGAGAATGAAGGGCCATTGATCCTGGATTTCTTTCTACATAGGACTCACCAAGGTCAAGTAGTCCAGCACCAAGGGGAGATCACATCTCAAAGCAAAGCAGTTTTTCAAAGCAAGAGCCTTCACAGTTGAAACAAAGTAGAGGAAGCGCTTCCTTATTTAAAGATCCTGTTCACCACCCACGTTCATGGCGGTGTGAAAAATATTGAGCTGGGGGGTCGTAGTTAGGAAGTAAAAAAATAAAAGTTGGTAGTTTTGGGTTTTTTTCTCCCATATGACAAAGTGGTTTGTGTTTGTTTTTGTTTTTGTTTTTTTTCTTAAAGTAGCTACTTTAACCTTGAAATAGAAATTGTATAAAGAATCTTTGGCTGCTAAACTATCTTTCCACAAAGCGCCCAAGTTAATGCACACCTTTCTGCAGTATGCAAAGCATAGAATCATCAGAGCCTGATACCACAGGTTCTGCTACTGTAATGGCTCTATCACATGTCTGTGCTCATCTAGAGCCAGGAGATGAGACCATTTACCCCCCTGAACCCAGGGAAATGTGGGGTCCTGCAGCTGACTCCACTCACAACTGAGGACCACTCAGGTGGGATAAAACCTGACTGTTGTAATTTATTCCATCCACATAATGCTGGTGAAACACAGACCATCTGAAGGTACTGCATTAAATGAAGCTTGACTCCAGATCTTCTTTTCTAATTTCCCCACTATCTTTTCTGTATATGTCTGCAACAAATGTGGATTACAAATAACAGTACTAGCAGACTCATATTGATAAATTAATTCAGTGGTTCATGATGAAATTGCTAACCTTTTGCAATTAATTTGTTAAACATGTCATAAAATATTGTCATATTTAAACAGTTTTAATTTGAGTACAAAATATTCAGAGATGTAGCGAGTTCCCAAATTGACATAAACTGAGAAACAGATTAGTATATCAATGGAATACATGAATTCTAATATGACTTAAATTTAAATGTAAAGTAGCTAAAAGCTATTAATAAAGCATTCAGACACACTAGGAAAGAAAACTGTACTCAAGAAATCTTGATCAAGTATTAGATTTTCCCATTTGTAGTCCAGCATTTTGTAACTAATTACAGAAGACTAAAGAAATAGAATTGCTACTTTCTGGAAATGAGAATACAATGGATAAGATAATGTCATATAGAAAGGTCATGATGACTCAATTCCCATATATTTTGGTGTTACAACATTTTGCATGAGAACATAGGCACAGACACAGCTCCATTATCCTCAGTTCATGTCTCACACTCATCTCTAATGTCACCTAGCTGACATCTGACACAACTTTGATTTCATAATCATATCATTTCTGCCTGTAAGTTTATCAGTCCAAAAGACTAACAGAATTCTCAGAGATTCCTCTGCCAAAGCCCTTTTTCCTGATTCAACTGCATTTCAGTTTCATTGCTGTAGCTCCCAATCTGTCTAATCCAAATTACCCAGAAGATCACATATCATTACCTCATCCCTATGTGGAAATAAAGAGTGTTTCTATTCCAACTTCATTAATTTCATGCATGCTTTTGGATTAGTTTTCATGTTACCTCTATTACTGTGAGACATCCAGTCTGTGAAGCTCAGTCTGCTTAAGCAGAACTGGTTGTTAAAAAGCTCTCATCAGGCAGCTCCCCAGCTCTCTCCTTATTGTTGCTCCAGGGTTGGCTGGGAGCTTTGCTGCTGGTGCTTTGCACGACAAGCGGCCTTCCCTGCTCCTTCAGGCTTGAATCATGAAGTTCTTGCTCAAAGTTCTTCCCATTAACTTTACTCTTTTATTCCCTTTCCCTGCAACTGGGGGCGGGGAAGAGGAAAAAAAGGCTAGTTTGGTGCCATGGCACTGTGAGCATGAAGGCCCAGGCAGGACTTTTAGTAGAGATGGCTGAGAAGGCTGCTACTCAAATACATATATGTAGTTGCTGGAAGAGATGGGTTCAAGCGGAAGAGGACAAGGCCCAGTTTGCAAATACCCAGAAAACTCTGGTTTAGCTACAGTACTTTTTCCCCACCTTTAAAATATAAATTCTAGCTTCAGAACTTTAGCTGCCAGGGTAAAGCAGCACACATGTATGTTGCTACTCACCATCCCTTCTATCATACAGGATTTTTGCTGTTTGGTGTTCTCAGATCAACCAGGGGTAGGATATCACCTAGGGGTAGTACATAGATTTAAGTCACTTGGAGATGACTTCCTGGCTGGTACCAACACAGTTTGCAATGTACTTTTCTAGCTACAAGAAATCCTGCGAGGAATGTCTTCTCTGTCTAGTCTCCGCTTATATCTCTCATGGAGAATATAAGAAACTTACACACTCTGGAGATACCCTCATACCTTACATTGTCTTCTCCTTTATACTTTGGAGACTCAGATTTTTTTGCATCTCCTTTTACTGTCTGAATTTCAGAAACATTCTCCTCATCTACATTAATCCTTTACATTCTCCACAACACTTTTTCTCAGTTTCTTTCTGTGTCCTAATGTTTAAATTTGACAGTTATGGCTAAAAGTTTGTTAATTTGCACATCTGCCTTTTTTTTTTTCTTTCAGAAGAGTTTAAAATGTGAAAATGTGAATCTTTTCTAGCCCTGCGTAAGCACTGCTCAGCAATACCTAAAACTTAGCCACATACAAGCTACTGTGGAGAAATTTAGCTCTATCTCAGACCAGTACACTGATACAATGAGTTTTGAAGTCTTATGGGTACTCCTGAAAAAGCCCTTTGTCTACTGCTAAGATGACAGCAGGTCACAGAAGGTGATGGTCTGTGAAACAACAGCTCCTCTGCACTGATGACCCTGGAGGGACCTGTCTGCACCCTGGTCTGACTTCAAAGGAGGTACAGGTTTTGAGGGAAGTAGAATTGGGTCTTGACAGTGTTTTTATGGTAAGAGTTGAGTGTAAAAGGCATTTGGACTTTAAACTTTTCATACTACTGCTGGTATGAATGAATGCAGCAAGGATTGGTTTCTGGGCAGAGAATTACTTCAGAATTCCACCTATTCTACTGAGAAGGGTGATCCTACTCTTTTATTCAATTTGATTTTCTCTATTTGAGCTGATTTAATTTCCTTCCATTATGTAAAGTATCTGAGCATCTGGAAACATGCACTTCATTTATGAAATAAAACCAGGTTTGCTCAATATGACAGGATTACTCCGACTGATACCGTTTATATGATCTCAACAGAAATATTAGACTCACATTGCAGAAAGCTGAGCTAAAACTAGAAGCAGAGAAACATTGTACTTGAAAAACAGTGATCTGGTGATAAATCCTTAGGACAATAGCATTGGACAACTGAATTGATGACCTGGAAAATAAGTTCAAATTAAGAAACATTAGGCTATAAGAATGTTGGAGGCACAGCTACAAAGGAAAAAATATTTTATGATGCACCATAAAAATGAGGAGACTGAGTAATTTTGAACTCTTTCTAGATGGTGCAACAGTGTGTTGTAACCGTGAGAAACCTAATCAGGTAATGGCTTCCCAGTGCTTGCAAAATGTGTGTCTGTTGGAATTGAGGCATCATGCTTCTAAACTGCCACATAAATTTGAGTCTAATTTTCAGGGTTCAATACTTTTATTGAGATTGCAGTTTTTCTCTAGCAATGTCAGAATTGTATGAAAGCATTTATGATAATTAAAAGAGGAATGAAAAATATATGACCGTAGAAGGGGCATTGCTCTTTTCTGCCAACCCAGGAGTCTATGATGACAGACTATGTCACATACAAATGTCATTGCATTGCTGGAAAAAGTACAGTACAGGAAGCTGAATGGAAGGACCCTGATATATATCATGTAGTCAAATCTATCCGGATTTGTTATATTGACTTCACTCCATTTCTTTCTCAGCTCCAGCAAAGGACATTGTGTTCCAATAGCTGTGTACATCTTGCTAGTGCTCTCCTGACTTTGGCAACTTTTACTGTGTACTGTTCTATACAATGCTTTGAAATTTCTCCTGGAGTTAGTTCCTGCTGCATTTTTGTTTCCTTAACTATTACCTTTGTTTGCAGTCTTTCATTATCGTATGAGATCAGTCGCCAAACATCATAGGAAAGCAGCTCCAGTTCACAGTCATTGTAATTCTAAACATTGGATAGAAGAAATGGCTGGATAGGAAAAAAGAGTGTGATGCTTGGTGCTTTGATTTCAAGATTTATGTCTGTTAATATAGGAAATATGCTTGCTTTTTCCTTTGGATGAATTCATAACAACAAAATGTTTTGTGAGTTGAAAATTTAATTGCTAATGTGTGAAATACTGTCCAAGTGACACATCATGTACATTTCTCTTTAATGCAATACGGGTCTTAGATAAAGGAATTTTTGATAGAGTGAGAGACCATCGAGTCCAACTCTACTTGTCCTCTACTAAACCATATCCCTAAGCACCTTGACTACGTATCTTTTAAATACATCCAGGAATGGTGATTCAACCACCTCCCTGAGGAGCCTGTTCTCATGCCCAACAAACCTTTCTGTGAAGAATTTTTTCCTAATGTCTAAACTGAACCTGCCCTGGCACAGTTTGAGTCCATTCCCCCTCATCCTGTCACCTGTTGCTTGGGCAAAGTGACCAACACCCATCTCTCTACAAACTCCTTTCAGCTAATTGTAGGCAGTGGTACGGTCCCCCGTCTCCCCTCAGCCTCCTCTTCTCCCGGCTAAACAACCCCAGTTCCCTCAGACGCTCCTCATAAGATTTGCTCTCCAGCCCTTTCACCAGCCTGGTTGCCCTTCTCTGGACACGCTCCAGGACCTTGATGTCTTTCCTGTAGTGAGGGGCCCAAGACTGAACACAGTACTCAAGGTGCAGCCTCACCAGTGCTAAGTACAGGGGCACAATCACTTCCCTGTACCTGATGGCCATGCTGTTTCTGTTACAAAGAAGGAATTAAGTACCTCAGCCTTGTCATCATCCTTTGTCACTAATGTTCCGCCTGCATCAAGTAAGGGCTGGAGACGGTCTTTGGCCCTCCTTTTGCTGTTGATGTATCTGTAGAAAGATTTTTTATTATCCTTCACAGAATTGGCCATTCTGAGTTGTAGTTGGGCTGTAGCCCTTCTGATTTTCTCTCTTCATGATATTACTTCATCCCTGTAGTCCTCCCAAGACACCTACCCCTTCTTCCAAATCTCACAGACCTTTTTTTTTGTTGATAACCACCCAGATCTTTCTACTCAGCCAGACTGTTTTTCTCCCTTGCTGACTCTTTTTCTGGCACACCAGGACAGCCTGTTCTTGTGCATCCAGAATTTCCTTCTTTAAGAACATCCCACCCTCTTGGGCTCCTTTCCCCTTAACAACTGTTTCCCATAATGGCATTTGTGCAAAAGAACCTGCAACTTGCTGGTGGTGAACTTGTATAAAGTTACAATACTTGCAACAGTCAGGGATGCAAGTATCCAACAAAAAAACAGCCCCTGAAATGACAAAGCTTGCTTGTCATATCCAGGCTTAATTCACATGGAAACTGTATAGGAAAGAATGAATCCAAACTGAAGCAAAATACCCGCATTAAAAAAATGAACTCCTTGTACTAAAATTGTTACTGGATATAGTCTTCTGCACAAACCAGGCCTGTTTGGTAGGTTCTCAATGCTTATTCTGTTTGAAGGTTTCGCTCTGAAATTTCTGCAATGAGGATTAGTGATTTTCTCCACAGAGACAGACAACAAATAGCAGAGTGTATATCCTGCTGCTGCTGCTGCAGTTGGGAAAGATGCTGCTAGGGCAGTCCTTAGCAAGGCTGAACAGCTGGAGTTTGACTCTAACAGGTCTTTAGAAGGATGTTTCTTTCCCATTACTAGGGAACACCGGAATTACCATGTGCACAAGCAGAGTAAAATCAGTGCTTCAGTACAAATTAAATATGGGAAATAATTATATGGATGAATGATGTGAAAAAGAAAAGCCTTAGAAAGCTAAACACGAGCCACTGTAGTGAAATAGTTTCTACATCTTGATTATATATTCTAATGCATTTAATTTTCCTCCTTGCCAATCAAGTCCTGCTTTTAAACTTGACTTACTGAAGCAACAAAAAAACCCAAGCCCCTCTTTCTTTCTTTCTCCCTCTTTTTTTTTTTTTTTTTTAATAACAGGAGGTGAATGTTATTTCTCTGCAGGGATACAGAGAGGTAATAACACAGTCTGACAATGCCAGGCATAGGAAACTCTTGCTTTGATACTTTCTCTATTTACAGGAATACATATTAAAACTTTCTGCTATAGACTGATCTGTAGCAGTTCCATGACCAAAAAAAAAAAAAAAAATTGGTTGCAAGAAGATTTGGAGAGAAAAAAGTGAAATAAGGAGGAAGCCTGGCATGGTGATAAAGTGGCAGAAAGGAAACGGAAAGATCTTTTTTTTTTTCAGAATAAGCACTGAAGCAGCAAGTATGAGACCTCCTCTTATGTTGAACCTCAAAGAAATGTTGAAGGATGAAGTCTAGAAGGATTTGAGTACGGATAGCATTGACTATTGAAGATTATGTTTTACTTGGACGTGAATGCTGCCTCATTTCATGGTTCTCCAGTCCCACTTCTGCAGTTTCAATGACAACCCAAAACTAAGAGAAAATATTTGCAACTTCTGGTTGCTTTCCAGGAACTCCTGGCAATGATGCATGTAGTGGCTCTCTATCTAGTGTTGTCTGTCCTTTGGCTAAAATTGTCCATCACAAACATTTTTCTTCAGCAAAAGTGTGTTCATCAATTTTAATATGTTTAGATGATGACTAAGAGAATACCAACTTCTGGTACTACCTTAACATAGCACCAGGATTCTGTTGAGGAAGTGCAGGAGACCACTAAAAAAAGAGAAAAGATTAAAAGTCAGAGGGGTCTTGTGTAAAGATCAGAGAATAATGTTCTGCCATGAAAAAAAAAAATCTCATTTAGGAGTTGGACTCCCTCATGTGCTAGGCTCTTAGCTGACTGACAGTATAGAAATAAATGACTAATAGTATAGAAATTCTCTAACAATGCTATTCCAGCTTTGTGATACAAAAAGAACACCAGACTTGCTCTCCTTAAATGGGGTCTGAATGCCTCTAAAGGAACTCCCAACTGAGGAAGCAGCCTAGTGTCCACAGAGACTTAGCTTATGGTGTAAAATCCTCACTCCTTCCTTAGCTTTGTTGTCTTTGAAGCCCATTTAATAGACCTCAAATGTCTTCTGAAAGTATAATCTAAAAGACCTGAATTCTTCTTGCCCTTCTGCCACGGTCATGCTTACTACAGAATTGTTTCCATGGTCAAGGTATTCTGTTCACCAGTAAGATTTCTCTTTCCAGCTGTTAATGGCGTTGAGCAGATCAGTAACCCCCACTGATGAGCGTCCCCAGACCCATGTCCTCAGACTTATGGTCATTAGCAAGCGTGCAGCCCATCAGCAACAGAAGATAATGTGCTGGTCCTGAGATGACAGGGTAGCATCAGGGTGTTGAAAGCAGTTGCCACAACCTAACCAAGAAGAAAGGTCCCATAGACAAGAGACAGGGAGTTTAAGGCTCATTTTAGTATATCCATGCTACTGTGTCTGTCATATGGGTCTCACTGTTAAATAGAAGTACTTTTTAATCAGATGCACTGCACTCAATGCAGAATGGGTGCAAAATCTACCTCTGATTTTGAAGCCTGTTGCAACTGTGGTATACACTCTAAAAATACGATTTTTCATTAGGGTGGGAAAGTTCTACTTTTTTCACTTTACACTTGCAGAGGGTTTCCAAGTAATGTGGAATGATCAATACTTCAAAGAAGCATTTAATCTATAAATAAATAAATTCAAACTGTAAATGCAGTGAGCCTATTAGGTTTTTATACATTGATTAAATACTAAAGGCAAAACTTAGGGTATGATTTAGTTACCTCCATAGCTGAGAAATATTCAGATTTAACCAAATTATTTTTTACTTCTGTAATTTTGCAAGAAGAAAACCCTTAAGGAAATAACAAATATACAAGATTTTTTAAAGATTATTTTCAAGAGGAGTCTTATTAGTCAGGCTGAGTTTTGGTATTGGCGTGTATGTATATTGCTATTCAGTAGCAGATAGTCAAACTGGTAATCTTCTGTTTATAACTAATAACACCAAAGAATTTTCATCTTCAACTTTGTAGAAAGATTAAGGCTGATACAGAAATTTGCAGTTCTAGCAAGCTTTGGCTGTGATGTATCAATAGACTCACAAATTCTGGATTTAGGCTATTAAATATAGTCATACTTAAAAAAACCAGAAACCATAGATCCGTTCAGTGAACTAAGTTTTCATGACTACTATAGCAACGTAGATGAAGAAAGAAGTAAGAATCTGCTGTTATGCACAAACCCTGTTCCCTAGGGCTCCTAAGCCCTATATAGTCAGTGAAGAAATGTATTTACAATGCCTCATCCCTATTTACCCCTTTAAAGTAAATAAGATTATTTATTACTTGTATGGGATAGAAAGAAATATGTTGCATCTGCCACATACATATATATGCATATATGTGCCAGGTACATATATATACGATATATACCATATATACTATATAAAACCATATATAGTGTGTATATATATCTATCATATATATACACCATATATACTACATATATAGTATATATATAGAGAGTATATATGTAGTATATACTATATATAATAGATATACTATATATAATAGATATAGTGTATATACATATCATATATATATATCATATATGTATGAGTGTGTACACTGCATATATATTTAGCGTGTACCATTGCTTCCTGTTCTGACAAGCATCTCTAGTGCCTGGGCTGAATGATGATCAGCATTCTTTAACATGTCCCCTGGTTGTCCACCTCTGGAAGAGACAGCTTCTGAAGGAAACTCTCCTGGCAGGAATCCGAGTGCTGTATGCAGTCTGACCCGTAGTGATATGCGTGTGTAGGGAGAGCAAGGGCAGGATATTGATCTAATCATATTAAGTTGCATTTACTTTTAATCCACCACTGGTTACTTGGTTTTATTGTAATTTATAACGCAAACTCCTATCAAGCACTGATCTCAGACCTGTGCTTTGTCTGGACAAAACACAAACAGGATACTCAAAATGTTGTCACTATGCTAAGTGGATTTTGCGGCTATGGTAATATGAATGGAAAATCAGGACATTGTATTTTACCCAGATTTCCTGCAGCAAGTGGAATCCCATTACACTCACTTCAGTGAGCATCATTTTTTAGATTCTTGAACAGGCAAGTCTCTTATTTTGGGTTTTTTCCCCGTAAGCAATGTGATACCACTCATCTGTGTTAAGTAAAATTTTCTTCGCTTAGCCTATGCCTTTGTGTTTATTATCTGCTACTTTACCACCTTCTCTTTCTCTCTCTCTCTGCAGTTAAATCTGTGGTTCTTTATAAATGATTCTTTAGGAAGAGCAAGTCTAAGCCTATTTCTGCAGGGTCTTTATCTGCAGTGACTGATGAGCTGATTACTCTATCTAATACCGAGATTTGGCATTATTCTGCAACAGAACTTCTAAAGCCAGAAAGATCTCACCATAGAAACAACACAGTTGCCTCTTTTCTTACAGATTCTGCCACTAGAGGCCTTCGCCAGCCCTCATCCCCTTGTTTTCCTTCTCTTCCATCTCTTCTTAGCTGAAACCAGTATCAAGCTGAATATTGAAAAGGTGCAATGCTTGAAATGACTTGGGGAGATGCCCGAAACTACAGAAATAGAATAGAAATATATGTGAGAACCACCCACTGCTGCAGATGCAGAGTGCATCCCTCGTCTGAAATAGCAAGGGAATGGATGTACCCACCTCTTATCAGAAGGTGTCAGTGTTGCCCCTGGCCTGCCCTGTGCAGCAAGGCTGAAGAAACAGAAGGCCATGGGTAATTCGTGAAGTTTACTCTTGCCCTACTAAAGTGCCTTTCAAAACCTGCGCTTAGGGCCGCAATATTTCGAAAACGTTTCCAGGCATCAGCTGGTCTCTGGGAGATACGTAACGTTGCTGTTTCTGAATGGTAGAGCAAGGTGGGGAGTTGCAGTGGGGGTGAGAAGGCTGGATTTACAGCTCTGAGTATGCCGCCCTTTATACCACTGACATTTGAGCTGCCAGAGCATCAAAACATTTTTAAGTCGAGTTCAACTATCTTGTATTTGTCAAATAATAACGATGGACATAGTCAATTTTTTAGTTTCTAGGTGCTGAAAATTGGCTAGGGCTACCCAAAAACAAATTTAAAAGTATGCCAAGGTGCATTTGAACCCCAAATTTCTGCTCCTTACATTCTCGTCTAAATCCTTCTGGCATTGTTACTCCCAGCTCTGAAAAAAATGAAGGAAAGAGATAAAAAAGACTGTTCCAAACCCTACAAAGTATACAAGATGCAGGGTAACCAAATCCATCCATCTTCCCAGCTGCATGGTGCAAAGGTGCCTCTGAGGGGGTGAGGCACTGTACCTGTTGGGTGAGATGTAAAGGTCTGGGAACCCAGCAGCACTTCAATGAAACTTTCCAAAGGTAAAGCAGTTCTGTTTTCAGTTCTTTTCATACTTTTGTTCTTTTCAGGAACATTGCATCTATTATAATTTGTCAAGTAAACATTTCCCTCCCTCCCCAATTTAAATATTTTTAAAAATTATATTAACCAGGCAAAAGACACACAGGCTTTGGATGGATTTAGTGTTGACATCAGCCTTTAAGCTAGCAAAATTTGCTGTGTTTGACTGGGATTCTTAATGATTAGATAAGATATTAAAATAAATCCTTGTATTCACTTATGCTGAATAATACTTTTGCACTGAATTAATTGTTTGAGGGAACAAATGAAGCAGAAGGAGCTTGTTATATAGACACTTTGACTTCAGATAGCTTCTTCTCTTCCAAGTCCTGATCAGGATATTTCTAAAATCTACGAGAATTTTCAGTGAATTGCATGTTAAACACTGGGATTATCTTTTCATGGTTTGCATGTTTCCAATTAAAAGCCCTATTCTTTTGCCACTGGAGTAATTGGCAAACTTCCCATCAGCTTCAGTGACTGAAAAGCAAAGACCAAATGTTTCTTCTATGCTAGATTAATGAAAGTATTGTGACATTTTTCATCTCCTCAGGTAAAAAACACCTAAGAAAACTGTCCTGAACCCACCAACTATTAAAAAAATATATATTCAAATAGTAGTAGATTATTTTTTTATTCTATGTCTCCTGAAGCAACTAGCATCTGGTGCTTAAAAAACTTCATTAATTATATTTAGCCAACAGCATTATGCCATGCATGGACAGAGACACAGAACTTTTTCCTTCATTCTTCCAATAATCAGTTCATGCCTTAAAGCAAAAGATATGGTTATATTTAAGTTTAATTCATGCAAAAAAAAAAAAGTTCTCTATAAAATAATTTAGCACATCTAAAACTAGAGGCTAGAGAGTTTGACTCTGGCCTCCTGTAACAGTGAATAACAGAGGGTGATTCTAGACAAAGACTCGGGTCTTCCCTTCTTTCTGTTCCAGTCTGGTGAAGGCAACTCAGCTCTTTCCATTCACTGACAAGAACTGATTCTAAAGTAACTGGGATGCTGGGAAAGATGATCATCCCTACCCACCTGGCAGGCAGTTCCCCAAGAAAAAGAAATGGTGTTTGAACTGGTTTTGCCCTGCATATAATTGTGCTCACCTAGAGACTCTGATAAAAAGGCTCTTTGCAGGAGGTAGGTTTCAGAGATACCTGGAGAACAAGAGGAAACTGACTATTTTTTTATCATCCCTATATAATCTTGGCTCTCAAACCCCAAGTTATCCCTAAGCCTCCTGTCATAGGGCATGCTGACCATACTGCCTTGCTAGTGACTGCTGCTCTTGTAGTCAAGATAAGCTCCAAGCCAAGCAGCTACTTTTATTCATTTATTTATTTATTTATTTATTTAGTTATTGGTGATAAGAAAAGATTTTACTGTTTCATGAGACCAGCTTGCTGCTGCTGGCATTAGGGGGCCTCGGAGACCAGTCAGTGGTGGGAGAGAGAGGGAGAGGAGTAATGGCTTCTATTTCAGGAACGATATAAAAGTTTCAGTGTCCCTGCTCCAAAGTCTACTTTTGATGTGATACACCTGGGTAACTGTAGCCACTTGCTCTGTAGCCCCTGCTGTAATACCCTCTCTCTCCCCATAGTTTGGCTGAGGTCTAATACATTCCAGCTGCATAAATAACTTTTGCTGAAGCTCTTGACTTGTGAAGTTGTGTAAAAAGAGCTGTGAAACGGTCTTTAGAGGAGAGCCATGTAAATTAAAAAGGTAAAATCGAAGAGTCAAGATTGTTGAGTGAGGGGTAGGTAGCAGCTCAAGGATTCAAGAGGATAAACATCGACATGAAAAGTAGAAAGTATTACAGGTGAAAAACAAGGGATCGGCATATGGCAAGTCAGCAGTGCTGAGGATCAACTCCAAGAAGCAACAAGGGTCAGCCCTTCCTCTCCCGAGAAAGCTCATCTTGGCCTTCAAAGACCTCATGATGAGCATAGTAATGCTAAGCCTAGAAGTAGCTCCTTAATCCTAGCTCTACCGAGTGTAGAGCTCATACATAATAAACTCATAAATAATTGCTTTATACTCTCAAGTAGTACATGCTCTGCTTGCAAAGCCTGTTTGTTCATTGCTCAAGGTGCCCAAAACAACAAGCTTCAAGGAGGGAGGACTATAAGAGACATCTCTCAGTTCCAGATGCCTGCATGATTGTACCCCATCTTTTCTCTTGCATCAACATCAGTCAGTTCAGCTTTCCATGAGGCTGCTTTGGGCAAAACTGGCTACAGGATCAAGCTATCATCAGCTGTCTGCTGCCTTGACAGCATTAGCCTCTGATTATGCCGTGCACGAACCTTTCTGTCAAGCTACCTCTTCTGCATGCTGCTGGTGATGAAAAGATTGTCTATCCCGGGCCATTTACATTTGTGACCAGAGCTGTTCACTAGACATCACCAGCATAATTGCATTACAGCAATTATTGCTCAAGTGCAAATTAATATACAGACCCTGCTCCAGGCCCAGGATTTTATTTTGATAGATTAGATTAGTTAGATTAGATAACATTTGATGTTGAAAAAGTTCTAGGGTTGCTGGTCAAGCAAATGGGAATAATAAAGCTATGTACTGTTCAAGTAACTTGCTGAGGTACTGTGACAGAAAGACACTCGACTTCAGGGTTTTAAAAATAAAAGAGAATAATAATTTATTTTAAACCCATGTGTAGATTCATTATGTCACTACTGCAGGTTTCATGGAGAAATACACGACTGCTGTTCAGAAGTACGACTACACTTATCACAACCACAAGAGATTCACAAAACACACTACTGCAGAAAAAGTGGAGTCCCAAAATGTAGTACTACCACCTGCAACAGACTCATGTCAGTCACAGTTACTACTCATGGGCACTTCATAACATTCAATATTACAACCACAGCAGATTCACAGAATACGCTATCACAAGCGCACTAAATACTACACGTGTGTTAGTCCATCACTTGTGACTACAATGTACTGAAAGCATATCAACTATTCACTTACCCATCTCTCTAAGTTCAGGTTCTCAGTATGTTTCATTAGCCAGCATCCTGGCCAAGGGGGAAGGGTCTCCTTGCAGAGTTGGAGAAGCAGCTCCCCTTTCTCAGACTGAATCTGAGTGTTTTTATTTGGTTTTATGTCTGATGACTGTGCGGGAGTGAACAATACCACCTCCCATGTTTGTCTTTAGCAGTGTTCCCCCTTATCTTATGCCCTATCCGTTGCATATCTTTGCATTGTGTGGGCCCAATGACGCCAAATGGGGACTCTCTGGCTTGCCTTTTTCTTACTTTCAGGCAGCTGAGTAGTGGCTTGATTGGGACTCAGGGCATGTTGTTTGCTGAAGGAATTCAAGGCTCAACCCAGGTTTCGGATTGTTGAATTACGCAGCAGTGCCCTGTTCAGTCTCAGCTTGTAGGACAACTCAAGTCTGAGCTACCTACACAGCTCCCCATGAGTTGTCTCTGCAGAGATGGGGCCTCAAGGCAATCCAAGGCTGAGTGGCTTTACAACCCCCCATGAGACCTGATGGGCTTGACATGGCAGAAACCTGAGCCAGATGATCCTTACAGGTACACCTGACCTCATGACAGATGAGGTGTAAGGTAAAGGAACCAACAGCTCCTCTCACCTCTACCTGCATACTAAACATGATGTCCTATTATCACTGTGTTATATTGCCTTCCTGTCTCAAATCTCTCAGGTACATATTTAGCGTAACTATTCTTGAGCAGGAGCCTTAAACGACTTCTGTTATTTATTTGAGGAGGGTTGTCATCTTATTGTGATCCTCATCATCACATCATCCAAACAGTCTATTTTTCACTTAACATCTGCGTGAAGGGCTGCTTCCCACACTACCTGCATGTTAACTGGCTTGAGTTCCACCATACTGGGGATGCTATTCTTACATAATTGCCACCTTCAGCAGATGGTAGTTCAGGGAATGATGTCAGTTCATTAGTTATGACTTATAATAGATCTTCACAAATTATTGAAAATCCAGGTGTGCTCCTTTTATACTAAATGACTAATAACTTGCACTTTCCATTTTGGTGGACTCTGCTATTTTCCTGTCGAAATGGTGAAATAGATCTATATAAAAGGGAGAATTGGTTACTACTGCTTAAAGAGAACATAAATCGACTGACAGTAGACTAATTTTCACACATTCCTCTTATTTTAACTCTACTGCACTACAACAGCAGAGGACAAGTAGGGCAATACCCTTGTCTAGAAATTCAGGTGCCTGCTGTGTATGGAATTGACTATGTCTGCGAATTTAATCAATTTAACTCAGAACAGGTACCACTAGAAAGGATGAATGTAGCAACAGATTTGTGCAAGAAAACATTTCCACAGCCTTGAGCTTTATATCAAAAAATACACCAACAAAGGTATTGAAAGTGAAAAAGCAAGACTATCAAAACCCAAACTAGTGAAAAGCAGTGAAAAGTAAAGATCTGAAGAAAGATAGAATTCTTCAGATTTTCTTATTCCTTAGGATAAGCTGAATACCGTTGATTACTGCAATGGAAAAACACTTGTGAGGAAAAAAAATCAAGTCATGACTTCCTCCCTTGAGTTCCCACACTCTCACTGCTGAGCAGATCTATAATTGCACTTCATTGAACGTGTGGTCAGGCTAATCAGGAATAAAAGAGTCCTGAGTGAGACTTTGCCCTTTGCAAACTAGTCTACAAATTGTTTTAGCACA
Organism: Hypotaenidia okinawae; assembly: GCA_027925045.1. Classification (NCBI taxonomy): domain Eukaryota; kingdom Metazoa; phylum Chordata; class Aves; order Gruiformes; family Rallidae; genus Hypotaenidia; species Hypotaenidia okinawae. Next base: position 16,799,997 of record BSDF01000001.1, on the reverse strand, counting down.
GCTTTCTAATATATTGAGGAAGGGGAAAGACAAAGGAGAACGATTCAAAGATAATTTGGTTTTAATATGCATTAACTACCAGCACAAATACTTAAGGGAGGAAATGTTCCCTTTTTTGTAACAGCATTTCTACTTCACCAACAATGAGAAGCCCAAAGAAAAGGTAAAAGGGAAGATGGTGAAGAAAGGAAAACAGAAAGAAAGGAATCTTCTGTTCTGATATTTTCCCTGATACTCTGAGCTCCCCAGTGTTCCAGGGAGGGCAGTCATGGTGCTACTGAAGGATCCAGGGAAGCTCATCGTAGTCAAGTATTCTGGGTGTCATGCAAAGCAAAGAGAGATGATATCAGAATTTGAGAGGACTTTCATGAGAGAGCAAGGAGAAATGACACAAAATAGAGGGCAAGTGAAGAGAGAATACCAGGAAGGAAGCAAACCCCAGACAATTCTACAGGATAAATTTTCACAACCTCTGTCATTCAAGTCCTTCCCTCAGTTTCAAAAGCTGAAATTTTTAGCTGTAAAAGATGAAAGATTTTAGATGTCTGTAATTATTTTTTTTAAAATAATTAAAATGGAATGGAAAGTTTTGCTGACTTTTTAATGACATTTTTGCCTTTCTGAATCAAAACTAGTTTAGTTGTTTTCCCATTCACTCCTTGGTACAAGAAAATACTGAGAAAGTATTTAGAAAGTCTGAGTGAGACCTTCAATTAAGCACAATAACAAGTTTATTTAAATGACAAACTAAAACCAAAATCACTGTTCCCTCTACCCAAGCAGTTTAAAACCTTCTGTGTTCTCTCCTGTGGACACATATATGGTACCCTGCTCACAAGACCCAGCTGTAAAGGCAGGAGATTGTCAGTTCTGAAGCTTACATACCATTTCTCAGTTCACTAAATTCGTCAAATCCAGTGCTGTGGAAATCCAGACTGGATCTCTAAATGAAGCCGCAGATACAGAGGCTGATTGCTGAATGTATGGCCTGTATAGTGGCCAGGTCCTTCATTGTGAGTGTAGTCAAAATCCTGGAACTCTTGTGCTGGAAAACAATTCTTACTGTCTGACAGAGTGAGGATTTAGGAATTTCAGTAGGCTGTTCAAGCAGCTGTGAGTGGGTCTCACACTTTAAAATTTATGGCTATATTCTACCCTGTGGTTGCATAACCTATGTAATCACATTTATTACATGTTGATATATAATCTTTTTAATTTCCTTTGTACCCACACCACAAAGCATCTTTTTTCTACTTCATTATCTTTTCAAAGAACATCCCCTCTCTCCATGGGTTCGTGGACAAACATCCTTGTCAGACTTAGGTTCATTAGAATTTTAATTATTCTCTAATTGTATGATATTTCTTCTCATTTTTTTCCCTAACTGATGAGTTTCACATTTCCTCTTGACCTGATCTTAAATCCACTATAATTATTTATACGGTGGTACACTGTATTAAAGTATCTACCAAGGTACATTGTAGGAGAATGTGTGTGTTGCATGTGTGACATACTGAAAGGGGTAATCTTGGTTGTAAGAGTGCTGTACAGCTAATCATTTCAAGCACTCTTTAAAAAGTGTATTTTTGTTCATGGCAACATTTTACAATTGTAAAAAAAGACTGCATGTCTTCACATGTACACTCACTCCCTCTCAGCATGTCTGCAGGGGAGAATAATCGCTTTGCATGCACAATCACAACAGTTACAGCTGCCAGAGAGCATGTACGTGCACACATTTGAACAACGAACTTCGAGTCTTAAAGGTATTAAAATGTACTGTATGAATTCAAGCTTATGATGCAGTCAGATACAGTGCCTATCAAAAATAAGGGCTGGTGTTTGAACATGTTCTTTTTCATTTACCATGTCACTGGAGCATTTTTGTGCCTGTGAAAGGCTGCGTACTTGCAAGTACATCTCATTCAATCTTACAAATAAACATTCCTATACCTTCCTTGTTGTTTCTTATGTTTTCCATTGTTTTGTCCCCATGAATGCAGAAATACATGTTTCTCTTCCACGAATCATAATTAGACCCTGTGGCCTGTGTCATTTAAAACTGAAACTACACAACCTGAAATTTGTATAGTTTCATTTTAAAATGACACAGGTCCCTGATTCCTGCTGCTGTTTGTGACACTTATTTCCATTGGAACTCGACAATTTGCCTGAGATCAGAATTTCCTTGTCAGATGCAAGGGATAAAACTTCCCAGGGATAAAACTTGAAAAGTCTGATTTTGCAGAGTCTTTAAGGATTCGAATTAACCATGTTGAAAGTCAGCATTGTGTCAATCCTGGATGAATATTGCTCCTGCAGAAAAAAAAAAAAAAAGCCCATGAATTGTGTGCTACTCTGGAAAGCTGTCAACTCCCATTCAACATCAACGGAGACTCAGGTGACCTTTGATTAGCCTGGTGTTACCCTCCAGCTAAATGAGTTGGTAGCTATTAAAGCTGAAACACACATCCTACCTTGCATTATAAAGAGGATTTAGTATTTATTCAGCTGTGGACAGCTTCTAAAAGTAGTGTGCAAAGGAATTCAGCCTAAGATGATCTTCCCACTTATGAAAAGATCCTTCATTTGATTACTTCTGACAGTGGTAAAAACAAAGCATTTATTTAATTGTAACATTTAAAATAAAGATTCCATTGACTCTACTTCATCTTGCAAATTGCCTTTCATTCGGCAATTCAGGCAGTGCTTAAAACATTATTAATAGGGAGTTTAGGAGCATAGAGGAGCGCGCACTGAAAGCAGAAATTCAATTTTGAGTGTACACTGTTTTCTCAGTTTCTGCATGCATTCTTGCCTTATCTCCTCCACAGGTACTTCTTCCTTTCAACCTGGAAAGAACCTGAAGTGGGAAGCAATGTGGAAAGCACTAAATAGAGGGTACAAAGGAAATGCGTAGACCAAGTAATGAAGGAAGGTTAATGTTCTGGTATCCCTCTCAGGATAAATCACTGAAACTGCCTTCCTTCTGAGAAGAATAATGGGTAGCAACAAAAGTATGGAAACACAGAGGTACTGCTGTAGCTAAATTATGGGCATTAGAGAATCTGTCCAAGGTCACATGAAGGGTCTGAGTAGTTCAGCATCTTCTCTCTGATGGTATCCAACAACAGATGCTCAGGGAGCAGTACAAAGCAGCACACACATACCAGGAGTAATATTTTCCCTGAACAATGCAAATAGTCCAGCTTTCAGCAAGCTGTGGCTCTGAGACATCATCAGAGCGTGGCACCAGTGAGATTTCAAAAAAGGAGATATTCTTGAGTCATGCAGATGCCATTCAGACACCTCTTCTCCTGACTTGTCAGCACATCCTTTTCTACTACTACTGGGCACATTGCTTTTCTTCCTCAAGTCAGGGTGATATGTCCTCTGGTCCCGCTCCCACCTTTTCCCAATCTTCAGGATCTCCTTCCACTTTGAACAGATCTGGCAAGTCATACTTACCCAGTGTATGCTGGGAATCCACTCTGCACTGCAATCCCTTAGCAGTTCCTCCACAGAAACTGGGTGCCTAAAATCTGACCACTTACAACAGCAGTCGCTATGTTTAAAAAGCGTAAAAATTACAATATTTGTCCTTAGTTAGTGACTAGGTCTGGGGGCAGCTGAAATTAATAAACTGTGCTTCTCTGATGTTCCCCTACTTTGCTAGGGAAGGTCAAAATCTTGAGTAGCTACATGCTTTGCTTGCAATGTATCTCTGCTGAGATCCGAAAGTGGGGTTGAAATCCTCTATATTTTCATGCCTAGAAGTTGCTCAGGAGGCCTGGAATATACTTTCCAGGTCTGACATCATGCAGTACCTGGCCTAAACCTATGAGTCCAGCTCGAAGGCCACAGGCTATGAATGTAATAAATATAGGCTCTTTTCTGAATATATTCTGACCTGCATCACCTGCCTCCCAAATAAATGCTCTGGACATAACTTCTCTGACTCCTTCCAGCTAAAGCTATTCTGTTTTGCAGGGGTTCATAAAATACTTATTGTGCCAAACAGAAATCATGACCACAGTGTTTTATGGGTAGGATGCCCATTGGAAAGAAAGTAAGCATAGCTTACAGGGTCCTGTTGTCACAGTTACAGGTATAACTAGTGAAAACAGAAAAGTTCCACTCCGTCCTTTGCTGCCACTCAATACTTTTACTAAGCAGTTTGACTGCTCTGCTAATCATTTTTCTTCATGTTTTCCTGACAGCAGTTATTTTTTGCTTGGTAACTTCATTTGGGTATCTGCATGTCACTATCCAGGAGAAGGGTTTTTGGTATGGTATACACTCCCGGAAGCTGGGCTCCTGATGCTGCTTTCTGCCTTCTCCATATTAGTCTTCCCCTCAAATACCACCATATTAATAGTTGGTTGACTTTCAGTTCACTCAGATATGCTTTAAGGTTAGAGGGAAAAAAAATTGGCTTGTTCTGCCGCTGTAAATTTTTGGTTTCTGTGCAGATCTTAGGCTGATTGGCAATGTAGATATGCCCCCTGTCTCTAATGATATTTTCGTCATAAAATAATACTAGGAAAGCACTCTGAACCATCTTTTAAGATGGAGAATTTGAAGTATTTTTGGTTTTTATTTTGGTTTTATTTTAGAATCCTTCATATCAACTAACCTGTGGCTTACCCTTTGCTAGTTTGTAATTTCCAAGGTAATTGATCAGTGATGTATTTCTAAAATCAAAGCTTCAGTAGAAAGACTGTGCAGTGTATGTGTACAGAAACACTGTAGCAGTATTTCTTGTGTTGCTATGTTCCTAAAAGGCAGCTCTGTCTCATGCAAGATTCCCCACTGAGCTGCTTTGTTTCCTGGTTCCTCAGTCATAAGGTTTCGTTGAGCTCAGTTCCTTAATGTGTTATACAAACATTTCCTGAAGATAGCAGGGTAACTCCACACAGAGCTGATTTTAGAGCTGGTAATACCAGTCTGCAAGGTAAAAGAGACTATCATTGGTCAAGAAAAATCTCTAGCGTGAATGAAAGAAGTGGACAGAGATCCCAAAGGAACCTCTTTGTGGCACCTATGTTGTGCAGAGCACGTTAGTCCTGAATCTAGCCTTCTGTTCTTTTAAGTTTTGTGTTGCTACCTTTGTCTGTCCTTCACAACCATGTTTCAAATGACCTTCATATCTCCAGAGCATGGTGTTACTGGTGGGTTCTCTGATGCTTTTGCATTTTTAATGAAAAGGAAGAGTCTTGTATTTTCCAGACTACAACGGACAACTCTCTCTGTTTCTTTTGGACAGTGATGTCAGATGCTTTTTAACACTTCTGTTATGAGTTTGTCGCCTCTTGTTTTTTTCCTTCAATTTCTGATTTCTACCTGTATTTCAAAGACCAAAATTTCTCTGATATAAACGTCAAACTGAGCTACATGGCAGCATAGGATATTGAAATGCATCCTTGTGAAAACTTCTGACAACTCTTCTGCCTCATAGTTTGTGATGGCTTTGCTGCCAGTTTTCCATTTCTTTCCCCAAGGTTTCCCCATGGAGGTTTAGCAACTTTGGGAAATGATATGTAGACATCCACGGTCTAGATACCTTCATCTGAGCTAGTCAATTTAGACTGTTCTTTTAGTTAAAGAAGAGAAACAGGAAATTTTAAGTCACCACTAATCTGAAATACTTCAGAAGACTTGTAGAAGATGGGGTGAGCTGCACTTTAGAAGTGCTTATTTCTCTGTATTGCCTAGAGAAGAAAGTAGGAGAGTTTAATTTATATTAATTCTAGTGTTTATTACTTTTCCGTGTGCCTACCACAAAACCAGCAACTCCCACCAAACCTTTAAGAAACCTATGATTATCTTTTCTTGCAGGGATTTTCTGCTATTTCATGCTCCTTTCCTTCTCCTCCTTCCAATATTTTACTGGAATTAAGATTCAAGAAAATGTCCTCCCTGGGATCTTCTATATTTCCTTGAGGCATGATACTTCTTCTGCAGTTCTGTAAATTTTGCTCCCTTTCTGCTGAAATCCAGTTGTGACTGCTGTTAACTTCAGACACATTGCCTCCAAGTGCCGCTATTTTTTTCTTCAGTTCCAATCTCTAGTTCATATTTCTATGCCTTTCTCACTGCCTAATCTGTCCCTCAGTTCAAAATAGAATTTCATAGAGTACAGGTCTGGTTTTAGATTTGCACTGTTCTTTTTCTTTTCCAACTTCCCTTTGCTCCCCAAATTTATATGCATTTTACCATGGAAGGGCTGTGACAGCTGCTGTTTCTTTCTTTGCTATGTGATCTTGAATCTTAGACAGAGGATTGGAATTTCGTGTTCATGCAAATGTGGTTTATTTAATTTTTTTACTGTGACATCTGAAGAGTTCTCTGTTTTCCTGGAAACTTCCTGATGAAACAAGAACGAGAAAAAAAATCATGATTTGGCCAACAACATCCAAGCCACAGTGCTCTTTCCATATTGTTATGTGTTCTTTTGACTTGGCACCAGTGTGTCACCACCTCCCCTGCGTGCTTATCTTTACTGCTTGGTGAGGAGCTGAGATTTTTTTTTTTTAATGGAAAGCACTGTATCTATCACAACTCCCTCTGATCAATGGTTTCAGATTTACAGTTTTCTCTCTTTTGTCATGATCTATGACATTTTTGCCAGGGCTGAGTTGCTTTTTCAAAGACATTGAGTTCAGAGTAGGCAGCCATGAAGTAGCTGAATGGGACATAGTTGGGAGGAGTGTGAGGGTTCTACCCCACATCCACAGGAGGGAGAAAATGTGGCAGGGATTTGTTGTGCAAAGAAAGGATATGTAAGGAGGCAATTGGGAAGCTGCCTACCAGGCAGATTATGGGAGGAAGGGAAATTCCAACTAGAAGAAAAGGATGCAGTGCTGGGAAAGAACATCACTTTGGTGGAATACTATCACTTGAGATATCAGAAACTGGTTTAACCACAGTCAGATTGTGGTTTGATCATGGTCCTGATCTTTGGGATTTTTAAAAAATTGTTTCCACACGTCAGTAACTACCTTGGATTCATTTGTTTTTCTAGATGCTGAAATTAAACTCACAATCATTGGATCCCAGGGACCAGACTTCAGACAGCTTTGTGTGGTATGAAGAATCACAAAATTGCTTGGACAATCAACCTCAACTATTTCTGGAATGACATACACTGTGGCTACACATTATAGCAGAGGTCTTAGGCATGTGGGAAAGTAAAGTTTCTCCAAACTGATGAAAAATCAAACTTGCATAGGCAAAGCCCTGTATGAGCGAATTACTGAGTTCTCAGTCTCAGTCCCTCTTTCCCTCTTCTGACAGTAATTTGAGAGAAAGTGTTTGAACAGGTGACCAACTTTAGGAAAGGGTTCATAATTTTAGCCTAAGCAGTGATAAAACTAGGCCAGCATTATAAAACTTAGTCTTTGATTCCAAAGTCCAAATTCTACCAGCAATATTGCAAGCAGCTTCTCTGAGGTGCTGCATGGACTTAAGCTGCTGAGTCATGCATGGGCATTTTACTGACATGAGCAGGAATGTAATGGTCCAAGGAGAGGCACAGGTGGCTCAACTGGGATTTCCCAGGAGATCCCTTTTAGCAAGGTGCATCCTTTCTTCACTTCCTGAGAAAGGAGCAGACGTCAGTCATGTATGAATATTGCACACCTTTTGGCACAATCTTTGTAATCGTTTAAATGGACCCTCTTTAAAGCATGTAGTCTCCTCAAAGGGCAAGTGAGAATTTATTTCAGAAAGAAACTCTCAGGCATTTCCAGTATTAATGAACAGATTAAAGAAAAAGACACTGTATCTGCTAAGTGTATGACACGATAAAAATTCATGGAATTCAAAGGGAAAATATGTGTTTGTGAGGAAAAGTAATCTGGGGAAGAATGCTTCAAGTGAAGGGAAGGGCACTGTTATTTTTTCAGTTTTGTGTGTCTGATAATGATCACTACTGAAAGCAATCTCTGTTCACTGTGCTCACTTGCACCTACAACTGCCAAGGCTTATGACGGCTTTTGTGGAAATTATATGGAAAAACAAGGGTAAATGAGAATATTTGGCATGAAAAATTTCACAAAAACATGTTTCATCATTTTCCTTTTTAATTTCAAATTGTATGCCTAACTCTACCATGAACAGCTAAGTAACTTTTTGTGTAGAGCTGCTTCTCTTCTGTCTTGTTTCTTTTTCCATTGAAAAAACCCTTGCATTTAATCATTTGAAAGGGTAGAGTTTAACATTTTTTGATACTTTGAGTACTTAAGCCTCCTTCTGAAAGTAATGGAATGTTGTATTTTTTGGGCTGACAGACAAAAAAAATCATTACTTCCTATTAATTAAATATATAAAAAGTAAAATAACTACTTCTTTGTGGTTACACTCCTCCACTGATGAGTGGTACATAAGAGCCATATAAATTTCAGATATATTCTTCCAAACATTCCCTTTTGACTAGCAAAACTTTGGCAGATTAAAAGCTGGAAATTCACAGAAGGTAGAGGACAACAAGACAGAGACACTTAGAACCCTAAAGAAGAGTTACATCAGACTGAACTTCTCTAGGAAAGCTGAAAAGATTAAAGCATTTAAGGCTCCTTCCACCTAATGATGAAAGAAAACTTCAGGAGCAGAAAGCAGTTATTTTCAACCCGTACCTTAACCTTTCAAATCATGGAGAGCATTCATCCAACTTTTGTACTTTCCTTGTTATTCTTTCCTTTTCAATTATATTGAATTTCCATAATGCTTCACAGTGACATTTCTTTAGCCTCAGCTTTCTTATTACTGTCTCATTCTTCCAGAAAAGAAATCACAAATAAAATGGAAAAATACCAAGAAGACCTCATACCACCAGCTCTGAGTGTGGGAATGAGTTCAGTGGATAAACAGAATGTTTGGCTGTAGCAACACAAAACAGGTGGCTACAGGTCAGCTCACTTTCTTGTCATCCCAAATGGCCTTAACAAACAATTCCACAGTGCTTATTTTCTTAGTGCGTTCCATCTATAATGTCAACAAGTGGACTTTGGGCACCAAGTAGTTCAGCTTCAGGTTATTGTCAACTACAGTCATCTGCCACCTGGACAGATTTTGAGCAACTTCCATTTCTTTTAGGCAGTAAGGCTACTCTGAAATGAAGCAAAAGCTCCTTTTTCTTCCACAAAGTATCAGAGGCACTGTTGTCTTCTGTAGGTCCAAATACATCATTGGTATAAAAGGAACAAGAAGAGTAACCCAATGTTTTATGAAAATACATTGACACACCCTTGTATATTAACATTCTTCAGAAGGAATCATAAGGTCTACAGAAAAAATAACATCTAAAACCGTTCTCCTACTGCTCTCCCTCATCATCTTCCCACCTCCCCTTCCATACTGTGAATTGGAACCAATCCAGAAGCTAAAATTATATCAAAGATAATAAGAACTCCTCTGCTCAACATGAAAATGAATGCAGGGTTACCTCTGGAAGCAATTCCATATCTTTTCAACTTGTTTTACTCTAAGTACAATCATTAAAGGCCACTTCCATCCATTTAAATTTAAAACAGTCTTCATAACTGTTAACCTCAACTCCTCACAGACTCAGCTATTGTTTTCCTAGCAAAGCACCTGAGCAGTAAAACAGCCCTTCAGCACTGTGAAGTAAAAGCCATATCATAATATGCAATGTATTTTGGCTATTGGCATATCTTTGTGTCTCTAAGAACAAATGAGAGCAGTTGATTGTAGATCATTAAATAGCTATCTAGTCATAGGGTGTCTAATTATCAATGTCCGCTTAAGGGAAACCCGTGACCTAAGGTGAAGGTGTCTTACTCAACATCCTGCCCCTTTTTAGTCACCCTCCCACATAGTGGTTTGGCCCTTACCCTTTGTCAGGAGTCCAGCAAAAAGGGGGATTTAGCCTTTCTTTGCCCACAGCCATCTGTTATCTTGGTTTTTATAGATGGCAAGCTGTTTTTTATATATTTTTATATATATACACAAACATATATATATATATATGTTCTGATCTGATACTACCAAAATATTCCTCTTATTCTATTCTACTTATTTCTTTGGCCTGTAGAAAAATAATCAATTCAGTCTTTCAGGTCTACTTTGCATATTTGTTCCCTGCACGTTCACGAAAGAAAAGTAAGGGTGAAAATATACTGCAAACATCTGGAGAGGAAAACTGCAGCCTTGGTGAGAGAGACTGGCAGTATTAATGTTCTTAACCCAGCACAAAATTTCTCAGGGGTTGCTAATGACATGTTAATTTACTGCAGATCAGCTAATTTTCTTTAGTTTCTCCCATCTTTCCTTTCCTGGCACATTATCCCTTGTTCCATGACTATTTTCATTTTTGTATTCTCTTCATTCCTTTATCTGTCTTAGTTTCTCAGGGTATTTTGTTTGTTTGTTTGCTTTTTAGATTATAAGGTCCTGGAGCACAGGCAGTAGGTTCCCTCGTGTGCAGAGCATTCAATGCTGATGGCAAACCTGAACAGTTGCAGTGATGAGAGCTGGTGAGAACACTTTGAACTGATCATTTCATGTCAGGAAAATTCTTTTGCTCAAAACGTAGTATGGTCTATGCACTTGCTTTTAATGGCTTTCCCCATAGACATGTTTCTGAGGTTTGAGATGACATATCCAGTAAAAGACTGTCAGAAATCTCATCTTTCCTATCTCCAAATGGACATTTCAACACAGCTCCATTTTGAGATTTTTTCAGAGTTTGCAAGTAACTATCTTCCCAGAAACAAAATAAAAGAGATCTTCAAAGTTTTCACAAAATGTACATGCTCCTGTCAGATCTCAATAATATTTATAAGTAAGAGAATGACTGTCTTTGACTGATGTGCAATTCTGACCTGATTTAATCTTTTTCTGGCTTTTCTACTATTATCCTATATTCTATCCCTAATCTACTTTCCAAACCAGGTATTTTTAAAGAATCTTGATGAGAGGTCTTCGACTAGTTCTTTTAAATGTTTCTCATTTCCCTTCACATTGGCTTTGCTCTTTTCTGGAAGAGGTAAGAGGCCTTTGATTTCTTGGTTGAAATCCTGGGTCCTTTGAACTTAATAGCATGCCTGTGCTCACTTTCAGTACAGACAGAGCTTCACTCTTTAGCAATCTTCCTCTTCTTAGGAAAGTGGTGATCATTCCTACTTATTTACCTGTGACTATTTACTGCATGATGAAAGCTCTTCCAGAGCCCAAGTACAGGCCATTCTATACAATCACACACACATCAGAGATTCTCAGTGTGCTGTGAAATGTCAAATCATCCTTTCCTGTGTAGTGTATCAGGCATGCGCTGCTGAGGACCTGGAAGCACGGGGACAATATGCATTACTTAAGAGTACGCCGTGATTCACTCCCAGGGGCTATGAAAATCCGAACAAAACTTAAACTGTGTATTTATCTTAGTAGCCCAGTTTGTCTCCCTGCCTGCGAGAGAAGTGTGACATTAAAGCTCGATCGGGATTTTTCCTTATTCACTGGAATTCATTGCATTTACACACATAAAACATGGGCAGTCACATGAGCTTCTGTTCCCTCGCAAAGTCCAGGTTTGACACAGGTTTTACCTGCTGACTTGTGTCCTTTGAGAAAGCAAGGCAGCGGAAAGCCATGGCATGGAGTCCTAAGCAGCTTGTTTGAGGGGTCTCCCTTTGTGTTTGTATTCCTGTCCCTTCATGGTGGTTTACTTTCCCTTTGCATCAGAACAACCACAGGGTCACTCTGCGAGGAAATGGGTTAGGAATATAATACATGTTGTAATAAAAATTTAGGGAGAGAATAGGCATCAGGACTGTTTTAAACCCAGATAATTTCAGCATCCCAAGATTAGAGTGCATCTCCACTAGCAGTTGCACAAATGTAGCTGAGGACACCAGTCTCTATATTGGGAGGATCAAAGGAAGAAACTCCCAAAACGTCTTCATTGCAAGCCAAAGTGCCATGGAAATCTAATCAGAATTTTTAAAGAAAAATACCAAGTAATTTGAGACATGAAAAATTCATGAGAGCTAGGAAAATTGTTCTTTTTGTTTTGATTTCCATCAACCATAAATATGGTGCTGTTTCTGGTTTCCTACCTTACAGTGCAGTTACAAGTTTTAATTCACAAAGTGTTTGCAATGCACTTGGGGAAGCTGAGACAGAAGGCAAAATCGGTACTGTTATAAAGAATGAGTTATTATAAAAATGTAAATTAAAGAAATTATGCATGCAAACGTCCATGAAGCTGTTTAATACAGCACTTAATAGAGTTTCATTCTTTATGCCTGCATGTGAGTTATGTAGCTCGTTATGACATCACTTATTTTATCTGCACATGCACTGTTCTACTCTTTACATAAAATCCATGTGTGTAAAACAAGCCTGACCTCTCACTGACTGACTGTTAAAACCAGAATGTTTGAAAATATTTTGATTTGTTCAGGTCTTTGTAAAAGACCATCAGCACCACAAAAAAAACCAAACCAGAAAAACATAAAACAAACAAATAAGCAGGAAAAAAAGTTGTGTGTTTTGCAGACTTTGATCAGTTTGAAAGGACTGTACGTTTGCCCTCAGCATTGCTCTGTAGACCTGCATTGCCCTCTGGCCAGCAATCAGAGCAAACAGATTTTTCTAACTTCTGCTTCGCTGCATCTGTTCTAAGTTCTGCCATGCACAGAAAATTAGTACTCTTGAAGTAAAATTAAAATTAAAAAAAAAAAAGTGGAACAGGTGTTCAGGTCAATAGTTAAATTTTAAATGCTGAAAATTTCCTCCTTCCTTCTCTCCAGGTAATAAAAATTAACCAGTGTTTCACCGGACTGTTAGGCTTTTTCTCTGGATGATGTGAAGATCATGAAAAGAACATAGAGAGATCTATTTCCCTGTGTCTAATTTTTCAATAGATAGAGGGCAGGGTTTTTTGAAAGCTGAAATGATCTGTTTGCTTTAAATATATATATATATAAAAATAAATAAATCATGTTGTTTAAAGGTGAACAGCAAAGCTATTTTAATCAGCTATGACTGAATAGAAGCAAACCTGCACAGGCAGACGCAGATATTAAAAATAGACCTACCGTATGCTCATGTTATGCTTAATATTTTATGAGGATACAAACTTAAACTAAGATCATGCCTGCCTTATTTAGATGTTGAGCTTAAATCCTGGTTTAACAAACCTTGTATCCCTGGACAACCACTGAAGTATTTCTTTAACCTCCCATATTGACTACACGTTTCCCGTACAAAGCGGACTCCTCTGTACTCCTGAGATAGAGGGGACCTCCTTGTCTTCTTTAGCTATTTTGGGAGCAGTGCCTCTTTAGAGAGATCAAGGGCATTTAAATCAGGAACGTTTCTTCCATGGGGAGCTTACAGGGTGAATGGGAAATTGCTGATCCAGGCTGCTCAGCTTTTTCTGAAGACACCCATTAAATAGAGAGGAAAGACTGCCTCCATCCCAGAGATCAGGGCATCCCCTCAGAGTGGTAGGCAAACATCTGCCATCACCCAGAATGCAGCTCTAGCCTCCAACATGAGAGCATGCTCTCTCCCCAGATCTTCTACTCATGGATAAAATGGCATTGCCTCTAACATGAACCTTACAAAGCCAGTCAAGAAACAGGTACAAATGAACCTCATCCCAACATGGTAGCTAAGATGCTTGTCTGGGAACAAGGAGAAAATAAGGGTCCTGTCAGCTATTCCTAAAACTCTGCCATTTTTCTTTTGCAGTCAGTTTTGTGCTAAGAAAAAATTTATTTGCATGCTAGAGTGCTTTCACTCCCTGACAGGTCAACAACCAGTCATCTTAAACCCAGGAAATTTTTAACTTCAGGAGTGATGAAGATGGTGTAGGTCAGCTTAAATCAGGGTTGTAGCAGAGTTTTTAGTGGGTGGCAAGGAACTACATGGCCACTGCAAGCTTTTGAAGGTCAGGCTCACTTAAAGACCTTTGAGATAAGTAGGCGAATGCCCAGTGATGGCGAGTGGTGGAAATTACAGGGCTGGAAGAAAGACATCCTTAATTGGCCTCAAGGGTTTACCCATCTTAAGGCTCCTAAATCCTATTTTTAGTCTGTAAATCAACCCAGGGGTTAAAATATCCATCTCACAGGAAACCATGCCTACTAAGTAGAGATCCCACAGATGATTTTGAATGGTCAAATCAAGGCAAGCTACCTTTTCCCAAAGGCAGTGCAGTTGGATTAGCTTGGGCTGTTATCCCTACTGTTACCCCTTTGTATAATGGTAACAATTTTGCTTGTAGACACTTTTGGTTGTTGTTGGATAGATTCAAGGCAAAGCGTTTTTACAGAATTTTACAGACTGTGTTGTGTGGGTGAACTAAGATCCTGAGTCAAAGGATAAGTAATTTTTGATGTTCACAGTGAATCACTGATTTTAACAATGGCAGCTGCTCTCTGCACTTTGTCAATCTGAAGTTACACAGCAGAACCACTTGATTCACTGATACATAATAATATTGGATAGATTGACTTTTAATATAAGGAGAATAGAAAGTATTTGCGTGTTTTGGATTTTAGTGGAGTATGGCTGTAGCCATTTGAGCTGTTTCGTGAGAGCAGCTACAAAATTTAACCATAACAGTGGAACAGCCTTGAAGATAAAGAAAGCGAAGATAAGGAAGTAATAATTAATAAGACCTAAATGATCATTAAGAGACAGAGTATATCTTGTTTTCAGCTAAAAGAGGTTCCTAACTAGTTTGTGCAGGAATGTGTTTTTGAGTCTATGAGGGGAAGATGTCCAGCCTTCATCTCTGAAGACCACCAGAAGACCCCCTGAGTGTCCCTGTGTATGCTCTATCTGTGAGAAGTTAATGTAAATGACTTCCTGGAAATAATTTGCATAACCCTGCCTTTTCTTAGAAATGACAATGAATATATATAGTTAATTTCTATAAATATGAGAAATTTTGCTTCAAGCAGCGCACATATTCGGAGAAGCGATCCCCTATGTGCCCAGTGCTGCAATAAAGAATACCTGCTTAACAGTCACCAGGGCTATTGAGTTTTGATTCCAGCTTTTTGAGGCTTACACTGTTCCATTCAATATTGTAGCTCAAATACTGGCTACAGTGAGACACAGCCCTGATGTAAAGTGTAGGAAAATTTTCCCCATATCCTTCTCTGTGGGATAAATTAATTTTGTCCTTGTGAAAGTGTTGGCAAAACTCCTAAAGCAAGGCCCAGTAAGACACAGCCCTGTAAAAAGTAAGACACAGAAAGTCTATGAAAGTGAACTAATAGAGAACTGGGAGAAAAAAAAAAGAAAAATAAAAATTTTAAAGAAAGAATAACCATCCTTGTTCTTAAAGGTAACTGTTTGATTATCTGCAGACTGAGGGAAGTGCAGCACAATGCAAAACTCATTTCTCTCAAACAAAACACTCTATCATTTAGAAAGAAGTTTAATGAAATTCAGGTTAAAATCCCCGTTTTCTTTAATTTTAGGAAGGACCTGAAACTGTTGTCTCCCTGTTTTATTAGGATGTATTGGTTTATGGATATTTGTGTTGCTAAGTAAAATAATATTTAAATGAATCAACTGTTACATTTTTTTAATGGAGAGCTACTGAAATCCAAATAATCCAGGACACAAAACATAGCTATATTTCAGCCTTTGTTTCAAGCCAGCCATGGTAACAAGTAAATCCACACATTAAACTATTCAGGTATATAGCTGGGAGGAGGCTACACATCACATAGCAACCAGGACTTCTGTGTTTTGTAAAAGCCTTGGAATGGTTGTCTGTTTTGAAAAATGCTTCAAATATGACTCCACCAGTGTAATAATCAAGAGAATATTGAGTTTGAAGGGCTAACTGGGTTTACATTACAACCAAGTGAGTACTGCCAGAGCTTGTGCAGAGAACATGATGTGCTGGACCGCAGAAAGAAAACTGCCATTAGGAAAGGGTCAACATTAGAGTATCAAGTGTTTTAATCATGTTCAGGATTATGTAGTAGCTGACAACGTATGCAATTATTTACTTATTAATTTGGTCATGTCAGCTATTTATGATCCTTATTCTGGGAAATTTAAGAGAAGCAGATTTCTTAACATAGCAGAGTCTCACTCTGTTCTTCTAATAATACGCAAGATTATGCCAAAATTTACAGCTGTGGAGGTTTTTTCCTGCCAGTTCCCATTACAGTTTTATCATCAGCCTTGTCTTTTTCCTTACTATGTTATCCCTTGATGATAGTCTTTGTCTTCTCAGATTAATTTATTTTTGGTGGTAATTACACACAGTCCTTTTCAGCTTGTCAAGGTAGTCTGTGGGATTGGAAAGAAACATCATGATCATTGGCATTCTTGAAATTATGGTCTCACACAACTGCGTCCTGTCTTTAAACTTACATGAAAACTACCCTTTTCTCTGTCCCAGACCTGAATGCTTACTGAGTGTTACAGATCTCCTTCATGAGATGATCTGCCATTCAGGAACTTTCTGTTTCTGAACCTATATTTACTCCTGGGCAGATTGTAACTTTCCTTTTCTGTTAAATCTTAAATATGGATGACTTCACATTTTATCATCCTGATTTATTCACTACCAATGCAAACTCAACATAGTTTAAAAAACTGAGTTTCTTATTTTCCACATGCATATTCATTAGCAGGTGGGAAGGATCATACACAATCACAGTGCTTACTGATGCAATTTTCCTGCATCTGCCCAGTATTTAATGCTTCAGGTCAGCTGTCCTTTAGAATAATTTCTGCCACTTCTGTAGTGCAGAACACCCCGCTTCCCCAAATACCATATGTATTAAGAAAAAGTGGCTCCTCCATGGCAAGGAAGAGGCCCAAAGGTAGGAAATTATTTACCTCCAAAATTGTATTGAGGTTTGTGCTACACATCAAAGGAGAACTCGGGGCCAGTGACTGGCAGAGATGCTGCCATGCCTGATCCACTCCACATTTGGCAACACTAAAGGCAGTTCTGCCATCTGTATTTCCAGGTGGGAAGATAAGGTATGAATAAGGGACATCAGGGGCAAAAATCTCTGGTGCTGGAATGCTGAAAGTGTCTTGCGGGTTATGATGATAAAAAATTGCTTGGGCAGCTGGAAGGAGCTCTTCCCAGGGAGGAAAGGCGAGAGGGCAAAATTTTATCGTTCAGCACACAACAAGGCCTTTTATGTGGAATTGCTTAGGGCAATTACTTAATGTCTGATTTGTCTAAGGCCAGACATTTCCAGCTCTTTACAAGGAGATTTAAAAGACTGTGTTATGTTGCACACACACTGTGGTGCCTCTAATTCTTTCTTCCTTTGTATTTTGTTTGGCTTAATGGAACTACACTGGCAAGAAACTGGCATAACACAGGGCTTGATGATGTCAGAAAAGCTATTCACCGTGCACTATTTACCAGGCCAACTTGTGTGTGTACAGTTTGGTACTTTAATGCTGAATGGTAATTACAGAACCTTTTCTCTAGTTATTTTCAGGACTTCCACTGAAGTGAGAATCATTTGCGATAAGAGGAAGTGCTAAAAATAAAGTCACAGAGAAAAAACACACCCTTTGCTCTTCACTCATTCAGAAGTGATTTCCTGTGATCCTTGTAATGGTGAAAAATGTACTTTCTCAGTTGTAATGGAAACAAATTTACTAGGCTATTTACAGAACACCTGTTAAACTTGTTGTGCCAAGAAATCTCATGGAGAAAGGAATATTTTCAGACATACACACTTGAGTTCCCTGCTTTTTCTCTCTGAACTTCTTTGCTGTACAGTACAGCTTTTCCTCATAACTACAATCCTAATAGTTTTTGATGTGGGCAGGGTGATGTCTCTGCATTGGTGATTGGACTACCAAAATGTAATGGTTGTTAAGCCCCCTCATTTCCTGCTTGAGGGAGCAGTTAGATTTAATGGAGCAGTAATCCTGATATTCTTGAGTCGGATTGGCAATCAATTTCTTGTAATTGTATTAGCAGCATACTCTAGGTTGGACAATCCTCTGACAATTTGCATATTTCTACATACAACGCTTCTCTATGATTTACGTAGTGATTATCAATAGTAACACTGTTGGCTTGAGGTTTCTTAATCTATATGTCACCCCAAATTCAATATTTACTGTTTATACTAATCCAATTTTTGCTACTTACCTCTGCATTATTAAGAGATGGGTGAATATAGATTCACCCATTATATCACTGGACACAACAGACTTTGGAGGACACCCCACAGGGTCCCTTTGCAGGTGTCAACAAACTACTTCTTAATGTTGAAGATTTGCTTTTTTTTTTTTTCTCCAGAACACAAAGGTACTGCGCAACAGCAATCATTCATTCCCCTGTAATGCTGCTTCTTAGACCTTTTCTGAACTTCCTTAGATTTTGCATTCCTACTCGTAGCAAAGACTTCTGATAATATCCTTTTACAGATCTACAGGGAACTGCTAAACTCTTCTGAAAGTGTTCAAGGTTTTCTTTCATCCTGAAGCACTAAGTGCCACCAAACAACCTTTGGAGAGGACTTTTCTCACAATTAATGCAGATATCACATCCCTGAAGAGGTACTACAGGGCAAACTGCACTGCATTAATGTACATTATGGTAGCTATCTAAGTGCCTATGCAATTCTGACAAATTACATTTTGAATTCCTGTAGATTTCTGAAGATTGTTTTGTCTTCATATAAGTTTCTATTTGGCACTCACCTAGTCCAAAAGAAAGTATCTCCTCACCCTAGGGTGAAAGCACTACTGCAAACACAGTAAGAAAGGATATCCTGAGATCTACTAAAACAAAAATCTTTCTTAGCTTGAATGATTTTTGTTTTCTACTGACAAGCGGAACTTTGCAGAGGTTTATTACAGGGCTGACTTATTTGCAATGGATTCATTAGAATATTAACCACTTGACCTATTTTATACAACCACAACTCAAGATGGCAACAGGTTGACCTGAAAACACCCAGGTGAACTATAAATAGAGCTGGGGCACAGATTTATGGTAAGTGACCCAGGACTTTTCAAAATACATTGGAATATTAGCTATTGCATTATTCTCATTGTTTTACTAAAAGCTGGGGTCAGCAGAGGCCAATGACATTTTGCAAGACTGCAGTAGCCATAAAAGGTAGCCCATGAAAGACAATGCTGCAGCCATTTTTAACATGCTTACAGGTCTGGACGAGAACTGTCTGAACAAGTTCTCAGCACCAATGAAACCAGAAGAGATGTAAGGTTTACACAAAAAGAGCAAACCCACTAATTTTAGTGTTACTTGTTACCTGTATTTTGTCAAAGGGCAAAGTCCTTAATCTGGACTTTGAAAAGTCTGAAAAAAAAAACTTTCAGGTGGGGAGCTGTACATATGTGGAGAAAGAGAGTTTCTGTCTCAAGAATCTAGCCATGCAGGCTAGATTGCAGGCTGTTACAGTGTCAAGAATTTCAAATGATTGTGTTACCAGCACAAAATCTGCTTCTCTTATGCAGTTCTGCATAAGAATATCAGAGCTCGTGACTCCCTATTACGTAGGCTGATTTCGTTTGAACCCTTGCCCTCCTTTTGGTGTTACATTTCTCTGAATGCCTTGTTGGTCTCTATATATTCAATTTTTGATTGAAAATACCTGTGAGACAGTTATTTTACAGACTGAGTTGCATTTTTCTTTCCTTTATAGAGCTTTGTAAAGTTCGTGTAGTAGTAGCAGGCACTGTTTTAAAATGCTGATGCCAAAACATGGCATTGCTATGGGAGTACAGCTTCTTCCTAGCTAATGGTGTTCAGCTGCTACCACTTCTCCTGGATAGACATTCCACTGAGTGTTGTACAAGACATGGGCCTGGTGTGTGAAAAGCCCATCAACAGGTCTGCCTGCTACTTGTGGGGAGGCTGAGTGAAGGTGGACTTGAAAGGTGGAGGAGAGAGGGCTTCAGGAGGGGTTGGGTTCCTGTGCGTCATCACATAGATGAGGGAGGGGCAATCATCTCAATTAATTAGTGTTAAGAACACAAGGTTTGGATATCAAATATGCTAATTCTGTTGCTTGGATGTCCAAGTTGCAGTTTAGCCTTGGACAGCCACCACAAGCCTAGAGAGAAATGATTGAAAGTATCATATTTTAATTTTTTTTTAAATATGCGTGGGTAAGCATTTTGCAGCCTCTGCAGAGAAAATGGAAGGCTATTTACAAGGTGTGTTAGAGGTTAAACTCTCATTATTATTGCATAGGGTCATTAATCTGTCTATGTTTTAGAGGAAGAAAATTACATTTATGAGTCTCAAAATGTGCCTTCCAATGCTCCTATCTCACATGAGAGATATGTGTAAATATAGAATAAAGTAGCATTACATAAAAAGGAACGAACTGGATGGAATATCTGCTTCATGGCTACCTGGAAAAATTTTCACTTACTACCAACTCACGTACCTTAGAATCTTTCCAGGTCACCACACATCAAAGAAGAGAAATCTTATGTCAAGACCAGGAAGGTTGACATCAATATGCATCTTTTCAGGTCAAAGTCTTCACAGCCAAGATTATTCAAACCAGTCTGTCTGGCAGTCATATACAGAGTGACCACAATTGCAGTTCTTTCTACTGATAAAGACAGAAATGCTTCCACAAGTGACTTGCAGCTCTAGCACATCTAGTAGCAATCCATACACTAAAATTAGCTCTCTATTTTTGCCCACAACAGATATTTTTCGGGTTTTTTATCTGAAGAGAAGGTCTTTAAGACATCAGCACCTTTTATTCCTAATGCTGTCTCTGCACCTTCTTAAAAGAAGTCTCTTGCTTCTTTGTTAGTATCTGGTGCAATTTTGCCTCTTTGTCACATAGGTCCCTCTCCTGATAAACGACAGCATACCAGGCTGTCACAGTATTTTTAAATCATATATTGGTCACTCTCAAAGAAAATAAGAAAGTCTGATGGGGATTAATAGAATGGTTATTTGCTTTGATGTGCATTTTCTTTTTTATTAGAGATGTATTTATAAAAATGTTTTTTAAAAAGTTTTATGTGATATTCTAGTTTTTGACTCTGAGATGATTTCTATCTTTCTCCTTCAAAGGAAGTGCTTTTTCTCCTGCCCCTTCTTTGTCCTCTCCTATAATCACCATTTATAAAATGTTATTCTGCAAATTTTAATGCCTGATGCAATCAAGAAAGTGCATGGAAGTTGTAATTGAGATCACTCAGTTAAGGCTCTGCATTCGGAATTACTGTCTAGATCCCAAGTGCTGTCGCAGCAAAAATGCTGCATCAGTGACGGTTTTCTCATTTGATCTCTCCCCAATGGGTAATTGTAATTCTGTTCTGGTGGACTTACTAAAAGTGTCTTTGTAAAAGCCTCATCCTCCAGTATGTTGACAGATAAGAGAATACTCTGTAATCCCCATTCTTTGTATGGGGAGCTGCTTGCCACTTTGACAGAGAGAATGAACTCCAGGATCCCCAAACCATTTTTTGATTGTTTAGCTGGTCATTGCTCTGGATTCATTTTCTGAACTATCAATACCTTGTCCCTATCATTTTCAGCACTCATCTACTGAAAATGTTGTGTTGCTCATAAAGCAGAGAAGTTCTTAGAGGAGTAAAGAAATGTTTTTTGCTATCTATTCTCTGTGATTTGACAGCAATCCTCTCAGAAGCCTTAAGTAGCGTTAGATTCCTTTCAATTCAAGACATTGTGTGTAGAAAAGACTCAATGGGCTACATCCAAAATAAGATTATTGGCCTAAACTTGGAACTAACTCTCTAAATCCCAAAGAGTAATCCTGAATATGAACATTCAGTGTCCAAACACTGCTTTTTTGGAACTTCTTTCAAGGTGCCTAGATGTGCCTAAGTATAATAATAAAACCCAAGATGCTCAAAAAGTTTCACTTTGGAGCCAGGCCCTTCCCAGCTACAGATAGTAACGATCTACATCATAGTTTCTAAACTCATTATTCAGCTGGGTTTTATTTTAGTTAACAAGTGGTCTGACTCACCCGTCCATGAGTTGAACTGGTCGTGTATTGAATTTTCAGACTGACATTTCTAAGACAATGTATTCAGTCTCAGAATAGCATATGTGTGGGGAAAACACTGTATGTGGAGGCTATTTTTTTATTTGAAAACCTATTTCTATAAGTATCTTATTTTTTGTAAATGAGAAGATCCCTAAAAATGTAAATTTGCATGTTTCATCATAACATAAATGTCTGAATTACCTTTTTCTTTTTTTCCCTACAGAAAAATAGTACATGTTTACAGAAAAATGTCATCTAGGTATTTGATTCCACAACTCCTAATATATGATTACTGCAGATGAAATATTCAACTGATTTATATGTTGCTTAGAATTCTTGTTAATCTTCTGCCTTGGTATCTTCCATGTGTTCATAATGTCAGAAAGTCAGATAAAAGAAGTTTGACTGTATCTTAGTTGTTGCATTTGTTAGAAGACAGACTCAGCCTTCCAGAGCCAGCTGCAATAAAATGCATTAGATTACCATTGGTCTGAGGAAAAAATAAAATAAATAAAAAAATCACCTAAGCAGTCTCACTTTGGGAGTGGTGACAGAAGTCCTTGCTGTCAAACCTCCATAACAACAATCTCCTATCACTGGCAGGTAAAGCCAGTTATATTCCTGCTCAGGTCTAATTTCTCTCCTTTCTCAGGGAACAAAAGAAGAGTTCAAGTGCCTGCCTACCTAAAAATGATCACAGCAGATCATTAAGGTTACCCATGTATGGGGTAACCTTTCAGGCCAAATAGAAAAGCACATAGTGAACGTAAATCTCTATCAGACAGATGAACCTGGACAGAAGGTGGACTCAACTGCTGTCTGTATTTAGATGGTGTTTAAGAGGATCCAAACCAATCCAGAATCATGAAGCAAACCACACATTTGATCTAGTGTCTTTGAAAAGCTCTGATGTGTTATTAGACCCTGAGATTAGAACTGATATGAATTACACAGAAAAGGAATAAGAATCTGCAGCAAGAAGCAATTTACAACAAATAGGTAGCAGCTATTCTTTATCACATTTGATGCCCCAAAATAGAAATGAAATATGATCCAGAAGGTGATAAGTGAACAAACACAATTGATTCGTAGGAAGAGGAGGAGGGAGATGGGTTGGAACATTGCTATTGACTTTGTTGTGTTACACCGGGGAATGGAGGCTAAATGAAATATGTTTAGCTTGACTCTGAACTGCCAGTCTCAGCCCTTTGATTAAAAATAAAAACTGTTGCATCAAGCTATGCAGCATTCTCAATCTACTATTCCCAATGAAAACGCGTTTCATGGAGCTGCACTGCATTACCTTTCAGATATAATAGATTATGCCTAGTTTTAGGCTATGTAAATGACTGGTTACAGAGGAGCTGATGTCTGATATTACAGAGAAGGAAATAAAAGACAGGGGGAAATATTCCCACAAACATATGGATTATCTAATATCAAATATGAAGCTTGCTAATGGTGAAGTGCTAAACCATTTCTGGGATCTGGTATTATTTGCAATTTGAAAGTTCCAGAATTTCCTACTAACCATCAACCACAAAAGTATCTGATTTCTGCAGCGAAGTACCACAGCAGCACAGAAACAAGACTGCTTTTTCAATTCAAAGCGATAAAGTTAATTAATTGTTGTAAAACTGTATTTTTAAGAAACTTATTTTCCTGAAATGGTGAACTGCTACAGATCTGTTGCCAGGATGATTTATTTCTATCATATAGATAATACATTCAAATCTGTTAGATTTTTACTGAAGACACTATAAATTAACACCTCAGGGTTATGATGTTTAATTAGGTGAACATCAATACTAATAACCAGCTGTGACTGTCATCTACACTTTATCTGGTTTAATACCATATACTATATTGCACTGAAAACTGTGTGTGCATAGTTGAAAAGGTAGGAAGGAAAGCAATGGGACTTTGAAGAAAATACATTGGAAGTATAATCTAATCACTAATTGGACTCCCCAGAAATCTACTATGTGCAATGATTAATGTGTTCTTAACAATAGAAAAGAATGAGTCATTCCAGCACACACAGTTTGCTTAACAGTACAATTAATCTTTCAGCTTAAGGGGGAAATTGTTTATTACACATTTTCCCCTTTCTTCCCTGATTGAGATGGAGCATTCTGAATGTCATTCAAAGCATACTTTTTATTCTTACTTGATCTTGATTAGCTGGATCTAACATTTTGGTAGCATACTTAACTTCCATGTAATGGTTCAATTATTCTAGGTGGGTGGAGATTTATCTAACATATTTTTCACTAGGCACTGAGAAAGCAAACCTTAGCTGGCCATATATTAAACTTCTCAGAACAGATCTATTTGCTGCTACATTCATAGGGAAGACACTGAAGGAAAGTAATTTGTGAACTCAGGAGCAAGACTTGGTTGAACAACTAGAAGATTCAGTCATTACGGTGGCCATAAACATGTCTTCTGGGTGAAACTTCTTAGCACTACAAAACATCAGCACTGAGCTGTTGAAGCCTTTGTTGTGATACTGTGTTTTGCTTGAGCTTCCCAGAAGAACTGATGAAAGACTGTCCACACCGACAAATAAATATGTAAATCACCAGGGTCAGGAAAGGATCACCAGGGTTATATTTACAGAGACACAAGGACCCAAGGACTCTGAACACTTTGAATGGATGGGTAGCAGCTGCTGCCCAGCTATGATGTCCAGCTGCCAGTCCTGGACATCATACTAATTTCTGAAGCTTGCGATTACTCTTCCACTCCTGAGATACAAACTTGTTATCATCCCCTGGCAAATCAGGAATTTCATAAAGTGCCTTTTAATTTTACAGAAAGAGGCAGATAAAGAGTTACAGCCAAAAGAGGTGCCTAAAGAGAGCTGGAACTGCGAATTAGATACTCAGCAACTCTGCAAATGCATAAGCTTTATAGGCCCCACACTTTTTATTCAAATGTTCTTCAGCCACTCACATCTGTTTTGGCATACCTGGACAAGTTCTACAGCTATCACAGGACAACAGTTTGGCATTGATTTCTGGCCAAAACTTGAAAGACATTTACAAAATAGTCATTTCTTCACCTAAGTGGCCTGTGGACTTGATATTGTAGGTTGCCCAAAGAATAAGAAACGTAAATCTGCAAGATTTTCTATAATTTTCTAGGGGGCTTGTTTTCGTTTTTATTGTTTTGAGGGTTTTTTTTTGGTGGTGGGTGGGATAGGGTTTTATTACAAATGAGTAAGAGGCAAGTATAAAAAAGTAGATACAGCTTATACAAAACAGAAAAGCCATTCCAGCTCCTCAAATCAAAAAGAGTCAGAGAACACCTGAAGTAGTAAGAGGCTTCTAGAAATCTTCTAGTTCAGAGTAGAGTGACCTACAGCAAGTTTCTCAGAGCTATGTCAAGTCATATTTTGAGTATCTCCAAGTATGATACAGCCTCTCTGGGCCACCTGTGTCAGTGCATGGCCACCCTGACAATTACAAAAATAAAGTGTTTTCTTAATTTCAAATGGAACATCCTGTGTTTCTGTTTGTGCCTACTATGTCCTGTCCTGTCCCTGTGCACCACTGAAAAGAGCCCGAGTCTCTTCCTTACTTTTACCAGTTGTTTGTACTCACTGATGACATCTCTTCCCCAGGCCAAGGAGTCCCAGCTATCTCAGCCTTCCCTCATATCAGATTCTCTATGCATTAGTCATCTTTGTGCCCCTTCACTGGACCTGCTCCAATATCTCTATGTCCCTCTTGTACTGTGGAGTTCAGGAATGGCGTTAGCATTTTAGATGTGTCTTACCAGGGCTGAATAGAAGGCTTGGGTCCACCTCACTTGACACACTGGAAACACTTTTCTTGATACAGCCCAAGTTGCTGTTGGCCTGTTTGCTGTGAGGATACTTTGTTGGCTTGGTGTCCACTGGGATCCCTGAAATTTTTCTTGGAAAGTTGGATTCCAGTCAGTCATCCCAGAGTGTCCACATTTCCTCTGCCCAGTTTTGTATCACCTGCAAACTTGCTGAAGGTGTGCTCTGTCCCACCATCCAGGTCACAAATAAAGTTGTTAAAATGTATTCATCACAGTATTGATCCCTGGGGTACAACTTTACTGACTGGCTTCAAGTTGGACTTCGTGCTGTTGATCACAACCTTTTGAGGTCAGCAATTATTTTCATTCTACTTCACTGTCCAATTATTTAGTCTGTACTTCATCAGTTCATCTATGAGGATGCTGCAGGAGACCCTGTTCAATGTTGAAACAGTTGCTGAATTCAAGATAAGCAATATCCGTTGCTGTCCCTTCACTTATTAAGCTATCATATCACAGAAGGCTAATGGGTTGGTCAAGTATGATTTCCCCTTTGTAATTCCATGCTGCCTACTCTCTACCACCTTCCTATTCTTAATATTTCTGGAGATGGTTTTTACAAGTATTTATTCCCTTAACTTCCCAGGGATCAAAGTGAGACTGATATGCCTCATCTTAAAGGATAATCAAAAACAGTAACCAAGGAAATTGTCCTGACATGTGGCATATAGAGCACTAATTGGGATGCCACCTGGGTGACAGAAGTGCTGCCTGCCCTTTCAACTGGACTAGAAGAAGAATCAGAGTAGAGGACCAAGAACATCTAAGGGGGAACTACTCATGTGGCAACTGGGATTTATCATGGCTGGGTTTTAACAGGATTCAGTTTTAACTGTTTCCTTTCCTTGTTTCTCAAGAAATTGTGAGAAAAAGTCTCCTTTTTTGCTTCAAATAACCAGAGGGTGAAGCCATTGCTGATAAAAGAGGGCTGATTAGCTGCTCCTTTTTTTCAGTGTGATATAAGACTACCAAAACTTTTAGCACGGCCTGGAGTGCTAGGAGTGCTGGTGTCAAATGTGGGACATGGAGTTCACTGCAGGGATACAACCTTTAATCAATGCAAGCTAGGTGTTTCATCCCTGGAAAATGATACTGTTCCTGCTTATGGCAGAGCTGACAATTAAATGGCAGCATGTTTAGAAAAGTGTGGGAACAAATCTTGTAATAAGGGGAGCATCAAGCACCTTGATGCATTGGAGAAGTTCTAAGGAAGAAAAGCAGAAAAATATTAAAGGAGAACAAACAGGTCTATCATACTTGTGGCTAGTTTGTTATATTCTGAGTGTATTTATATGTAATACTCATATCACCAAAAGTAACCGCTGCTTTGTAGTGCCATGCTGTGAAACATGCCCTCAAGCAAGTGACTCCCCAGAAAATGATGTTACAGCATCAGTTTATCAATGGCTTTATTGCTCCACAGTGTCATTTTCAGCAGTCTGTGCTTCTGGGAGCAAAACAAGGCACTACTTTCTTTCCAAGAGCGTTCTTGTAAAAAATTTAGCAATATAGTTATAAGCTGGCAAATAATTCCTGTTGTCAGGTGGATAATTGCCACCTTGCTTCTTCAGGTCTTTTCTTCTCAACCTTGCAAGTGCTCACAGTCCTCTGTGCAAGCAAATAGATCTTCTTCTCCATTTTTAAAAGGATGGGTGACTGGCTAATAATGTTGAAGTGTACACTATGCTTGAATCAACAAACAAGGGTAGATCTACTGCTTCTTGAGGGAGGAGTAACATATGTTTACTGTCTGGCTATAGTCACAGTTGATTAAATCATTTGTTGATGCAGAATAGATAGCGCTATATAAGCACTGAAGATCCTTAGGGTAGTTTTTTCTTAATCATGCAGAGTACAATATCATCTATTGCATTAAAACATGAGATGTCTGAGATCCTAAAAGTGTGCTTTTTGTCTCTAATTTTGTGTATAAAATCATCATGGAAGTCATCCATTTCCTTCAAGTAGAGGACACAAAAATCAAAGCAAAATAAAACAACCCTACCCCCAGCTCTCACGACTTTAAGCCTGCTTCTCTTAAGGGAAGTTTGACTTTTTAAAACTCAACTTTATATATTTTGTCATAAGTATTTAAGAATGAAAGGGTTTTTACATTAAGTATTTTCATTTCACCCAACAAGTAGATCAAAAGAAAGCAAGAAAGTACCTTTGTGCCACTTTTATTTTTGCTGCTAATGTTATATTGCTGTCAGTCAATTCAAAGTCATTCTTATGGGACTTACTGAAAGGCTATAAAGAACATTAAACCTTGAGAACTTACACATCCCAAGTAGTATGCTTCAAGGCTGTTCCCTCAAAGATTTGCAGGGAGGGGAGGGGAGGGAAGGGAAGGGAAGGGAAGGGAAGGGAAGGGAAGGGAAGGGAAGGGAAGGGAAGGGAAGGGAAGGGAAGGGAAGGGAAGGGAAGGGAAGGGAAGGGAAGGGAAGGGAAGGGAAGGGAAGGGAAGGGAAGGAAAAAATAAGAGAGAAAACTCATCTGTTCTTGACTGGAGAAGAAAGTAAAGTAAGGCAGGAGCTGGGTCCAATGATACTTCTCTTTTAACTGTGACCGTATTTCTTGAGCTATCTAGGTCTTTCAGTCAGGCTTAATTTGCTGCATTTCCACTTCAGCTCATCCTGGTACTCCAACACAGGAGAAGGGGTTCCAGGCCCTGTGGGACCCACCTTCTTCTTCACACGGGACAAGCTCTGGCTAGGAACAGGAGGATGACAGTATGCCAGAGCTGGAGGCTGGTATCTGGCACAGATCATCAAACATTCACTAAGACATCCTGCTACTTGCGCCCAGATGCTGAGCTACTCAGGCTCACAGGTGGATGTCTCATCTTGCACAGGGAATCTGCCAAGTGATTCTGGACTACAGAGGGCAGCTGAGGTGATCCAATGCTTCGCTACAACATGCTTACCCTGGTCTGTCCCTGGGTGGGAACACACTTGTGGGCAGCTAATCACCTTTTAGCAGACAACTTCTCCTGGCTGCCCGCTCCAATTTCCAAGGGAGTCTTGAAGAGGTAGGAAGCTACTTACAACTCAGGGGAGGTGACATAAGCCGATGGCATAGCCTGCTCAACAGAAACAAAATAATTCTTCCCCTCCCTCTGAGATCTGAGGGCCCTTTCAGGGGCCCACAGTGGGCGGCCGTTCTTGGTGCAGGGTATCAGAATTTAATATCTCACATCCTCAGGTTAGACAGCTCATTACTCTTGCCCAGAGTCTGGAGGATTATGAGCTTTTTGACTCCACCACCCAAATTGTTTGTTTAATGAAATGAATGTCAGGGCTGAAGTAATAGCACCACCTCAGTGATTCCTAGGAAAGGTCCCAGTGAGATGGAGAGGATAAGACAGTGGGAATTCACAAAAATGCAGGGAATTAAGAGGAGGGTAAAAGTTACTCATTGCAGTGGTTTCCAGTGTTTCGTGCCTCTACAATGAGCACGAATATTTCCAGCCAGTTTTCTGGCAGCAGGTGGAAGCAGCTGGAAGTCCATTCAAGATTAAAACAAATAAATTAAAGATTTGTTATGAACTAATTTTCTAAGATCCCCTTATAGCCAGTGGAGATCAAGCCAAGAAGTCTGTGAAGGTTAAGGAGCAGTTTGCTATCTGGTATCTCAGGCTAGGATGGATCACCCTAGGTGTGACAGACTGTATTGAATGGATCTTCTTTACCTATAACTGGAACCTCAGCAGCTCACTCACAGGTAGGTGCTGATGCACGCTTAAACATAGGTGTCTTTAGCAGGGGGGAGTTTATTCTCCTTGTGTCAAATTCAGAGGAAAGCTGGAACAGAGGGGTACTGGCATACAGGGGTGGTCAAAGGGTTCATGTGACAAAGAAATGGGGGGGACACACTGTGAAGGAACTGTGGAGGCAAACCTGTCCACACTGCAGTGAGTTGTTCAGTGTGCTGTTCTGCATTCAAGTATGTAAACATACACAGACAATTTAAAAAATAGTCTCTATGGAGCCGTGTGTGTATTCCCAATAAAGAATGCAACCTGTGCAGATAATAATTTATGAAATATCAAACCCACTTTTGAAAACAGGTCTACAGAATATGGCAAGTGCTGAGTCCAGAGTGAATATTTATGACTGAGATTATAACCCTGTGGAAGTAGAGGCTTGTAATACAAACACTGTCAGATGTTTTAACTGTGGCTTTTCCAAGTGACATCTGGGAGCCTGATCTGAAGCCCATTTAAAGCAATGGAAAGCTTCTCACAGACTTCAGTGGGTTTTAGGATCAGGCTTCCAGTGTGACTTGCAATGCCTATGCGTTAAACATCCATTTATCTCTCTGTTGTTCTGAATCAGTCAAAAGTCTACAATAGCAAATTCCTTTTAACTGTTAGACCTGGGGGAGCAAACTACTTTCAGCGTAGCATGCAGGGAGTGATATGAACAGCTTCCATTAACACTAAGGGGAAAATAGTGTGTAATTCTGTGTATGTTACAAAAACTTTCTCTCATAAAATGTGCTGCATTACACATAAAAAATGTTCTTGCTATTTTCAGTTCCTAGATATTTATTGGACATTTCTACCACCAGCCATTTCTTTGTGCAGAATGGTCTTCTATCTGTTTTGGGGAATTGTGTATTGACACATAAATTTTTTCTAAAATATGCAAGAGCCATATTTTAAACACACGGCATATTTAAGGAGCTGATAGTCCATAGATCTAAATCTTCGACTTTCTCTGTGAAGTGAAAACGAATTGTACTTTTTTCCTTTTTATTCTATGATGCAAGTGTTTAATTGTTTCAGCAGAGCTGATAGACAAGTAAAGGCAACACATTTTATGTAGCTCTTTCCAGAATGAACAAAAGATGTCTAAATAGAATTTCAGATTGAAAATTGTACACATAAATTCACAAGCTTTCCCTTTTGACATCAAATGTTTTACCAGATATTTTTATAACATTCACTGAGATGCTATGGGTTTTTTTTATTCTCTCCATTCTAACAAAATGATAAAGGCTTGTAGGAGAAAAGTGAATAGGAGTTTTATCAAAATACTTACTAACATTTTTCCCTCCTCTATTATATGGAGTAGCCACTAGCCGCTTATTTGATTGGAAGTAATTTTGGAAGAAATTTCGGATTTCTGTGATGTCTTTTGGTATGTAACCAAATAACTTTGTAGTTAATAATATATTAATTACTTACAAAAAAATAGCATATAAACTCTTAAAATGGAAGTATCCGATGCATTTGGAAGTTAATATATGTCAAGTACTCTCAGCACAACCCTATGATGAACAGGGCTGATGTATTTTAATCCTATTTTACAACATGACATCCACTAACAAGTAATAGCTCAGCAAGCAGTTCTGAACTCTTTCAGTCCAAGGAGTGTTAGCCAGGCCGTTCATCCATGTTCATCATCTCTGTCAAGGGGAAGAGGATACTTCATTATCTGAGAACTTTTTAATGGTCACTTCTGACACACCTGCTGTGCCCAAGCTGTATTTCTTCTTACTCACCTTCAACCTCAAGATGACAGACATTCATAGAGATAAGCTTCTGTGATTCTTTTTTCTCTATAGTAGGTACTGTAGGTCTCAGGTTGGGTTTGCTTTTGGATTTATTTTTTTGTTTGTTTGTTTTCTAATTTCTAAGCATATTATTATCTCTTTTCACAGAAGATAGGACTTCATTTTTGAATATAACTCTGTACAACTCCTCTGTCAATATTAATGGATATTTTTGCAGGTTCCAGTTGAACAATTTTTCATAAAATAGATCATCAAAAGCAGAAACTCTGCTGGGCTTGCTTTATTCCTATGAATTTCTTTCTCATGGAGTAAATAGAAAATCCTATTTATGGTAGAGCCTTGTCCAGTGGGAAGCAAGTACCAAACTTTTATACGTGACCTTCTAAATTGAGTAATATCCAAGAAACTCTATACTGCAAAATCCTCACCTAAATATGATTATATTCCCTAGATGTTAAGATTGGTCCAGAAATCAATTACACTAGAAGATCTTGTCAGCTGCAAGTGGTTTTTTCCTACACTTTTGCTCTGGGCCCCATGGTCTTCATTGCCTCATTGAGTGGACCATCCCCTATGGATGGATAGATTTCATGCAGTCCCTATTACACAGTTCCACTGATAACTCTAAACTTTGATCCAGTAAGTGGTCATGGCACTGACCATTATTTGGTAATTACAAGGGACAATAATTGAAGGACTAAGCTGGCCAATGCCTAACGAGGGTTAAGATAAAACACATCCTTTATGCAGCTTATTTTCCAGCTGCACGTGTGTGAAATTTCTTGCATCTGCCTTTGAAACTCCAGTTCCTGTCAGTGCTAGCTTGCACAAGAGCCTTATTTTACACTGTTACTGTTTGTCTCTCATTTGGTCTGAGTTCTTCCAAATCTCTTATTCAGTATGCTGGTTTGAGATCACTGACAAAATTATTCAGGAAGTGGCTGCATCCTCTCCATCTCTTAAATGGAGCATTTTCCATGAATAATATGCCTTTAAGAGGTGAGCATAGTGGCTGTAGAATTGCCCCTGTCTTAAGGGGATTTCTGCAGTCTAAGAGCTGAAATAAGATATATAAGATGCTAATGCTGCTGCTCATGAAAGGTGCTGCTCATCAGAAAGGTGCAGTTACAGTAGAAAATTAAAATAATAAAAGGAAGGGGAGTGAGGGGGAAGCCACAGTAGGAAAACACAGTATTTTTCTGGCAACAGGATGATGCATACAAAATATGCTGACTGCTGTACTTCTCAGATGGGACTATCAGAGAAAAAAAATCTTATCTGCGAACCCATATATCCCCACAGAAAAGGTAGAGTAGGAACCAGGACCCTGTGGGGACCCAGTGCCAGAGTGACTGGCCCTGGGAAGTGGTGTCACTGCAGCTTACTGTTCCCCAGAGCACAAACCACCCCAGTGCTGATGATTGCTGCTGTCACACTGTGGGGAAGACATGAAGGAAACCACAACTCTCAAACTCAGACATGCTCATCAGGACCAGGAGAGTATCCAGAAGGAGGGTATTTCCAGTTAGAAGATCTGCAAGAGATCTGCACTTGGCCAGGGAGCTTGAGAGCAGTCTGTGTTGTATATTTGTGATATAGGAACTATGCTTTTCCTTGCTTTTTTCCCCATGCAAACAATGAAAGAAAAGTTTCCTGTGAATTGCCTCTGTTCTGTTCCTCACTGCAGTCCCTTGCTGTTTTTCAGTTTCCATTTTGTCAGTCCGTACAAGAATCATTCCTTCTCTGATGCTTCCTGAAGGCCTCTTACCCTGCCTACATGCAAGTTCAATCAATGAGAAAAATGCTAAATATTCCTGAAGCACTTTGTATGATGTCTTGTTTGGGATTACATCTGTCAAATATAACCCTCCCTGTTACGATTTATTTCAGAATTATTTTTAATTTGCTCTCAAACAAGTGCAACTGACCATTTACTTGTCTGTTATTCATCACAGTCTACTGGGCATCACCTCAATAAAATACCATAATAATCACACTGGTTAAAGTACTTGTTCCTTTCAGGTTGTTGAACTCCGTCACATTAGCTGAATGTTTGGGCATAAGTTCACATCCTCTCGAATAACATTGTTATTTAAATAGCATCTGTAATTTCACTAGGTCTCTCCTACTACCTTTAAAAATACTGACATGGGGTTTAGCTATATTCCTACCATGATGCCTCTCTAATCATTGAAATTACCTCAGGGATGAATTTGGATCAAGGTCTTTTCTTCACATCATTTTCTTTAATAGCTCTATTACTTCTGTACATGAGTAGTATTAGAAATATCTCAGAATTAATTGTTTCTGAAATAATCATAGTTCTTTCACAGAAGAGATATCCTGGAACCCCACCTTAACCAATAGATTATGTATAGCTAACTAGCCATTGCTTCTAGTTGTCTGACGAATTAATCAAGTAAATCACTCATTGCTGTGCTTTTCTGAAACTCATAAAAGATAATGGACAGAAAAATGGACAAGATGTTTGATTTCATTTAGCTTTTAGTTTATTGCCTACTTCATAAGAGAATGTAAATAAGAAGCCAATCTCAGGGCTATCATATTTCTCATAAAATGACCGGCCACAAGTTGCTGATGCGGGTGCGGTTCTCCACAGTGCCTTGCAGAGACACTTTATCAAGCTGTGTGAACCAAACAAGCATTGCAGAGATCAGCCAAAATAAATTACACCATCAGGAACTTGAAACAGTCTGAGAGCAAAGAACAGGGTACTTCCTTAATATGAGGAAAATGAGTAGACACAGACATACATTACAGATTTGCTTACAATACGTGTAGTTCTTGCTAAGTATATTCTTGAGCAGCATCACATTGAACAAACAAATCAACAAAGCCTGAGTACTGCAGTTAAAGCCTGAGCCTGGAAATTGAATAGACTCATAGAACACTTAGGTAATTTAGCTGGGAAGAAATCTTGTTAAAACATAAGACCAATTAACATTCATATAGTATTTTGAGGTTTACCACCAGTCATAATGAAGCAGTTTCTTTTCACAGAGGAATACAGTTATAAGTATTTTGATTAGGTACTTACAACAAGAGTGATTCTGGGACTGGCAGAAGCACATGGGCTCTCTCCTGCAAGGTTCCGTATGGGCTGGCAATCAGCTTTGGTCTGCTGTTTCCCTTTCTGCCCTTGTTTCCATGTTCTACTTGACTTGCAATCACCCTCGAAGGTCCCTGCCTTTATTAAGGCTGACTAAACCTCTTTTAGTGAATCTACTCCTTGTAGAGCTACTTCTTTTAAATACTTGTTAATTATTCAGGGATTTTGAAACCTTTTGGCTAGCCTGTGCATTAAGAAATCCACTTGCTAAAGCGATCTATGTTACTTTATTAGTCTGAGACAAAGCTGAAGACTTAAACTTTTTATTCTTTTTTTCACTTATGTGTTGGCAGGCTGAAAACATTACCATCCGGTATTTGCTAACCCAGAAGTCATTTTAAATGATAGAAAAAATGTATTAACGCATTTTCAAATAAAAATGCTTATTTCTATTATTACTGTGATTAGAATGCACCAGTTTTTAGAAAGGATGAAAATCCACAGAGCTGCTTTTTCTTTTTTTTACCTCAGACAAGAAGGATTTTTTAGTGCTAAAAAAAATATGATGACATCTGTCCCTTGAATTATAAACCAGTGCTTTTGGCCACTAAGCACAGAAGATTCAGAATTCTCAGACTCTTCTAATTTTTCTATCTCACCAAAACTGCACATAATAATGACTTTACACGTAAAAGTTTGGAATTACTCCTCTTTCGGCTACTCTTCTTTTGGTATTTGAAATTTCTGGCTTTTTGATTGGTAGGGGTTTTTTGTTTGTTTTCTGTGATTCAACTCATTTAAGTAGTGGAGGAACATAACCTTGGCAGTATTGGTTTGGTTTCACTATTATATGTTTTATTGAGGAAAATCGAAGTATTCTTGAATTTCTGATAATACAGTCAGAAACACAAAAAGGTTTATTCTTTAGTATACAGAAATAAGTATAAATGAGGAGGCTCTTCTTTCTACTGATAGACTGAAGGTATGAATAGACTTGGAGAAGAATTAAAAATAAAAATTCCTGCAGAATCAGGCTTGTGGATGACAGTTTGGAGTCTGACAAACTTGGCATTATGTGTTGAAGATGCTCTGGCATAAATAAGAGCAGCAAACGTATAAACTGGGTGTAGTAGAATTTTTATTGTGAAGATTTTCCAGTGAAGAAGATGCTCTTACTTAAATCAAAATTCACCTTAAGAAAATAGAGGTTCTAATTATAACCAGAGGAAACATTTATGTAAAGAATCCTTTACCTAAAAAAACCTGGCCAAAGAAAAAAAACTTCAATGCATTTCTCTGTCAGTTTGGAGAGGTAGGGGTAGAGAAGAGGTGATCAGCTGTTCTATCTGAAACTTCTTTGTAGAAAAATAATCTGTTTTATCATCAGCTCCCCTATGAGCATTAATGCTGTGTTACAGCAGTAGCTTTTTGTATTGCTTGAAGCTCTGAGCTTGTGAGGCAGCAGCTTCAAAGGTTTTAAAATCCAGAAAGAGTTACGGGAAAGGATTAGAAGAAAGGTCGTTGACTCCAGAGAGAAAACAGAGAACAACATCTGTTTTCAGGAACGTTGTGCATAAGAACAAAACAGAAAAAATATTGTTACTCTAAATTTTCGAATCCATATGCTGAAATCTTTATTTCAGCATAGAATCTAAAGAATCTGTAGACATCAAAAACAGGAGTGGTTGGTGCCTTCCACTGATGGTGCCAGTTCAAACTGAAATAAATCAGAGCTGTGAAATACCTGATCTTCGGTAAGGACAGACATAGATTTTAATGGCTCCTAACATGTCAGAGAGAAGTAATCTCACAATAAAAGATGCTGATATCCATTTGATAGGAGATGCTCTATTCCTATGTCAGCTAAGACATTTCATGGAAAGCAGATACACCTGCATGAAAAAATGGCAAAAGATCGAAGAGGGAACAAAGTTTTTCTGATAAGGAGAAACACAGGTAAGGGTGATGAGAAGAGTTTGTACCCTTTATTGATTTTGGACCAAAAAATCTCCAAGGTTGCTTTCTAATATAACATTATAAACTGGATCAAGTACAGAAATAAGTTTCTGTTATTGATCATTTCTACTTTCTCAGTGCTGCAGTTGGGAAAGGTCCTGATTCTAGAAGTAGAAAACTTGAAGAAATTCTAACAGAAACAAATTCCACTTTCCTTCCTTTTAACTTCCTTTGTAACCATGTCAACCTCCAAAATGGCCTTGCCATTGCTAGTAACAGGCAATAAACTCTGTGCAGAATTTGCAAGGCCTTGGAACAAAGGCTTTCAAGTCCACTCTGCCTGAGGTTTTCTTGACCTGCCTGTGGATTTATTTTATTTGGTTTAACTCTAACACCATTATTTCTCACTTTCCAGGTGTCTAAGGTGATTTTGAATTTTTTTTTTAGTTCTGTTTATCATTGTACAGCATCACTTCTAACATAATGAAGTAATGTCGACATAGCAGAAGCTTTGCAAAGTAAGGCCACAGGATGTGAGTAGCATCGAGGAGTACAGGCGTGGGATGGTAAGTAATGAGGTACAGGCTTGATGCAAGAGGGCCCACACTTACAAACAACTCACCAAAGGTCAGTTGAAGAAATGCATACCTAGAGCTGGACAAAACTTATTTTTCAGATAGCAAAGAAAAAAAAGAAAGAAAGGGTGTATAATACATAAAAGTTACCATATATAGTAATAATGACGTACGGTGGTAAATTATCCCTAAGCCAACACAGCCCATCTATTGCCATTTTCTTCAGGCACATGTAATAACTTTCTCAAGCACATTTTGCTGAAGTCTTTGCTGCTTTGTTTCCACTTGCACCAAAAATTCTTCTGTTCTGCATAGTTCCTGCTATTTGCCATGAATATGTATCCCAAAAATGTGTCTGACCACCAGCTGTCATCTTCCAACCCTGTACTATTTCTAACATTTCTAAACACCAAGTCAATCAAAAGCTCTCTATTTCTGTTGGGTTTCAAAGTTGCTATTGCAATTTCCTTTGCATGACCTACAGGCTTACCCCTACTCCTGCCTCACCTTTAGGCTTTGACTGCAGGACAGAATCTTGCTCTTACCATCCTTTTCTCAAAATGGTAGGGTTTTTTCCTTTTCTTTTCTTTCCCTACAATCCTACACCATTCATGTCTGTACCTGGATGTAGTCTTTCCAGAAAGGGTCAAGACTACCTATTGGATTATCCTATCTGGTTCGTCTTCAGTTTCTTTCTCTCCATTTTCAGGTTTGCCTTCTTCAGATAACATCTTTAGAATCACTGATGCTCTTCAGGTGATCATAAAACCTTTTGTCAGGCCTGATTTCACAGACACTTTTTTACTCTGACAGCTTATCCTATGCTTAGAAAAATTCCCCCTGAAAACAAGCCCTGTCTTGCCATGGCAATGTAGAAAAACTGTCTAGATATAAAAATGTGTGTTGGGAAAATATTGGTTTATACATCTGACTCTGCAGATTCTGTCTGGTTTTTTTCCCTCAAGCTGGTAAAAACGGGGGCAGGGGTATTTTCAAACAAAATAGTGAGCTCCCTTTCTAAAGTGTGCCCACAGGTTCTTGTGCTAAACATCACATCTACACATGGCGGGGTATTAGCATCAACGTCTTTGTTAAAGTGACATTTCTCTTCCTTTCCAGTGATAGTCTCCTTCCTCACCGGTGCTGTTTTTGGATGGGATACAGAAAATTTTCTTCATAGTAACTAGTATGGGGCTGTG
The DNA here is from genome assembly GCA_027925045.1 of Hypotaenidia okinawae. Lineage (NCBI taxonomy): Eukaryota > Metazoa > Chordata > Aves > Gruiformes > Rallidae > Hypotaenidia > Hypotaenidia okinawae. The sequence continues at coordinate 16,761,833 of BSDF01000001.1, read as the reverse complement.
TTTTCTATTTGTGCTGGAAATGGTGTTGATAACACAGGGATGTTTTTGTTAATGATGAACAGTTCTTATACAGAGCCAAGAACTTTTCTGCTACTCACCCTACCACACCAACAGCATGGCTGGGGATGCAGAAATTGGGAGGGGACACAGCTGGGATAGCTGACCCTAAATGACCAAAGGGATATTCCATGCCATGTGGCATCATGTCCAGCATATTAAAGCTGTGAGAAGAAGAAGGAAGGAGGTGAAATTTGGAATGAAGGTGTTTGTCTTTGCAAGCAGCCGTTAGGCGTGATGGAGCCCTCCTGTCCTGGAAGTGGCTGAACACCTTCCTGACCACGGGAAGTGGGGAATGAATTCCTTGTCTTGCTTTGTTTACATGACCAGCTTTTGCTTTACTTATTAAACTGTCTTTATCTCAGCCCACAAGTTTTCTCACTTTTATCCTGCTGATTCTCTCCCCTGTCCCAGTGGGGGTTGAGGGGGAGTGAGCGAACAGCTGTGTGGGGCTTCGCTGCCATCTGGAATTAAACTACAACACTCTGCCCAGCCCACCACCAAATAGAAATGGCACAGTCAGAGTCATGTTGTTTACTGTCCTGCATATTAGCTTATGCTATCATTAACATCTACCATAAAAGGTTTAGAGAATTCTAAAAACTCTACTTTCCTTCTGAAATATTTTTTTCATCCTTTTTCTCCTTAGCAGGTTATTTGTCACCCTTTCCTGGGGGATTTCTTCACAGAAAGCTCAGAATTGTCTGTTCTACATACAAAATGATGGAGTCCGGTCCCTTTAAAAGAATACACATTTCTATGTCTACAGACAGACATGCATAAAGATATTCATGGCTTTGTTTCTATAGCAATAATCAAAACACAAATTATTAGTGGAGTCACCACTGCATTTTTCTGTTTTGGAAAGTGACCATTTAAGATTGCAGTGGTTTGACCCTGGCTAGAGGCCAGATGCCCACCAAAGTTGCCAGCTGCCCTACTTGCCCCAACGTGGTTCAATTCTATGGGGTGCAGTCATAGAATCATAGAATGTCTCTCAGGCTCAGACTGCTCCATCCTGGTCACCCATGGAGTCACAAGTTCCCCCCAGCAAACCTGCTCTGGCGTGGGTCTCTATTAAAGTGGGTGCAGGTCTTGCCAGGAGCTTGCTCTAATGCAGGTCTCAGCATCTTTCATATGCCTCCACCTGCTCCAGCATGTGGTCTCTCCGCAGGCTGCGTGTGGGATCTCTGCTTCCCAGAAGCAGAGATCAGTCTGGGAGAACAGTCTGCTTCACCATGGTCTTCTCCATGGGCTGCAGGGGAAACTCTTGGGCACCTGCAGTGCTTCCTTCCCCAGTTCTCACTGACCTTGGTGTCTGTACAGTTTCTTACATCTTCTCACTCCATTCTCTGGTGACAAAAAGCAACTGTTTGTTGGTTGGGTTTTTTTCTATTAAATGTGATTTCCAGAGGTGCTGTGACCATCGCTGATGGGCTCAGCATTGATCAACAGCGAGTCCGGCCTTGAGCCCAGCTGGTGTTTACTCTCTTGGGCCTAGGGGAAGTTTCTAGCTGCTTCTTGTAGAATCCACCCCTGCAGCTATCCCTTCTCCACCAGAACCCCACCACTCAAAGCCTCACCAAAGATCCTGTGGCAATGACTTGCACAGCTCAAAATGAAAACAGCATCTTTGAACAGGAACGAGAGTACCTTCTCCTTGGAATAATTATATAAAAAGAGCTGTTTAAATGCGTTACCTTTCATATGACCCTGGCTCGCCTTTTTATCTGAATAAATAACCCTAAATTACTTTGGGCCACAGATTCACAGCTGTTCAAGGCAAGTGGTTCATGAAACATTTTAAAATTAAAGAAAAATAAACCTTCCACCTCTCTGGAAAGCTCAGAGGCTTTATGAGGTGATAAAGGAAGACTGCAGAAAGGAATGCCAAGGGGTTATGAGAGCAAGCAGGATTATCTTCTGGGATGTGCTCTTTAAACCGTGATAATGTTTAACTTCTCGCAAGCAGGTGTGATGTTTGACACCTCTTTTCATGCAAAGCTTGGCCTTGGGTCACCCACAGGCACATGGTTCTAATAGATTTCAGCAGGTTCTACAGAACAGCATTGTAAACGGAAAAAAAGGACCTAAATTATGCAGCTGATAACGTCAACCCATTTTGCAATGGAAATGGCATTATTTGCAAATATCTTTTTTTACTGCCCCTCCCTGATCTGCAAACTGACATCAGATTATCAAGGATTTAAAAGTTTAGGCCAAAGAAAAAGTATTGACCTTCAAGTTAATGCTATTAAAAATGTAATTTGATTCAAATGAATGGAATTGAAAAGGATCTCTGCATAAAGTGCAACACGGTCTCAATTAACAGTGCATTAACGTGCAGGAGCAGAAGCTCTGAGGCATTAATGTATTTGCAGTAAAATACTGACCAGAAGTCACAAATCCTTAAAATACTAAATCACAGTAAAAGTCAGATTTTATGGAAAAGCCAGATACTTTGTGTACCAATCTACTTCAGCAAACAGAAGTCAAATCCAGCCACTCCAAGTCATGTCAAATCACCTAAATATATTCTTTTTGACTTCTACTACTAGCAGAAATCCCTCGTTTCCAACCCCACCCCCACCCCTGACATCTGTTTTTGATGGTGTAGTCAGCATGGTACTGGGTACAATATCCTGTCAGAAAACCTGAGAAGTTAAGGAAATATGTAGTTTGCTTTTTACTGTTTTAAGGAAATTAGGTAAACCAGAGCTGAGGGGAATAGCAGGAAAGCAAACACATTCTCATATCCTCTTCTCTAAAATAATATTTATTTGGAGGGAGAAAAAAAAAAATCCCCTTATGTGCAGATAGTATAATTTTTGCCTGTGAAAAGTTCTTTTCCTTTTCCGATTTCTTTTTTGACAGTGGATTTTCCTTTTTTCATCCAATTTTAATTAAAACTCTTACAGTTTAATTGCAGACTAAATAATTGAGCCTTCTCAATAGTATTTCCTCCTATTTCTCTTTCATTCCATTATGGCTGTAACAAATCAGTTTTAAGCTAAAGCTATACTTTTGTCAAAATCTGTCCTCCTGAATCTATTACCCTCTTTTGGTTATCTGTTCCAGTGGTTGATTACGAAGGGAGTAAATTTATGTCTAATTTTGAATTTGAACTTGTCTGGCTTTGTGTTCTAGCTATTTGTTATGGTGGTGTAGTTTTTTTCTGTTCACAAGAACATGTAGGCACTTGAACATATCACTATGTCTTCATGATGTATTAAAGCAGAGTCAGTTCTTTTAGATGATCACTCAAAGAGATTTTTGTCTAGTCTTCAAAACATTCTGCTACTCATGAGAATATAAAAATTTAAGAAAGTCACTCATGTTCTCCTGGCCTGGGTTGCTGAGCTGGTTTTGAAGCTTACTAGTTGATTTAACTTAGTCTGTCTGTTAGAATTATGTAATATTATAGTCACAAAGCATTTTTTCCACACACTTTGGTCACCTTTTATCACCACTTGGCCATAAGCCATGGAGATGTAGAACTCTTTTCATTCCTAGATATGTCAGTGATTTCTTAGCTTGACTCAGGATTTCAAAATAACAACAAGCAGCATTTCCTACCTAGCTTTCTGTACCAGAACAATTATAACAGAGGGTTTTATTATATAAAACAATTTTTTCTGCCCATTTTCAACTTTGAAGGCAAGCAAGTAGTATAACTTCCTATCATGCTTTTCTTAAGAGATCAATTCAGAGCAGTCAAAAATCTGTCATGCTGCAAATTGTGCAAAATCACCATTGAAACAAACATACCAGAACCATACCCAGTATTCCATCAAATTTGTATATAAGTCAAGTCACCTCGTTGCACGCACTTACTTTTTGATGATCCAAAGATTACATTAGCTGTTTCTGTCACAAGAAAACACTAGACTTTTATGTTGAATTATTTGTCCATGAAGACATTTAAAATCAATACAGATGCATTGGTGCAGAATACTTTTTGTGTGTGTGCAGAGGCTGTGTCAACTTTTGGATGTATTAACAATTTTTTTTTTTCTTATATCTCCCAATTTACAAAGTGAAGGAGGAACTGCCACTTTTGTATCGATGGGAAGGGAGGACCTCTTTGCATCAAGTCCTATTCTCCAGTTATGTCACAAGACAGAGGAAACCATTCTTGTAAATCATTCTCCTGCTTCCCATGAGTCTCTTTTAGCAAGGATTCATCCTGACCCATAGCTCAAGTTTAAATTTTGAGAGTCAAATGTGGGCTTTCAATGTGTCAACAAGCAAGACCGAGACAAGAACATAAACTAAAAAAGTATGAACTAAAAAAGTTCCATGCATTGCCTTTTCTAACACAAAGGGAAAGCTAACAGCAGGATCCAGCAATTTGGTGTCTATTCTGCTCTGTCAGTAGCTGCAATTCTGTGTTTCTTTGTCTTGAGGGTTTGTCACCAAGCTACAGTTGAATCCCAGTTTGTTAGTAAAATATGTATTCGTAAATGCACACCTTCTGTATTGTTAAATTGCCAGTATGTGTTTTAGATTTCTGCTTGAAATTTCATGTGTATTATAGAAATAGTACATTCATAGCAGATAGAAGCACTATTGGTGCACAGAGCTATCATGATTCAAGTGAAACAAAAAGATGTCTTTTAGCCATGACAGATAAAGTTGCTAAAAAGCAGAATCACTAAAAATTACAGAAAAAGCTGCAAGCACCATAATACCTATGGGGGTACTTTTTCCTGAGAATTGAGAATGTGGAGCACAATCTTCCCTGGACCTCAAAGACCTGCTATACACACATTTCACTATTCAGCTCTGCAGAAAATAAGGGTATATTTTACTCCTCAAACAGTCTGCTATCAGCAGACTCCTCAGTTAATACCTCTTGCCAGCATCCAAAATGACAGTCAGTCAAAGGGGACTATCTATGGGGCAGGAGTCAGAATATGCAATTAATTGATTATTCCAAGGATGTCAGACAGTCTCACAATATTTAGCACTAAATGTGGTTTTGAGAGCATGTTATTTTTTAAAGGAAACTTCCCAGGGAATTAAAATGTCCCCTGGCTTCCTGCCAAGTGAAGATACTGATTTAGTCAGGCTTTACTTATTTAGACATAATCTCCCTTCTCCTCCTTCACCTGTTCCATGTGGGATTTATTAGACGTCATGAGTGACTGGTATCACCTGAACAGCTGATGCAGTCTGCAGAATAGAGTCCTGCTGCTTCATGTCCCAAGCTTAAAGAAGTTACTAAACCTTCATGTACGCTAGACAACCAGCAAATTAAACCTTAGATCAAAATCAAGCTCCCTGATACTGCAGTAGAAAAGTTGAATACAAATTATTTAGATATTTGTAGCTAATTCTGCAAGTCAAGTTTTGTTTTGACAAACAAATTAGATAGCTAATATTTTTAATAAATAGAATTTTGCTTGTTTGGGTTTTTTTTTTGGCATTACTTTAAATCCTGTAGATTATTTAATTATGTGTATGTATGCAGAACTAATTAGCAATGGCTCAGGTGTGCCTTAAGGCAGACTTTCAAAAGACATCAGTACTGATAACTGGGTTCTGACGTAAATGTGCATAAATAGTGATAACAACAAAAAGCAAAAGGAAAGCAATGAAGGAAGAAGAAAAAGAAGAAATCATGTGAGATCCACACAGAAGATTTGACAAAATCATCATCAAAATATTTATGAAAGCACTCTGAAAAAATATTTTACATTAACATATTTAAAAATCTTTGTTTAAAAACAAAATAAATTCAATAAGTTAATCATAATTTCTTCTCCACTCTCTTCACCACATACGGTTATAAACCATCAGACTTTAAAGAGTTTAAAATTATCAAGGACAATTGAACCATATATATGGATGTGTGTGTGTGTGTATACTTATCTATATATATCTATCTATATCTGTATCTATGTGCAAAGATGGACAAGAATATTAATGTGCGTATTTAGCACTGAATTTGATCCTTCCCAGGTCTCAGCTTTAATGTGTGCCTGCGAACCATGCCCACAAACTCAGTTTATTTATTAGGGGGTAAAATTGTATATGAATAGAGAACACAGTGTTGTTGTGGCTGAATATAGTAACTAGATTCGGAGTCCTTGAAATCATCACACTGAAGATGGAGAAAATGAATTAAGTTCTCAGTAAGAGAAGCTTAAAAATGTTAGAAAACACATTTAAAGAATCTTTAGTATGGTGTCAGAAAACACATGGGAACAATTTTTAAGGTCCTGAAGTACTCTTTGTTATATTTTTTAAGCTCAACTAAAATAATTTAAAAAATAATTTAAAATCATACTACTAAAATGGAAAGTCATCTGACAGAGAATCAAATGTTTAGTTTAATTAATGCTAACACCACTTATCAGTCTTTGTGTTAAAATTAGAACCTGTTTTTAAAGATATTTAAAGAACATTAGAACATAATCTTTCCATTGATGTACTACTGAGTGATTAATTGTAGGATTGAGTAGCTGAAACAAAGCATTTAACTAGTTCTTATTTTGCTTACTACATTAGAATTTTATAGTATGTTTTCTAGTAAACCAGTACTACTAGCATAAATGAGTTGAGTCTTGTTTATACATTCTAGTAATTTTTACTCAATTTCAATCTTCCTATTCCAGTCAAACCATTCAAGATTTACAAGGTTAACCATTATTCCTTTTAGAAGTAAATATATTACATCTTATATATTATTTGGCTTAAAAATCTATTTGTGCAGAAGTGGCCACTGGTGATCAAGGAACAAAGGAATATTTGCAGAATTAGCCCAGGAAAACTGTTGAAATTAATGATTAAGGTGAGCTTTACATTAACAGCATATTCATGAAGACTCTTCCAAAACATGGAGAAAAATGCTGCCCATATTTCTGTACGATAACCTTAATTTTAACCAAATGAAGACATAACAGAGATCTGGTTTATTCATGAAGCATCACTTGCTTATTCAGGTTTGTCATGTCCACAATTACCGCAGATTTCTGTATGGTGCAGAATCCCAGAGAGGAAACTATCCTAATGGTGTCCATCACAAAGATACAAACTGATACTTGGTTGGATTTGTACTACTAGACTACAGTGCAAAAGGGAAATTGCTGTAATATTGGCAGAGTAAGGGAAAACTACATGGTCTGGTCAATAATGTAACAGGGGGAGGCAGCAGCTGATATCTCAATGTGGTTTAGCTCTCAGATGTTTAGTGTTAAAGAAGAAGTAGGGTGCTGGGCTATCACCAGTTACACTGCAAAACCCAGTGTAGGACTATGAAACTGATTGGTGAAAGGAAGATATCCTGTGGATAGATGTTAAACTCATACTTTTGTCTGGTTTCTTCTGTACATTGGGACTTTATACATTGAAATGAAATGGAACCAAATGATCTGGGAGAACTTTCCACTATTACTCACTTATTTTAGGCATCTTAGGTAGGAGTCAATTTGTCTAACTTTAGACTTCTACAACATAGACATGTAATCAGGCTAGGCTCAGTGAAAAGTTATGGAGCACCTCATCTGTTTTAGGCATTACAATGAGATGAATGATACACAGAAAATGTTTATTTTTCTCCAGTGATTACAAAAGGGAGAAAGCTCTGATGTGGACATACATGTTTGATTAGATGAATTCTAGTCTTTTTGTCTTTTACAGGGAAGAGGAAGACAACAGCAAAGTCATCCTCTTTTGTGTCTCTGCTAAGCATGTATGAGGCACTGTATCATCATGGAACTAGTCTTTTAGCAAAAGCAAAACTTGTCATTAGCTTTCCATGTAAATCTACTTTTTTATTAAAAGTTGGCTTACTGCATTTGAGTTAATGTATTGAAGAGTGATCACAAGGACATACCACACTATACAGCAAAGACCTTGCTTTATTTGAATTACAGAAAGACAGTGATATTTTTGAAAGTGGACTTCTCTGGTCATGTTTTTCTTCTATACAGGGTTGCACAAGAAGACTTTTGGCCCCATAGTGATCTGGTATAGGTCAGAAGAACAGCTTTATTTTTATTGTCATGGAATCCCTTGTCATCATCAGTATTATCCAGTCTCCTGAGTGCTTCTCTACTGAAAATGGCAGAACACTGCAGTCCTTTCTCCAGTCTTCTGATCTACTGTTTGATTACTGACACCACTACCTGCAATGATAGCATTAATATTTCAGGTCAAATTTCTGTATATTCTGTGTTCTGGACTGTATTGTCCAATAAATCTAATTAGCCTCCTCAGAGGTTTGCAATCCAGGTCAGGAATTAAGTGTCTTGTGTTTCTTCAATGTGATGGAATTCACCCACAGTCATTAGTATAAAAAAACTCACAAAAATGCAACTTCTGTTTGCTGAAAATTCCTGAATTTCAAATTTCTAGAAGAGTATACTGTGGAAGTAGCAGTACATGTTTCCTCTATCCTTACCATCTGTAAGACTCTGGTATTGTCTTATGTCAAAAATCAAGTAAAAGGGAGGGGGTGTTCTAGGTGTCTAGACCCTAGGTGATCCAGAGTAGCTCAGAGAGCATCACACACCGACAGTGTCATATGTTCCCACTGACCATCTCTACTGAGAGAGCATAAAGGCAGTTTCAGGCTGCTTGTGTCAACCCTTGTGCTGTGCTAAAGAAACATCTTGGGGACACGGATAAAAGAGTTTCTCAGGGAGTTGTTCTGAGGACCCTGCCATACTCATATTAGAAGCACAGCAAGAGAGGATCAGAATTTGGCTTGCTATTTTTAGAGTGCCAATAAATATAAGATAAATACTGTCAGAGTCTGTTGTAAACTGGTAACTGTGAACCTGAACCACAAAAACTCAGCCAGACTTTAAATCATCTATGTTTCCATCAATTTTAAGTCATGCTGCCAAGTCACAGTATTTGATAAAGTGTTCTGAGTTAATTAAAAGTGATGTGAAAGAAAGATTTTTTTATCTGATAATGTTGTTCTCTCTTTCAGCCAACCAAACTCTAAATGCTTGACCATGTTATTCAACCTCCTACAACCTGTCACTCAGCTTGAAAGAAATGTCATTTTTCCCCAACAATCACTCAAGATTCTTGGACATATGGTATCTCCTTCTGTAATTTCGTTTGATCTTGATAAAAGTCAAACTGTTAAGGCTTTTTATTCCCCCAGTAAAAAATAGCCTCAAAGAAATGTAATATTTGCTGGAATGGTATACCAGTATCATTAGGTTATCAAAGACTTAAATACTTGAGACCAAATGGTGTCAGGTAGGGCTGGTTAGAAGATTTTCAACTTTTTCTTTTGATATAAAACAAGTTTGACTGTTTTTTCTTTTTTCCTTTAATAGAGTATATTACAATTCATTGGCTTGGCAAATATGTTTGTCAGTGTTTTAGAACTGGGTGGGTTTTTTCTGTCATAAATAGGGCTAGAGAATAATGTTGCCTTTGCCTTAAGAACAAGTCTGCAGCTGATAAAAATCTCCTTTCTGATGAAAGAAATTGTGATTTGACCTCAATCTGACATACTGGATTTCATTTGCAACTACAAATATTCTTCAGGAACTATCTGTGAAATTCCATGTGTAGATGATTTCACAGTGAGTAACAGAGCAGAATCTTTACAGCAAAAACATACATTTCTGATACATCTTGGTGATACTATAAACACTAATACTGTGGGTTCTCTTGTTTTGGCTTGGCATACTGGTTCTCATTTATGTCCTTAATTTTCTTGCTGCAGGACCCATTTAAATCATTATGTAGCACTAGTGTTATAGAAGACTTCTTGGCTTTGACGGATTTGTTAGTCAGTTTAAATTACACCTCAATGTAGGATTCTTCTGGATGATCGATTTCACAACATTTCAACTTGCAGTTATTAAAAAAAAAAAAAAGAAAAAAGCAAAGCACCCAAAGACAATGTTCTGACTGTCCTCAATTAATCATCAAATCCTTCAACGGGGTTGACCTAAATTACAAAGTTATGTGCTTGTGATATCCCATGGCTATAACACTACAATTGTTAATCTCAAAAGTGAAGTTTACGTACAGAATACCAGCAACTGGGCCATGATTTTCGAACTTGCTTCCATGATAGATCAGAATGACCTCAAACTTCACCATCACTGTTAAATGTTAAAACCATTTTTTATCCTAGCTTCAGAGCAATAATGTCATAAAAACATTCTATAAATTGCTTTTTTGAGAGTAAAGCATGCAGGAAAAACTGCAGAGAGTTTCCTGTAAGCATTTAATATACAAAATGTCATATGATATTTTATGACAAGACATTAATTTTGGCTCAAGATATTTGGATTTTGGATAGCAGAGAGAATGGAAGATGTAATTAAATTGAATACAGTTAATTTTTTTGGAAAATGAGGGTAGTCTCTGAAGAAATGTTGTAGTGTCATTTGGTTGGTAGGGGGAGCTGAGGAGGAGACTTGGTGAATCCACACACTGCTTTAATCGTTCTGCTTGGCATCTGTTCTTGGTGTTGAGTTGTTTTATAAGAAATGTGCATAAATGTAGACAGATTTGGGATTTGAGGCTTGGTATCTGTAACAGATCAAAAATATTAAAAGGATAAAAAAATAGAACATGACATTATTGTTTTTCTGATAAGATAGAGATGTAGATGGCCTTTGCCATATGCTACCATCTAACGATATAAACTGTTGTGGGAAGATTTGGCTTGCTTTACAAAGACAGCATCTCCAAATAGGTGTCTGTGTCTTCAGTAGATTCTGCCTGTCATATTGCATCTGTATGTTCACAGGAAGCACTTTGTCGTCCTCCTCTGAAACTTTTCTGGACTACCACCTGTCAGTACGAAAGAGGTTATTTAGCGTCAAAAAAAAATCCCGAATTATTGTGCAGAAAACCACTAAGGAAACAGCTGTCTGCCTTCCTAAAGCCGAAGGACAGATCCTACAGGAGCCAATTCCTTCCCTGAAACGAGTCCAGGAATACTATGAAAATGCATTGGTTTGGATTTGCACAAAAGTCTTGTTTCAGGGTGAAAGGTTACAGGAAAGGTCTTGGTCTGGTATCTTCAAGATTCAGCCTTGGGAAGATAGATGGGAAGTCTCAGGTGGAAGCTGAGCAAGGCCAGAAGGCAAGGGGCTCAGCAGCCAGGCGTGAGAGCCAGCGGTGGCTGCTGTCATGCCAGGACAGAAGCGTATGGAGCTTGCCAAAGAGGCAGACGTAGCTTCTCAGAGAAGACCTTCCCCAGCTTGGCATCTGTGGCCTGTACTCTCTGTTTAGAAGGGAAAAAGGAATACTGTTTTATGATGGGCTGGAGTTTTTGTGCAACTCATTCTTTTATATCCATCTGGGGAATTCCTCATGCAGGGGTCAGGGAGCCAGATGATGCTCTGTTAGTCAGATGGAGAATAGCTCCTGAGAAGTATTGTCGATGAAACTTGGCTGCATCTCAAAACCTCTGGGAAAAGCAGAATCAGCCAGCAGAAAAATAAAGGACAGAGAACTGTGAAGGATTTAAGGGAGCAGTGGCTCTATTGTCATGTAATGTGGAATTGCCAGAATAAAACCTGATTTTCATCATATTTTACAATGCTCTGATTGTATGGAATCTATCAGTGCGACAATAAGTCATGCCTTCACCATGATTATAGCACATCTTGTGTAAGTGACTACATAAGAAGTTAAAATTGCTGTGGCATAGGGATTTATATTACAATAGGCATTTTTGCATAATGTTATGGTGATGCTTCAGCTTTCTCTGACATAAGCATCTTTAGAACATCCTGTCACAGGACTCTGAACTAATACTGCCAGTAGAGGAGGAGAGCAGTGACAAGATGGGAGTAAAAGAGATGCAGAAATAGACAAACCCTTAGCTCCTTAAAGGAGGTAAAAGGAAAATTAAGAAACAACTTAGTGCCATTAAAATTTAGGATTTTATATGTACAAGAGATGTGTAGAAAGGAAAAAGATTAGAATCAAACTTTGCACTTTCAGTCTCGGAGCATGGACACACCTCCTGTCAGGAATGCATTTGCGTTGCTTTTTATTGTCCGTTTTAAAACCAGTAAGGCTTTTAAACACAGAATTCATTAGTTTAATGAGACAATCCTCCAAAGAGTTTCCAGTAGAAAAGACAGATTTCTGCTTTACTCCATATAGTTGGAAGGACAATCCAGGAAACCACAACTTGAGAATATATATCATATTCCCTGAACTGTAGCTAAACTCCCTACTACTGAGTTATTACTGTTGTAACGAACATTTAGATGCAATTAAGGAAATGAGAAATGCATCATAATTATTAGTGCAGCATCTTGCAATACAGGCATGCTTGCAGCTAATGAGGATGGTTGCCAAGCCAAAAATATCAGCAATGTCTGAATGAAAATGAGTTTGATTCCACTCTTTTCTTGTTCTTATCTTGCAAAGAAAGAATGTGACAATTTAATGTTGGAGTCCTAGAAGGAGAAAGGAGAGGAGGGCATTAAAAGGGAAGGAATGCAAGCAGCAGAGTGTCTATTCTCCTCAAGCAGAGAGGAAAAGTGAGCTCCTGGTGTGCTGGAGGGTGGTCACAGATGTGGTGTGGCAGCTGTTGTCCCCTTCCCAAAACAGATCCAAGTTGAACTTGCATTTAATGATAGTTAAAGGTCTGTCCAAACTGCAACAAACTTGGTTTTCACAAAAATAAAATATTACCTCTATTAGTACATAATTTTATATTTCTGTTTTGGGGTGTTAAAATGAGAAAGTAAGCAAAGGAAAGACTAAAGGTATGTGGCTTTATGGAAAAGAGAAAATATAGGAGTATATGAAACCCACCAGGTTTATATATTTATTTTTAGGATAAATATCTATCCTATTCTTTTTCTTTTAAACCCCTTTTGCCCATTCCTGGAAGTGAGGTGATTGTAGATCTGAGGTCAGCCACATGTAAAGGCAGACCTTATTTTCAGCATTTGCAGATGAAGAGCACCATTTCTCAGATCTCTTTCTTTGACTTTGCGCTGAAATGAGAGTATAATGAATCTAGGCCATAGCCATACAGCTTTCAGTGGTCACTTGAGCATAGCTGATCAACGACTTCAAAGCCTTGTACCATTTCTTTCCTCCCCGAAGTCAGCTATTGACAGTAGTAATAGCTGGCAGGATCTGACTGTTCAGAATTACTGGCACCTCACCAAGAAACAGAAAATCTGTTTGGAGTAGATTTGGATGTATTGTAAATGAAGCAAAATATATCATGCTCTAAAGTCAAGGACAACCGTTGGTTCTGCAGAGGGGCCAGATGAGGCAAGGAGGACTTACACAATCACTCCAAATTGTAAACATTCACAGCTAATAAGAGGCCCAGCAGCAGTGAAACGTGAGATTAGCCAGCCAGCAATTATCCCAGTAATAATACAGTATATGTTTCTTCTTTAACTGCTCTTGTGTGGATTACAAATGGATTCTACAGCAGAGCTGGTTAAGCCTGGGAATACTGTACTTATACTCAGTTTAGGAGCCAGCAGGAAAATCTACAGAGACTTCAATTCTCACTGAGGCCCTTGCGCAGCCTTATAGGCGGGAAACAATAGCAACAAAACATTAAAGGCTTAAGAAGAAGAAATAAAACTGGAAAAAAATAATTCATGCTGGATTTTCCCTGTTGAGCTCACTTATTAAGTGGACGACATCCTACATTTCTGTGTCCACCCTAAAATGACATAACAGCTTGCTTCTCCTCAACTATCTTTCACTCTAGCTATCAAACTACTCAAAAACCTGAAAGCTGAGAGTTATATCCTTTGACAGAATATTCAGCAGAAAGGAAAGCCCAATAGGAACAAAACCTAAAAAACCAACTAATTCCTTCTGTGTGTGTGATCTTCATCAAAAATCTTTTATTTCTTTCTGAAACTTTGGTTAATGTTGGATGAAAGGCGTACCCAGCAGTCTAAGATTACTGTCTTTCCTTCACCTTTTCCCCTGTTTTCTCCTCAAAGTGCTCAAATGGTCACAGCAATCCAGGCACCATGTCGATTTGTTTTCGTCTTGCCTGTCTTTACCTGTGAAGAATCTTTTACCTTCTCATTTAGTTTGTATGTTGCCAAGGAACAATTTATCTCCCCTCCAAGCTGTAAAAAGAGAAATAATTTCGTTGATCACTTTGGAACATCTGGCATGGCACTTTAAAAAAAAAAAGTACATGGTCAAAAATGCTAGTATTGACCAGTCAGAAAGTTTTGATTTAATAGCTATCATCTCACATTGCAAAATCCACCTTTTTTTCCTGAAGAAAGTTATGAATCTAAGCAATTTTTTTCTCCCTGTAATCTCTAGAGTTTAAAGGCAGTGGAATTTTGAGCGGGTTTGCCTTTGGATGTAAATATTTTGACAATTTCCTAGTATCATAGTTGGTAGAAATTGCAGCATCTGAATCTGTAATCAATGAGAAGTGCTGAAATCACACACCAAAATGTACAGAAGCCAACAGATGCAGAATACAGATGGAAAGCAATTGGCGCACTGCCTAACACCTTGTACCTATAATTGAGAAGCTATTTTGTCTTTATTTCCTTCTTTTCCTCTTAACAAGATTGTTCTTCCATCTTTGTAAATCACGTATAACCAAGCAGGCAGCAAGGTCCCCTGCAGGTGAGTGCTCAGGCCCTTCTCCGGGGTTTGGCATGGGGACCTGCTGCCTGCTCAGAGCCCAGAGCCACGCAGCGGCTGCCTGCAGCCCTCCATCCTACGGTGGGATGCCCTGACGCACCTGATGAGTAGGCTGCATTTCACCGCTTTATCATATCAGCGTAAACCACCACAATTTTCACGCTTCCATTACCACACCAGCCTACAAAGGATGGTAACAGGTCTCCAAGACTTCAATATTAGCTGCTGTAGTGAAAGAGGTTACCCATGGAGCTAAACCCAAGAGACATGTCTCTCTTCTCTTCCTTGCATACATAATACTATTTCCTTGACACTCTGAGACAGACTAAAATTTGGTTAATTTGTCAGTATTTATTAAATGTACAGGAAGGCACCTGGCTGGAAAGCTTAACAGCAAGAATGGGCTGACTCGGGGCTCTGAGTTTCTTCCCAGAGGACAGAATAATGTTGAATCTGATCTCAATTGTGAAGCTTTTCTGAGAAATGATATATGACTATCCGATTCAGGCAGCCTTAAATACTGGATCCTACCCTGTGAGACCTACCTGCAGGCTGTAATTCTGGTTAGCAATAATGTTTCTCCTTTGCTTTCAAAATACTAAAAATAATAATATTTATAATATAAAAATCAGCTTTACAGTTCTTTAATTCCCTCATTACAGGATCACTGCACATTTTGGAAGTTAAAACTGTGGGAGAAGAAAGATGTCACAATGGTGTATAACCTAAAAACAAAAACAAACCCAAGAAAACTCTGAAGTACATTCAGAAGTGCAAAATCCCTGACACTTAGATGAGCATTTGGGACACAGATTTCCATATTCTGCAGCCAGATCACTCCAGTCTTGGCTGTTTGCTTTCCTTTCAAACTGATGTTTGGTGAATTATTAAATGTAGAATGGTTTTAGGAGTTCTCTGACTGCCTTTCCTTTCCACCCTGATAGACAGGCTCACACATTCCAAAATTTGTTTCCTATGACTCAAATGTATCATTTCTAGAGGAAAAAAAAATTCATAAAGTAATCTCTGAAGTCTAATTGCCAGTGTCAGTTATGACAAAAATGTGCCCATTACTGCCCAAAAACAGGATGGGAAAGAGGGTCTTAAACAATTGAATTATATTGACACAAGAAGCCACTGAAAGTGGCAACTAATTAGCGTGCTGGTACTGCTGTAATGTATTACAGAGCTTTCCCATAATTTAGACAACTTTGGGTCTTTAAAAGATACTTGGACCTTTGCTATTTTGTTTCTTGTAGATTTGAAGTCAAGGGGATAACCACTGACTTACAGAAAGCAGCACTTTGCCAGCGCTGATGTTTTTGAAAAGCTTATCTTTAAAGAGCTGTTGAAGTAATTGGGTAAGCTGTTGGCATGTACTAGGGAAGGGAAACCAAATTGGTTTTTAACACCACCTAATGGGCTGTAATGGACTAGATTTAATTAGAATATCTAAGGAATTGCTGACCAAAACAAAAGGGACAACTTAGTTCTTAAGAAAATAGGTATTTACAGAAAAATAAATGTCAAAAAAATCAAACCCGATGTAAAACCAGCGGAGACCTCTGTGTACTTAAGAAACCCTAAACTTCTGCAGGAAAATGTTTGTTGCACAATGTCACTTTTCTGCCAACATCCAGTACAGAACTGGGATGAAACTTATGATTTATAAGACATAAAGACACTGTGCTCTATATTTTCAGGTAGTAAAGCTGTTATGATCTGCAACTGCAGCACCACAATGCCTGAAAATATGGTCAGAATGCAAACTTTCACTTTGCAGTTCGAATTGTAGAATCATTGAAAGACTTCACAAAGTCTGGATATACTTTTTTTGTTGGGAGAAGCTGAGCGTATACTGGTAGTGCAAATTTTTCTATCATTTGGATCAAAGCAAAATAGGACATCAAAAATCACATCACCTTCCTTTTGTAACCAGAATTGCAGCATTAGATTTTTTTAAAGTGGTTTCTTGGATGGGTTTTTACAGTGATTTGAGACAATAAATGTTTTATTTAAGCTGCTTTGATTTTATCTAAAATCATTGCCAACTTGAGCACAAGATGATATACAAAATCCAAAATTCCTTTCTGAAAATGTTATGCCATTTACCAAATTAGGCACTCCCAATTCTCATCAGCCTTAGAATACAATATTCTGGGAATAGGATCCATCCTGTTATGGTTATCTTGTTTTCTGTAGAATTATTTTTCAACCAGTAACTGGAATATGGTGAACCTACCAGCAATTTTCTTGAAAATAAATGAACTAAATTTTACCATTTTACCTTCCTTAATTTATACCATTTAAATATAGTTTCTCCTGTTGAAAAATAGTCCCATTTAACTAAATTAGCAAATAACCAGAACAACATGAAACACATTAACTATTTCTCCCTGGGCTTCTCAATCCCCTTCCATCCCGTCAGCCTTACTCATTCTTGGAAATTCTGCAATTACCAAGCTTTACACAGAAGATATAAAATGAGTAGCCTCTTCTTCCTCACTCCCTCAGTTTACATTTCTACTTGTCATTTACTGAAAATATTACTTTTCTTTCTACTTCTGGAGGTGAAACAAAGGAAACAAAGATTCAATAAGAAGCTAGAGCTATAATAGCTCCCTACAAAGCTAGCTGGTCTTTATTGCTTGTTCATTTCTTTATTTCTCCACTGTGGTTTATTTTATTTCCCATTGTAAATAAATGCCCAACTGAATGAAAGAGAGTGCTAAAATAGCAATGGGAAAAGAGACAGCCCAAAGAAAATGGAGTCACTCCTACTGGAATATGAGATACAATCTTTAATTTCGTGTATTTTGTGAGGTTATAAGCCAAGAAGGCGAGGGTATTAATTATTCTATAGGCTTCCCATTTTAATACAACAACAAACAATACTTTTATACTTTATTTAATTTTTATCTGCTGTGTGGCAATTTCCAGAAGAGTAATTTTTAACAAGGTCCTACAAAGCCTCTTCATCATAGGCTATCCATACCACACAGTCCTGACCAGCCCATCATTGTACCTGTCTTTGTCTCTTATTCTAGCAGAGGCACCTATGAATTATATTCAAGGAGGACCCAGGGAACTATAGGCCAGTGAGCCTAACCTCTGTGCCTGGGAAGATCATGGAACAGATCCTCCTGGATGACATGTTAGAGTACATGAGGGATGAGTGTGTGATCTGGGACAGCCAGCATGGCTTCACCAAGGGAAGGTCGTGCCTCACCAGTCTGGTGACCTTTTATGATGGAGTGACGGCATCGGTAGATAAAGGGAAGGCAACTGATGTCATCTACCTGGACTTGTGCAAGGCCTTTGACACCCTCCCCCACCACATCCTTATCTCTAAATTGGAGAGATGTGGATTTGACAGGTGGACCATCCAGTGGATAAGAAACCGGTTGAAACAATGTAGACAAACGGTGGTGGTCAATGGCTGTATGTCCAGGTGAAGGCTGGTAACAAGCGATGTCCCCCAGGGGTCTGTCTTGGGACCAGTGCTCTTTAACATCTTTATCAATGACATCGATAATGGAATTGAGTGCACCCTCAGCAAGTTTGTGGATAACACCAAGCTGAGTGGTGTGGTTGACACAACAGAAGGAAAGGAAGCCATCCAGTGGGATCTTGACAGACCAAAAGGTGGGTCCAGGTGAACCTAATGAGGTTCAACACAGCAAAACGTAAGTTCTTGCACTTGGGCTGGAGGAATCCCAGACATATACACAGACTGGGAGAAGAGCTCCTGGATAGAAGACCTACTGAGAAGGACCTGGGGGTTCAGGTGGGTTAAAAAACTTAGCATGAGTCAGCAGTGTGTGCTTGCAACTCAGAATGCCAATGGTATCTTGGGATCCATCAGAAGAGGGGTGGCCAGGAGGGACAGGGAGGTGATTGTCCCTCTCTGCCCTCACAATGCCCCATCTTGAGTACTGTGTCCACATCTGGGGGTCTCAGTACGAGAAAGATGTGGAACTGTTGGAGAGGGTTCAGAGGAGGGCCATGAGGATGATTAGAGCACTGAAGCATCTCCCCTATGAAGAGAGGCTGAGGGAGCTGGGCTGGTTCAGCCTAGAGAAGAGAAAGTTGCGTGGGGGACCTCATTGCAGTCTTCCAGTACCTGAAGGAAGCAGAGAAACAGGAGGGGAATCAGCTTTTTAAAAGTGTAGATAATGGCAGAACAAGGGGGAATGGATTAAAGCTAAAGGAAGGAAGGTTTAGATTAGATATTAGGGGGAAGTTCTTTACAGAGAGTGGTAAGGTGCTGGAACAAGCTGCCTAGAGAGGTGGTGGATGCCCAGTCCCTGGAGGTGTTTAAGGCCAGGTTGGATGGGGCCCTGAGCAACCTTGTGTAGCTCCAGGCCTGGAGCTTGGTGTCCCTGCCTGTGGCAGGGGGTTGGAACTCCATGATCCTTGGGGTCCCTTCCAACCCAGACCATTCTATGATTTTATGATTCTGTATTAGTCTGGGTATGAAATTCTTTTTGAACAGGTTCTCAGTGGGATTTTGATCCAACGAATGGCTTTAGAAACCCCTCCTCTGATTACTTTTGGAAAGTAGTTATAATGCATGTTTTTTTTTCTGAATGATATTCTTTCCCATTTTCTGTTCATGGGCACTTCTCTTTAAAGTTCATATTCTTCATGTAGAGATAAAGTTGTTTACTGATTATTCTCATCTAACAAATCTGTAAATATTTGTACAAAGTCGTGCTTACCATGTAGGGTACATTTTTTTTCAGTGCTTTAAGATGTCATATTACTCATGAACCAACCTATGACGCGCAACTGTTCTTTCTGTGCACCACCCACATCACACATTTCAATTACATCATTTACATCCCCTCTTTTGTTCATATTTTGACTATTACTTCATTTAGTTATTATGGAAATAGTTGTGTAACTGGCATATTACTGACACCACCAAAAGGCACAATTCAATTTATTTGTCTCATGTTTTGAAATGCAGGAAACTCACTAATTATGATCCTTTTCTTCCATCTGTAAATGGAGTCATTCTCATTGAAGTGCTCTATATGTTCTCACCTACTTTGCAGTGAGACTGAATAAAAGCAAACTCAAAGAAAAATGCTACTTCTCAAAATTATGTTCAAGTTTATTTGCTGCAACCTCAGATAAAGTAATTAAAAGATATTCAGTATAAATGTATAAGAATTTTTGTTGGGTTTGTTGTCTTTTGTTGGGTTTTTTGGTTGTTTGTTCTCTATTCTGCATTTCTTTCTAAATGGATAGTGGTTGGCAGTAGTTGAGACCAGTATTTGGGGTGATGGTAGTAAATGCTATTATGTCATCATTCTGACAAAAACATATATCTCTGCTTATTAACTATCTCCCATGTTTGAAGTATTCCTTTACTGCATTTTTCTTTCATTGTATGAATTTTTTTCACCAAAGAAGGGACAATACCTGGTCATTTCTCCAATGACCTAGATTGGAAGCAGTGTTTCCATTTCTCATTCTAATGTGAAGTGTGCAAAGTAACTAGTGAAATCAATAAAAATAATCAATACATGAATCAAAAATCAAGGTTTTGCAGATAAGAGAATGAATCCCCAAAAGCTGCATACTCATATCACCAACGGTATTTATTGAGGTAATACATTTCAAAATGCATTCTATTAAAAGCAAAGCATTTAAAATGGAGTTACATATTGATCCAAAAAGAATGAATCTTGTTCTAAATGGTTCTGGCTTTCATTTTGAATTTCTTGCTTTGTATTCCCTAATGCAACAGAAAGTCAAGCCCAGCAGTACTTATTCCCTGACTGACTTGAAATTTATGACAATGGTTAAAAACTTGAAAGGATTGCAGCCTGACACCTCCTATATCTATCATTTCACAATCCCACCAAATAGACCTGCAAGCAATGACTGAATTTCCATTCCAGAAAATGTTTCTAGAAGCTGTAAAAACAGAGATTTCCTGCCTTGCATTTTTAGCCAGAATTTAAGGATAGAAAAAACCAGTCAGGTGATCTAGCTTGAGCTCTATCAAGAGAATTATATTTCACCCAAGACTGAAGTTTCAGTGCTGTTCCTTGTACTTTTGATAGACTGCAAAATCCTTTTTGGATGTGGCCTCAGTCATATTTTCTCTCTCTACGTTTATGCTGCATTAGAAATCTAAAGTGCAGTGACAGACATGCCTTCTCTAGCAACTCTGAAAGCAGTGATTCTGATGCATCTCACATATCACTTCAAAAAGAACTTGTATGCCTGCAGGAAGTGTGTACAATTGGCAGGTCTGTCGCAGGATAGAGATGGTAATAGAGAAAAGGTGAGTTTAATGAATGAATCCCTGGATACACAACAATGTAGAAACAAAAGAAAACTCCCTGCCAGTCTGACCCAGGAAAATTCCTTTTCTGGATCATAATCAGAACCTTCATCTGAGCATTTGACCCAGATGATGTATATTATGTTAGATCTTACTGTACATTAGTCCTCCTTTGACTACTCACCTTGAAGATGGTAGAATGAAACAAAGTATAAAATATTTACCTATCTGTATATTCTCAGAAAAACAAACAAACAAAAACCAAACCAAGAAACTAACAAAAGAACCCCAGCTTCCCATATGGAAGTATCTGTCTGATGCCCTAAAAAAGGACTGTGGGAGAGTTATGAGTGTGCTAAGGGAGCTTAGTTCCTTCCAGGTCCTATTAAGGAACAGAAATGTGCCAGACCTGCCATACAGAATCTATGGTTAGAAGGAACTTGTTGGCCTTACAGTTTGACATAGACTGAAGGACTTATTGATTTGACTAAATAATGTGTTTAAATGGATTATTCTTGTTTTAGTACTTCAGTTTATGGTAAATCTTACCGTCAGTCCTAAAAAATTATTCCATACTTGCCTGAGAGACATGCCTCAAAACTAAGAAGTATCAATGTTACAGTTTGGGTTTATTTTTAATTTTGTCTTCTATTGACAGAAGCTCCTAAATCCTAGTCAGTGAGCCTAGAATCTCTACATCTACCAGTTTTCAATTATCTTTCTCATATACAGCCACAAACCTTATGAATTTCACATTCTTTTTCTGTAAGCTAAATCACTCATCACGCTTCCTGTGTCTCATGGGGGCTGCTTTACACCTTCTGTCACTTTTTGAAGCTGTATTTCCATATTGTCCCTGAACTAGGAAAAACCAGCTCGTGGTCCTGTTACAGTTTTGGTCTGTCCAAAACCACATATATAGACTATACACACTTCAGGACCTTATGGTAGAATCAGCAGGTTTTAGCATCCTTGTGTACAGTAATTGTTCTGGTTCCCTTTTCAGTCCTTGACAGCTTCAAGGAGTCACATACACATACAATTTTCAAAATTACAAGGAGTCAAGTATACACATACAATTTTCATATGTGTTTGCCCTTCAGAAGTTCCTACCTGTCTCCACTTACTATGAACCAAGCTGACCAGCTAAAGCTTGATCCCTGAGATTTAGATTACTTGGGTTAATTAGATAAATTCTGTCATTTTCAGTTCTTCTTCTTTACAGAAATGAAAAGGTATCATTAGCTTTTAATGCCACAGAAATATGTAAAGTGATCATGTTGAGGTGTCTAAGCTCTTTGACGACTTTCTGCTTTACAAAAAGGACACAACCTCTTACTCTAATCCATGTTCTTGGTTTCCCAGGACATTGTCTTGGAGGTTGCTGGATTGAAACAGCATTAAAATGTCTGGATTTGATTTGTGACTCAGACCATTTGAAAAATAAGGATATTATTTCCAGTTGCCAGCCCACCAGCTCCTGGATTTGTCTATAAATCTACCAGAAACTATTGCTTGTTACGAGCATTTTTAGCATCCTTGGGGTAAGGCCTGTCTCCTGGGCAGATTGTTATTATGGAGTCAAACCGCTAAGGATCTCCAAGGCTGACCAATTCCTGCTTATTTATCAAGGAAACCAAAATAACTGGAAAACCCTGGCAATTCTGAACAATAAGCACGGTAAGGTCACTGCAAAGTTGTGGCCTTTAGATGCCTACACCATGTAGCTTATTAGGAAGGTGACAGGAAGAGGGACACAGTGCTGCTCACCTCTTTCTTTTCTCTACTTGAAAAAAGGAGTTCTCAGCATACTTAGATTATTTTTCTCACTTCCAAGCAATAACATCTTAACATTTCTATGGCGCTCCATTAACGGTAGCCTCATTAGAACTTGCCTCAAATAAAACCAGATCACTGCACTGAGACACAATTAGCCTAGAGAGAAACCCGACAAATGAATGTAATACTTCTGTTGTTGTCACATTACCGAAGTAAGCCATTATTTCCCCTTGAAATTTTACCTCTTTAGCCTTTACAATGTAGTTAACAGTTTTGCACTAGCAGAGAGCTCACCTTCATGCCCATATATGTATTTTCCAACATTTTTCTTACTGTCTGTTGCTGTCTTTGCAATAGCTTGTCTGTAGCTGTAAGATCTGTTTAACATTTATGATTCATTCTTAGCCTTTCTTAATACCAAATTGCCAACAATCTGCACTTTAGTGAATAATACACTTGATTCAGTTTTACTCAGACGTCAGTGCCTGATAAAATGCCATCTCTTCTTGTTAGTGTTTGACACTTCAGTTTTACTAGGGTTCACCCCACAAGAAGAAAGTAATTCAAAGAATGAATTTCTTAGTACAGAGAGAGATCTCCTAGAGGGGAAACCACTCATCTGGCAGTGACAAAACTACTCATTATCTATACCAGAGGTTCACTAGAGGAAGAAGAAGAATATTCACATCTTAAATTGCACTACCATCTATGTTACATAGTATAATGGTTGTTTTGAAGAATTACTCTGTCACCGGCCTATCACCACAGCAATATATTCCAAGAATGAAGGAGTGCTGAAAGTTTGAAAGAAGTTCAGCTTCCAAACGGGAAGGTCTGAAATCCAGAGCAGGAGATTTCAATGTTTTCCAATTTAACTGGCTCCCTAAAAGATTACCAATGAAGATTCAAACTCCGTTACAAATTTCTGAGATGTTTGTAGCTGTAAGCAGATATCAAACTGACTGCCATCACTATCTTTCATGGATCTTTCAGAACTGATCTAGAGCTGGCCTGGTTGGACAGACTACACTTTGAAAGAACCTGGTGTAGAGTAGATCAGTCTGCCATCCATAATGGGGACCTCTGGATTCTGCATTCCACAGTACACACACTTACTTACAACAATGAAACAAATTCCCTAAAAAGACAAGTTCTTGGCAAGCAGATAGTAGGAAAGGCTAATGATGAACCATAAATATTAAGCAGATCTTACATCTACTTAGTACAGAGACATTACCTAGGATCCTAGAGCAGTGTAGTCACATTCAGACAGCTTTCTGCCATAGTTAATTATCCTGGACATTTTTCTGCACAGCTAATTAGCCTGAGTGAAGCACCATGGTTATGCTCTTTGTTTGAAGCCAATGATACCTCCATATTGTATGGATCTGGCATCTCTTATTCAGGACTTCACTTTTTCAGAAAGTCATGTGATAAAGCCACACATCTGAATACTAAAATAAGATTATTTTTTCTGCATTTATCATGTATGTGCTCTCTTGCAGGTCCAGTTTCATTCTAAGTCCTAATACAGCAAGGCTGTCCTGAAGCATGGATAACTGTCTGCCTCTTTAACTAAGTCCGTGTTTTAAAATACATTGTAGCTATAGAAGTTAATTTTCTTTATACATGGCTAATTCTTTTGTGAACTTAATCAATCCTTTGCATACAATGATTTGCAAATCCTTTGCATACAATGGCCATGAGTCCCGTGAGCTAAAGATGTAATTTGTGAAAGGAATTCTATCTGTGCATTTTGAACAACCTTTCACTCTTATGCCTGTTTCATGCTTACAAGAAAAGTTAAGTGGAATCTCATTTGACTATATCCCCCCTTCTCTTCTTGTAGAGATACATTTGTAACTGTAGTGTTTCTATCCCTTGTGATTTTAAAATGATACTTGTGGTGTTTCCTTCCTTATTTTTAACTTTCATGGGTTATAGGATCATTTGAAAAACTTCAGATTTGTACATTCTGGTTGTGGAAAAATCTTTGCAAATAGGACTTGGGTGTACTCTAAATAAAACTGATGCTTCTCTCTTCTGTAATCACCTCAGTAAATTTTATGGTTTTTAATTCAGTCTTAAAAGGAGGAGGAATGCTGCCTCTGTCTATACTAACCAAACTTGATCTCTTCACACTTGTGGTATGAAGGAATTTCTTTGTGTTTCTTCTCTCTTTGTTATCCCTCTTTGAACACATTCAGTTTCTGCTATAACCACACTTAGTCAATGTTCAAAAACAAAAAATAAAGGACTAATGCAAAATTCACACTGCATTGCTAATTTTCCTTTGGGTAATATCGTTGTAACATATATATTTGTGTGTCATCGGTGTCTTGCCATCATTTTATATTTCACTGAGATACTGCCTGAAGGTTTTATGAAAATGCATACAGTCTCTATTATGAGGAGGAAGAGAAAGTATTTGATGTATTCCACCATGGAAGAGAATTAATGAGCAGGGTCAGAGACATAGTAAATGCATGACCCAGCTGGAAGCAACTGTCGGTGCCAACCAAGTTTCCTCATCTAATCATTGACAAATCCTAGCATGTCAGTGAAATGGGATGAAAAGGGAAAGAAGGACAGACAAAGCAGCGCAACCTAAATGAATCTCTGGACCAAATCCTGTATAAAGCAACTAGAGTCTCTGAGTGTGAAATGTGATGGGCAGGTATGTCTAATAGTTAACTGAGTTACAAGTACAAAATACCTTGGGACCTTAAGTTTTTCTGGACATTCTTCTAAAGCAAGGGGAAACTGAGGTTACCTTTGACTTCAGATGTATAAAATAAGAGGTAGTTCTTCTTTAGGGGGAAGTTCTACCTTCTGATTGCTTTATGCGTGCTCCCACAGAGCAGCCTCAGTGTGTGTCCTGCCTCTTAGATGAAGCATGGGGGAATGCTACAAGTTTAATTTTGGCTATATCCATAGAAGCTTTGCAAGTGAGTTTCTTCTGCAGTGATTACAGGAGATGCACTGTTATAAAATGGAATTTTGTGGAAATAATTTGCTTGCCAAATCACTTAGATTATTCTACAGGACAATGTATTAGATATATGCTAATAAACAACTGAAAAACATGCAGTTCAAAGGTTTCCAGATGTGACTTTATCAAAACTTAAATGGATAGGAGTTTGCTATCAAGAGTTTTTAAAAAATGTATAATGCTCCATAAAAATATCAAAATAGCCAAATATATGGGCTAAATCTGTATATTCAAAGTTTAAAATTAGACATCAATATTACCAGAGTCACAGAGTTAGTAACTGTTTATTGGTCAGAAGAAAGAAAAGAAAAGATAATAGGAAATCACGCAAACTTAATTTGGACCTGATTTGCCAAGACTGGTTATGCAACAGCTGTGCTATTAGGCCTAATCATACATTTTGGAAGGTGGCATTTTGGATAATAGTGGGATGATGTAATTCAAGATAGTCAAAGCTTATAGAAGATTATGGCTGTGGATTGTTATGTGATGTTTACTTAAACTGCTTTTTTTCCATTGCTTAAGGATCTTCTGACTTTAACAAAAGTAAATCACAGACAACAGGTCATGAATCTGCGCTTTTCTGAGACAGGGTCTAAAAGCACAGAAAAGCATCAAATTATAAGGAAACAGCCACCTGAGGATATTAAGCTGTTGCAATTTTTGCCTTTTTTATATGTTACTCAGGCATTTCCTACAACTGATTCACTGTGTAGCTTCTTAACATCTATGATCTTTAATATTAACTTCTGTAATAAACCAAGAGACCCTGCAAGACTACAAAATAATGATAGACTAGATTCTCAAAGAACAATGCAATTAGGAACATGATCTTAGGTCCTTATTCAAAATCTGTGGAAATCCCCAGGAAAACTCACTCAAATGTAGCGAGTCTTGGATCAAACCTTTAAACATTGCAAGACCGTAAGTCAGAGATTCTCTGATAGTGCTGGAGCATGGGTACCTTTGAAGTTTTCTTTTAGACACTGAAGATGCTAATTTTGTTGTAGGGATGGAAAGTCTTTTTTTCTCCTTGACTGCTCTCATTCTCAAATAAAACAACTGAATCAATACAAATATTGGCTGCTTTCAGGATTAGTTTTCATGATGCTCTTTGAACAGAAACAATGAGTGCATGAGCATAAAGGAGCTTGTTCAAAAGATATTTGAAAGTCTGCCAAACAGCTCTTTCTACAGCTGTATTGCCCATTTGAGATGGGTTGAGCTCAGGTTGTGGAACTCTCTGTGGACCCTCCTCAAGCCTGCTAGAGACTTGCAAGACACGATTTGTTCTGACCTGATGTTTAACACTGAATACTGATTTGAAACATGGCAAGAACAATAGAAAACAAAACCTAAAGGCATCTTTTTTACAGTTCACTTTTCTCTCATCTCACAGCTCTGATATCATTGCCAAACAGTAGATATACTGTATTTGTCTGACATTTTGGACCATCTTTCTGGGGCAAATGGAATTGCATCGTGTTTTTAAAAAAGCCCATAAAAGGAACCTGATTTGTCCTCCCTTATTTCAGATATTTACAATGTAGATGGACTTTTAGTTACGTTATTCACTCTCAATTTATTTTAGGAGGGAGAGAAATGGTCTCTTCTAGGATTCATTTGATCTCATTAGGGGCAAAAGAATCACACCTGTCAGGGGCCATTTTTCTTAATTGACAGTAAGAAGATGTACATCAGCAGCTCTGATTTAGATACCCTTACTGACGAGATTAAAGTTGTGTGAGATGACTCACTGTGTGTGAATTGTTGTCAACAGAGCATTTTACTCATAACATAAATGAACAATGGGCTGCCCAAGTTCTGAACTGAGGTTTGCTTGCTCGCTCCATGTATATCACCTACAAAGCAAGCAAAGATGATCTAAGTAATAGAAGTACTTACCTACCACTGCCACACATAATTTAGCTGCATATAGTCGTGACTTTTCAGCTCCTCCCAGTAACTCTTATATACGCTCCTGTTTCTTTCCAGTTATGTTCAAAATGAAGTAATCAGTCTGGGGGTATGAGGAAGGCACAAATGAAGCAAACTGTACTGGGCCAAGACCTGCTTTTTCAGTTTACTTTTCTTTTTTAATACCTGAGTAACCAGAAACAATTTAGGAACTGGTTAGGTGCTGATGCAGCATTGACCTTGTAGGAGAAGGTGTCTTCTGTATCCAGAGAAACGCAAATTGCTTTCTGAAACAATAATCCAACCGCCTCTATTTTGTGTTACTGGAAGTGATACAATATCTTCACACACTATGAGGGAATGACAGGAAAGGTTTTTTTCAGAATAGGTGGATGCTTCAGGCCTGCATGGAGTTATGCAAGTGGGGTCTAAATAGCTCCAGAAGACAGGGTTAATTGAAAAGGCTATGTTTTTTCTGTATCTAAATAATATCCCTGCAAACCCTTTCTTGGCAAAGTGTCTTCCTTCAAATACCCATTGAGGGAAGACAACAGTTCTGAGATTCTATTTCTTTTAGTTTCCCAATCCGCAGTGATAAACATGCACATTAATATCTTAATTATTACTTGTTTATTTGTGATAAGTTCACTGCTGAAAAGGAAATCCCACACAAGCTGTGACTGAAAAAAAAAAGACAATTAACATAAACCAAGAAATAAAACACTGTAGAAAAGTTGAACAATTAATCAGCACCAGGCTTTATAGTACCATGCATGCACTAATGCATTGCTTTTGGCAACACAACAGCTGTTCTTTTATCCATTTGTAACTTCCTCAAGAAATTCTTTACTCATGATAAATTGTAACACATTTGGCCTGCCTGCACAGCAGCATGAACAAATGCAACTACCTAGAGTTATGTCAGATTTTGCGAACACTCTCTGGGAAAGTGACCTCTAGGCAAGCCTGCGTGAGTAAGGGGCCACATCCCCCAGTAAACTGTGCAGCGGGCCAGTGCTTGGGACACCAATGGTTGCAGCAACATCTGGATTGCATTAAGCCTCTGTGGCCTAAGCCTTTTTATTATTATCAAATACTCAATGGAAGAGCAAGAAGTCAGTACTTCTGGCTTCAGTAGAGCCCATAAAAATGCTCTTTGAGATTCTGCTCATTGTGCTTCCATTCCTATTATTATAGAAACCAGTGGAAGATTATTTACTAACCAGTTTTATTTACTAACTAACCAGATTATTTACTACTGAGTTTTCAAGGGTTGTCCAGAGAGGTCCTGTCCTTTCTCCTCTTCAGTGTTTCCAAGTGTCTTGCCTAACAGATGGTTCCAGACTTCACTGTGAATCATATATTTTACGGAAATGCTGATGCAGATACCTTCAACAGTAAAACTCCATCATATGCTCTGCTGTTCTGACCTTAAAAAGGAGCTTTAAACTTAAAAAGGATCACACATGTAGGAAAATACTCATAACTGATACTAACTGAAATTGGGAACTGTCAGAACTTTAGGTCTTAAGTTCCCCATTACCTGTTGTATTCAGTGTGAAAAATAAACCTTAAAGGTACAGCTAAAGAATTAATTCTGTTTTAAGGAAATGTGTTAACCAAAGCTATTTGGACTGCAAGGAGGCAACTGAAGTAGGCATTGGCAGCCATGAAGAAAAGTTGAAGATGAATTAATAATCCAAAGCGGGAAAGGATCGACAATGGTAACAGCAGACTGTTGAAATAAAAGTGAAAAAGATAATGTGGTTGGCAGATGAAAGGAAAGTAGGAAGACTACAGAGAGATAAGAAGAGTACTGCCAAAAAATAGACAGCATAAGCTCACAGCAGAGTATTCGTTCTGCTGTATAATTATGTTCTTACAATATTTTGATGTAACATTTTTAAATGTAATTTAACCCCCAACATTTTACAACTTGATTAATACCTTCAAGATGATGGTGCTTTTAAGAACACAAAGTGGATATCAGTCTCCTCCTTGTTTTCTTTCATTGAGCAAAGTTAAGAGTTTACATAGGTTCCAAAAAATGACCAGATAAATTAATAGAACAAGAGTCCATCAGTGACAATTTCTTACAAAGACACTACCTTTTGTGAAGAATACTCTTGGCTTTGGACCAGTGGAAGCTAGGAGACTATTCTAGATGTGCATCACAACCTGAAAGAGTTTTCTTCAAGGACACTTTCCTTAGCTTGTTTTAAGAAACTAGACCTTTGGTTTTTCTGATGTAAATAATTTTAATTGAATTGTCAATCTGTAGGCTGAGATCAAGCAAAGCACTTGGGCATCAACTTAACTTCAGGCACAAAGATTTCCTATTTATTTTGTTGGGACTGTTCAAATATTTGAACACATGCTTAAGTTCATTCTCATACTGTTACGATAATGTGGCAGCTGTCACAACAAAGGCAGTCTCACATTTTAGAAACATAATGCTTTTACTAAGTCATGTTCTTGAGGAGGGCGAACATACAAGAAAAAATCCATGGTACTAGTTCATGAAATGGCATTTTGCATGCTTTACTTAACTGAAATAATTAATAGATAATATTTATGTAATTATTTAACCGATTTCAGATTCCAGCTGGCATCTTTTAAATATTACATAACTATTCATTTAGTGTAAAATATGGTAAATTATATCACAAGATGCTTTAAAATCTAAGCCAATCTGCTTAATGTTTATATAATTATCTCTAAAATATCACGTGCTGTATGAATTTCAATATTTTCTCATAAGATACCAATGCACTGCAATAAGATAACTACCTGCTGATGGCATGTGACAAATTAACACACTGATGTCTTCTATAATTAGTAAAAACCTATACAAGTTTACATAGCCTTTTCATAGCAACCATTGGGAATATATTTATTCTTAAATTTGGTTTATTCTATATATGAACATTGAATTATTAACTACAGAGCTTGAGCTCTTTAGCACTTCAAGAAGATGAATGGTGGGATTTGAAGACAGTCGACTTTGGTTTGAGTCATTTCTTACTGAAATTGACTGTACAGCTCCCATCAATTCTTGAAGCTACAAATTTACATGTATTCAAAGTGCGTTTAGACAAATACCAGGAAGATAATTCTATTTGTGGGCTATGAAACACTATGTCTTTGTCTGCAGTAGTAAACTAGAGCAGATAGATGGAGCTCAGGTTTGAGTAACAGGATCAGACAGACAGCACTCTTGGCAATGCCTGGGCACAGTGCAATAATTGACACGGAGAAGATGTGTTTCCATCAAGCAGTGTGGAAGCTGCCCTCCTGCTCGGGAGGGAGAGAAAGCCCAGCTTTATGGACATGTGCCGTCAACTGGCATGCAGACTCGACAACTGTGAACAAGCGCTAATGTAGCCAAAGATACCACCCCTTACTCAGGCCAGCTTTGAGCAGGAAACAACCGAAGACTGGGAGAGTATGTGGGGAGTATAACTTACTCTGCTCATTCTTTGCTTTTAGCTGTGGTTGTTCCAGCAGTATCCTAGGGCTGGGTCAATATTTCAAACGAGACCGATGGTGGTGCAGTTTAACAGTGCTGTTCATTGTGCCTTTTTTCAGAGCAGGGCAGACACAAATCCAGTACCTGGAGATATCAGATATTTTGCAGCCTCTGTGGGAGCAATCCACACTCCTCAGAGCTGTGCTGGTGGGAGGAACTGAGCAGAGATAGGAGGGTCAAAGGTATGATAAGATCATGATATGCCCATGCAGTGTGGCTGTACCTGGAGGTTCTTGAACTGGAAATGTGTCTCCCCAAAGCCTTTGCTAAGCTTTCATTCAACTCTGGACTGAGGGTCATAGGTGTGAGATATTCCCTTGAGGCTAAATTCTCTGAGGGTAAAGCTGAGATAGGAGATTGTAAAGTTGTTGTGCACTTAGCTCCAGAAGTATTTTCCAGTTCCTATGCTAGAATCAATAAGAGATTCAAATTTTCCCTGACGACTCCATCCACCTTTATGGAAAAGTCATTTTCAAACACAGCCAAGTCAGGCATGCTAAGCAAGACATTATTTCCTATCTATTCCCACACCAGATATAGGGCCTTTTGCTCATACACAGTCTGTGGGCATTCTTTAGCTTCCTGAATTAAAGAAAAAAAATCTATTCAAATAACAGGAAAGGAAATAATGTATTAGTCATTTTCAAAAGATATAGAGAAAGCAATATTTTTTCATTACTTCTTTTCTTTCCAATAAGTAAAATAGATTATTGCATCAATTGGCATATATTCATTATCTGTACATTCCTAAATTGGTTTGTATTAATCTGCATTGTTTGTTTTTCCACTGCTCATGCATCATGGAACCAAATGTCTTCTGAACGCTGCCAGCAAATTTTGGTTCATGTTACTGCTCTCTAATGGTTCAGTACAAGAGGTCAGTAGTGGAAAGACAAGTAGACCAATACATTGCTAATACAAAGTTGAGATCTCTTTGTTTTTATTTAAAGAGATATTTTTTTGGTTAAGTTTAGAAGAATGTTTCAAGCACCACTTTGTTTACTTGAAACTTTTTTAACCAAATGTATGGCATGTACTTATTGATTGGCAATTATTGTTCTTTCTGGTCATCATGGAAAAAAGCGCCTTCCACCAATGTCATCACATGTTCTATTGCATTTTTTTCTAAGGCTATACTCTCCGTGCTAAAGGATAGTTCCCCCACTATCAGAACAATATGAGTTATACCCTCACTTCTGTGTGACTTTTCACATAATTTTTAAGCTATCTGTAATGATGTATTAATTATATAAGAGCACAGACTTTCTTCTTATGAGTTATTTGAAAAGAAACACTGCTCAAATTTATCTGAACACAGATAGAATAAATGTACTGTGGCTGAAAGTGTTACTTAATGGCTTGTGTTACTGAATCCTTTTAGGTAGGGGGAGGAATCTTCCACAGCTCTGCCTTAACCTTGTGTAGCATTAATGTCTCCCACCTCATTCAGAAAAGCTCCTAAGCATTGGTGTAACTTTCCATTTGTGACTAGCTCTGTTGCATTATATAAAGTAAAGCATGCAGTCACAATAATCAGTGAGAAGGAATGGATTTAAACACGTTCTGAAGATGTGATGTGAGTTATACATTAACTAATTAGTAGAGGAGAGCATCCATCAGTGAGTACATACAACTTTTGCTTTCTACATCACTTTTGCTGATGATGCAGTATATATTAAAATGTTTCCTAATGCTTTCTGAGTGATTTTGGTTTCTTTGTTTTGTGAGTTGCTTTGTTGTGAGGGTTTTGCTGGTTTGTTTTGTAGGAATGTGTTTTTTGTGAATTTTCTTCCGCAATATTCACCCATCTTTGCTAAAGTTCTACATTAGTAATATAAATAGCATGAGCATCACATTTTGAATCAGGACTAGAGATGCAAAAAGGCAGCCTTTATCTCCAGTGGAAGGAGATTATTTCGTCATACTACTGCTATTTCAAGGACTGCACAACTGATAATGAACAGAGAGAGCCCTATAATCAGATGTTTGTATTAGATTGTTCATCATGGAACAAATATATTGGTTAGAAAATCACAAATCTGTATTTGTTTCGGTAGAGTTGAAATCATTAGAGTTATCAAACTGAGAGTTGCTTATGCATTTCTTTAAGCCTGTTGAAGGTATCCAAGCATAATACCATGAAATTGCATATTCTCCTTAATGAAATTCAGAGCCC
Source organism: Hypotaenidia okinawae (assembly GCA_027925045.1). Lineage (NCBI taxonomy): Eukaryota > Metazoa > Chordata > Aves > Gruiformes > Rallidae > Hypotaenidia > Hypotaenidia okinawae. The sequence continues at coordinate 16,728,481 of BSDF01000001.1, read as the reverse complement.
TTTCACATCTGATGTAAACAATAGTAAAAGTAAATAACTTAATTAATTTGCTATTGTTGCTTTGATCATTTTGTCTGAAGAGGTAAGCTAAAAATGGGTGGAGAAGAGTAGGCATATGGGTGTGGAGAAACATGGGGTCATGTGAGTGAAATGGTGACTGTGTTCTTAATAAAATTCAGGGCTGTTCAATTGCAATGGGCTCTTTGCCAATTACTATGAAAAGTAGAATTGGCTGAAAACCAGTACCAATTAGTGAAAGATGATGAGGATTAAAAGGTACCCTGAGATTCAATGCAGAATGTACTTGTCTACACATTTTTGTGAAAAATTCTGAGACAGATTTCAGTTTAAGTCCTCTAAAGCCAACTGTACGCTGTATTTAATGTCAGAAAAAAAGGTTCAGGTTTTTAATTTGTCTTATTTAGGGTAAAGACTTAATTTTAGAATCTCTTAAAAATTATATACCTACGTGTATTCCCATTATACAGCATAGTTCTTTCACTCCTTGGTCCAATAACTAAATGAAATTGCTTTACTTCATGAAATTAATATTATCGTATTTTCATTCAATTTGTTATTTGTCCAATAAATAACATCAGTTATCCTAGGGAGATGTTGCAACATCTTAGAATGCCAATGTGTCCTGAGGTATTCCTCTTTGTTCTTAGCCTCCCATTTTTCCCCTCTAGAAAATAAGGACTGAGTTGAGCAGATCTCCACTCCTGTAGTGAAAGAGTTGCATTTTGCTTGGAGATTTTTCTTGCATCCAATTGGCTTAAGCGAACTAATGACAAGATCACCTAAGCCCTAGACTTATCTGAATACTGGAACAAGGGAAGTATTCTTAACTGTTCATTTCTCTAGTTCAACTCAATAGATTTTATAGGAAAGGAAGGGAAAAGTTATGTTGTAATCTAGGGATTGTCTCTATTCTTTTTGTTAAAAAAAACCCTGAACTAAAAAAACCTTTTCTCTATTTTTTTCCTTTTTTGGTAGGGCTTTGGCTTTACTTCTGAGATTTGTTTAATCTGAAGTTCAACACAATCACAACTTTCTTTAAACACGCACATAGCTTTAAGTCTTTTAAAGTAGAGATTATTTAAATGGAGCCTAGCACTAAAACAAAGTTTATAACTCAAGTATCTGCTATTAATATACATCAACTTAAGATGGATAGAACCAGTTAAGAAAATATGAGAGATCTCGATTTTGGATCTAAAGTCAGGTCAGTCATTTTGATCACTCTGCACATCATCTTCAAGATTTCTTGAATGTTGTCATTTCTGTAAGTACTCTGCAGGTGTCAATATATACTTCAGAGAAGATAGTACATTGCAAATTGGCTGCAGGTTTAATACTGGCTGCAACTGCCATATTTTACATAGCTGTAAAAACAGAATCTCTCCTGTGCCTGGAATAGTTGCATTTAAAATAGACAGGAGTAGAGGCTGTCAGATACACATTAAAATTTCCTCAACACTTTGGAGAGTAAGTTTTGGCGGCCTGTTTTCAAACTATTTCTAGTTTATTTTTTTAAACTCAAAATATTTGCAAATGCACAGTGCTCAGCCAGCTTTCCCCTAAGAAAATTTCTTGATTTTTTTTTTTTAGAGCCCTATTCCTATATGATTATCACATAGCTTTACTGACTAACAGAAGAACGCAGAGATGGCCAACATAATTTGTGACTCGCGCCATTTGCGATAGCCTTTGCTTTCTGTAAACAGCCAGGTAATAGGCACAGTCAGTCTCAATGAAAAGCTGTATCAAGGTCCCCAGTCCCTAGCACCCACTGAAAATCCCTATATTTTCAGTTAGGAGATCCTAAAGCAGATTCTGAGAAGGTGTAACTCCTGATCCATAAAAAGTTACTGATAGAGAAATAAGGCATGTCATCTGAAGACCTGCAGAAAATGTCAGGGTTTCACGGTAGATACAGGACTGCACTGGCCATCTTTGTCCTCCAACTTACTCCGTGTGTGCATCTTGTGACCTGCAGTTCCTTGCTCTGTGATTAGAACTCACTTCAGCAAAACCAGAAAGCTTGACAGAGTGCTTTAAGTGTTTTACATATGGGTAAATACAAAGATTGTGCTAGGACAACAGAAATCATTATACACATAAATGGAGTGACAGGAAACACCTTTCTCCTAATTTATTTCCAAGGCCTTGGTAAATGAGACATGAAACTCTATAGGAGGTCATCACCTTGCAGGTATTCCAATGGAAAAATCTCTCCCATGCAAAATGCTAACAGAAATATATTCTTTTATGCTTTTCCGGATTCATACAAGGACTTCTGACTTATTGAAGATATTAAGCTAGAGAGCTGGGAGACAGATAATTTTTTATACCTTGGCATTTTTATAAATGAATCCCCTTCACGATTTAGCTGATTACAGTTTTAAAATGAAAATGTTTGATTTATTGCAAACATTGTACTGAAAAATGTAAAGACTGACTTGTTTGAGAGTTAAGATTCATTCCAGATTCTTCTGCGGGAGCTTTTTTCACCTATCTTTTTAAGTGCAAGATTGAAGTCCCTCGACATATTCTCATGCCTCAGAGATTCTCATTAGAAGAAGTTATAGCAGCTGAATATAAGGTAGAAGGTGTTGGACTTTGTCTATTTCAGTGTGAGCATTTTTCACTAGATCTTTTTTCCCAAAAGCTGAGTCTAATGTGGAAACTATCAGGCACCCCACTTGTTTTATGCATGAAAAAAGGTGGCTCGCTGCTTTTTCTCCATTATAATAGGCACCATTAAAATTCCTTAGCCGACACCCTACTACTTGCAATAACCACAATATCCTCCTGTATTTAGAATGTCAAGTGACACTCTAAATGACAAATGCTGAGCTTTTAATATCTCCAGCTCTATTAATGTGTGAAGCATATTATTCCCTCTGCAGCAAGACACTGTAAGAGCTGCACTAATAAAGTGTTGGTAAGATAGATCTGTTTTACTTCCCACTGCTGTGCCATACATCTGGCAACCCAGATAAAGCCCATGAGAAGAACTCCCTCCTCCAGTGAAGACTGAGTCCCATCCATGCAAAAGCACATCTCTATTACTGTGGCAGAGAGAGGGAAATAATTATAGGTTATGGCTGCGGCACCTGGCATAAGAGGCACCAATGGCAGCATATCCACAAGTGTACCCAGGTGGCAAAGAAGGCCAACAGCATCCTGGCTTGTATCAGAAATAGTGTGGCCAGTAGGTCAAGGGAGGTGATTGTGCCCCTGTACTTGGCATCAGTGAGGCCGCACCACAAGTGCTATGCCCAGTTCTAGGCCCCTCACTACAAGAAGGACATTGAGGTCCTTGGCTGTTCAGAGAAGGGCAACCAGGCTAGTGAAGGGGCTGGAGGGCAAATCATATGAGGAATGACTAAGGGACCTGAGTTTTTTAGTCTGGAGAAGAGGAGGCTGAGGGGAGACCTTATCACCGCCTACAACTACCTGAAAGGAGGCTGTAGAGAGGTGGGAGATGGTCTCTTCAGCCAAGTGACAGGTGATAGAACAAGGGGAAATGGCCTTAAGATGCACCAATGCAGATTCAGATTAGATGTTAGGAAAAAAAAATTCACTGAAAGATTTGTCAGGGCCTGGAACAGGCTGCCCAGGGAGGGGGTTGAGTCACCATCCCTGAATGTGTTTAAAAAAAGGATAGATGAGGTGCTCAGGGATATGATTTAGCACAGGACAGGAATGGTTGGACTCGATGATCTTAAAAGTCTTTTCCAACCTAGTCATTCTGTGATTCTGTGAGTTACCTTTTTATCAGGTGGAAGTGGAGCTTTAGCATTTGTCCTGCAAATATAGAGCCATCTACCCACAGAACCTGTAGCATGCAAGAGAAAGAAACCCACACCCTTTCTAGTCTTTCTACAGTTTTAAATACTTCCCCATGTGGGAAGACTTTTCTTCTCAATTTCTACAGTTGAGAAGAAAAGCCTTTTAGTGAGATCGACCACACAAACATATGCTGGTAAATTGCTGATAAATATGCTGGGACAAGTCAGGACACTTCCAGAGACAGAATAAATGGGAAAATGGAAATATAGCCTCCAGGTCACTCACGGAATGAAAAAGAAGTTCTGCATCTTCTGGGAGTAAGTGACATTATAAGGACCTGGCTATGAAGGTTTATCTGAGTGAAAATTTTTCACTGGAAGGGAAGAGCCTTGAAGTGATGGAGAAATGGCCAATATTGATATGGAGGACATATATAAAAGGAAGAAGAAATCAAGCGTAGAATCTCCTTCTTTACTAAAATAAGAGAAAATGCTGATCTTTAAATTTATAAAACACACAGCAAAGTGAAAGGACTTTAAAACTTTTGTTTATTGTGTGCTTAATGAATCCTAGCCTGAGATGTTGGTGTAATGATCAGGGTGAGTGAATGGAAGGAAATTAAAGAGAAATGTATTTGGATAAGTTCAAATCCTTCAGTTTACTGAGATGCTGTCCTTACTGAACTGGAGGGAGTGAAGACTAGAGGATTTGACCCACTCTGAGGACATGAAAGAGCTACATGCTATTCTGCCAGCATAGACCAGCCTTCATCAGAAATACACAGGTGGATAGAGAGGCATTAATAGGATTTGTACAATGAGCAGGTGCTAATGGAATTTTAATACATAAATTCTTTCACTTGTGAGTGTGAGCTGCCTGCCCTGAATGCTGAAATATTGTGGGCTGTATGCTTGGCTGGTGTTCGCTATCATACCGCAATACAGTTACTCTGAACTACACTGAAACTGCACCCCACCCACAGTGCTTAAAGACGTGTTATTATAAAACAACCCATTTAAAACATAAGCCCCTGAGGCCACTAGCAAACAGCTGAAGCCCAACTTGCTGTCCTTTCTCATCTACCATTGTTTATACTCTTTACATTATTTAAAAAGTAAGCAAATACCTCCTATCCATAGCAATGCTTTACTTCCTAAGTTGTCAACTCTTGGAATGAACATAGCATCTTTACATCAGAGCACAATTCCTCAATCTAAATATTATTGCATACATAGACATCAGGGAAATTGTATTCTGTGATTCCTAAGCTCAGGTTTCTACTTAAATCAGAAACTTGCGCTGTGGCACAGGTAGCTTGGTATGCTAATCTCTGCAACCAGCAATCACTTCTATAACCCAAGAAAGAATTAAACAATTGAAATGCATCCCTCATCCCCATTACAGAACAGGATGGACCTGATTCTATGTTCTTCATACCAGGAAAACTTCTGTGATTATTATCAGAGGTACATGTCACCTATTGAAGGCTGCAATGTCATTAGTTGTGCCAGCTCAGGAGATTTTTCAGAAGTTTCATGATATTTGATGTATTACAGAAACTGCTGTGCTGTTCTACAACATGTGTCTGTTTCCTCTCACCTTTTTATCAGTGATTCTTTCTGAAGGAAAAATGATCTGGAGCTACACAGTCTCCTTTGTTTTCAAGACCAGAGTTCAAATAAAGCAGGTATCACATTGTATATTTATTTGCCCTCATTTCTGACAAGGCAAAGCTGGTTTTGTCCCTACTATTTCCACAGCAAGCATCTTACTGCTTTGTTGGTTAGGTTTAAATTCCCAGCCAATTTACAGATTCTTAGCCCTTCTCCTTCCTTGATATTTTCTCCACTGATGCACTTCTAAAAAGATATATCTCTCCTCTCGGTCTTCAGGCTAAAGAAGACTAAGTCTTTCAGTTTCCTTGTATGAGGCAATTTCATTTTTCCTCTTTTATCACGGTCCTTCCTGACTTTTCTACTTCTCAAGAGCATCTTTACATGATATGAGTGATGAGGAATGCTTGCAATATTCCAGCCACATTTTTACAATGAACTAACTTTTTCCTACCTCCTGCCCCTGACCACCTGGTTCTTCATTCCTCCTACCCCTTCTTCAAACTGAGTTCCTTTTCCTTAGCTGACAGCACAAAAATATGTCTGTCTCATACAAAATGCTTTGTGCATACATGCATACATACATACATACATGCTTTGCAAGTCTCAAATTGCAGTCATGGCCCCACATTCCTCCCCTGTGATGGCAGCTGCTGGGAGGAGGGTCTGCCTCCATGGCCCTGTGAGGCCAACGGAGGAGGAGGCGGCATCAAGCTGTTGATACTGGGACTTGGCAGAACCTGCCTCAGGACCCTCAAAGCTACTGCTAAGCAGGGTGATTTTTCTGTACTCTCTTGCTGTTTCACAGCGTGAAGGAGCTCTTCTGCCAGAAGCCATTCAGCATAATCCTCTTGCCCTGCACTCACTGCAGTGGCTGGGGGATGAATCCATGATGGCAGAGCTTCCCTGTTTCCCACTCCCTCAGAGCACTAGTCTTCTGCATCATCTCCCTGCTGCACATTTGATATGATTAACTCCATCCCTAACCAAGTGCCAGATACACATGCTGTGATCAGTGAGAGAGCTTCCAGCCTGCCCAGAGGCCTCTGTTCAAGCTGTCCTACTCAGTGTGTGAGTGCCAGCTCTTCTCCAAGAGCCCCTGCAAGGAACATTGCATCTGAGGAGGCCACAGCTGAAGAGTGACACACATTCTCACACTGGCACAGCAACCAATGTCCTCCCTCATGTCTTTGAACACCTGGAGATTTGCATTTGACCTTAATGGTGAGAATGTGTCTCTTCATGGCCAGGTCTTCTACAGGTGTAAACCAGCATAGTCCTGCTAACTGAGGTATGCTGAGTGATGCTGGCAACATATCTGGTCCCAGTATTGTACTTGCAGAGATTTTGATTTGGGCAGAGCCCCAAAGGCAGACCTGCCATGGGCTTGCAGGATTTCTGCTTTACAGTTATGACACTAAGTCAGAAATCTTAATGTGCCAATTTAACTGAGGAGGCCTGCATACATAATTATTTCTAGGAGATGAGCAACATATCAACTGCCAAGTAGTAGTGTCCCCAGTGGACATGTAAAATTTTAGCGCTCTATTTCCTTCACACCATTTTTTCCCAGTTCTTAATAAACAAACAAACCTGTAACCAACAGCCTGCATCTTTCATTTCAATTAGTCACCTTCATCTATTTTTTTAACAGTACAGATTTAACCAGATTTCTGTATTTAAAGTGACAATTTAGGTACAGCACAGAGCACAGGACAATGACAAGGTTTTCCCCTTTCACCATTGGAACCCTGCATTCAGTACTCAATTTAGGAAGTTTAGGATTATTTGCTGTCTCATTTGAGTCTTCTCTAGGTGTCTATCTGCATCACTGAACCTGCGGCATGTGTCACTGTCATTTCTGCTTTAAAGGTGCAGTGACCAGCTTTGTTCCTACTAGATAATTCTCACGAGTCACCTACCCAGTGCATTTGTCATTACAAACACTCAAGTTCAGCAGAAATAAAATCCCCATCTGATGCAAAATCAGTGCTCTTTCATGAAATTCAATGAACTCTTCCGATTTTTGCCAGAGAGCATAAATCTGCAGATTAGGGTCTTTTATCAGTTATGGGCTCTAGACCTCTCAGATGCTAGCATCGAGACCTGAATAGTTGTCCTGGTTCTGGCCAGGTCAGAGTTACCCTCCCCAGGCAGTCATCACAGGTGAGCTAAGTAAGGTCAGGCTGTTTTCCCCACCACCTGACTGCCCCATAAGAGGGGCTTGTTGGAGAGAGGTGATTCAAGTGCAGCTCCAGGACAACAACAGTCCTTGTCTCAGTGCCCAACTTGGGGCTTGAACTCATGACCTTAAGGTGAACAGTCCTATGCTCTACCCCTTTTCCCTAAACTCAGGGTTCCTCTGCATAAGGGTTCCTCTGCATAAGGTCAGTGAGCTTGTGTGTGTGGAAAGGTATTTAAACAGATTAGGGAAAAGCATACCACATGAAGAATAAAAGTGTATACATGTGAAATTCAATTATTTGGAACTATTTTCCCTCAAATTCACACCTTGCTGAATTCTCATGTAACTGTCCTGCCTTACAAGTCTGAGTCCATTTGTAACCAATACTGATGGCTGCACAGGTACCAAGTCTGGACTAACCCCTTCAAAAGAGGTAAGAAAGCAAACCTAGATCTTCACCTCTTCTGTTGTGTAAAGTATGGAGCTTTGCCAGGCTTAACTCAAGATTTGACTTCCAGGTTGATTTAAACTTCATGTTAGGGCAGAAATGGAGTCTTTATTCAAGAAGCCAGCATGATGTCAGTTTTCCATGTATGAGCTCTAAACATGCATGCGTCACTGGGATACTGAATTGTTAAGTGAGATACTAATGCTGTGCCTACATCTGTACCACAGCTTGCATGAGCTGAACTTACATAAGTTCTAGGTTATTTAGGGGATGAGTTACTAAACCACTGTAATAGTACCTTGCAGGTTAACATGGAGTGATAAAGAAGTATTTTCTTCCTCCTGGAGTTACTCAGATGCCCACTGCAGTTCTTGAATTACCTACTGTCTAACTTCCAGTCTGCAGAAAAACACATTTTATTTTGCCATTGGTAAACTAAATGGAAAATACTGTGAGTGTTATGGTAGTTATATGTATGTGGGTTTATAGTTGTGTGTAAGGTTTGAAGCATTTATCTTCTGATTTTTTATTGTTTGTTACAGCTGAGTGCTGAGCCTCTTTTAATCTTTCCTTACATAGCAATCCCTCCATCTTCATGATTATTATCCGTTGCTCCTCTCTGAACTCCATCCAGTTTGTCTACATTTTTCAGGAAATGAGGTACCTAAAGCTCTCAGTGCAATATTCCAAGTTCAGTCTCACTATACAGATAGGGTCTATTATCTCCCTGCTCCGCAAGAAGCATAAATATCTCTGCTTATGCAGCTCAAGGTTGAAATAGTCCTTTAGCTGCCATGTTACTTTGCAAATATATCTGGTAAAAAAAGATTAAAAAAAAATTAGGATAAAACACCACATAATAAAAAGCACCAGGTGCTGACACAAACAGCAAGCAATAATTACCATTCTGACATTAAAAGGAGGTTATCAGCCTCACTAGCCACCACAACAAATATACTGCTATGAGCTGATTTAACTAAATTGTTGTTTTCCTGGTGTAAGCAATCTGTGATTTAACTGCTCTGTAAATTATCTAAAAATCTTCATAAAACCCCAAAGCACCGATAACTCTTAGATAATCATAAGTAAATAATATAGGCTAATAATTATTAAAAATTACTGATTCCAGTAAAATAGCGTATGCAGCATACATGAACATTTCTGAGAACACAGAGACAGATAACCTCAGATAAAAGAACATGAGTGTTAAAAAAAAAAGTGTACCAAAGTCATTTAAGTCTTTTATCATATCATAAAATTGAGGGATTAAAAAAACCTACTAAAAAAAAATGTCTGAGATTGCTACTAGTGGTGGCAGGATCCCAACACCTCAGTTGGGATTTGAGACTTGTGTTTTAGCTGCTGCCCTAAAGACTCTGTGTGCTAGAAGCAAAGTTCTGACAACCCTACAGTGGGGTTCATAGGGTTCCAGATGACTGGGATTAAGATTAATTTTGTACAATTTTATGTACCTATTGCAGACAAATTGTTCATAACTACACACCATTATTCTGGTTATTAACTTTAGATACCAAATCTAGGCACAAATATACCTAACTTGATGTTCCTCACTCTGCAAGAGACAAAATAATCCCTTAGAGCTGGTGCTTATTTTGTCCATATGACCAGCACAAGTTACATCCTTCACCCTTTCTAGAGGTAGAGCAGCCCACATAAAACTCAGCCTCTTTCCTCTGGGTTCCTAGGGAACAGATCGGAATCATAGAATGTATAAGGTTGGAAGGGACCTTTAAAGGTCATCTAGCCAACCCCTCCTTGTAGTAAGCAGGAACATCTCAACCAGGTTGCTCAGAGCCCCATCAAGCCTGACCTTCAATATCTTCAGGGATGAGGCCTCCACTACTTCTCTGGACAACCTGTTCCAGTGATCCACCACCCTCATATTGAAGAATTTTTCCTAATATCCAACCTAAATCTCTCCTCTTCTAGTTTAAAAATATTACAACTCATCCTAGTGCCTCATGAACAGGCACCTTTCAAGTACTGGAAAGCATGGTAGACCTCTCTGACAACAGGCACGGGGCTGACCTGTTTTTAGGGAGATGCCACTTTGGATAAAACCGTACTGAATTCCCTTCAACAAGAAGTGCCCTGCAGTGTGGGATCCCCTCTGCTCACCCCTGAAATGGGTACACTGACTGGCTTCTGGATTCACCACAGCCTCAGGTGCCTGCATCCTTCCTCATATTCTGACTACCCTTTCTCAGTTCTTACCTCAAAACACTGCCCCTTGGTGCAGCCAGAAACACAAGCACAGCAAGGGCATGGAGGGATCTGCCAGGAGTCAGATATGGGTTCGAGAGTTTGACACATGAAATGTGTGTGTAATTTACATTTGACCACTAGTGGAGTTCAAAACGTAAGTGCTTCTGGAAAAGGAGGTCAAGACGTAGTAACAATTCTGCACCATCAGGCTGCATCGTTTATCAGAGAGAATGGAGCTGTTCTGTTATGCTAAAGTTTAAAACTGAATAATTTCCCATGTCCCCATCTACCTGCCATACCTATGTAGAAGAAGCAGCAATAAACATAAACAGTGCTGAAGGACCGAAAGGACTTCTCTCATGCTGAGCACAGGTATCTGGGGCAGGAGCACACTGATTTATATGTTGCATTTCTGCTTTCTGTCACACGGGCTTTACGAGGAGCCATAAAGTGGAAGACAGAGTAATTAAGAAGTCATATAAGATCTGAGTAAGAGTTGTTACTTCTGCTGCTTGGCATCTCTGCATATTCAAGTAGAGGATACGTTAGTTCACTGGGGCTCCTACTCAATACATGGATAATTCTATAGTTATTTGGAAAGAAGCATAATTTTAAAAAAAAAAGAAAAAAAAAAAAAAGAAAGATATAAGACTGGTGGAGCCTGATCAGCAAAAGCTAAGAAGGCAGAAATTTGTTTCCCCACTGTAGCAGTTGACACAGTTAAAATGCAATAAAGAGGAAAAAAAAATCCTGATAAATAAGCTGGTGAAAACTATTCCCTACTAGACCAAAAGAAGGAAAAACAGACGTAGGCTTTTCTGAATCACAGGTAATTCCCTGGAATGCTCTGGGGCTAACATGGCTCCTCTCTGTTCCTTATTCAGACCACAATTGTATAGTTACTATCTTTTCCTAAAAGACTTTTCTTTCCTGCAATGCAGACAGTGTTGCAAAATATAAGTAAGCCCTGAAGTGCCATGAATTTTAGAAGATAATTCAGATGAGCTCAAAGGACAGATTACATGGTCCTGTTGGCACTCTGGTACTGCAGAGAAGGGGAAAGGTGAATAAAGGATTATAGGAAGAACAGAAGACTTTCTGCTTGCTGTCATTATGCTTTATTTTAGTAAAGTTCCTGTTGTCTTGTCCTATCAACAATGAACTATCTATCTTTCAGAAGAACCACTTAATGCCTGTTTTGGGGGAAGCATTGTAATTTATTGATGTATTTTGCAGAAGACTGGCACTGGTAGAAAATCACTTTCTCAGAAAAAAATCAATATTTTAAGTACATTATTACGTCATGTATAGATTAGGGGTTTTTTTTGTCTTATGGTTTGGTTTTTTTTAAAGTTATCATGAACTAAATATATCTGTAAGAGGTATTAAGACAACAGGCCCTTTCTTTTTATAATTTGAAAACATTCTGGTTTCTTTAGGAACTTCATATGTTTTATTAGAAAACAGATGAAGCTATTCCAAAAGAAAAGTGAACTTTTGCATTTGAAAAGGTGATACTTTCATAACTCTGATTTTAAGGGAACCCCAAAGCTAAATGGGAAGTTTTACAAAATTGGTTATTTAATCTTTTTCCTTGTTTCCTTTAATCACTCCCCTCTCCATAGGCATCCAGTTAAATATTTTCCAAACAGCTTTAGCATTTTTCATGCTTTATCCACTTTTAAAAGTGCTCTTTGGCAAACACCATCCTTGAAAGCTATGGGGAACCAAGTTAAATGTAGAAGTCATTTATATAAATGCTTGCATGAAACGGTCAAAGCAGCTCTCTCAGCGCCATTATCATAATTCAGTATATTTGCATATGAAACTCAACAGTCTAGAAAACTTCTGTACATTTTGTGCAGTAGAGAAAGGAAACCAGAAAAACAGTGGTGAGATTCACTGAAATATAGAAAATTAACTTTCATAATGAAATGGGAAGTACTGTCCTTCAGATGAAGGTTGCATTTGACTACATACCAGTCAAATGAAAAGCCTGAATTCCTTGAATTTGGGCTGGTCTTTTCCAGCCTGTCTTTTCAAACAGTTTTCCAAAATGGGCCCTGTGATGGAGATGTGATACGTTATTCCAGTATACAGTCATGGTAAACAACAGAAAAAGTGTTACTCCAAAACCTTTTGGGAAGGGCAGGGTGTTCAGTTTGGGGGTGGGGAGGTTGTGGATTGTAGGATTTCTTTGGTCTTTAAAAGGAGCTATTCTTGTAGCACAACTTTGTTTCTGAAGGTAGTAATGTCACGCCTTTTCCATGCCAATGTCTTGGTGTGATTATTTTAACTGTAAGTAAGATGTATCCAGCCCCACAACCTCACTGAATGATTGACCCTCTGAAGCATGGTGGGTCCAGCCCCACCTCCTGAACATGCACCTCTTCCATGGGTCATTCATGAAGCTATGCAATAAGCAACTCACTTAGCAAATTTCTCCAAGCCTTAAAATAGGGAGAAGGATTTAAAAGGTAAAGGGTAGGATATATATTTGAAAAGACAGTGATGATGAATTCAGACTGAAATTCTGACAGTGGGTGTGCACTGAGTATTATACATGTGTTATTTTCAGAAGAAAGGGTTAGAAGAGGGAGCTGAGGACCGAAAGCTTCCTGAACTATGAGGTTATCATAGAAAGGCTACATCTTTGGCTAACTCTAGCTAAATATGTTCTGCTCTGAATGCTAGCAAGAGCGGGGGATTGTCTTCATGTGAAATATCAGGTGTCTCAACTAGCATTGCTCAAGAATGATTGTGTGCCTACAGCACCACAACAGATAGAGTGAGGTCCTGCAGACAAAGAAAAAGGAAGGAAAGCAAAAAGAAGGAAATGTAATCTTAACAATTTTTATTATGAAACCCTTCTCTTTTATAATTATTTTCAATAGATCTTGTTGCTGGTTCTGAAGCCATCAAAGTTCAGAGGTTCCTAAAATGTGTGATTTACTATATATAAAGTTATAAAACAAACGCACAGTGGCAGAGGAATTTTTTTGGATAACAAAAGTAATTGAACATTCAAATATAAGAAAATTGTAAAGGTTATTCCCCATAGCACTAACCACCTTCTCTGGCTTTGGGCTGCATGTACAAACTCACACAACAATAAAATTAGATATTTATTTTTCTCCAAGTCCATTCTGTCACTTTCCATATTAGGGAAAGAAGTGTTTTCCTGATTTTTAGTGGTGTTTTCCTGAATGGTAAACTGTACTGAGCCAGACAAACAAATGTTGTAGGCCAAAACAGCAATATCTTTTATTCCCTATATTCCAAGAGCTAGCAGGTTTTTTTAAGTATTCTGACCAGATTTTAGTCTCAAGATGAGGAAATTTAGTTGTTACCATGCATTATCTTCAATGCTTTCCCCTTTTTGTCCACACATTATCAGGAAAGGAGAAGACACACCAAGAGAGAGAACAACAATGCTTCCAATTAAGCTTTTCTGTACCAGAAATCTGCACACAAACTACAGACCCTGTTCCAGCAAATTATAACTCGTGGTAATCTTGACATTTTGGAGCAGATGGAGAAAATGGAGAATTTTCTCATATGGCACCGTTTCTGCTTATTTCTTCAGTGTTTTAAAGTTCTTTTGCTTTCTGAGTGCCATAGATATACTGTCTGCCTTTCAAGGAAAAAATAAAATAATATCACACAAAAGTCGGGGAGTATTATGCCATGATGGCATAGATTTGTCTTGGGAAACCAGCAAAAAAAGTGCTTTTATTGTATCCCTGATCTTTTTGCTGGAGTTAGCATTGTGCTATTGATTTCTTACCTGCCTGGATCACTGCAGTAAACTTTAAGCATGAATCAAACTTTAATAAAAACAAAAGGATTTATTCTCTGGAACATTTCTTCCTGTGTAGTCATTTCTATGTGATCATATATTTAACACTGCTGATCAGATATGTTAATGTGTTACACCTCATTTGTACTCCTTTTGCAAATGTGGAAAGATGAAGTGAACACAGACTGTACAGGGAAATGGAAAAAGAGACACAAAGGAAAGGAAAAAATTGGGCACGGAGGGCAAATGCTGGCCTGATGTTCATTTATCTCTGCCATCTCTTATGGGATAAATGAGTGCATGTAGCTGGGGGCAAAAACTGTTGTAATTGCTAAAAATAATACAGCTTATAGGCTCTATAATAAGAGAGATTTGTGTTTCTGAACATATTGCTGATATTTCATATCTGACTTCATCGCTTAGAGGACATAATGGGACAGTTATGAGGAAGAAAATAAAGGGTATGGTCAACTGACATCAGTTTGTCATTTTTTCTTTCAAGATGAACATGTATTATGAAAAAGTAAGAGGAGCAGGTGTAACAATAAGAAAGTATTGACTTTATTGTAGCCTTTGACCTTTCTCTCAATATGAAAGAAAATATCTTCAATGTACCTAAACAAAATCAGCCCATGACTCAGTATCAGAGAAAGGACAACATCTGCCCTGGCTCTAGCCTTAGCATAAGCTATCCCCTTTTTTATTCCACTGAATTTCTTTATTTCTCAAATTTTAGAATTTCCCATAAGAAACAAGAAACTAGCCTGTTTCTACCAGGAATATTAAAAGCTTAGACATGTATTTGAGGTATGCATACAAATAATTTTCTTCTCATCATTTATCCAGAGAATAATAATTTTTCCTCTTCTGTTTCCCACTGGGTAAAATAATTTTCTAGTTTAATTTTTTGTCATTAAAGTTGTCCATTTTTATATTCTAATAAAAATATTGTATTTTTATGGGTAAAAGTAGAGATAAGGTGTCACATGTTTTGCATGGCTGGGTTCTGGTGGAGAAGGGGAGCTGCGGTGGGGAGCTTCTGCAAGAAGCAGCTAGAAGCTCTCTGCAGGCCTCAGAGAGTAAACATTGGCCGATTCAAGGCCAGACCTGATGCTGACCAAGGCCGAGCCTATCAGCGATGGTCACAGTGCCTCTGGGAATCACATTTAAGAGAAGAAAAACTGCAAGCAGTTGCTTTTTGCCACCAGAGAAGGGAGTGAGAAGATGTAAGAAGTTGTGCAGACACCAAGGTCAATGAAGAAGGAGGAGGGCGGATGAGGCGCTCCAGGTACTGGAGAGAGAGAGTGCCCTGCAGCCCGTGGAGAAGACAGCGGTAAAGCAGGCTGTCCCTCTGCAGCCCATGGATAATAACGGGGAGCAGAGATTCCATCTATAGCTTTTGGAGAGACTGTCCCACACCACAGCAGGTTTGCTGGGGGACTTGTGACTCTGTCGGGTACCAGGCTGGAACAGTGCAGCTGAAGTTCAGCACCCCATGGAAGGGAGCCATGCTGAGGCAATTGGTGAGGAGATGATGCCCTGACTCATGTTGCAGAAGTTCATGGAGGACTGTCTCCCATGGGTGGGACCCCACGGTGTAGCAGTGGAAGAGTGTGCAGAATGCCCCACCCCCCAGCTAAGAAGGAAAACAACTCATGAGGAATGGACTGAAACCCCCATTTCCCCATTTTCTGCCTCTCCCCATGCCACAAGAGGGGGAAGGGGGGAAGAAGAGAGCAAAACTATGACTAAAGTAAAGTCTGCTAAGAAGGGAGGGGTGGGGGAAGTAGAAGTGTTTTAAGATCTGGAGAAGGAAAGCAGCTTGTGAGGAACTGACTGAAACCCACATTCCCCCAGTCCCGGCCCCTCCCCAGGCCATGACTTGGGGGAAGAAGGGAGCAAAATCATGACTAAAGCGAAGTCTGCTAAGAAGGGGGGACGGGGGGGGGGGGGAGATGCTTTAAGACCTAGCCACACTTCTCATTACCTGGCTCTGGTTTCACTGGGTGTGTAGTGTAGAGCAATAAATTCGTTTCCTTTCTTCTGTGTTGAGTCTGTTGTGCCTGTGATGCTGATTGTGGACTGATCTCTCCCTGTCCTTATCTCGACCCCTAAGCCTCTCAATATATATTTTCTTTCCTGTCCAGCTGGAAAGAGGAGTGATAGAGTGACTTCGGTGAGCATCTGGCCTCTAGCCAGGGGCAAACCACCACATAAGGAAAACAAAATACCTAGTACAGACCTAGCCAGTTGTATTTCAGAAACTACTTCAGTGGCTAAGCATAAGGATACAGATGGGCCAATTATCAGTTGTTTATTTGTGGTTACTCAGTATTTGAGTGCTAGACAGGCATAATTATTTTTTCCTCCTTCTAAAAAAGCCCACCGCTCCTTGATGCAATGCTGCTAAAGGAAGATTAAAATATTTGAATATTAGGAAATGTGTGCAACCTATCAAACCTTTCTCTATGATTTCTGATAGAGGGCAAGAGCTATTAGGACCCTGATCTTTAGTATACATTATTTGAGCTATAATGAGCAAGGGTGAAACCCAAACCTATTTCCACTGACATCAGCAGATACAAGATTTTTCTGTGATCTTTCAAAGCATGGTGTACAAATATACCCTGTAAGCTTAAGCAATCATGAGTCCTGGTTTACATCCCAAAAATAGAAGCATCACAGATTCAAAAGGAGAATCACTTGGTAGAGACAATAATGAATAAAACACATTTCATGTAACAAAGTGCAGGCGTACTTATTCTTTTCAGCTGAACTCCATCAAAGTAGAATTTATCAAAATGGTCAGCTTGTTCCTAAGTAGAATACCATGCATAAGGAAAAGTGGTTGGGCAGGGAAACTGCAAGACCAATTGCAGTTTTCAAAAACTCATCCATATAGAAATCTATTACAAATATTTCAAGTGCACATCCTAAACCAAAACACTTAATTCCATGATTTTACTAATGCCATGTAGATCAGCAAAAAATTCCCTTCCCTTGCTAATCGTGTCCCTGAAATATTTCTAAACGTGGGCTTTGGGTGGATTTTTTTCATCTATAAGATTGGCAAAAAAGTTGGTTTTCTATGCCAACACTATGAATTTTGTCATTGTTGTATCTCTTCAGAATTCATTCACCAGCATCATAAATATGCCCTACATTTTTGTCTTAGATATATGCAAATTTGCATCTGGCTCCAAACTGCTCTCCAAAAGACTATAATAGTCCAAGTTGTTTCCAAAGGAATTGCATTTTAGCCTAGAATGGTTGCTGATGCATAATTTCAGACAAATTTAAAGAGCTAGATCTCAGATTCTTTTTAAACATTAAGATATCCTAGTGTTCCAAAAAGCATTGATTAATCTGAACCAAAGTGTCAATAATTTAATTTGAATAGATTAATTCTTTTCATCAAGCATTATGCCTTCATCAGTTTTGTGCGAATTGCAGTCTCGAGGTACTAGGTAACAATCATCTACGTAGGTTATATCATTTATGCCAAAGATCTTTTCAGGGCAGAAATACATTGTTACATTGAGTTTGCATGGATAGGTTTTGGTCTTGGGAGGTATACTAGGGTGGCTTCTGCAAGAAGGTTCCAGAAGCTTCCCCCATGTCCAGTAGAGCCAATGCCAGCAAGCTCCAAGATGGCCCCACTGTTGGCCAAGGCTGAGCCCTTCAGTGATGGAGGTAGCACCTCTGAGATAACATAATTAAGAAGGGTGGGGGTAGTGGGGTGGTGGTGTATGTGTAAACCTGAAGCATTGAAACACCAGCAGTCGGAAGAGAGGAGTGAAACTATGTGACGGGAACCGCAGGCACCAAAGTCACAGAAGGAGGGGTAAAAGGTGCTCCAGGCATCTGCAGAGATTGCCCTGCAGCCTGTGGAGAAGACCATGGTGAGGCAGGCTATACTCCTGCAGTCCATGGAAGTTGATGGAGCAAGTATTCACCTGTGGAAAAGACAATGTGTGATGCACTGACCACAAGCACCATTCACTCGTGTGCTGCTGGTGGGGGGAGGAGAGGCAAAAATTGTGACTGAAGTGAAGCCCAGGAAGAAGGGAAGAGTTTTAAGATTGGGTTTTATTTCTCATTTGAGTCTGTTTTGCCCACAACCGTAGTTGCTAAATGATCTCTCCCTGTCCTTATCTCAACCCACAAGCCTTTTATTATATTTTTTTTCTCCCCTGTCCAGCTGAGGAGGGGAATGATAGAGCAGGTTCAGTGGGCACCTGGCCTCCCCTGCAATTGCTAAAATTTTCTTAAGGAGATTACTTATGGCGATTATGCCGGCTTTCAGAAGGCACTTTTCCCACAAAGACAGCGAGCAAAATAGAGATGTTGAATGCTGAAGACTTGGTGTTCTGCTCCTGTAAATCATACTGATCTCTTCCACAGCATGCCAGTTTTAGCTAGCCACAAATCCAAACATTTCTCACATTTAAGAAAAGATAATTATCCTCATGACACAAGTTAATGTCTACTAGGCAATAATCTTTCTCCCATTCTGTTTCTTATTTGAAAAGCACTATTGCTATTGAAAACAAGTATCTTTTTTGAAGTTAAAAAGAAAACAAGAACCCAATAAAACAGACACCCTCTTCTCAATTCTCTCCTCTTGCAAGAAATAAAAGTGAGAATAAGCACAGCAGAACTACCAGCCTCTCTCTACCAAACCTGCTTATAATTCATAATATACACCACAGGGTTTTGTCTAGCTGGAATTGTTCATGTAGAGAGGAAAATTGTGTTAGCAATTCCAGGATGATTAAAAACATAAAAGGTTCTTGGTCTAAGCATTTCAAGCAAAGGAAAAAACAGGGTATAATTTGCAAAACCAAAACAATTTTGCTTTATAATACTTTCAGCATGAATACCATGTAGCATACACACTTGAGTGCAATGTTACTTGTCCAGGTGTCCAAAGTTATGCTTATGCTTATGCTCTCCATGATCGTTATTAGTTCACATATAATAGTTATTTTTATATCAACAGTTACCACTGTTTACAGCTTCATCTCAGAGGGGTGATGACAGACCACAAGCGGTGACTTCTGACTTCCAGGTGAAATGTAACCTCTTGAGCCTGCTTTTCTGCAAAAGCAGCGAGGGCAGGAAGGGAAAGGCCACATGGAAAAGGACAGAAGCAGCGTATGGCGGTTCCATTTCTCTTGGTTCTAACAACCTCCTCTCAACCACTTCATGTTAGCACATGCTGTGCTCTTCAAAGGAAAAAATATACCGTGTTACCTGAGAGGGTTACATGTGCAATAGGGGGTAGTAAAGCAAAGAACTCGAAATGCCTGAGGTGTAGGTGCCATTTGAAACAACAGCCAAGCCCTAGTGTATATTATATAGGTAATTACTATCAATCAGCTACTTAAGGCACTGAAATTTTAATACATAGTAGTGGTATGAAGAAAGAATGCCTAAATACAACTAAAAAAGTCTTTATCTGGAAAGAATTCTCTAGGTAGGCTGGGGGAGTGGTGCACTAGCTTGTCAAACTTCCCAAATGCCTTTTCTTTTGATGGAATGGAAGACAAAGAGAGTTTGTGTTAGGAGCAAGAGACCCCATGAGGCTACAGAAATCAATAAGCTCTTGAGAGCTGAGAAGAATAAGTATTTGTATGTATGTGGGAATGTGAAGTTGGGGGAAACTCTTGCTTTAATAAAAATTGTATACATAGTTTTTAAGGCAAAAGCAATAAAAATAATAATAAAAATCTTGCCTTTGGGTTAAAACAGTTCCTTCGTGAATTCTTCTTCAGCCAAATGGCAGTAACAACATCAGAGGAAGTAGGATTTTTCTTTTTCCCTGAAGCAATGTTTTAGAGCAGTTGCCTCTAGAGCCTGTCTAGGCCCAATCCTGCCACCATTGCTCCGAGACTGTTATCACTGCTGTTAGAATAGCAGCACAATTGTTTCATCTTTCCTGATATGGTCAGTTGGTTGTTTCCTGTGGCACATTTGCATGTATGTGCAAAACTTTCATCCAAGGGGACTCAGACATCACAGTTAAAGTCAGTGAGAACTTTGCAAGAAGAAAAACCAAAATATTTAGACTAGTATTTGTCAAAAGGAGTCACATATTTTAAATTATGTTCTGAGATAAAGCCTGCTTTTCAATGACAAGTAGGACCAAATGTTCTTTTCAGCACATGAAAACAAGTAAAAATCTAGCCCATGGATCTATAGTTTCTTGTTCATCACACTTGGTAATTTTATGAACATACTTAAAATACTCTCAAGTAAAGATGCAAATGTCCATCATATTCCAGCCACAGACAACTCCATTAAACTTTGTGTTGGACCTTGCAGAGTATTTCCTCACCATAAAGAATGGACATCTTGGACAGACAGAACATTCTTAGGCCTTTACAAAATAGAATTTGTAAAAGCCCCCAAAGTCTGATGCAATGAAGTTAGAGCTTAAGAGTGCCAAGGCAACACTTTAAGATTAGAAAATGCTTTATTATGCTTACAGCCTTCTGTAACTCCATATTGTAAAAATTACCCTGGGTACCCCAAAAATGCACATAAAGATAGTGCAGGAAAACTTGGTTCCTTATACACTTTGTTCTTCCAAATTGCATGTTGCCGTCCAGTATTAAATAGAGGAAGAAAAATGCTGAAATACATACTCAAAATCAGAAAAGATTCTATGTTAGCACTGCCATTTGTATCCTTGATTTTCTTCTTTTAAGCAGAAAAAGGTATATTTAATTTAAAATAGACTCTATGATGATGTGGCAATGTGTGATACAGTAATTTGTAAAATATAATTTGTTGTTGCAGCCAGAGCTTTGTTTTCTTACTGAAGGAGAGGAGAAGGCTGAACTTCAAATCAGCTCCTTCAAACCAGGAGTCACCTACTGGGTTTCTGATCAATAGAAGACAGAAACTCTTTCCCAACTTTCAGTCTGAATCTGGTACCATAAAAACAGGTGGAAATAAATTGCTGTTAAATCTCCTAAGATTACATTTTAATAGTCATGATAGACTGAATTGTCACTTAGCAGTAAGATAACTTACAGCTTTATTAACAGAATCATAGAATGCATTAGGTTGGAAAGGACTTTTAAAGGCCATCTAGTCCAACCTCCCTGCAGTAAACAGGGACATCTTTACTAGATCAGGTTGCTCATGACCTGGAATGCCTCCAGGGATGGGGCCTCCATCAACACACTGGGCAACCTCTTCCAGTGTCTCACCATTCTCTGTCTTGCATTCATCCCAACTAAACCACCAAAACCAAGCACATTTATTTCAGGCTCTAATATCTCTATTGTCACCAAAAAAATGATAATATTATGTAGCAGTATGATCCTCAAAATCTACCTCACAGACACCTTATTGTTACTTTAGCCAATTGTTTTTCAAAATTAAAGGCTGACTACAGAGAAACAAGTTTTGAGGAGAAAGGTAGCCTCCGTACATGGAGCCTCCATATATACCTCCATGTATTTATTTGGACATCGTATTTTTAACTAAATATTTGAACCACTTAAAAGTACATTGTTGAATACTTAATAAATGGATTGCTCTAATGCTTTAAAAATACTTTTATCATCATCAAAAAACATCCATTCAGATTGTTACAGGAGTAAAATACAGTGTGATAAGGCATACTACCATTTTGTATATACAACATCCTTATATGCCATTACACTATATGTCAGGTACAGTGGGAGTATATTTTGTAAATAGATGTGTATATAAATATATGAAATATAATTGTAATACTAAATAATGTTATATTGTTCATCAGCCTGTGGATTCAATAAAGTTGCTGGCTTGATACCCTGGACTTGATGGTCTCTGTACTGAGATCAACATTTAACAGTAATTTATTTAGAATTTGAGTGAGGGAAATAGACCAACCTCTTTTAATATTTCTTTTTAATACAGTTTTTCAGTGTTCTGATAATTTTACTATCCTCTTCTAGAATTTGTTACAATTTCTTACTCTGGTAATGAGATCATTGTGCTCCAGATGAATTTTTTGCCATTGTCTCATAGAATATTCCCATCTCTGACCCTAAAAGTTTTTCACTTCATGCTTAAGTATTTCACTTCATCCTTAAGTTTCACAAGACTTTTTCAAAGCTGCTTCATACTGAGGGTTCATAGCCGATATGTGATCAGTGAAAGCAGGTAGGTCTCTTTCCCCTGCCTTTATTTTCTAGGTAGTTAATTTCTACTTTAGAATAGAAGTGCTTGCACTGAGATTTTTGAACTTTGTGCCATTCATTTTCTAATCCTTCAGTTGGAAAGGACATTTCACCCTTCCTGTGCAATGTTCTGGTCCTGCTTGGCACTGTCAAGGACTTCCAAATCAAAAAGTCACAGGCCTGTGTATTAGTTCATATCATGAAGTTTCTAAGGAATGTATGAAATAGGGATAATCACAAAACCAACTTCTGAGGGTTATTATTGCTGATAATTGGCCTTTGCCATAACATATGATAGCCTCCTTAGCCAGTTTCTGATACAGTTCTAATTCATTTATTAATCCCTGTAATTTCCACATTAAATAATAACTTTGTACAGAACATGTATGAAAAGAAATATATATATAGCAAAAGGACTACTTAAATCAAGAAAAATGAAGCCCACTGAATTCCGTATAACAAATTAGTCATTTTAGCAGAAAAGACATTAGTCAGACATAATTCACCTTTGATGATCAATATTGCAATTTATCCTGTTTTACTGGTTCCAAATTACCTCCGTCCTTGATTGTTCTTTGTTTCAAAATCTGTTTTAAGACCACAGTGTATTGAAGTCAACCTACTAATTTTTGCTTAGATCATTCTTTTTTTCCCATTTTAAATAATATTTTTTTCTTTTTTTCCAGTTATTAAGTACTACCCCTCAAATAATATTGATTTATTTAAATCTTTATATACTACAGTATTTTGAACATTTGAAAGAGAGAACAGGAGGCATAGAGCTAAGTACTTTATGAGCTTTTATTTTCTAATATTTAAAAGACATTTGCAGAACAGAAGTTGCTTTTAAATTCTGCATCAATATGTGAGGAGCTTTACCTAAGATCTGCATGTATATTTTTTTTATTTAAAACATAGCATGTCAAGTTAAATTTAGTTATGATTAAGTCAACATCATCACTGTAATAATCCTGGAAAATTATAAGACTATACCTCTGGAAGAAGTCTTGCATGGAGCTTCAATCTTTTTTTTTTAGTCATATATTCCTGTTTTGAAATCAAAATATTTTTCTAAGGGCATTGTTCTTGTTGAATAAAAGTCCAGAACTAGGAAACATTTCCATCAAAAACCTTACATTTCCTAAAAGACAGATTGTAAGGTGTTTTTTTCCCTCCAAGGAAAAATGTTTAGTTTTGCATCAAATTATTTTTTTCATAGGAAAGATAATAGATTAATTTTTTCTTTATTTTGTATTGTTTTGTTTATTATTGACTGTGTTACTTGTTTATTAGCCAAGAAAGAATTAAGAGCTTGAGGAAAAAAATATTCCCTAGTAAAAGCAATTAAAGAAAATATTTGACAAAACCTATTTTTATTTTTAGTACAGAACAACTGTAAGAAGATCCGTAAGATATGCAGGAGGGTTTTGCTTCATTATAGAATTGATCCTTCTAATACACATAATTTATTTATTTAATTATTGATTCTGTTCAGGTAGATATATTAAAATTCATCTTCTACTCCTCATGTCTATTGCAGCAAAACAGAATCTTGAAGGAGACAGAGTCTTTATCCTTCTTTATTATTATTTGTCATTTGCAACAAACACTAGAAGACACCAAATATATGTAATATGCTGGCTAATTGTCACTTAGTGAGGACACATATCTAAATATATCAACTGAAACATTAACCTCATATTTGATGGCCATCTATATACATTGCATTAAAAAATTCGAAGTTTCCATGTCTGAGAACAGGCAATGAAGAAATGACACATACTGAATTTAAAAGGAGACTGCAGTGTTTTGTTAAATGTGATGCCAATCAATAGCATGCCATAAGCAAAAATCTCTGTATGTTTTTATTTCTATCTGGGAGTCATGGCACAGCACAGAACCATAATCTACATGACTAAATTATTTCTTTCCAGACAGCCTTTTATATCACAGCTGTCTCCTGATCTGTGGTCCTGTCTTACAGTGAACACAAGATGTGACTATTTTAAGTATATTTCATAATCACGGGAAAGCCTTGGATTTACATCTCTTCCACTATGCAAGACAGAACAGATTCATTTTTGTAAAAACAGCACCAAGTTTTAAATCCATTCTCCCTCCGGATGTTTCGATGGGGAATTTCTTTGTGGTTTTGTTTTGTTTTGGTTTGGTTTGGTTTGGGTTTTTTGTTTTGTTTTGGTTGTGCTTTTATGTGTGTATGGGGAGTGTTTGCTGGTTTGTATTTAACCTGAAACCTGTTTCTGGCAAATACTTATAAAAGTCATGCTGGCCAATTTTCTGTTTTGTACTGCAGAGGTACACAAAGTTCTTTCATTTCTACGAGGAACGGAAGGCAATACAGACACCAGTATTACACCACATACTGTAAATTCTGGTCTGTCTATGTCAATCTATGTTGTTTATAAAAATAAAACCAACACCTTCAACACAGATTTCCTGCATGTCTACCATGAACTCCAGTTGCTTTTGGAATTGGAAATTAGCATTATTTCAAGGGATACAAAAGTACATTTAATCAATACGGTTTAATGACCTCCCTGACAAAGGGAGTAACCCTGACAGTCTCTCAATATGAATCTTCAGTACAAGATTTCACAAACTGCAGCTACCTCAGACCATTCCATCCATGTGATGGCCCTAACCCCGTTCAGCTGTGTTAATTTCTGACAAAGGCAATAAGATCTGCTGCGAAAGGTCTGTCATACCGTAGGCAGTACTAACTGCATCCTGAATTTACTCAGTAGAATATCAGCTCATGGTCCTCTGTTAATCATAACTTTTAATTCATAGAAATGTAGACACTAATAAGAGGTGAAGAATACCAGCAGGAAGCATTGTTCTCCCCTTCTAGAACGGGGCATCCACAAGGACTTGGCATTGTCTTAACTGTACTCTCATGACAGAAGGTGATCATTCTAAGGGTCAAAACTACAAAGATATAATGCAGTTTTGCAATATCACTTATAAAGCAGAATTCTACACTAATTTAATCTAGACACTCACTGTAATTCTCCCCTAATTTGCTAAATTGCTTGCTAACTTCAATAATCTCTTGCTATCAAAAATCTTTTACAACAGATAATTTCAGCAATGTACTTTGTTGTTGGAGGACATTCAAGAATATTTTTTTTCAAGCCACAGAGCTATGATACTTTTCAAAACTGTAATCATATCATTTGATATGGTACAGCATAAAATCAATAAAGTAATATAAAATAAGATAAATGAGTTATCTTTCTTGGGAATCTTTTGGCTTAACATATGACAAGCTTTGTGCAAAAAAGTGACTAGCTGATGAAAATCTCTCTTGAGCATGAGCAAATTGGATTATCAATTAGCCATATGTCTTCAAAAGTCTCCTTTTCTTAAGCCTCCTTCAGTTCCACTCTCATTTGTCAAGTGCCAGTGAAAATTGTGATACACAGGCAAGCCTTGCTTGCAGACTGCCATTTTCTTCTTGAAAACTAAAGCTTGGTAAGCTTCACTAAACCTGTCTAGTAAAATCCCTTGCAGCAAAAACAAAGCATGAAGAATTTCTTAAAATTCATTATTTCTGTGATTTAAGCTAATATTAAAGTCAAGCTGAAAAATTGTCAGCCTCTCTAAGGTCCCAGGGCAAATCCTTGTGCTTAGGCAGTAACAAACTGGGACCATAGAACATAATCATAATAAACCTGGGTTCTACAGGTTTGGGTTTGGTTTTAGGGTGGGGTTTTTTGTTTTGTTTTGTTTTGTTTTTCTCTTTCTTTTAGCTGCTATTAATACCCAGAAGCAAACTATCCTCTATTCACCTTGAGATGGACTGGGACTGTTCCTTCTTGTATTCCTCAGTCTTTCTGTATGCATATTAGAAAAACTGGTATGTCTCAACTACAAAAGTTATAGTAGCTTCACTATGGGCAGAATTTAATTTTGTTGTCTGAGTTAATAGAAAACCTTTGACTTAACTATTCTCCTGAGTCAAGACCTTACCATACTGTCTGGGAATTTAGACTGATTTGTTTTTTCCTCAGTGATATTTTTAAAGCATGAAAGCACTAAACCCCACAGTTTTTGTAGTATGTAATGCTAAACTTTCTTTAAATTTTCTACTGACATCAAATGTTTCATCAAATAAGACCACATCCCCTGGAAAAGAAGAAGGCAGGATTAGAAAATGATTAATATTGCTATTAACCAAATCCTTTGGCTCCCACAAAAGGGACAATTTAATTCCCCATATATTTATTGACACGAGTTTTGTCTGTTTTTTTCCAACTTGCTATTCATAGTGAATTTAATGGCATACCAAGGCTTGTAAAGCAAAGGCAGACTACTGGAGAAATGGCCATGAACCTGGTACAACATCATCACACTTCAATGGCATGCTATTTTTAATTTTAACTTCATGGCTTCTTGTGCCTCCTGGATATTTGTATCTCCAAGCCGACAGTTACCTCCTCATCTCATAAGCAATTGGAATAACAGCTGATCTCAGCTCTGCATATGCTGTTTTATTTTAAGCACCGTTTAGTATCCATAAAATACGTCAGGTTAACAGCACTAGAAATAGAAGTGTTTTATTTTTCCCCAAAACAGCAATATCACAGAGTGTGATGGCAAAGGTTTCCTTACAAGTTGTACAGTGAGTGCTTCTCTGAGCTGGTCTGCCTAGACCATACGCACAAGAATTTAAAAGTCTGCAAATCCCATTCTTTGTCATGGTGAAAAACTGTGTTCCATGCTCCTTTGCATAAAGCAGTCAAATCCCATCTAAAAGATAATGAAATCTTTTACTGCTCCTTCTTCTGAAACATTGTTCCACAACTTCAGTGCTATAAAGGCTAGAGTATTTCCATCACGAATTGATTTCACTCCAGTGACCAGGTGCTGTTGTACCAGTATAATATATTCACGTGAGCCATTTTCCCTCATTCTGCAATTTAGCCCAGAAAGCTATTCAGAGACAGCAGTCATAGTGCCTTGTGGGCTTTATTTTTTTCCCTCTTCAGAATAAAGCAAACTCTTCAAGCCACCTCTTAAGAGACAAGCTTTCCACTTGTCTAAATAGACTGTTTCAGTTTTAAGTCAAAGACTGACCACTGTTATTTTCATTTTACTGTTAGAAATCACCATTAAGTCAGAAATGATGCACATACCTGGAAGGAGTGAACCTCAAGCTTCTAAGTCTTTGTCCACCTTTTCAAAAGCAAAAGCTCCCTTATTCTTTGTCATTAGTATTAAGAATTACTAAGGAGCACTTCTAACCCCATGTCTGCTCAGGATTTGGCACTCAGCTATTGTTTAAAATGCCAATAGTATCTTGAAAATCTTTTTGCAAGAGGCTGTCTTGAGATTGCCTTTCTAACAGCCTGCAAGACATTGCAACTTTACCGACCTCCAACCCAGTGCCCCTAAAGAAGTCTTGTCTTGGAGAGTACGCTATTGACCACATCTTCTGGAGACCTATCCGAACGCTTTACTATGGCCTCTGTATGCAGAGTAGTCAGCAGTCCAGCTAGGCTACAGTTTCCAAAGGCACAGAAAACACCTGAGCATTTTATGCCTCACTCAAAAAGCAAACATGAGACCTTGTAAAGGCTCAAATCACAGGTGGTTTTCTAAAGATTAAAAAAAACCAAGCTGAAATAAGGGTATCTAGCAATATCCATAGATGCTACTGTCTATAGACACAGAGATAAATCTCAGTATCTCAAAATGGCAGATAAATCTGCATTAGACGCTAATCTTCTGACCTGGTTGCTCCTAGCATAGCCTTGTCACTGCTTCATTGCACAGTTTGGACAGAGACATTTGCAACAAACAAAGCAAAAAAAAGAACAGCACAAATCACGAAAAGATTTTTCCTCTAGAAATTATACCACGAGCAGTGTTTCAGACACTCTTTAAGACTATATTTGTTCATAAGTATATCTGAAAGTGATTTCAACCATTATTATTATCAGTCACTGTGCGGTGACAAGGCCAATGTGTCAGCACTGTGGATGGGAGAGCAGGATTTTTATTTCTTTTTGCCCATGAGACATACGTCAGTGTCTCCAAGAGAGGAGAAAAGAGAGAGTGAAATATTTCTCAGATAGTTTTTATTTGATCTATTTCAGACTTTGATATACAGAAGGAATGAGTCAGTGTTTGGCTTCATGGAACTATCACAAGAAAAACCTTTCGCTCTTATCTCAGATAATGTTCAAATTGCAGCCAGACAGCAATGAAATGGAAAATCACCACAAATGAAAAAGAATGGTTTGGAAGTGAAGATATGAAAGGGAAAACTGTTAAAAATGCAGAGCTTAATTATGCCTAGTCTCTCTCTGCATCAACTTATTGTCCATTAAAGTCAAACATGGGGAGAGATCTCTGCTCAGGTTAGAAAAATTTCAGTGGAAGAATGAAACATCTTGAGCACTGGGGACCCTGTTTTGAGCCGTATTTACAGATAAATTTCCAGGTGATGTGACTGGAATAGATTGACAAGTTTTTTGTTTTCTCCATGACTAATGCCTGTTTTCTGTAGAAAGTCTGAAGTACATAAGACAATTATGCATAAATTCGTGCTAAACAACTATTAAATGAATAGTTAAAAAAACAGAGTTTACAAAATACTGAAAATGAGCCTGCATTTCTGTGATTAAGTCTATTTGGTTTTGATAAATATCTGAAATGTACTCCTGTATTCAGACCTAGCAATGCCTCTCAATTAAGCTCCGAGTAAGAGGCACATCAGCGTAGCCTGTAGGTAAGCTAGGTAACTTGTGTACAGGTGTGGAACCTGACAGAGTGAGGACAAGAGAGAGTTACTAAGCACAGGGGAACTCCATGCCCTGGGAGCAGTGTTGTAATGTGAACACCTGCACCAGGATGTAGATGCAATGTAATTTCTTCTCCCGTTGGAAAGAAAGGGAAGTAGAAGTCATACAAACTTCTCATTAGCAAGTTCAAATGGTTTTGTATTGTCTTGTCTCAGCATTCAAGTATTAACACATTGCAGGGATGACCACAATAGGAGATGCTTTCTATACAATAAATCTGGTCAACTTCTTTCCAATACACCTGTGGCAGTATATAACGAAACATGGCGTTTTATGCTGAGGTGTTCTGAGAATTCACAGGCATTATGGGCTCTAGGATTACAAAACTGATGTCACAAGTGCACTGCTCTTTGCACAGGTAGCTGGCAAGAATAGCATGGGTCGTCATGACAGCTCACACTGTGAATGAAAGAGAATGGTCACTTTTCTTTGTTCATTTCTTTTAGGGGAATTGGAACATTTTACACAATCTTCTGTCAGCAAGAAAATCTAGAAGCCATTACGTCCCCCTTTCTGCCTCCCAAATGCTAGCAAACAGTTACAGAGATAGATAGCCTCTCCTTACTGTGAAAGATCTCCCAGGGGAAAAAGGTGGTCTGAAGGCAGTGGTCACAGTTACTATTTTGTTTTAGTCTGTTAGCTGTCTGAAGCTTCCTCTGAAAAAAAAAACCCAACAAAAACAAAGCCTAGCCCAGAATACAGCTGTTTTTCCAAAGTAAATCATTTTTAAAATATTTTTAACTACATGGACTTAGCATTATCCATCACAGCCTTGTTTCCTGTGTTCATTATAATTATGTCAGGGCAGATGATAAATAATAAGTAGGTCGACTTTTTCCAGCCTAACAAATTATCCTCTAGGAAGAATCCATTGGATTTCTCTGTTTGGTTTTTTTGGGTTTGTTTTTTTCGGGGCGGGGGAAATTAATTATTTTTCAAGCAGTGGAAAAGATAATTTATTTCTGGGTTCCAAATTCACCTAGTCTCATCCCTTCTCCAAAATATATTTTCACTTTCTTGGAATAAGAAATGTAACCCTTTTATGTACGAAAAACAATCTAGTAGCTATCTATACCAGTACCAAAACTTCCATGTGAAACGTCAAATTTCCATTCAAAAGATGTGTCCTCCTATACATTTTTAAGGATCTTCAAATAAAAAGTATTTTAAGCACATGTGTTTGCCACTTCTCCTGAGAAAGCTACAATAATCATGTTTGGTTGCTATTAAACCCCACTGATTTAGTTTCCAATTAAAAATTTTCCAAAAAGAAACTAAGGATTAGAGGAATCAAATAAGTAAACCATTATTAAATGTATTTTTTTGCTATTTTTTGGATAGCAGATAATAAAAATACATGGCCTCTGTATTATAAATACATTATAAAGACGTATTCCCTAAGGTATTAATTGCATGACTTTTTTATATAAAGCATTTAAATGTAAATTACAAACATTAGCTTCCCCTTTTAAATTTTTTTACTCATAAAATGTAACCTACACAGTGAATACAATTATGATGATAATCACTGCTACACTTCTTTTTTTCCAATGTACAGACTTCCTCATTTCATGTTTCTGAGGATTTATTTTATGGTACCGCTCCTTATTTTTGTATATCCATGATATGGAGTTATCTATTTCACGTTATATGAATTCTATTTGTATCTGTCATTTTTTGTTGTCTGAAAAGACTAAAAAATTCATAAATATGTTTAAGAAAAAAAAAAAAGAGAAAGATTGATTTTCTTTTCCCAGGAGGTCTGGCAGGTCTACATTAAGTCTGAAAGTAGTTAAAGGAATGTTGTCTGTCACTAGCATTTGATTTTCCTCAGAGCACTTTCAAAAGCAAAACAACGAAGAGTTCTTCTAGCTATGTGCACACCATTTTGTATTTAGCAAGCAGGAAACACATTGTCATTTGTTTCTGTCATATTATTCCACTGGATGACAAGAACATATGCTGATGAAGCACTATAAGAAAATGCACCTAAGATATGTACCTTAGCTCTCATCAAGGAGCACTGGATTTTTTCTGTGAGCTGCAATAAAGTGATGTCTATGTACAACATGAACAAAAAAGACTGTCAAAGTAATCTTCAAAACAGGAAAAAAGGGGGAATTTGGCAGTTCCTGTATTCCTAGGAAGTTGTGAGTAGTCATTATTAACCTGACTTTGCTTTCTTAATCTTTCTTTCCTTCTGCCTGAGCAAGACAATGAATCAAAACAAAAATGGATTCTTAAGGAAAAACTGTGAGGATAATGGAAATACCAATATAAAATCAATACGCCAATTTAGAAGGTAAAAAAAATAAGAAATGTTTACAGACTAATCCTAAATCCTCAAGACCTGCGATACTATCACTTAGTAGGGTATTATCCTCATTACAGGAATCAATCCTAAACCAGTTGAAGAAGTTACCTACCATTTCATTTTTTACAAGGGCTTTTTATTTTACACTCTGGTAGCTTTAAAGTCTCTCATGGTTTCTTCTTCACTGCATAAAGGTGGCAAATGAAATTTTTAGAAAGTGAAATTTACACATTTTACAACTGGCAATTGTAAAATTGATTTTTGGGACAATCCTTAAAAGACTAAAATAAAACTTTTATTCTGCCAAATATAGACCTGGCATGCCTTCTTTTGTGAATTGGAATTCATTAAATCAATAAAAACATAAATAAGTATTGCTAGCTGAAATTGGTTTGCATTCTAAATGCACTGAAGCCTACAGGAATACTTCAATAAATTTATTGAAAAGTAAAGTCTAACATTCAGAAAATGTGTCATTAAGCAATATTGTTAGCAATACTGATCGTAACACATACAGCTCCCTGGAGAGAATATATTTCAAATGTTCTAAGATTTTGCAAATAGAGGAGCTGGACAGAGATGCAATGATCTAGGCAAGTAACTCCATAACTCATGGAGAAAATCATGCACCTGAAGTCTGATCATGTTTGTGCTGGCAGCACAGTTTGCATTTCCTTAGAGGCAATGGGAAGAGGCAGGAGAGTACAGGAATCATTAGATGCTGCCTTGTAAGGGGACAGAAGGATGTGCAAAGCCTGTTCCAACTCACTAAAATCTATAAAATGTCTTGGTGTGTTACCATGATGGAAGATGGAGAACTGTTCATTTTACGCTTTAAAAAAGCCCTGTCTACTCAATCTGCTCAGTGCTACAGGGGATATATTGGCAGAGTGCCAAAGATTTTGAAGTGATTTTACCTTTGTGATAGGGTTTTATTTACCCTCAGAAGAGGAGGGCACAACTTGACTCAGGTAAAATATACTTTAAGCTGTGTTCAAACAGGGCTTCTTTTTCTTGAAACCATGAGGACACAGCCATGTAGCTACAAAGGATGTGCAAGGATGTTCCCTCTGCTTGCCAGTGAGAACTTTTAAAGGCCTAATATACATATATATAACCCCTGCTAAATTCACAAGAAAAATAAGAATATATTTTTATATCAGAAGGACAATTTTTGTTCTTTTTATTTTGTTACAAGGAATTGCTAAGATATATCAATAAATAAACAAATCTCTGTTGTTACCCATTATATGATAGTGGCAGAGAACATGACAGATACTGTGGGTCTGAAATACTAGGCATGATGAAGGCATATACCAACTTCTCCAGTTTCAGAAGCTCACTGTTTTAAAATCAATCAGAGAAAAAAGTGACATGGAAATTTAGGAAGGTGAAGTAACTCTGTTTAGGCCCAGCTGATGAGAAAAGCAGGAATAGTGCGTCTGTATTAGCTTGAACACGCAAATGAAAAGTTTACATTTTTCAAATCAATGTCAGTACAAGGCAGTCATACTCACTAACTTATTTTTTTGAAAAGAAGGCATGACTGATTTAACTCTCCTCTAGAGATTCATAATTTACCATATGTTTTTTTTTTATTTGCTAGGTAGGTTATCAAGATGAATGTTCTTATATTACATTTTCTGTAGTTCTGAAGACTAGAAAATATTTTATTATAGAATTATGTATCAGTGTTGTTTCTCACTGCAATAGCTGACATTACTATATCTGACAAAACTGCTAAGGATACAGGTTTGGGGGATCAAGCAGTTGAACTTTTATCTCGACTTCTGTGGATCAGTCCTATTTGTCCTCCACCCGTATTCCAATTTTTTTCCTCTTTTTGTCTTTTCTTATAGAAATGTCTCTTGAAAATTTATATACAAAAGAAGTGTAGGTGTGAATAATCCTTTCTCCTTGAAATTTCCTGTACGTTTGAGTGAAATGATTACACTATGTGATAATCCTCTGTGTATCTAATGTCTCTGTCAAAATTCTTCCTTAGAAACAGGTTGAGGTTAAAGCATCACATTTTATTTCATCAGTTACATTATTAACAGTACCATCACAGGACTTCTGTGCAGTGAGGCAATTTCCTAATGCCTTTCCCTCCAAGTCAAGTATTTTGCATGCCTCATATCCCAGTGACTGGATTCCATGTCTGGGACATTACCTCATAAAGGACCATTCACGGCTGACCATCTGCAGTAAGTCCATAAAACTTCAAAGGGCCAAACTCAAATTTGAATAGTAGGAAGTTCCATATTTTTGATGCACTGTTAGTACATTAGGATGAAATGTCCACATAAGACATCTTTCCTACTCCTATTCCTCTCTCCCAGAAAGGACCCTGAAAGCAAAACTTTTGTTAAAACTATTATATTCTCAGAATAAAGTAATAGAAGCAACCTTTCAAGACCAGTTTCCAGAATGCAATTCTGAGATAGAATCTGCTAAGTAACTTCGAACTTGGAAAGCATAAGACATATATTGTATGCAGAGCACAAAATAAACTTTTCCTCTTAAAAAATCCCACCAAACCACACAATATTTTTTGTCATTCAGGCATTTAATTAGAGTTTCAAAAACAGATTAATTGTAATTGAAAATGTAAGAAACTATAGTTTGGGAATTTTTTTTCCTAGGAAAACTAAATTAGCATAGTTAATGAAATTACTTTACTTTTTTTGCTTTGTCAGTAAACTAAATCCCTTCCACAGCTTTCTATTTGAAAAAAACCAAATAATCTGCTAAAGTAAATGATCTGCTTTTTCACCCAGGGATTACAAAAGCTATTAAGGCAAATTCCAGTGAACTACATCAACAGTACTTTAAAATGAACTTTTAACACCTTGCAAATGTTATTTTGTTGGAAAAAAAAATGACATCAGTTTTTCTAAATACCAAGGAGATTTTAACTGTGCCAAGCTAGTCAGTGGTTTTATGAAGTGTATTATCTTCTGGATACTGGTTTGGTGAAGAATTTAAAACCATTATCTCTCACTAAGCTCACAAGTAATGCTAAGGATGCCTGTGAGTTCATTTGAAGCTGGTCTGTAGTGTAATGAGGGAAAGCAACACATATTTTCTGTTAACCATTAAACTAGTATGAATTTAAACCAGTCTCAATGTGTTTGAGGAACATGCAAAAGCAGCCTGTAAAGATCAAACAGGACTTAGCTTCTATTAATAAAGTCCTGGGCAAATACATATGAAGGGGTTTTGATATGGTTCTCTGGCACCAATACCTTGGCAAAGCAGATTCCCCTTCCCCACCAGTTCATTACTGTGGTCAGAAGTGAAGCTGTCCATTGTTGTGGCTGAACTGGAGTGAAAAATTGCTACAGTGTGTGTGGATGTGAGACTGTACAAGATGTGGAGGGGTTCTCAGTGTTTTTCTTGATTTCTCAAATGTTCAGGGAACTCAAAATACTGATCAGGGCTCAGGGATTAAAAAAAATACTTAAGCAGCTGGGAAGGCACAGAATGTACAACTAACTAAAACCCAGCTCATTTGGCATTTCTTTTTGTAAAAGATTTTGATTTCATTTTCAAAAATCCATAAATGTATGTATGTTTCAAAAAATGCATTCAGAGACTGGCTTTGGATCAAAACAGAATCAAAGCGGCATATAACGTTGAACTTAAGAAAAATTTCAAAACTAACATTAAAATGTTTCATTCCCTTAAAGCCATGATAGGATGTATATTTTGTGTCTCTTTTTTCCTTCTAAGTGACTTCTTCAAAAAAATGAGCATGCTTCCAGAAAGCCGCATATTTATTTATTTCATCAATGTGAAAATGTAGTCAAAGATTTTCTGCCCAAATCTGAGAAACAATTGAAAATAGTATTTTAAAAATATGAAAATCACATTAATTTCAGAGTGGAGGTGTTTGGGGATTTTTTTGACAGTTATAATATCCATATTGCTCAAATAGTTTTAACAAATATTATTTTCCTTCTTAGCTGATCATGGTATTTATCCTTCTTATGGTACTATAACATCATTGCACGTGTTATTTTCAGAGCAGTCTGAGAGCAAGAAAAAATCAACTCTTGTATGCTATATATTTGATATATCTTGAATATGTAGAACAGGAGTGAAGATATTATCAAATCCCTTTTCTTTTGATAGTTTTATTGATCTAATAGTTACATTAAGACACTTGTCACCTTTTTAAATGACAGCACACAGTCTAATGCATTTGCATTTAAATTATTTACTAATGTAAACAACATGTTAGTGTGAAAATTTGTAGTTTTGAACTGTTTATCATGAAATCTATTGTTTTTATGGTAGATCTATCTAAAGACAAATGGTTGACATGAAAAATGTGTGTTGCTATTTGAATTGTAATCATTTAAACTTAATCTTATTTTATTAAAAACAAACAAAAACTTATTAGGTTAGATGTTGCACATGGAGAATCTATTTCAAATCAAACTGCTGGGAAACCCATTTAAATATTTCCAGCAGAGAACATCATTTTCTAAATTAGTAAGAAACAAAGATTTTTTAATGTATTCAGAACAAACAAAACAAAAACAAAATTCCAACTGGAATTATCATCAGAAACACAGCTCTATGACTGAGTAGCTGTAGGGTAGATAACAGCTCACTTCTAAATGAATTATCAAGAAGCATCACTTTATTTGATGTTTCAAGTAAGCTTTTTAAAAATAGAGATTCATATGCTTTGAATATTTTAAAACTCATTTCACTAACATTTTGACATTGTGATTGTTTCAGAAGTTGAAGAGTCTGAAGGGTTTAGTTTAAAGGCAGAGTGCTAGATTTATTTTTTATTTCTGAATTCAAATTTCTTTTATTAAGATAAGGATTAATATTTCTATTTTGCATGAATAATGAAAAAATGTGTAGAAGTGCAAAAGGTAAGAGAAGGATTCAGCATTTATTGTTGGTTTTGGGGGAAATGCTGAAATTTTTGGAATTATAATGTGGGAACCACATCTATTTTCAAAAGCATATGCCTTGTTTACTAAAAGAAAACATGATTTGCAGTGAAATAGACACAACTCTATTATTGAGTTTTATTTATCTACTGTTATGTCTTCTAGCATTGCAAAATCATCTCACTTCCCAGTCTCTATGACTTTAATATCACAACAGAAATGGAAGGATAGGAAGCTTTTAGGAATAGGAATACTTTTACAAGTATTATAATACTTAATATCATAGCAGCAAAGAATTTTAGGTTTTCATTTATTAAAGAAACAACTAAATAATTTTTAAAATCTGCCTTAAACTTACATGGAGATTATGTACCAAATAAATAAAATTAACCCAGATCTTCTGCAGCTACCTTACTTAAAGGAAGTTAATTCTCTTCACTTAGTGCTTTCATATGTTCATAAAATAATGTCTTCTTTTTTTTGAAAAAAGTTGAGAATTTAATAAAATTTGGAGAAACTATGTGAAAACAAATTAATAAAGAACATGTGTGTATCCTATCTTGTGAAGAGAAACCTTTAATTGGTGATAAGAGGTTCATTATTTGTACTCAAACTACAGCCCTACCTGCTCACTCATTAAAAGCATGATCAGATAACTTTTCTGGTTAAGCTGATTTCATAGGAAATCTGAGTTTTGACAGTCTCCTTGAACATTCATTCATGTCTGCTATCCTATACATTTTTAGTGTGCCCTGGTGATGTGCATGAAGATATGAATGATCTGCTTTTTTGATAGTCTCTGCCAATTTTGTTTAATGCTAACAGAGTGCTTTTGAAAAAGTTACCAGAATAGTGCTATTAAAATCAAACTTTAATTGAGGCACCCAGCTTATTCGCATTCTGATCTCATCAGTTTTCATTCATATGTGACACGCTGCCAGCTTACAGTTCTTGTAATAAGAACTTCTAATAAAAGGTGGCCCAATGGGAAGATAAAAGCCAAGATGAAAAGAGCTTATTGCTTGAAACGAATTCAACACGGGACTGATGGCTTTTAGAAAGATAAGTAGCCAAGACTGCTCAATGACAGCAATCTCTTATTTATTTACAGTAAAATCCTATTTATCTGAAGGTCTCGGTGCACAGCTGAAATTCACAGCCAACCAGAGGGACTTGTCACACGGATCAGATCTTCCAGATTGCTCCATATGTTTCAAAGCATGTCAGTTAAAAAAAAATCACCTTTCCTGCACAAGTGGCAAAGAACACAACACAAGCTCTCACAAAGCTCAACCTGGTAGGTCCCAGAAGCTGCTCCTGTGCAAGGATGGAGTCAGGACTTGATACAGTCAATTTTCAAACAGTGAAGTGTGCAGTTAAATCCTGGAATAGGCATGCCAACTAATAACACTATATAACAAGCTCAGAAAGACTCAACAAAAGGATACTTCATTCAAATGAAATTGCAAGGAAAACCTTGTACATAGCACATAAATATCCATGCTTCACTGCAACGTATCAAGCTCTATTAAGACACTGCCCTGTAAATCTTTCTGCTGCTTTATTTCCCCTCCAGGTAGTCACCTGTTGTCAGTCTGTCATCCTAGATTTTGCCCTGTTGCAACATTTCCACCTTTGTCTCTGTGATCCATGCCAACTCTGCTACCATTCAGGCACCTAAATGCAGTGCTGCAATTAAGACTGTGTATTTAACTTTTCTATTAAAATACAGTGTTCAGGATTTTCTCTATTTCTCTAAACTATCTGTACAACTCTCAGTACTGACAAATAGCTATGACTTACCTGTAAATTCATACACCCCTAAATGCAAAACAAGCCTTAGACTGCCCTGTTAATGTCAAGGGCTGATTTCAAGCTGATAAACTGAAAAAAAAATGGTATTTATAAATCAAAATCTAGGAGGAACAGTTGTCTTCACAAACACAGTTTTGTCAGCACCAAGGAGGATTTTGGTTGTGGCATCCATTCTGAGAGGTGCTGTATATACCCACTTTGCACCTTCAATGGAGTGATGCAGAGATGTCTGTAATAATAGCCTGATGCTTTCAGTGATCTTACCCATCACAATGGAGGGTCTGAAAATACCACCCTCCATGGAAAGGAAGTAAAGGTGATCTGAGACGAGCCATGCTTGCAGCAGTCCTTTGGCTAGAGACTAGGTAGTTGTGTCTACCGATGGTGTTTTTACCTTATATGAACACAATATTCCTTATTCTTTTAAATCCTATGAGAAATCATGCTGCCTTAAGCTCTTTTCTCTCCTGTGCTACTTCACTGTTCTATCTGTGGTGAGTTTACTACAGGTAAATTTTCAAGCTACAAGAACACCTCAATCAGAGATGGTGATTTTTCTGTGAACAACTAGATTAACTGAACATATTGTTTGATGCCGTATTGAAAGCATGCTATCCTCAATTTCTTGAAAGAATTGAGAATCACTGAAAAAAACTTAGAAATTGTTTTCAATAAAGTAATTAACAATGGCCAGGTCAGATTCTGTCCTTGTAAAATTTCTACAAACAATCTGGTAGAAACTTCTGCAAAGTGTCAAATGCCTTATGAAGCATAACTTTGGAAGTTTCACAAATACTTCCCTCGAGACTTCTGTAAAGAAATCTGGCTTGCAAGGAAAGAATAGTATCTGTATTTAAGAAGACAAAAAATAATCTTCAAAATCTACCTCTAAAACAGACCTCAAAATTTCCACCACACTTGCTGTCTTTATTTAACAATATGAATAGAGATTTCAGTCTTGATATGTGCTAAAACTAGCAGGCTTATCTTTATTACTCATTCTCAGAGCTATTTGGGTGGAGGACAACTCAATGCCAGTCAAGTTGCACTGAGGGATCCAGAGCCTTCAGGATCAGATCTATTTACAGAGTTGGGATGTAAAGTGTTTATCCTAGACCATTTTGGCATTGGGCCAGTACAGACCATCAAAAGACAAAGGGTTTTTAGTCCAGTCTGAATCCACAATACGTTACATTTTGGATGTACAGAAAATTGAAACCAAGTAAGGCTACTAAGAATATAGAACAAACATGTAGGGATAGAAACTAGACACATCAAAAGTTAAGAGAGTGGAAACGTCAGAGCTTATGAAAACTCATTCCAGTATGTTAGTCATAAAAAGAAGAGCAGAGGTGCTAGTTTCTTACTCCATGGTTTGGAAAGACGCTGCATATGGTACTGAAATTTCTCATGGTGTTTACCAACATTTCGTATCTGCCAGATGCCTGAAAATTTGTCTCTTGAAAGTAGATCACATCAGTCAAGCAAGTAAAGGGCTGTAGCAAAAAGTTATGATGGGTAGCAGGGGGTTTTAACTAAACCAGGAAGGATTCGAGTTAGGAAGCAGAAAAAGCTTTGAAAAACTAGTATTGATAATGAAGGACTGGATTCATTTGCCTGGGGAAATTGTGGAGTCTTCATCTTTGGACCTTTTTTAGGACAGCTCAGGCAATCATTTGTCAAGAATAGTTCATGATATGAATAACATCTGTCACAATCTGACTCTGCCGTGGGGCAGAAGGAAAGTCTAGATGATGCTCACGAGGCTCCTTCAGTTCTTATTTTTCTATGAATTTTATAGTTTATCCTTATTCAGAGAGCTAATAAACAAGATTGTAGCTACTGGCTTTTTGTCAGATGCATACCTGCAATCTCCAAAATTCCTGATTGCCTTTGGGAAGAATTATATGGCTATTGCAGCTACGTCAATAATTTTTATATCATCTATGGGACAAGTTAGCATTTGTAAACAAACATATTGTCAGACAAATTGAAATCAGTCTTTCCTTTGACTTCAAGAAGAGCTCAATCGCATCATGTAGATTCAGGCAACTAAGCTGGCAGCTGGTCTCCCAAGGCTCCCTTTGTATTCAGCACATGGACAGGCACTTTCAGGGAGCAACTGAAAGCATGAGACTAATTTATGTGCTCTGAAGACTAGCCAAATAACTCAGCAGGTTAAGTAAATTAAATTGGAAACCAGTAGTTGGACAGTGTTAATACTCTCCTTCCATACCTTGATAATGCTTAAATTACCAAGCAAGTGACTCTCATAAATAATCAATAATTAAAGAGAAGATATGAAAATGTATTGTGGAAAAAAATAGCAAAAAAATTAATCACATTCACAGAGCTTGTAGATTTTGCTGCAATCTCTCCTCCTATTTCTGTGCAATAAATAATACCAGGACATACTAATTGTTTTTCCTAAAAACTCAATGTGAAAAGTCTCTAAAATAGGTTGGCTATGTAAATATCTAGTCAAGAGTAAAAGAAAGCAAACCTACTCTATTTTGGCTCCCACTCAGTTTGGTAGTAAAAATAAGATAGTGTTAAATAAATATGTTTGAAGACTTTAAAAAAGTGTTTTATAGGAAGAATAAAGTAAACACACTCAGCATAATTTTTTTTTAGGCTTTTTGAGTGATAGATTACGAGTTTTAAGTTACAGATTTAGAAAAATATCTAGCCTTCAAATTCTTGGTGTGCATCAATTAAAATTATCCTGGTACAAAGAGTTGTTCTGGTTTTATCCATAAGGTTCAATATTCTTCCCTTATCAAATAAGGTCTACCTGAGTAACTCCTCAGGGAATATTGATGAGAGACTAATATTTTCTTAGTACTGTTCAATAAAACAGTTGCTCAGAAGACTGCCAGGTAGCATTCTGCACATGGAGGAATTGTGCAAAGAAGAAGGATCAGATTGTGACTGAACAACACGAGAACCCAAGACTCCCTTCTCTGCTTTGTTTGTTTGTTTTTCACAGGGTAAGTATATCATCATTTGATCAAAATTTAAAATGGTTATTTATATTCCATCTCACTGTTACGACTGGATATCACATTTCACTGAAGCATTTATTCAGCACAGCCTCACTAAACCACTGGGTAACCAGTCCCCCACTGAACAGTGAAAATTGGCAGAGTTTAATAGAAAAAGAAAACGTTTACTATGTACAAATAATGGGAAAGCCCATACGATTCTCAGGGAATCTTCTCAGTTGGAACTGTAAAATTTAGAACTACTAAGTACAGCCATGAGACAGTTTTGACCCATTTAACGAACAGGATACATGTCATATTAATACTGTCATCACTGTGTAAATTAATCTAAACATCTGTGCTTATTCTTTCACAAATGCTCCTTTAAGTATGTCATTCATGTGGATGTAAAGTTTGCAGCATGAAAGGCATTAATAAAATCATAATATTGTTTTTGTGCCAACCAGGCTGTGAAGTCTTTGTCACAGGGGCAACAGTATCTTCAATAGGACTTCTCTCTGGGGTCTCCCTTGTCCTGAGGGGGCTCAGAGTCACTTCAACAGGCATCAGAATACAAAGTGTTGTATATTGAGGGGTTTATTGGACCCTGCTGCTGCTGCCGCAGAGGAAAGACTGCTTCT
Source organism: Hypotaenidia okinawae (assembly GCA_027925045.1). Classification (NCBI taxonomy): domain Eukaryota; kingdom Metazoa; phylum Chordata; class Aves; order Gruiformes; family Rallidae; genus Hypotaenidia; species Hypotaenidia okinawae. The sequence goes on along the minus strand of BSDF01000001.1, from coordinate 16,686,732 downwards.
CCCCAAGATCTCTCATAAAAGGTTATCACTTCTGGACCACTGACAGGAATGCTTAGCACCACCCATGATAGCGCCCTGCAGAGGTTAACGACTTCCAAAGCTTAGATAATGCTGCAGCAGGAATTTGTGCTGAATAAATAATTTATATCTACTTTTTTTTTAATGACAGGAAAAGAAAAAAGTAAAAGAAAAAAAATTGCATCTTGAACCAAGCTCCCATTTTAAAATATTTGATTTTATAATAAATGTCATTTTTGCCCGTTTATTTCTTTTGGCAGCAGATCCTCTTCCAAAGACTTGATGGCAGTATAATGGAAAGTTAATAAACAGACCAGTACATTGTTTTCATTCTTTCCAGATGTTTCCTTCATTATGCCAGACACATTACTTCCTAAGCAGAGAGATGTAGAGAGTGCAAATTTTAGCATCTCTTACAATACAAGACGTACAATTCAGAAAACTGAGTGCATTCATTTTTTGGCTGGAAGAAAATATTTTCATGTTTATTCTGTCTAGAATGGTATACGCATCAACAGACACACTTAAACAGCTCCCTCACCTACCGCCACCCCCCCCCCCGAAAAAAAAGAAAAGAAGAGCTTTGAAGAACTTCAAAGAAATCAGATACAGAAAATCTTCTTTTATGTGGATTTTATTGTAGATGGGACAGCTACTATACTGAGTACTCCTTCCTGACATCCACAGGTATCCAGTAAATGCATTTGGCTAGTGCTGCTAGCTATTGTATTGCTACCTCTAGCTGTTTTAATCACAGCAGGCTAGACAGAAGCAATGTTAATAAGCACTCTGTAAAATCTCATAGTGTCTGAATTTAGAGTGTGGTTGCTGGTTTATAGGGTCTAGATGTGAAGCTGTAAATGATGTTTGCTACCAAATGATGGGGAAAAAAAAGAGTTATACAAGAACATTCAAAGCTTCAGTATTGAACTGAAGAGCCTGGGGCTCATTTGCCTCAAAAATTAATAAAAACAAAAGCACAAATAAACTCTATTTTCTGCCTTTATATTATGCAACCCATTTTCCGTTTAGAAATAAGGCCATGAGAATTTACTATATTTCAAAGTAGCTGAGCTGGCATTTGCATATGAATATAGAAACAGCAGCTATATTAACCTATTAGCACAGAGGTTACTTCAAAAGTCCTGTCATCATCTTCTTGTATAATTGTCATAATTTTTCTTGAACTCTTTGAAAGAGTTTTTCTCCTTTCAAAGTTTACATATCATAAATGCCCAGCTTTAAGCCGGGTACTCATTTTCTCACATGAAATCTTATAGTCTATGTTTGTCACATTCCTATTTCATTGTCAACTTACTGTGCAGCCCTGGATTTTTGGTTTAACCTCTTAGAGTGAAACCTGCAGCCTTACCGTTCCATTTTGCTCAAGAATACAGAAGCCATCATTCTACAGAGCTGGCAGCTTTTCTGCTTCAGAGCTCATGTAATTTGGTTGGGTCCTTTAATAGGGTTATATTTCATATGTGCTGAATACACCCTTTATGCTTGTGTTGCTCCTCAGAGAACTTGGAGATTAAAATAAAGTAGTTTATTGCATAAAGAATAGTGACTGTATTGGCTATTAACCTCAATAACTTGCATAGACTATAGTGGGGCATATAAAGCATTCATAGCAGTGAGATCTGAATCAGGACAAGATGTTTATTCAAGCCAAGGTATTGCTTATGGAAAGGAGCCCACAAATACCTGCAATATTCTATGCTGCCATCTTCTCCAGCCAGGTAATTTGTGTTCTGCTACGTACAATATTTGAATGTCATGCCTCAGGCAACTTATTTTCTTACAATGGTTTCCTCTTCTATAAAAATAGTACTGAAAAAAACCTCCCGTTGTGCAAAATACCTGCTGTGCTATAATTAACTTATAAATGAGGTTTTGTCCATTAGTATTGTACTTACAACTTTAAATGCAATTATAATAAAATAACTACTGGGATATATGTTATGCTGATTATATGAAAAACAATTATCTAAAAATTAAACCCATTTCACATTAATTTTTCATGTAAGAAGATACTCACATTTTTATTTTTTAAAACTTTTGAAAACTATATTAGATTTTCAAAACAAGTAAAAGGAGAGTGCTACCAGTTTTATGGTATTTTTTGAGTGTGGTGATGCAGGTTTTTCTTCAGTTATTGAAAGTATCCTCTCCTCTACTGTTTGCTTAACACTGCCTCAGCCTTGAATTTCTGCAAAAATTTTATGTAATGTTCTGGAAAAAAAAGATCTTAAATTTCTGTTCCAGAAGGGTCTCTGGTCAAGACCTCGAAGTGAATGCCACTCCTTTTTGTGAATGCCACCAAACCTCTTCAGTCTTGATGGAATTCACATGCTTAGTTCTTTCTCCACATGTAAATCAACAACTAAGATGTTCTGCCACATGCATTCTTCCAGGGATTCACTTCAATGAGTTTTCTTAAAAAACAGCTACTGGACAGAGTCTTGCCCAGAATGTAATGATGGACAAGGTTGGCCATGAAATTGTATGTGATGTACTAAAGGTGTCCTGATTCCTAACAAGTTCTAAATTGCTTCAATGAAAATAAAACAACTCCACAGAGAAATGTACTTGCCTCAGAGGGCAGCTGATGACTGATTTTGACTCCCACATTCTTGGTGACATTGCTGATTGGTGTTATGTGTGCTTGGAAGGAAGTACTCTCTTTTCATTTTACTGTTTTTCAGTGGAAACAGTTGTCATTACTCAGCTTTGGATTTACCATCTGTTGAAGATCTGTGGATTAACGTTCTGTCAGGACCTCCATCATCTTCCTGCCCCAGATGGCTCATCTCCCAAAGCTACTAAAACCTAGGCCTAATTTTGAAGTATGTAGATTCACCCATTTTTAGCTGAGTTTGAAGCTGAGATTGTGGGTGTTCAGCAACTGATTAAATGTTAATTGTCATTCTTTTATAGGGCAAATATATTTACAACCAATTTCCAGCTACCTACAGAATGTGTTTCCTAGAGAAACAAGGCATTTGACTAGTAGGTAAGGAAAGTGATGGTCATTTCACATTACAAAGTGACAGACAAGTATGGTTGAAGCTGAGAACAGGGTGCTGTAAAGGCTAGGTAGGAAATGTCACTCATACATAAAAAGTTGTACAGCAAGGTACATTCATTGCAAACCCCTTTGTGGGAGAGAATGAGTCTTAGGCTAGCCTACTCTGTAGGTGGAAAGATGGGGAAAAAAGATTGTTCCTGGTGTTTTCAGGATCCAGATCCTGGGAAACAAGGAACTTGAGAGCCAGGACCCCAACCCAGCAATACAGGAGCATAAACACAGGTAGGATTGAGATATTTCCCTTAAATCCTGAACTAGGCACAACATAAAGTGGGAGATTCTCATGGAAATGTCTCACCCATCTCCAAGACTTGTGATCTGCCTCAGTTCTACTTCACAGCTTCATAAGTAAAACAGGAGGATAAGCAGCCTTTTTGTAAATTTTGCTGGTCTGTTAGTTTTTCACCATTTTCAGTTTTGGGTCTGAGATAGATAACAACCAACTCCTTATGGATTTAGATCTCAAAATGTGGACAGACTCAACTGGCATTTTCTGATGAAACTGGTTTCCACAGGAAAAAAAAAAGCTAAATATAGGAACTTTAATTTTTTTGAGAAATGTGGGGGTTTTTTGTCAGGATATGCCACAAAAGAAAGCTTTCTGATAGGCACCTGCTGACTGCTTGCTGGCTGTTGGAGAACTCAGGCTCCCCACCTGTGGCTCTGATGTAATCCCATCCCACCAGAGCTCTGGATCACACAGCACACATGCTCTGCAACAGAGACTGGTAATCAGCTTTGAATAAGTGGAATGGAGTTTTGGAGCTGAGGGAGCAGAGTTAAAAACCTACTATCTAAATGGAAGAAGCGCTGTAAGCATGCAGACATGTCACACAGTGTATGAATAGTTGAAACCCAGTGTGCAGCTCTAAGAATTGAGATACTCTTTGATCTTCTTTAAAAGCCTATATATATACTCTCCTCTCTTCTAGATTTTCTACCATGAAGCAGAGCTCAGATCCCCATCCCCAGTCATCTAGTGGCCAGCTGACAAGCACTTGCTGTCCAACACCCTGTATGGGCTCCCATAAAAAAACCAACCGGACTATGGGCTGTTACTTTCAGGATCCCAGCATTCAGACTTTCTGTGAAGTACATTGGCAATTGCTAAAATATGAAGTTTTGTTTCCTTTTACACTTTTGTTTCCCACAAGAAAAACAAAATATAATATCCAGTTTTTCCATGAAGCAGATATTTGAACCTGTTTTGAATATTCATGGGTAAGAAGTGGATATTTGTCCCTGTATGTTCGTGGTTTTATCCCTTTATACACAATAGATTTTTCTTTACTACACATGTCTAAGGAGGGAGAAGGTGATACTGTTCAGCTCATTTTATGAATTGGAAACTGAACTTAAGAGAACTAAAGGCAAAATTGTCAGCTATATTTAAGAGTAAATTTGATTATCTTACAGGCAAGTGGGTGTCTAATTGGCCTGATTTACAAACATTGACCTCAAATTTTCTGAGCATTAAACAGCCGATTTGGGTAGCCAGAAATCATGGAATAAGTAGTGAGAATTTCAGTTAATGTGGCCTTCTCATCGTTTCTTTGAAAGGCAGAAGTACAATCCAACTTAACAGTAGCAGTGAATCACCATAATCATTAAATCATTTTATCCCAATTGTCTAAGAAAAATTTGGGCCTGTACACATGCATTTGTGTCTGCTGATTTGTTGAACTTATTGATCAACTTAAACTAAGACTTGAGAGGAAAGTAGAGGTTTCAGAAATAACTGAAATATTTATTAATGTAGAGTTACAGTTAATAGTTAACTACTAATTTTTGAGAAAACAGAATGCAAGGAAAGGGTGCTGGACATTATGAAGGAAGAGGGAAAACTAGAGCATGAGCTTACTTGTTTTTCAATTAAAAAGTGTCTGCATGGCAAAGCAATTTCAAACCAGAAGACATGCATGGCACATACATAAGAACATGCTAGCGTTAATAGTGCTGGGTTTGTCTGCGTGAGGCCATCTGTTAAACCACATACTTTACAAATCTTGAGCAAAAGAGATAGAGGTCCCACAAAAGCCTCTTGCAAAGTAAGACCTGATTTATTAGCAGCTCCATCTGCACCGTGAACTGAACGAAGTGTGGGCTACAGCTAGGAAAAAAATAAAGAAGTGCTTTGCTTATATGTTAAAAGTATAGGTAATGAAAATGTATACAGCAACGGGTTCTGTTGGTCACTTGTCTTGGTTACTGGATCTCCTTGTGCGTGTGCTTGTATGTGTGCATGTGTATGCTTGCATACGGTTTTTTTCCAGAGAAAGTACAGTACCAGACAGGGAAGACACTTCCCTTAAGGATACTGGAGCACCTTCCCAAGAGAAGCTTATAACAACCACTAAAATCTTAGTCTTATTTTACTCCTGCCTGAAATGCAAAGCACAAGTGTGCGAGCACCAAGCCGAACACTGCAGCACACTGAGGGTAGGAAGCAGACCCTGCCTGTGCTACAGTCCTCTGTGGAGGTCCTCATCAGCTAAAGGGCATTGTCGTTTCCACTGCCAATTGGAAAATACTTGATTTCATGCTTTGATGATGCAGCCTCCTCCCATAGGCTTTAAAAATTATGTTGGAATATTGATATCATCCCTACTGCCACTGATAGTCAGTGAGAGCTGTAGGGATGAGCTGCTGGCACTGCTGTGCTGTGGTCCCACACCTGTTTGTTAGTCAGAGAAGATCTTGGAGGCTCAGAAAAGATGGTCTCAGTTTCCTGCTATACAAGTGACTGTCTCATTAGTTGGACGCTGTGACCTCTTACTCCCTGTAAGTGAAAGCTTCAAAAAAAGTGCTGCTCTATCTCTGCAGCCCTCAGATGGAGCATGTTCGTTTGCTCCTTGAGATGTAGTCTTCTTGTCAGTGCAGGCTACAAAGCAAAAGAACATGTTCCCTGCCAAGGAAAACTGCAAAGAATTGACTGGCAGACTAACAACTCCCCTCTGTAGTTTTAAAGAGATCATTTTAAGGGCTCAATAATTTAGCCAAATGTGAAGAAATTTTTAAAATATGAAGAAAAGAAGAAGGCCCTGAGGTCGAAGAAAATTGTCTTCCAGATTTCATGTTCCCAGTTCCAAAGTACTGCAGCTTCTCACCAAAGGGCTGCTGGAACAAAACGTGGTTTAAACACTGAGTTTCACACTGAGAATACCCAAGAGATGTACATTTTGCAAATAAATGGAGTTCAACAAAGGTACTGTTTAAATCCTCTATGGTACCAAGTCACTGAAAACAGGCCTTCATTACAGAAGTTTTGGGCAACTTCTATTGCACTAGGTTTACCCTGATGATAGGTGAAACCTATTTCAAAGCGGGGAGCACAGCCATAGACCCCAAACATTTAATTTATATCCCATACATTTAATTTATGGAGGTTTTGCTAGTAAGGGTCACTCCTGAGGTTAATTATTGCTGGATTTTAGGATTAATCATACCTATCATAGGAAAAATACGTCACCTAAAAAGATTTGAAAATAAAATCAAGTACTTGGAAAGAAGGGAACAACTACACCATAAAATACAATGCTGGACCTATTCACTGCAAGTGGCAGCACAACAGAGAGGACTCAGAAAAAAATTTGGAGCAGTATAACTCCTGAACTGTAAAGTAAAAAGAAGTGTCAGGAGCTACAGTAACACAATTTGTGCTAATGTGGTTAGATTTCTTTCAGTATCTGAAATAGATAGTCTCCTGCTCACTCAAAAACCAGTTTAGCAAGTATTAAACTGTGCTCTACTGCCCAGTGTAAATGCATGCTCGGAGAGTTAGCAAACTGAAGAATAACATTAAAGGGCTGGAAGAAGAACGTATGTAGCGAACAGCCACCACAAAAGCTATTGGTTTTGGATTTTGGGTTTGGTTTTACATGTATTACCAGCTGTGACATAGGAAAGGTGAAGATTGACCACTACAATGGAAGAAGTGTAAAAGTCAAAGAAATTAAGTTATGCCTAATTTATGTTTATTCCTTTGGAAAGTAATTTGTAATTAAGAATAGTAACATAAAATGGATTCGAATCACCACCACATATTACAGATTATCTCTTTGATCTTCTTATTAACCATGACCTACAGAAATTGTATTTGTCCTACTGTCTTCTGCTCCACATAAAAATATATATATTTCTATCAGTGATTTCTAAGAGACTAAGTTGCCATTTACCAATTGAAATGTCACTATTTGAATTTGTAGCAGACATAAAAATCCAGCTCATGGAGTTCAGCCTTCTGAAATCAGACGAGGTCTTGATTTAAAGCATTTCTTATGAAGTATATACGAGAACAATTGTAGCAGCTTTGCATGAAAAGACTTTCCTCAAGCAAAAAGGCCTCCATTTTGCAATACATTCACAATGACATGTTCAGTTCAGCCTACACAACCTTAAACCTTAAATATGTCTCTCTTCAATTGCAGGGTATCAGAGGAATTATTTGAGTTCTTTAAACTTACATCCATACCACTACTTCATTGATGAGATTGGTACAAGATCTGCTGTGTTCAAAGAACCTGGCAGGTCTCATGCTATGAGGTCATAGCATAAAAGAGACATTACTTAGAAACTTGACATCTTGGAAATTGAAATAAATAAAAAAAAAAGGGAGGGGGAGCAAAATGTAAAATACGATGGAGGCATTCAGTAGCAAAAAATCTGCCTCAGATTTGTCTTCCTTCCAAACTGAGATCAGTTCCTTGTTCCAGTAATTCAGTATGAGAACTCCAGTGTAAACTGCACTAGGTTAGACAAAGCTTTGCTGTATTCAAGCTATGGCATCGTTAAATTTGGTCCTTATTTTTATGAACTACCTTCTGTGTGTGGACCTTTAAATTTCTGTGGAACTGCTCACAGGAACAAGCAGCCTCCAACATAAAGTATGCATCACCTGGCCTTAAAATTGTTGCCCTTTGTCATTTAAATATCTGTAATAGCTTCTCTTGCAAACCAGTAAAACTTCTAGGATGAAACTTACTTTTATGCAACTGATTGCAAAATTGTAAGATTTCATGCTATAGCTCATAACAATAATTTCATGGCATCCAATTTACTGGAACTATATTACTTTACAATTTATGCTCTTTTCTAAAATAGTTTTTAGAAAATACTTAGGTCATATAGAGTCCAGAAGACGTTTGCTATGTTATGAATATCAAAATCGCAATTAATATTAAACAAAAATGTCTCCGATAGCTCAATACATAACTGCTTTTATCCATTTATCAGGGAATGAGTCTGTGCAAATGAGGCTCTCTTTATATAATCATGCACATAGCAAATTTTCTTAGAACTATTAGTGTAGTCTTTAGGAACCCTCAAGTGTGTATTTAACTTTCGAGATTCATTGTATGTTGCCATTTGCACAACTGTTGTCTCTAAAAGCAAGTAATGTGAATCATCACAACAATGACACCTTAGAGAATGCTTCTTTCTGCCATGATGTACTCTATTTTTCTATGAAATCTTGGAAATTAAACTGTTCTTGTTAATTTGGTTTAGACTCTTCTAAACTTAGAACTTGTTTGCATACCTTCGGTTGGAAAACACCTGCACCCAGAACACTGCTGACAATTAACAGAATCAGCTGTTTTAAGTAATTACATGCACAATCATAGCATATGTGAGTTCCAGAATCGCATTCACTTTTTACAAATGGCACACATACATTTTCACTTACAACTTTTTTTTAGACAGTGTAGTAGATAAAATTTCCTGTATTCATGATTTCTTAAATTAGCTTTCACAGGATTTCTACGCTTATTGAGGAGATGTGTAACATATGTCATATTGATCCCAACAGATTTTAGGGGCAGGCTTGTGGCACTTTATCCAGAAAAGGCCAATGCAAATATACACCGACTCAAGATGTGAGTCTGGAAGCAAAATGTTTCACAACAAATGGTTTGGGAAGGGAGTCAGGATACAGTTTGAGGTGTGTTTACATAATTTCTCTAAAGGTGGCCAATTATGACATCTTCACATATAGATAAAAAAAAATACTGAGAAGGCACACTGTTCTCCCTTACTCTTTTAGTTCTTTTTTAGAGAGCAAAATTTCAAAGGAAAATGAAATATCTTGTTAACTGATTGATACTGTTAGAAAACCACACAGGTTTTCTGGCTCAGAGTTCCACTACTAGTTCATAAATATATAAATAGATACATAAATAAATAAATGCTTTACTTATTGTCACTGTTCAGTCTGTCATCTTATGATTTCATGTCACATGGTGACCAATCCAAACACCTTCCAGTTAGGACTAATCTTTAGACCATCATGGCTGTAGCAACAGTACAAACACCAAAAAAAAAAAATAAAAAAAAAATAAAAATTTTCTAGTTGTAGATGGCTTACACGACTCAAAAAAGTAGTCAGTGCCTACAAATTCATAAGTACCTGGTCAAGGAAAATGCATAAAATAGCTTGTAGAAATTGAATTTAAGATATACTTGTACACCTCAAATATACTAGCTCAGTTTTTTTAAAACACTGTAATAATCTCAATATGTTAGAAAAAACCCCAGCACAGCTTCTAAAGGAATGAAAAATAATGAACCTATTCTACTGGAATCCTTGATTTCAGGAGAACAAGACTATTTAATTTATTTCTCTGGATTTTCAAAGAGGCTTCAGTAATAAGTGTATCAAGAGGCTAAGCATAAATATGATGCTATATGTGTTTTTTTAAGAGTTTTGTGCTATAGAAAATATACCAATAATAATAATGGGATAGCATCAAACACACATCTTTTCACTTGGCTTCACAAAGATATATCTCCTAAAGATAATTATTTTCATTTTGAAGATTTTTTTTCCATCAAATCCTAATTTTAATGTATTGTTCACCCAAACAGTAGAGGTTTAGAGTTAGTATTTTGAATAAAGCATTGCACAAAATTGTAGTATAGGCTATAAAATGCGAAAAGACTCACCACTGCATTTCATATTTGATAAATGAGGAGCTGCCTAGTTATCATAAGGGCTCCTCTCTGAGACACTTCTAAGTATGACACACCACACTTGGACCATGACATGTTACAGGATTTATATATGAATAGACTTCAAGACCAGGAGTGACTGATGTATCTTCCTATATGACCTTCTGTACCTGAAGTAACAAACATTCTCAGAAATGGGATTAGTGCCAGAACTTGAAACATATTTAATCTCATTTTGAAAACAGAATTGTCATGTCCCTTGGGAAATCTATTTCAATGTTTAACTGCCCTTTCTGTTTAGAAATTGCATCTTATTTAATCAAGTCATTGGATCTTATGCCTTTGCCTGTTACAGTGAAAAACCTCTACTTACATATCTTTTCCATGTGTAAGTACCAGAGTATCAAGTAAGTTCTTGACTTTCTTTTTGACAAGAGGATTTAATATCAAGAGAGTAGTCTAATGTAGTGCTTTCTAAGATCAAAAAAAGAAATGGCATTATTACATAAAAGGCTCATTTCTATACTATGTAGGAATATCAGTGAGGAATTGAAATTGCCACTGATATGACACCAGGATAAGATACCTGAAGATTTGCCAGACTTGAGAAACAACAGAGAAATTACATGGAGAAATTAGAAATTTCTCTCCAAACAAGGGGAAAGAAAAGCATTTTTAAGTAAACAGTATTCCAGGGACATTTTCTTTCATATAATCATAGAAAAAGACAGTAGATAATGGTGCTGGTGCAACACAAAACTTTCAAACACATAAGTTTAAAAATATTTCAAAAGACAGAGAGGCACAAATTCTAAAGTTTCCTTAACCCAAAAGTGCTCTCCTGTTTTGAACATTTCTTCATCTCTAAACCTTTCATTGTTTCTTTTTCCCCTTAAGAGAGGGTTCCCCTTAAGAGAGGGCATAAACTTAACATAAAGGTGAAAATATTTCCAGGAATATGAAGGGTCAAACACATAATCACTGGCATCAAACAGAGAGATTTAGACTGATCGTTTAAACATGGAGACACCGTGTTAGCTTCATAATCTAATTTTGAATCCTTCTGGCTGAAAGTAATTATCATTATTATTGAATTTTATCCATTTAGAGTGTGTTCTCTAGGGTGTTGCACTAATTGACTTTTCTATAACCGCAACTGTATTTTTATGCATTATCAGTCATATTAATAAATAAGCATTATAATTGTTCCAGCTGGGACTACTTTAGTTAATTTTAGTGCTTTGTTCAAAAGGTATATAGTTAAATATTGTTGAGTTTAGAACTCAGACGATAAAATGCAATGAAAGTTCCCGTTATCTCAAATGTTTTCCCTGAAATTATTCCAGAATAACAATAGTCAAAAGCATAAGCAAACTCACTGAAGGTAGGTTTCATGTATTCCGTGTAGGAGTCTTGTGAAAGACTGTTTTCATGACTAGACATGACATTATAGACAAAAAGTGGAAAAAACCTGGCACAAATTTTAACCTTTTATATCAAACAGAACAAAATTCAGAGTGATATTCAGTGCTGACTACATGAGCAGAAATGATTCCCGAGTTTCTTGCTCTTCCCCATCTTTATTAAATGTTAATTACATATTTACCTCAAACCAATTTTTAGCTTTTTGGACAATGCATTCTGTTTTCAAGGCACTGACACTTCATCAGTAGCCATTATATGTGGAACCTGAGCACTGGAATCTACAAGAACTAAAGAACGTTTCAAACCATTACGTTGGCCCAGAAAGGGATTACCTGCATATTCTAACAGTAGTTTAGAAGATGAAGTCACTAGCCTAATCACTAAAACGACTTTCCCTGCTTAATTCAAATCCACATAATATTACGATAATTGCCATAAATTGGAGTTTATTCTAGGAATTTAAAAAAAAAAAGTGTGGAAGATGAGTCCATCACAGTTTATAAAGCATTGACAGGGTTACATAAAGGGTTTATTCTACTTTTTTTCCAAGACTTCCTTCTTCACTAAGGGCAAACTCCTCAAGATGTATGGGACACAGCAAACTTCCTGGAAAACATTGTAGCCTGGAAACATAGGATTAGAGAGCTGCCAGAGAGGACACAGCTACAGAAGAGCGGCAGAGCTTCTGACAGATATCAGCTTTCTGAATATGGATGCAGTTGAGGGAATTAGTTTTAGAGATGCTGGCCAAAAGCTTGTGAAGAATACTCTTTCTGTTCAAAACATTTATTTCTGCGAAACCTAGAGTTTGAGAATGAAACATGAGTTCTGAGAATATGAATAGAAAATAAGTGCTTCCAATTAAAGTCAAAGCCAAGCTGGATATGCCGTGGGAGCACAGAATCTTCTAAAGTGCAGAGCAAATTAATTTTTTTCCTATTTATAATTGATGTGTTGAATTTGATTGTTCTGTGCATTTGGCTAATCATAGAGCGATCTGCTTTGTATTGGTTTGTCTGACTGTGTAAGCATCTGAAATATGAGACAATGGGATCCAATAATTGCCTGCTACCTCTAATGTTGCTTTGATTTTAGACACCAAGCTGTATCCTTTATTTACACAAATGGTTGATTTCAACCTCATGAGTCCTTTTCTCTGACCAGTAGATGATACTCTCCCTCCTCATAAATCCCCTGCAAAGTCACACAAAAGGCAGGAAAATCTAAATTGTTCTACGATCTTCTCCTTTGCAAAAAAAAGTGATTTCTATATATGGTCATAAAAAGACAGCGGAGAGGGTGACAAAGTAGTGAAAAATAACATACACTGTTCACTAACAAACACAGCATGTACATTAGAGATCAAATGTTTTCCTTATTTGTCAGGAAATTCTGAAGAACCTGTTCTGCCTGCTTTTGCCAATCAACCTTGCCACAAACAGCAAAACAACACAAACCACTAAAGTAGTCCACAACATACCTTTGAGAGTGCTTGAAGAAGCATATGGTGTGCTTTTATGTATCCAACTAGGAGCATCAATACAGTAAAATCAAATGGTTACTTTTACTGTGATCCCATTAATTGCAATATCTTCTAGCAATGTTGTGCTGGAAACAATGTCATCAAATGGCCTCATGAGCTCATCCTCCCATTGGGAGAAGTGAATGTAATTCATGCAGGTATAAATGAAGTTGCATCCTATTAAACAGAAGAGATACAAGCATTTGGATAAATTGGGTATTGTACAAAAAATAACTCCAAAACACATGGTCAATCTTACACTGTTTATTCTACCTATGAGTTTGCCTTATTTTAAAGAAGAAAATGTAGCATTAATGAGGGATGAGTTATTTTGCTTAGGTTCCCAATAAGGGTCCACTCTTTTCCTGATTTTCAGAGAAGAAATCTTTAGGATGTCAAAATGAAAAGTGGTTCTAGTGACAGGCTGATGGCATCTTGGCTGCACTGCAAAGCATTTACCTTCGTTCCCCATAGAAGTGGCCTGCAGTGTGACAGATCCGTGGTTCCTGAAGAAAAATCCATCTGCTATTTCTTCTGGGTTGTAAGAAAAAAAAAAGGTAGACTTGAATTTGCATGCCGTAATACCACTATTGGATGGAAATATTTGAAAAGCTTTGCACACTGAACGAAACCAAGAAAACGTGTATCTCTGCCAGCAAGTTTCACTTCTCAGAAGTAAATGTGCAAGGCTAAGCATTTTGGGTTACAGTACATAACTGAAAAAAAATGAAATGAGAGGTAGTTATGCATAAGCATTAGAGAAAGGTAAGAGTGATGTTAAATGTAATAAGTTTGAAACACCAGGAACATACGATTGTTCTGAAATCCCATTATGGAGATGTATTATTATTAGGTTGTGCTTCTGCCTCAGTAAGGCAAAGCATATAAAACACAAATCAGTGGGCACAAAGGTTGGCGTGAAATCTTTAAGACATCATTTTTTCTAAACAAACTCACAAATCACTTCCTTTGCTTGGGAAGGCAGATGCACCATTTTGAAGAGCCCCAAGAAAGAGGATGTAGAGCACATGTCTTGCTGTTTTAGACTTCACAATCTAGCTGGAGAAACTTACTTTGCGCCAATAGGCATTGTGAACAACTCGCTCAACTTCTCTGCCAATATGGCAATTTGCATAGCATTACCCATAATGCTTCACATTGTGCCTTTGCTTTGAAAACAGATTTAATTGAGCCTTGCTGAGCTGCATTAATGTGTCTGTTTAAATTGAGCAAATCTAATTAGCTCGCATGAAAGTTATGCCACCTCTGGTGCAGCAAAGCTAATGCAATTAAAGTCAGCCAGATGTATTGAGTATTGTAAACATGCTGTCTGACTGGTGGAGAATGGTTCAGTATTCATCAGAGACTGGACAGTTTTCTAACACATTAACAACAGCTGCACTCTCTACAGTGTACAACTATATATTATGTTTTGTATATGACTGTTTTAAAATGCTAAGGATTCTGGATTCTACAACAGTACTTTTGCAAGATCAGAACAATCTCCTCTACATTTGTGCAAACACAAGTCTGCTATTTTTTTTAACGAGGTCACTGCTTATATGTTTATAAAACATGGCTAAAAAAAATCAATATTTACTAAACGTTGCATAGAGAAAGACATACTGGAAATAATTTCTAAAGTTTGTGACTATATACCTTTATGAACAGGATTTCTGGCAAAGCTGGAACAGGATGGTAATTAAAGGTCCTGAGAAAACTCCAAGATGCTCTTTCAAAACTTTCAGAAGGTGCTTAATATAATTAAAATCTATTATATTGGAATGATTAACCGTTTTCACTAAACTATTTTGGTATTTTCCTTGGACCAGATATTGTGTCCTAGTTAAGTGCTAAGTATAAACAGGATAGTGCTTGTGATGTTCAGATATCTTATTCTTCTACTAATTTGTTTTTAATAATGATCAGACTATACAGTTTTGTAGATGACACTCAAAAAGAAAATAAAATTATTAATTACTAAAGGAGAAAAGTTCTCCTACAGATAAAGCAGTCTTCATAGCAACACCCTCAACACTTAAAGTGTGCTTTTACTTTGAAAATTTCACTTAACAAGAGGTGCAGTTGGCTGCATCTCCCCTATGTAGTCATTCATTTTTTATGCTTGGCATTTCCTTCCTAGAACCCCAAGGTGACTGAAAAAATGTAGTTTTCCCCTGCTAATTGATAATCTTCTTCTTCCTTATTTATTCAATTAAGCTATAACTGTGTCCAAGAGTAATCAAATCTGATGTTTCATACTGATGGAAAAGCGCTCAGTGGAAAATATGGTAGATTGTGATCTCCTTAGTCTTCTTAGACTTTAGACATACCAATTTCTAACTTTTTAACTTTCCTGTCTGTAAAATGGGCATGGCGGTACCTAAAGAAATTTTTAGTTTGGTTTCCTTGTCATTTACTCCAAGGAAGTCTCAGAAGCACAAACACTGTAGAATGAAAGAAATGCATATAGAGTTTTCATCATAAGAATTAGAAAAATATCTATTCACAAAACATCTTGGGTACATATTATTAAAATCATCTTGTTTTGAGAATAGGAATAAAACCTATAAAAATAGGTCAAGCTAGTGAGGAATTTGATTTTCAAAACTAATAGCTTTACACTTAAGGAAGACAATTATTTTAAACAAATTCCAGAAAAGTTTTTTATAGTTCATTGCATGCCTCAAATTGTAGACTTTTTGTGCTCTGAGAATTTCTAATGGTGACAAGGTATTAATATCCCATTTAAATTATTCTTTACTGGATTTTAGGTTTTTCTATAGAATCTTCACTATGGAGAGGAAAGGATTTTATGAAAGGACAGCTTTACACATCTAGGTTGATTTTCCTGTTTGATGTCTTAAGTACCTAAAATAAGTAACTACATCTTAGAAATGGTTCTAAATGCTTTGTCCAATGATGCCCTGCTTTGTTACTCCATGCTAGTATGCCCTCTATCAAGATACAGCAACTTTATGGAGGGTCCAGGATATCTGTACAGTCTTTCCACCTGTGCTGATGGTGTTCCCTCTCATTTCTCTTCTCCCAGCCCAGGTCATGTCAGTGGGCTTGCAGGAAGTGCATTCCTTGAAGCAAATTGTGGAAAGAGTTATATATTGCTTAGCTGAAGGAAAAATACAGGGGAAGTGGATTTTTTTGTTTGTTGTTTGTTTGTTTTAGCTGCTGGACACATTCCTCTGATGTTCTTAATTTTAATTATTTATGAGTATCTTTCTCCTGGGTACTAACAGATGTTCATTACCACAGACTATTAACTGGTTTGGCCATCTCTTAAAAGTCACCAAAAGAAATGTCAAAATGTCTGACATTTTATGCAATCATGGAATAGTTTAGGTTGGAAGGGACCTTTAAAGGTCATCTGGTCCAACTCCACCTGCAATGAGCAGAGATATATTCAACTAGATCACTAGATTTAGTGATGATGATTAGATCTTTCGTCACTGGAGAGAAAAGACTATCTCCAAAAGTGGAAGTGCAAAGTTCACAGCATGTGAGTCTTGTTCATCCACCACCCTGGCAGCAATTTGATGCAGGTGTGTGTGTCACAAAATACTAGTGCAATTTCTCTGCTGTAGCTAGTACCAGCAACTGAACTTCCACTGAACTGCTGGACAAGTTGATTGAGTGTCCTGTCACTGATTTGCCTTTCACTGAAAAACATGTCTACCTTTTCAAGAACCTGTACCTCAGTGGTGCCTGTGCCACTGGGACAATGACAATTTTTTAAAGGTATGGGCTTGAGAGGTATACCTTTTAGATGGAAAAATTAACATTGTTTCAGAACTTAAAAGCAGAAATGGAAAAAAATTAATGCAGGGTGAAAAAGATGCAAAGCTTTCTGAGTAAAATAAACTCATCTCACTTCTTACAGGGACTTGTTTATCCTCAAGAATCATAATCTGAAGGAAATTCAAACTGGAGGAGGAAAGGGGGAAATGCTACACACAGACAAAGAGAATCACTGAATGGAGACCTAGTTCAATAACAAAACCAATTATTTTAAACTAAGCAGGTTGCACCTCTCAAAAATGACAGAAAAGCACAGCTGCAACTTGACATCTACCGCTGCTGGTTCAGCCTTGCCACAGGTTCATTAACACCTTCAGAAACTACCGTGCTCAAATAGAAAGGGTATTTTTTTTATGAGGAAAAAGGGACATTCTGTACCAGCTAAATGAAGAATTATTTCAACTTGTGAACAGGCAGCACATAGAAAACAAAAGAGATACTGAAATATTCAAGATCATTAAACCAATTATGAAAGACCTGTAAGTGGCCAAAATACAGACTTCTTTCACTTAATTTGTCCTTTCTTTTCAAAAGAGGCAGTATCCTAGCTACTTGGTAATTAGTAATCAACACATCGCGTTAGCTAGTCATAACTCAAAGAATTTATTACCTCCAGCCTTTTAAAACATGAAAAGGATTAAGTCCTGTCTAACCACATAAATAAAATAAAATAATAAAAAAAAAATTAATCCAGGGCCAGAAACTTAAGAATAATTTACAACACACTCTGTTCATCTTACAGGAAAGAGATGGGACCATTCTGGGGTTTCTCAGTCTGCATAATCCAATTTACCTGAAAGAAAAACACAAAAGTTTTCCCCACTATGTTTCAGTGTGAGCTCTTGGGTTTGACACGTTGATCTCCAACTAATGTCTACCTAAAAATAATGACTGTGCTAAAACATCCACAAGAATTCCTAGTCCAGAGAATAGTAACTGCAGGTTTTGTCCCCTTACTGAGTGGGCTCCAGGCTGCAGGGAGTTTGCTGCCTTCCTTGCCATCTCTCCTTTGACTTCGCTTGCTAAGGGAAAACGGGTGAATTTTATTCCCTTTTTGATAACATCTCCAGAGATGTTAAAAGGTGCTGTTGCTCTCTACCATCAACTACTGTTTTCTTGGATTTTTCGTTTTAGAAAACCTAACATGTCATTGCATAAAGAAATGAGAAAGAGTATTTTTGATTTAGAAATCCTCACTGGATGCAGCTTTAAAAGCTCACATCAGCCTTGACATATAAATTGATAAACAGCAATATAGCAGGCTAATAGATACAGCATCATAACTATTATTTTACACCACTACTAGTGAGGGGGAAAAACCACCAAAAGTTACCGTTTTATAAAATGTTGTGAGAAAAAGTCTGGTGAGACTCTGAAGAACTTAGAATTATCAAAAGAAACATCTTTTTGTTTCTGGAAAAGTATAGACCAGCTGATGCATACATAGGGGAGAAACAATTGAGGTCTTTGGTAAGGCTGCTAGACAGATGCCAACAAACTGACAGAATAAAACAGCACAAAATGTTGTAGCAGTGGTTCAGTTCACACAGACAAGTGCTTCAGGCTGGATTGAGAAGCTGTGATTAAAGCAATTCCAGAAAATTCTAACAAATAAACAAGACCAGGGACCTAAACACATGGTTTACAAAATAAGAGGCCAATAGCATTTCAAGGCTTTTTTAAAGGTGAAAAGAAACTTTGGCAATACAATGAAGAATAACAATGTAAGAGAAAAATAGTGGGACCTAATGGTGATATTCAGGCTCTGAATAAAGTTCTTGGCTGTGAAATAATAAATAATGTCTACTCTTGAGCTTTATTAGCTATCCCCTTTTCTTACCAGGTTATTTGCACCCTTAGAACTTTTCCTTTGTTTCTAGCATACGTACATATTTCCAAACACATGTGTAAGTTTATTAATATAATCCTATGTAAGTGCAAACTGAGTTCCAGATTGAGCTTTAGGAAAATGCTGCAATATTTCATGCTGCTTTCACCTAATAAATAGCCTCAAATACTATTCCTTCTGCCTAATTTCAGCCTTTCAGGGAAAATATTTGGTACTCAAGTACACAGAGATCACATAGGTAAAAAGTCACACTACATGAAACTTTCTTTATTAGGGAAAGCAATTGCAGATAACTAAGAGAGCCTTGTGTAATTAACATATAACAATAAATCTTATCTACTCCCTTCAGCAGCAAAGGAATCCCTCTTGCCCATCCTGTACAGAAAATGATTAAAACTGAGATTGCGTCAGAACATAAGCCTTCACAAAGACCTATCCAAAATAAAAAATAATTTAATATCATCATTATTTACTAATATATCCACTGAGGACATACTCATTTTACATATTATGGCTGTGTAAATTGTTTTGTGGTTATTTTGCTATGCAATTCGAATTAGAAGATTGCCAGTTTATAAACGAATCAGACTTTCAAGTCAGCCTGTCACACCAATTATACATAAAGTATAGAAGATTAGTTGATTAAGCATTAGTTATAAAAGCAGAGCAGCATACAAAGTAAAAGAGCACAGCAGAATACAGCACAAGTATAATGGTTAGGGCCATAGGAATGCAGGTGGAAAGAAAGAGCAATGATACTGATCAGTGGAAACTGGAGGAATAATGTGACTAAAATTGAACAAACTGAAAGAATAACATGGATAACATACAACAAGCTCACATCTCTTTTATTGGCAGCAAGTTTTTAATCTTTGAAAATAAAATGAAAATTGTTTGTTGACTAAAATCAATTTGCAAGCCAGCCTTGGGAAAATGAGTACATGCCGTTAGAGAAGATTTACTTTTGCAAGATATATCAGATCCTGGCATCCACATTAGTTATTAAGGTAACAAATGAAGTTATTTAAACAACACTTTAGAGAAAGTGAAAGTGCATACCTAATGTGGGTAACAGAAAGGGAAAATGAAATGGGCTTTTCCTAGCAGATCCAAATTTTGGTATGAACTTTATATCTAGTTCATGGGAATAACCCAAGTGAGATCAAGGTTGCTGAAGCTCTTCTTACCTCCATTCCAGTGCCTCACCACCTCACAGTAAAGAATTCCTTCCTTATACCTATTTAAATCTTCCCTCCTTCAGTTTAAAGCCATTATCCCTTGTCCTGTCACTACTTGCCCTTCTGAACTGTCACTCTCCAACTTTTCTGTAGGCTCTTTCAGGTACTGGAAGGCTGCTCTAAGGTTTCACCAGAGCCTTCTCCATGTTGAACAACACCAACTCTCTCAACTTGTCTTCATAGCAGAGGTACTGCAGACCTTTGATCATTTTCATGGTCTTCCTCTGGACTCAATCCAATACCTCCATGTCCTTCTTATATTATTTTTCTTATGCAACACTTAAACACAGAAACAACATACTTAAGTGAAGGCAGGGTCCGTTTCTAGAATTCCCAGACAAGTTAAATCAAGCTATTTTGTAGATAAATTGATTCAATTGATGAATCAAACAGATCGGCTTAAGCATGGTCTTAAATCCTGTGCTGAATTGGATGTTCAGCTTCCAGCCTCTTAAAACTTCCCAGAATTAAACCCTAATATTTCTACTTATCAGTATGGGAAAAAATATCAGATTATTTTTGCTAGTAAGGACAAAGCTACTTGTCAAGTCAATAGGTCAAATTCTTGTTGTAGGTATGTCTCAGAGACCCACAGTCCCTTTTAAGACACCTTAGTTTGCACAAGTGGAAATAAGAGCCCAGAATAACCCAGGAGAAGACTTGTACTTAAATAAGAACAGAACTCGTGTTCGTTTGGGTTTTTTTTAATGACAAAAAACCAAAGTCAGAGAGTGAGCATATGAGACTAAGAAAATCAAGTCCAGTATTAATATTTCTCAGTTATCTACTAAGCAGGAAGAAATTAATGCTGGAAGAAATACTTCATTTTTAAGACCCACTAAAATGGAAAAAGCCATAATGTTGAGATATTTCAATATGCTGTGGGGCTTGGGATGTGTTTTGGGTTTTTTTTCTTTTTGGCTTTTCTAAAGATGTCCATCTATTTTCTGCAGCTATACATGCATAGCATGGATAATTCTTAAATTGTTTACTCTAGGTTTTCAGTCATCTTAAGTATAATCTTAAATTGGTATGTTGAAGCTAGCTCAAGAAACTAGGTGACGAACAGCATTGAAATGCTTAAATCTTTAAGTTCAACTAACCATAGAAATGTTGTTAAAGCCAATATATTCAGCCTCAGGAACTGTATGGGATGGAATGAATAAATATCTCAATGTTTCTACAGCTACTAATAACATGAAGAAATACTTGCAATGCATGCATAGCATAAATGTAAGTTTGTCTATCCAATGTACCTTTTCTTATTTCCATCTGACCTTGCTATAATTCTTCCTTTCTAATAAAAAGGAAAATCATGTAGGGTCTGGTTGAAATCATACAATCATAGAATAGTCTGGTTTGGAAGGGACCCCAAGGATCATAGATCTCCAACCCCCCTGCCACAGGCAGGGACACCAACCTCAGGCCTGGATCTACACAAGGCTGCCCAGGGCCCCATCCAACCTGGCCTTGAACGCTTCCAGGGACTGGGCATCCACCACCTCTCTGGGCAGCCTGTTCCAGCACCTTACCACTCACTCTGTAAAAAACTTCCCCCCAATACCTCATATAAACCTTCCTTCCTTCAGCTTTAATCCATTCCCCATGTCCTGTTATTGTCTACCCTTTTAAAAAGCTGAATCCCCTCCTGTTTGTATGCTCCCTTCAGGTACTGGAAGGCTGCAATGAGGTCCCCCTGCAACCAAATTCTCTTCTTTAGGCTGATCCAGCCCAGCTCCCTCAGCCTCTCTTTGTAGGGGAGGTGCTCCAGCCCTCTAATTAGCCTCGTGGCCCTCCTCTGAAGCCTCTCCAACAGTTCCACATCTTTCTTGTATCCCCCTGGACACAGTACAAGTCCACAGGTAGATGACATCCTTTACCCACAGGTGCTGTCACTCCTTCATACAAGGTCACCAGGTGGCACCACCGACCTTCCCTTGGTGAAGCCGTGCTGGCTCTCCCGGGTCATGTGCTCATGCCTCATGTGCTCTACCATGTCGTCGCTCAGGAGGATCTGTTCCACGACCTTCCCAGGCACAGAGGTGAGCTTCTCCGGCCTGTAGTTCCCTGAGTCCTCCTTGCCCCCTTTCTAATAAATGGGTGACATGGCCCTTTTCCAGTCGCCAGGGACCTCCTCGAAGAGGGCCAGGGCCAAAAGGAAGGGGGCACCCGGATTTGAACCGGGGACCTCTTGATCTGCAGTCAAATGCTCTACCACTGAGCTATACCCCCGGTGACTACCAAGGCCTTTTTGAAATCTAAAAGAGAAAAACAATGCTGACTTCAAGGGATCTGTACTGAGGCTTCTTAAGATCATTGCTGAGGTCAACGGAAGTGAGCCTTCCCCTCTGTGCACTACTGCCGGGACACATCTGGACCCCTTTGACCAGTCCTGGGCTCACCAGTGCAAAAAAGACATGGACAGACTGGAGCAGGTCCAGGGAGGAGTCACAAAGATGAGTAAGGGACTGGAGCATCTGACACAGGAAGACAACATGCAAGACCACGCCCTCTTCAGTCTGGAGAAGAGAAGGCTCAGGGGGATGTTGTTGATATTTAATAATACCTCATGGAGGGAAGTAAAGGACATGCAGTCAGACTTTTCTCACTGGTGACCAGGACAAGAGACAATGGGCACAAAAGGAAATAGAATTAATTTTACTTAATATATTAAAAAAAAAAACCCTTTTATTATTAAATATTATTAGAATAATAGAATCATAGAATGGTTAGTGTTGGAAAGTCCCTTAAAGGTAAAGTTCCAACCCCCTGTCATGGGCAGGGACATCTCACTAGACCAGGTTGAAACCTGTGCCGGGGACTCACCACCCTCATAGCAAAGAATTTAGTGCTAATATTTACCCAATCTAAATCTATCCCCTTCCAATTTAAAACCATCCCCCCTCATTTTATCATTACATGCCCTTCCAAAAAGTCCCTCCCCAGCTTCCTTGTAGTCCCTTCAGGTACTGGAAGGCAGCTATAAGGTCACCCCCAGAGCCTTCTCTTCTCTGAGCTGAGCAAGCCCAACTCTCTCAGCCTGTCTTCATAGAAGAGGTGCTCCAGCCCTCTAAGCATCTTCGTGGCCCTCCTCTGGACCCATTTCAGTGGTTCCGTGTCCTTCTTATGTTGGGGACTCCAGAACTGGACACAGCACTCCGAGTGGGGTCTTAACAGAGCAGAGGGGGAGAATCACCTCCCTCAACCTGCTGGTCACAGGCTTTTGATGCAGCCTGGGATACTGTTGCCTCTCTGGACTCCAAGTGTAATTGCTGTTTCATGTTGAGCTTTTCATTCACCAACACCCCCAAGTCCTTCTCTGCATGGCTGCTCTCACTCCATTCTCTTCCAAGTCTGTAGCTGTGCTTGCAGTTTCCCTGACCTTTGCACAGGAACTTGCACTTGACCCCATTCAGCTTCATAAGGTCCACATGGGCCCACTTTTCGAGCCTGTCAAGGTCCCTCTGGATGGCATCCCTTTCCTCCTGCACTGTGCCATACAACTTGGTGTCATCAGCAGACTCACTGAGTGTGCACTCGATCCCACTTTCCGTGTTTCCAGCAAAGATATCAAACAGCCCTGGTCCCAGCATGGACCCCTGAGGAACACCACTTGTCACTGGTCTCCACTTGGACATTGAGCCTTTGACCACAACTCTTTGAGTGTGGCCATCCAGCCAATTCCTTATCCACCAAGTGGTCCATCCATCCAATCCCTGTCTCTCCACTTTAATGACAAGGATGTTTCAAGGGACACTGTCAAGTGTTTTGCACAAGTGCAAGTAGAATACAATGGTCACTTTTCCCTTACTTACCAATGCTGTCAACCCTGTCATAGAGGCCACCAATTTTGTTCAGGAACAATTTGTCTGCCCTTAGTGAAGCCATGTTGGCTGTCAGCAGTCATGTCCTTATTTTCCATGTGCCCCAGCATAGTTTCCAGGAGGATCTGCTCCATGATCTTGCTGGGCACAGAGGTGAGACTGACTGGCTTGTAGTTCCCTGGGTCTTCCTTTTTCCCTTTTTAAAAATGGGAATTATGTTTCTGCTTTTCTAGTCAGTGTGAACTTTAGTGGACTGATATGACTTCTCCAATACAATGAATAGAGGCTTAGCAACTTCATCTGCCAGTTCTCTCATGACCTGTGATTGCATGACATCACATGCCATGGATTTCTGCACCTTCAGGTTCCTTAGATGGTCTCAAACCTGGTCTTCTACAGTGGGAAGTTCTTCATCCTCTTTACCTTCTGCAACTAGGGTGGTGTGGCTAAATACATTTGACTATTAAGTCTTAGGGAAAAAAAAAAGGTGTTGAGTACCTCAGCCTTCTCCATACCCTAGGTAACAAAAATTCCTATTTCCTTTCTCTTTGGGAATGGAAGAAAAGAAATTGCTCTAATTTTCAGCTGGGATAGAGCTAAGAAGAAGCTTTTCACAAGAAGCTGGGAAGGGACACAGCCAGGACAACTGACACAAACTAGCCAAAGGGTTTCATTGTGTATCACCCACTTTGTATAGTCTTTTATAGGTATCATTGATGCTATTTTCCTCTCCCTTTGCTATCCTAGTAAACTGTCCTTATTCTGGTCCACAAGTTTTAACTTTTTCTTCCAGACCTCTTCCCCATCCCACCAGGTAATGAGGAGTGAGCAAGTGGCCATGTGGTGCTTAGCTGCTGGCTGTAGCTAAACCACAATAGAGCACCAAAAATCTATCCCTGGACAGCTTTTTACAGCAGATTTGGTTTAGATGTAACTTCAACCCGGTTCAATGAGCTCAGCACAATTTTAAAAAATCTACATCTAAATCTTTGATACCCCTTATACGGTTTATAAAGGATATTTAGCATTGTTTTAACTATTTTGTGCAAGGAAGCTCTCTTTGTAGACTCACTATGTAGACCCACTCTAGTGCTAGTGTTCGTGGTTCTGTTAAAGAGGAACACTTTCAAAGAATCTGTGAGCACCACAACCACTCAGGTGAAATTTCTGAAGTTTTTTTTCTGTCCTGACCATCTCCTGATCACCACAAGCTGCACCGTATCTAGAAAAATAATTTCTCAACAGATCCAACAAATAGTTTTCAAAAATACATCAGGTCTTCAGAATATGAAACAGACTTTAAAAAATACTTCATACTATATGCCTTTCCTTTCACACAACATAACTGGTCTAACCACTCCTTAGCCAGCAGTTACTTAAAACAGCATTTTCCTCATCTGAGCTCCTAAGTATCCCTACCTGCATGATTAATACACTAAACAAAGTCTCTACTCTCATTTTCATAGTCCCATTCCAATCAGACTGCTTGGGGGCTCCCAGGTGCATCCTAGAAAAAGAAACGGCATATAACTCCATTGAATTTAATGGAAGATATTTTTTTACAAGCCCAGCAAAAATCTGCTTTAAAGCAAAGGAAAAGAAAACATCCTTTTTTTTCCTCTTATTTTACTAGTAATTCTAACTTCTCCAGTTGTGAAATGCTTGCTCTTGAATCTATATCATTTCTTTAACAGTACATTAAAGATAGATGCAGGTCTCTCCTGCATCTCCCTTTGCTTTATGGAGAACACATAGATACTTGAAAGCTCCCTTAACAGGGTAATTATTGCCTGGTGTAATTTATGGTCTAGTAAAATGCTCTGAGAAGCATTAGATAAAGAAGGAACTCACAGCAGCTGAGACCAGGCAATATGTGCCTTTAAATGACACTGAGTGGATTATCTGTGGTATAAGAGGGAAAAATAAATATACAAGTCTCAGGTAAGATTTGTCAAACATCTATATAAAACTAAGTTTTGGGCTTGCTTTTTTCTCCACTTTGTGTGTTATTTCTCTGTTGTTGTTGCACCGTGTTGTAGAAGTATCCTGGCTGTGACAAGATCATTTTATTTTTCTCAGTATAACTTTCAGGAGAAAGAGTGTAGGAAAACTTTTAATGAGGAAGCTGAGAGTGAGTATTGTTTCTGAATGTCCCTCAACAACCAGTGCTTGTGCAAAAGTCATTTTGCTGGCTCTACATAAACCCAGCTAAAAGACTGGAGACTTTCAAATAAGGTGTGGGTTTGTGCCTGTCAGAGAGGTGCTCTCTGTGACCCACCTAGTGGGTTATGACAGAAAACTCTGAAGGGGTTAGATGAGGCAGAAACTTTCATTGCCAGAAAAATAAGCCTCTACCTTAAGCTGTTAAAAGAGGTGAGATCGACCTCAGGGTACAAGTCAAGCCTGCATTTTTTCAAAGACTAATGGACATGGAGTCTTTTTAAAAGCAACAGTGACTATAATTTAGAACCTTCTCTAAGTCTTGCCTCCTGTTAGCCTATTGTGGTGTCAGGCTGCGTCAATTAGGAAGCTCAAAACAGCTGCAGTGGAACTCCTGAAGGGATGTATGGGGAAGTGGGAGCTCATAAAGCTGAAGCACCAGATCCAAGGTTTATAATGACCGCTGAGACTTGCACTGCCAGAAAGGAGAAGCAGCTCAGGGACTGAAACCTATGATGTGCCTGAGAGGCTCAGATATTAATATTGATCCTGATATCCAGCTTGCCCGTGAGTACATCAGCTTTGCAGTTGGCTCTCCAACTTCTCTAAGGTGGTGCAAAGGCCCCTCTGAGAAAGCAGAGACATATATTGGTCCTATATGGTAAGCCCACCTGGCATAGCACTAAGTATGTGAAGTTATAAATTTGGCTTGTGATGCCTAAGCATTGAGGGAATAAATCCAAGCTTATAGCAGGGCTTGTTCTCCCACAAAAACTTCATACTGCCAAACTGCATCTGGACGTACCTGATGTATACCTTGCCAGCTTAGGTCTCTTTGTACTTCCTGGGATTCCCAGTCCTTCAGTTAGGGCTGGGATAAGAAGTAGTCATGTCTATAAGAGTAATACCTGTGGAGATGAGCGTCCAAGAGGCATTGCATCAATAAGGTTCTGGTTGAAGATTCATTAGCTCCAGAAAATTGCTTGACACAGCTCATAACTACATTATGTTACCAAATGATGGTGCCAGAGTGCTTTGCCCAGATAAGGGATGATGCACTAGCCAGAGATGTGCCATGTTTCAGGAAGAGTATAGTTATTTATGTGAGTTAACACACAGAGGTGCAATCACTTTTGAAATCAGTGCAAATTTTTTCTTCCTGCTGAGCTCAATTTTGGAGTCTAGTGTGTATTAAACATACAAACAGTGCAGCCCTCATGTCTGGGCACCTGAAATGACCTCCAGCTCAGAGAAGGCCTGCAATTTCACCTCATACAAATTAATTCTACACAAACCCAGTATGATACATGAATCATTTAAAATCTTTCTGTAGCATTTCTAAAGCCTAGGGGGACACCGGTTCAGAGGATGGAAAAAAATAACCTGATATTTGCAGCCAGGATTTATTGAATATGTTTTTTTTAATAGGTTGCATTTATCAAACACTGTTGAATGCATACAGGTAAATCTGGAGTTTTCCAAAGAAACTCTAGGTGCCTGTATGTTTGTGGTCCAGATCTTGAGTCCAGTCCAAAAAGCAGAAAGAAAGATGGAGAATTGGTCTTTTGAAGAAAGGTTATTCTCCTCCAAAGAACCCTTGGAGAAAATCCCAAAAGCTAGCTTCACAATGATTTCTTCAGGAAGAATCTGCTTAACTCAGGGGAAATACTGGTGATCTAACTATGTGTATTCCCTGGCGGTTTTTGTGCAACCTGCTGTAGGTGATCCTGCTTTAGCAGGGGAGTTAGACTCAGTGAAATCCAGAGGTCTTCCAACCCCTACCAGTCAGTGATTCTGTGATTCTTTGGGTTTAACAGAGACTACTCCAGCAGGGAACTGGCATGCTGCTTTACACAACCTTTATACCACCCCCAAACAAAGTGTTACTCAGCAACAGAAGATGTCTGGCTTTGGATTATAACAAGTGATCTATCAAGGATGAAGGGCAGCCGCGCTTCTAACACAAGACTTTTAAAAGTCTTGGATATTCTTTAGAGTTTTTATAATCCTTCAGACATGGTGAAGTCCTTCCCATGGGCGTCACAGCAATAGCTATACATAAAGAATTTGAAAGTACAGGTACAATATTTGGGGGTGGGGGGAAGAGCAAAGAAGGGAATTCTGCAGCAGGTTCAGTGCTGTTGTACTTGAATACCAGTCACTTCACTTTCCAGGACACATTAAATATGAATAGAATTTATCCAAAGCCTCCATCTGAGACACTTAGCATCTGACTGGTACAGTTAAAGATGCGGACTGATGACTGTTGATCAGTTTATAGGCAATCATTAACCTGGATGAACAACCTAATGATGAATAAGAACCACATTTGGGGAAGCTGATACTTTTTGAAAGATTTTGAAAAATAAGGCAATTAGAAACAGGTTTTCTAGAGTGCTATATCTGTTTTGCAGCTTGTCCAGTTCTCAACCAGACTCTGTGACAATTCAGCTTCAGGAATCAGTTGCAAGTCAGTCATAACTGTTGGCAGGAGAAACATCCATTATAAATGTTTAATTTTCTATTTTTCTCTACAGATAAACTAATCAGGGCTAATGCATCAAGTCTGGACCCTGGCCCATGAGTTAAACTGTTAGTGTAATTCTAGGTATGGTTTTGAATTATTTTATCTAGGACTTGCCCAGAGAAAAAGCAGACATGATTTGGAGGCAAGTATAGATCAAGAACCTCTCCAGTTATGCAGATTTAGTATAGTCACCCTATGTCAGAGGACAAGCAAGAGTAGATGTGGAGATGTAGCTGTGATGTAACAGTGGATCTCAGTAGACAGAAAACAGTTCCTGGCCCATCTGATATGATTTTAAATACTGTACAAATTAATGTCTATATCAGTAATCTACAAAATTCTCTGGGATGCCCATTTGATTTCCTGAGCAGAAATAGATCTTGTACTAACACAAGGTTGAAGGTCACTTAGACAAACTTAATTTTCATCAAAGCTATAAGAAGGTTTGTGAAAAATGTACAGTTGCAGGTCAGGAACATTTTCCATAATCCCAGCGCTTGACTGGATGTCCCAGCACTGTTCTGTCTCCTCCCAAAGCAGAGATCTCGAGATATATATTTTTTAATTCCAAGGTAGATACTTGTAAAGGGACCAGATCACATTTAGGAAAAATACTGCTTCAGTCACACCACTCTGAGAAAGTTAGTTCATTAATTTTTCCCAGGCAGTTTTCTCAAGGAGAAAGATCATAGACTTACACTTTCACAAGTAAAGTTGAGATTCTCCTTTGCCACTTTCATCCTTCTAATGTGTAAACCATGAGTTTCAAAAACTTTTTGACCATGGAAAATATAAGCACTTTTAAGAATAATCAAGCTCTCTTCAGGCTGGCTCAGCCATAATCAACTGATGTCAAATTGCTTCTTTGAATAGCACAGAATATAATTAGGACAGGAATAACTATGTTCTTACTACCTGTTAGCAAATTCTGACTTCTTCATACTGAGCTTTATATTTAGATCTTATATATAGATCTTATTGTTTCCTATATGTCAAAAAAGTCTCTCTATATATTTAAAGAAACAACCTATTTCACATTTATGATTTCACAGCAAGCCACATCAAACTGCTGCAGGATGTGACTTTAGTAATTTTATTTAATAAAATTAGCATACATGATACTCAGATCCTTTACTTGTTTGAGGGGTGCCTACACAAGTTCAAAAATACCACAGTCTCTGCCATGTTTTTTGTTAAATTGAGAGAAGAAAAATATGGGCATTGAAGTAATCTTCAAACAGTTTCGCTTCTTGAAATCTCTCAGATTTATTTGAGAAATCTCTTAGGATAAGAACTTTTTATTTTTCTCCATGCTTGAATATCTTTGTATTGTGAGAGGTCAAGAATCTTGACAACATTCACAAGAATTCTTTTTATAAGTGACTAAAGGGACAATATTTTTTGCTGCCAATAGCAAAATCCAAATGAGAATGAAAATGCATTACCTTTAATGATTTAAATTTTATTTCTACTAATTTTATTTATAATGAAAGAGTTCTATCAGCTTTGCTAGCATATTAGGACTATATGTATGGCTTCATTTTGCCAATCTGGGATCTCTCTGTCGTTATCAGTAAAGTATAGCATCATTTTAGCATGTAATATGGTTTAATAATCTGTGGGTACAGTACCAGAGGAAATAGTGCTAGATTATTTTCTGTGTTGTGATCTGGCTCTGGTTTAGTGTGTGTGCATGAGGGAGAGTTACTAAACCTATAAATAATCTAAACTAGCATTATATCAGACATATTTTTTCACTTTGATCACTGATCAATCCTCTGAAAAAGATCCTCAACAGTCAATTACCCATTGCCCAAGGGACAATTCTTCATGAGATTAAGGTCCAATTGTATGCAAATAATCCATGTAATCAAGCAAAAATGTTTTAGTCATAAGTGTTTGATTGAACTATTGTGTGGTGGATAATATTGTTTGACAACGTGCTGAATTTATGCCAGGTAGTTCACGCTTTCTTCTCATTAGCTGTGGCATCTTTTTCAAATGTTGTAAACTACAGATGTTTTAAAGGAATGGGAATGGCAGAAGGAAAAACAGTCAAATGATAAGGAAGGAAATGGTACTGAAACTGAACTCTACACCTGAATTTGTCCGCTTGCAATGATTTGGGGCATAGCAGTAACAAATACCAACAGAAATCCAGTTTCATTTTTCTTGAACATGAGAGAGATGAATTATGCGATATGGCCTCACAAATTCATAGATTTATTATGAGTGTGTACTTAGGGGAGCTGGAGAAAATAATTAAGGATTTGACTGATAATGATGATGATTTAAAACAGAATTTTCTTTAATTTTTACACACAATATATCTTGAAGTTTTTAATGATACACCAACTTGAAATTGCTACAACTGCTCTTCATTGATTACAATTAGTACAACTCTAATTTTTAAAGTTACAACTTAATAGCAGTATACCTGATTGATTGCTTTTTTTTTCTGTTTCCAACATAAAATTATTAAAAAGCTTCCCAAAAGGCCTTGAAAGAGTAGTTCAGTGGAATTAGAGGGCAAGGACTGGAGACTAACTAAACCAGATAAACTCAAGTTATATTCATGCTACATAATGCAACAGAAATCTTTAGGAAATCAAGTTTCAGTCCTCCGAGTATCATCCATATTAAAATAATTTCTTCCAACACAAATCGCATCAAGGCATTCTAAACAAATCCATATTCATAGTGCTGAAAATCCATTTTGGTTTAGAATTCTTATCTGGCTTCTGGCTTTGCTCATATTTATAGCTGACTGGTTTTGGAACCACAAACTCTGAGTACCCAAAAGTTCCTTTTGCAAAAGATTCTGTTATCAAATTTTGAAGTGTAGCAGCGAAATTCACCAGGCATTGGTGAACAACCTCACCATAAAGGAAAAATGAGAACATTTTAGCCAGTAGCAGCAAATTTCCTTCTAGTCTCCAAAGTACTAAGCTCACTAACCTGTTCCAGTTTTCCCTGAGCTCAAGATACAGTAATTTTGTGCCAAATATGTTGTCTGCTACCATCTGGAGATTGAATCTGAACAGAAAAATAATTTCACTGCTTGTCCAAGACTTCTGTATAGCTCAGAGAAGTGACAACAGTGTATAAACTGACAAGGTGTGCTGGACTTGTGGCCAAGGCACAGATCGACTCAACTGCATGCACACAGTGACATGGATGATTGCAGAACAGATCAGAGGACTGTGTGTGTTCTCCCTTTCAGAGGTGCAGATGCACAGCATCAGCTGTATGACCTGGATGCACTGAACAACCCAGTCAGGTGTTACAGGGAACACGTATCCCTGTATAAGATAACCCAGCAGAGAAAAGGGGAAGAGGGGCTGTTGTAGTTTTGTGTGGCTGGGTTCTAGTGGAGGAGGGCAGCTGCAGGGGTGGCTTCTGCAAGAAGCATCTAGAAGCAATCTGCAGGCGCCCGAGAGAAAACACCACCTTTCTCAAGGCTGGAGTCATTGTTGACCAAGGCCAAGCCCATCAGTGATGGTCACAGCGCCTCTGGGAATCACATGTAGGAGAAAAAAACTGCAAGCAGCTGCTTTTTGCCACCAGAGAAGGGAGTGAGAAGATGTAAGGAGCTGTGCAGGCACCAAGGTCTGTGAAATGGGGGTGGGGTGGGTGGAGGTGCTCCAGGTGCCTGAGGGAAAGATGCCCCTGCAGCCTGTGGAGAAACACATGGTGGAGTGGGTGTCCCCCTGTAGCCGACAGAGAAGGATGAGACCCCACCTGCAGCCTGTGGAGAGGCCCCATGTTGGAACAGGTGTAGACATATAGCAGACACTGTGACCCACATTGGAGTAAGCCTATGCCAGCACTCATAGCCCATGGAGAGAGAGGCACACACAGATATGAGTGAGAGAGAGACTCATGCCAGAGAAGGTTTGCTGGGGGGGAAAAGGCTTGTGACTCCATGGAGGACCAGGCTGGAGCAGTCTGGGCTTGAGAGACTAAGAGACATTCTGGGATTCTATGATGGCACCTCATAGCAGTGACCCACACTGGGGCAGCTGGTGAAGAGATGGAACCCCATGGGAAAGGAGTCACGTTGGAGAAGTTCATGGAGGACTGTCTCTTGTGGGTGGGACCCCACAGCAGGGGAAGGGTGTGAGGAATGCACCCTTTGGCTAAGAAGGAAAACATCTCATGAGGAACTGACCAAAACCCCCATTTCCCCATTCCCTGCCCCTCCCTGTTCCACAATGGGGGGAAGAAGGGATTGAAATCATGACTAAAGTGAAGTCTGCTAAGAAGGGAAGGGTGGAGGGAGGTGCTTTAAGATCTGGTCACACTTCTCATTACCCGACTCTGGTGTCACTGGGTGTGCAGTGTAGTGCAATAAATTAGAGAGTTTTCTTTCCTTTATTTTGTGCTGAGTCTGTTTTGCCCATGACACTGATTGCAGAATGATGTCTCCCTGTCCTTATCTCAACTCCTAAGCCACCCCAAATATATTTTCTCCCCTGTCCAGATGAAAGGGGGTGTGATGGATTGACTTTGATGGGTGTCTGGCCTCCAGCCAGGGCCAAACCACCACAGGGGCAACAGAACCTGATGAGGTAATTCACTCAGGAATCAAGTAGATGTGATGTAGGTAGGCAAGCTATATAGAGAATCTGCAAGATTTCTGGCTAATCTCCAGTTTAGCCAAACTTCTGCGTATGGTCTTTTACAAGCTGTTTAAAGTGATTATTTTTTTTTCCAAGTTTATGTTCTGGAACTTTTACAGGGAAACCACTTTCTGTCCAGGTGGAAATGATAGCACCTCTGTGATCGCTCCCTGTCTGCTCCTCACTCAGCTGGTATTAGAATCTGCCTGTTATGGTATGCCTCATAAAAGATCTTTAGTGACAAGAGAATCAGCAGTAAAGCAAACACAGACCTGCCGAGTTTAAATATTCATTCTCATGTTTGCATGGTGTTGTACACTGTTTTGCCTCTCAGCCTCATACCACTTCCTTTAAGCTTTGTAGAACCTGTATCTCACAGGTTTGCTTTGCAGTGGCTCTTCCACAAGTGGTTGCTTCTCCTCTGCACCAAAGGGATGAAGGAATAGGAGTGAACAAGGCATGAAAGTTATCTCTCCGCCCTCAGCCTACACTCTTGGCAACCCATCCATGTAAATATGAGCAAATCCCTGACTTAACTTGTACTTGACATATGACCAATGTCATACAAGGACTGAGAGTTGTGTGAACATAGGTTTCCAGACTTCCGAGAATTCAACTTTGAAAAAAATATTTACTCCAAAACTGTCCAGTGTATTGATGTATGCGACAATCATTTAGCAATATTTATTATGAACGATAGTCTGATAGAAGCCTGAAAAAATAGCAGCGGCTCCATACTGTTTTATCCATCAATCCCGTAATCTGATAGAAATAGATATCAAAATAATTAAATAGAATCCTCTTTCCATAAACCCATATCGATTACTGCTAGTTCTATCACCACACTTAACCTAATATGACATTGTTCTTTTTTTAAATGACAATTTTGTTTCAAATTTATTCAGATTTTCCAAAGACAGATGTATGTCCCATGCATGTACAGAAATCACCCTTGCATCTGAGCATCTTTTGTATTTGGGAAAAGTCATGAGGAAAAGCTTTGTTATCTTTCTTATGCAACACTTAAATACAGAAACAACATACTTAAGTGAAGGCAGGGCCCGTTTCTAGAATTCCCAGACAAGTTAAATCAAGCTATTTTGTAGATAAATTGATTCAATTGATGAATCAAACAGATCGGCTTAAGCATGGTCTTAAATCCTGTGCTGAATTGGATGTTCAGCTTCCAGCCTCTTAAAACTTCCCAGAATTAAACCCTAATATTTCTGCTTATCAGTATGGGAAAAAATATCAGATTATTTTTGCTAGTAAGGACAAAGCTACTTGTCAAGTCAATAGGTCAAATTCTTGTTGTAGGTATGTCTCAGAGACCCACAGTCCCTTTTAAGACACCTTAGTTTGCACAAGTGGAAATAAGAGCCCAGAATAACCCAGGAGAAGACTTGTACTTAAATAAGAACAGAACTCGTGTTCGTTTGGGTTTTTTTAAATGACAAAAAACAAAGTCAGAGAGTGAGCATATGAGACTAAGAAAATCAAGTCCAGTATTAATATTTCTCAGTTATCTACTAAGCAGGAAGAAATTAATGCTGGAAGAAATACTTCATTTTTAAGACCCACTAAAATGGAAAAAAGCCATAATGTTGAGATATTTCAATATGCTGTGGGGCTTGGGATGTGTTTGTGTGTTTTGGGTTTTTTTCTTTTTGGCTTTTCTAAAGATCATAGAATCATAGAATCATAGAATTGTAGGGGTTGGAAGGGACCTTGAGAGATCATCGGGTCCAACCCCCCTGCCCAAGCAGGCTCCCTAGGACATTTCACTCAGATAGGTGTCCAGACGGGTCTTGAATATGTCCAGAGAAGGAGACTCCACCACCCCCTGGGCAGCCTGTCCCAGGGCTCTGTCATCCTCACTGGGAAAAAGTTTCTCCGCATGTTGGTGCGGAACTTCCTGTGCTCCAACTTGCAGCCATTGCCCCTTGTCCTGTCTCCACAGACCACTGAAAAGGGGCTGGCTGATTCCCCCTGCATCCCCTGCTTGAGATAATTATAAACATTAATTAGGTCCCCCTTAGTCTAAGGGGCTGGCTGATTCCCCCTGCATCCCCTGCTTGAGATAATTATAAACATTAATTAGGTCCCCCCTTAGTCTTCTCTTCTCAAGGCTGAACAGTCCCAATTTTCTCAGCCTTTCCTCATAGGGGAGATGCTCCAGGCCCTTAATCATCTTCATAGCCCTTCTTTGGACTCTCTCTAGGAGATCCCTGTCCTTTTTATACCAGGGAGCCCAGAACTGGACACAATACTCCAGGTGGGGCCTGACCAGGACAGAGTAGAGGGGGAGGATCACCTCCTTTGACCTGCTGGCCACACTCCTCCGGATGCACCCCAGGATCCCATTGTCTCTCTTAGCCACCGATGCACACTGCTGGCTCATGGCCAACCTGTCGTCCATCTATTTTCTGCAGCTATACATGCATAGCATGGATAATTCTTAAATTGTTTACTCTGGGTTTTCAGCCATCTTAAGTATAATCTTAAATTGGTATGTTGAAGCTAGCTCAAGAAACTAGGTGACGAACAGCATTGAAATGCTTAAATCTTTAAGTTCAACTAACCATAGAAATGTTGTTAAAGCCAATATATTCAGCCTCAGGAACTGTATGGGATGGAATGAATAAATATCTCAGTGTTTCTACAGCTACTAATAACATGAAGAATTACTTGCAATGCATGCATAGCATAAATGTAAGTTTGTCTATCCAATGTACCTTTTCTTATTTCCATCTGACCTTGCTATAATTCTTCCTTTCTAATAAAAAGGAAAATCATGTAGGGTCTGGTTGAAATCATACAATCATAGAATAGTCTGGTTTGGAAGGGACCCCAAGGATCATAGAGCTCCAACCCCCTGCCACAGGCAGGGACACCAACCTCCAGGCCTGGATCTACACAAGGTTACCCAGGGCCCCATCCAACCTGGCCTTGAACGCTTCCAGGGACTGGGCATCCACCACCTCTCTGGGCAGCCTGTTCCAGCACCTTACCACTCACTCTGTAAAAAACTTCCCCCCAATACCTCATATAAACCTTCCTTCCTTCAGCTTTAATCCATTCCCCATGTCCTGTTATTGTCTACCCTTTTAAAAAGCTGAATCCCCTCCTGTTTGTATGCTCCCTTCAGGTACTGGAAGGCTGCAATGAGGTCCCCCTGCAACCAAATTCTCTTCTTTAGGCTGATCCAGCCCAGCTCCCTCAGCCTCTCTTTGTAGGGGAGGTGCTCCAGCCCTCTAATTAGCCTCGTGGCCCTCCTCTGAAGCCTCTCCAACAGTTCCACATCTTTCTTGTATCCCCCTGGACACAGTACAAGTCCACAGGTAGATGACATCCTTTACCCACAGGTGCTGTCACTCCTTCATACAAGGTCACCAGGTGGCACCACCGACCTTCCCTTGGTGAAGCCGTGCTGGCTCTCCCGGGTCATGTGCTCATGCCTCACGTGCTCTACCATGTCGTCCCTCAGGAGGATCTGTTCCACGACCTTCCCAGGCACAGAGGTGAGCTTCTCCGGCCTGTAGTTCCCTGAGTCCTCCTTGCCCCCTTTCTAATAAATGGGTGACATGGCCCTTTTCCAGTCGCCAGGGACCTCCTCGAAGAGGGCCAGGGCCAAAAGGAAGGGGGCACCCGGATTTGAACCGGGGACCTCTTGATCTGCAGTCAAATGCTCTACCACTGAGCTATACCCCCGGTGACTACCAAGGCCTTTTTGAAATCTAAAAGAGAAAAACAATGCTGACTTCAAGGGATCTGTACTGAGGCTTCTTAAGATCATTGCTGAGGTCAACGGAAGTGAGCCTTCCCCTCTGTGCACTACTGCCGGGACACATCTGGACCCCTTTGACCAGTCCTGGGCTCACCAGTGCAAAAAAGACATGGACAGACTGGAGCAGGTCCAGGGAGGAGTCACAAAGATGAGTAAGGGACTGGAGCATCTGACACAGGAAGACAACATGCAAGACCACGCCCTCTTCAGTCTGGAGAAGAGAAGGCTCAGGGGGATGTTGTTGATATTTAATAATACCTCATGGAGGGAAGTAAAGGACATGCAGTCAGACTTTTCTCACTGGTGACCAGGACAAGAGACAATGGGCACAAAAGGAAATAGAATTAATTTTACTTAATATATTAAAAAAAAAAAACCCTTTTATTATTAAATATTATTAGAATAATAGAATCATAGAATGGTTAGTGTTGGAAAGTCCCTTAAAGGTAAAGTTCCAACCCCCCTGTCATGGGCAGGGACACGTCTCACTAGACCAGGTTGAAACCTGTGCCGGGGACTCACCACCCTCATAGCAAAGAATTTAGTGCTAATATTTACCCAATCTAAATCTATCCCCTTCCAATTTAAAACCATCCCCCCTCATTTTATCATTACATGCCCTTCCAAAAAGTCCCTCCCCAGCTTCCTTGTAGTCCCTTCAGGTACTGGAAGGCAGCTATAAGGTCACCCCCAGAGCCTTCTCTTCTCTGAGCTGAGCAAGCCCAACTCTCTCAGCCTGTCTTCTTAGGAGAGGTGC
This sequence comes from Hypotaenidia okinawae, assembly GCA_027925045.1. Lineage (NCBI taxonomy): Eukaryota > Metazoa > Chordata > Aves > Gruiformes > Rallidae > Hypotaenidia > Hypotaenidia okinawae. The sequence continues at coordinate 16,649,154 of BSDF01000001.1, read as the reverse complement.
TCCAGCCCTCTAAGCATCTTCGTGGCCTTCCTCTGGACCCGTTTCAACGGTTCTGTGTCCTTCTTATGTTGGGGACTCCAGAACTGAACACAGTACTCCATGTGGGGTCTCATGAGGGCATAGTAGAGGGGGAGAATCACCTCCCTCAACCTGCTGGTCACATGCTTTTGATGCATCCCAGGATGTGGTTGGCCTTCTGGGCTGCAAGCACACATTGTTGGGTCATGTCAGGCTTTTTATCCACCAACACCCCAAAGTCCTTCTCTGCAGGGCTGCTCTCCATTGCATCATCTCCCAGACTGTATTGATGATGAGGAATGCCCTGGTGTGGGACTTTGTACTTGTCCTTGTTGACCTTGCACTTGTCCTTATCCTTATATTATTATTATTATTATTTACTCTTGACACTTACTAAAATATCAAGCACAGAGGTTGCCCAGAGAGTTTGTGGAGTCTCTATCCTCTGAGATATTCAAAACTTGAATTAACATGGCCCTCAGCAGCCAGCAGTAATAGTTCCTTCTTTGAAAGGGGCTTGGACTAGACCATCTCCAGAGGCTCCTCACAACCCCAATTATTCTCTGATTCTATGAACTTGTATTTTTGAGTCCAGATCCTCCATCAAGATGCAGCTGTCTAGTAGGATCAGGAAGAGCTACATCATACAGATTCTTGTCCTGCTACAGCCTTCTGCCACTGAACTAGCATGCAGATCAGGTACCTGTTCAGACATGAAAAATCCAGATCAACATCATTTTCCAACATAAAATGAGAGAAAATTACAAAACAGTTAATAATTCTGTTTTCTTTTATTAGTTTATGGGGAAAAAAACCCCAAACAACAAACCCACTACTTCTACTTCCTGAATTTGCCTGTGTTCTAGGAGGAGATATAACTACTTCCCCTTTTTCTTACACATTTTACTATACAGAGAGCAGTGCTGAAACAGATTTAGTCCCTAATGCACTGCGATCTTTCCTTGGAGAAACACTCAGCACTCTTTGGAGTGAAAGTCAAGTGGTTTAACTGTAGTATCACAAGCTCAGAAGAGCTTTGTGAAGTCTCAAGGACTGTTAAAAATGGCCAAGATTAACAATGGGACATGTATATCTCAGGTCTGTTGTGGCTTAATTGAAATCATGGTACAAATCAGACATCCAAGAATGGGATCTGTATATACCATCAGGTCTCATGTCTGGTAGAGTGTGTAAGTACTAGTGCTTTCATACAAAATCATAGAGGTGTATAGAAATGCCACTTCTGCATCTATCAACCTCATCTTAGAGTGGGCTACTTATAACCTTATTTTAAAGGGTTCTAGCTGGCACCCCTTCCTCACAAAAAAGACAGTCTCTTGTCCTTATGCCTTGGAGATGAAACTCCAGAGTGCCTTACTCCTTTTCTCCACTACCTCAGAGCATAGCCCACACATCCAAATAATTAGGAGTACTATGTGGGTGTCACTTAAATGTCACTGAAATCAATCAGGGCTTGGATGTGGTGTGAAACAGACTGTTTTGACAGAAGTTACAAATCCTCATGTTTTACTTAGGCACACAATTTAGGTTTTGTCTTATGAATGCAGCATTCAATAAGGAAAATAGCAATACAGAATTAGGGATTATTCCTACCACTTTATTATAGTAATATATGACAATGTTGCATCCACAGGATTCTTTCCAGATGTACTCATGAGCATGTTTATAAATGTTGGTTTAGGAGTAACTTTTCAAATATTTAAGCAGATGGAGCATCTGCTTCCATCAAGTCTATAAAGAGGGTGGGGTGTTGATAAAGACTTCATTATTGGCACAGCAAATGTGAGAAAGATTACTGTTGTTTGTAAAAGCAGTAAACACTGTGAGAGGTGAAACCTTTCCAAAAGTCTCTGTGTCTCTCATCATTAGACTGTATTAGCAGCCTAGGAGAACTGGAGCTCTCTATTAAAGAGACAGGAGCAAGGCAGGGTAAAATGCTGGAAGAAAAGACACATGGCAGTAATTGTGGTGAATAACTCTAGCTGTAGAATTCCATTAAATGAAATTAACTTTACAGTCACAATAAAATTGGAAATAGGAAAGGTTATGTTCTTTCTGAAGAGAAAAACCTAGTTGCTTCAAGTTTAGAGGGAATCACGTAGGCATTTGAAAGCATCTGCAAATGTACTATTAAGCCCTGAAGTTCAGCTACAATGAACCATGAAAGAGGAGCAGAAATCTACATAGAGGTGTAATGTAAATTGTAATCATATTAAAATTACATGAGATCCATGAATCTACATGTGGGTGTGCATGGGAACAGCTGCAAGTCCCAGGAGGGGAAGCTTCAAGGACGTCAGTCTCTATTGCTATGGAATGTGACATGTATTACTTTACTATTCCTCTTACATTGTTATCTTGCTATTCACTTTGCCACTGTTACTCTCCTCTGCATTAAATGTAATGATTGCAATGAGAATATTGCCAACACTTCTCTTGTCTCCTTGCAGCCCCAACAATTGCGATCTCTTATGTGAACTGCTACTTAATCACAGTGTTTTCTCTCCTCACAAAGAGTTCTGTTCAGCATATTTTTAGAATTCCTAATAAAAAATTATCACCCTCAAAGGCGTAGACATCTAAATAAGGATAGCAGTGATTTCTGGATTCCACCCCCAGCCCTCTTGTGCTCTTCAGAGAAATAGCATGAAATGGTTGTTCTCTAAATACATAAGACACAGCATGGTCATTTTGGTTTTCATTTGAATATTCACCAAAATATTGCTATTAATATTAGTATATTTGCGTAGCAATAACAATTATTTTTGAGTGACATCTCCTTAGAAAAAAACCTATTCTGCTTACATCTTTTTTAGGGAGGGTTTGGTCTGGAGGGAAGGACAAAAAGCATTTGCCAGCCAGAGTTCTTATTTATAAATACTCTGATTTCTGCATCCAAAACCATGAATAAACTAATCAAAGTTGTAGTACCATCTGAGTTACTTGTAGTCCTGGTAGCATTCCCTAACAGGTCAATTCTTCAAAGCAAAGGACAGAGTTTCTCCAGGAGTTTCACATTAAAATATGTGTATGTAGATGGACATGTGAACATATGAACATGCATACATATGAAGCCTGCCAACAGTCAAACAGTATTTTGCAAGTTGATGATGGTATGGTGCCTGTTGCAGTTGATTATGGTATGCTGTTGAATTTAATCTTGTTCAGCTGCTACCTTAACTCCTAGCATTCCCTTTCCTGCTAGTATGTGATCACCCTTTTCCTAGCCTAATGCATTCAAAATGGAAAGAATAAAATTGAATTTGATTTTACACATGGTTATAACTTTTCTATGCAATGCCTTATCATCATAATTATCTTTACAGTACTAAACAAGAAACTGATAATGTGTGTGGATGGGAAATTTCTGGATTTCAGCCATAGAATCCAGAGCTCCAGGCTGTATTTCTTCTCATGCTAGGTTTCCTTTTGTGCCGAGCAGACCTCTTCGTGATTTTGGATGTTGGGGAGTGGTGTGGGTTGTTGACAAAGTCCAACAGCACATATTGGTTAACAAAAAAGGAGAACATACAAGTACATTTGGTTAGGATATATCTCACTTAAATTTACTATGTATAGCCTAAAAATCTTTATTTGAAACAGATTTACATACAGTTTAGATTTATTCCAGGATCCCAGAGTTATCAGCACATTTCTGGAATCAAAAGAATATCTGTACCTTGTGTGCAGATTTTTCAGAAACATCCTATATTTTGAGGTATTCAACTGTTTAACCTGAGTGCCTGGTATTACCTGCAAATACCAGTTAATCCTGCAACAAGTAAGGTAATAATTTCTTTTCAAAATGGCCTTAGTCCTCGGGACTTAACTGGGGGAAAAATTGCTGATGCCCAACAAAACAGTTGAACAAGAAACGTTCAAGATGGAAGAGAATTAGTTCAGACTTTATCTAAATTTTTACTCTAGACCGTAATATTTTATTAACTCTGATGTTTCAGATATTCTTTTAAATCCTTAAAACGTTATACTTTTACCAACATGAATATATTTTAATAATGTTTCCAGGGACTTTTTTTTTTTCTTAAGTCAGTTTTCATTGTAAAGCTCATAGAAGAACACAGGAAAAATGTTCTAAGAGATTTTCCAAGCAGGTAAAACTATTCCTGAAATGTAACCATGGGTGGTCAGGATAGAACAATGATACATATCCACAGAAGAAATAAGAAGCATTTCAGCTGGTACATCATCCCAGTGAAAATAGTCCAGCACTAATTTTACTTTCATATTTCCTTTGTATGACTCAAAATTAGCAAGATTCAAGTGAACCTTTACAGTTAAATACATTACATACAGTCCTCTCTCCCCTATTCTTACCTGCCCTGGTCTTCTGATCATTTGTGCTTTTTCCATGTTCCATCTCAAACAATTTCTTCCTTCCTTCGAAATCAACATAGTACAATTCCCACCTCCTACTTATCTCCAAACCCCCAGTGAAGCCCCTTGAAAAATTTTTTTGCATTGTGTTCACTATGCTTCTGGGCTACTGATTCCCCACAAATATCAAAATCTCTTCTAATCTTGAAGACTTGGATTATAGATTCTTTGGGTCAGGAATTATCTCTTATTCTGTGATGATACCAATAACAAGGTAATTTCATATTGCTATAGTCTTTGTACACTACCAAGATAAAATTAAATAATCAGTGGCATTTTATGATACAATTTTTAAACCTTATTATACTATAGAATGGATGCTACACTTCTTTTTCCTTTCACTTATGGCTTCAGAATCAGCATTCGCTTTATAACCAAAACCTGGAATTTAGATATTTATATCCTGTATGGGGACAGCCTTTTTGATTATTTGTCTGATAACACCGTCTTTCTCTTAGCACACTGTTACTATCAGTCCTGCACTTTGCCATAAACAGCATAAAACGAACCTGACAATACTTTCCATTGTGCTGGGTTTAATTATTATTAAGCAAAGGATTGTTAACCGGTCTCCCTCTGCTCCCCTTTTCAGAATGAAGAGCCACAGAAAAGGTAATCTTTTCCCAGGCAATCCGTTTCATTATTCTCAAACAGATTAACTGGAAGAAGGGCTCAGTGAAACAGGCTGTGACACTGATTACTGAACAGCAAGGCTTGAAAGATTCCTGAGAGCCATGGGCCAAATATAAAAATGTATATGAAGCAAAAATTAAGATATGCCAAAAATACTTTAAGGATGAGTAAAGGAAACACCAAAAGGGCACATCAATTAAAACCTCTTGTGTTCACTCAAGCAAGCCAGAATCTGAACATGAAGACAGTAAAACCATAGAGAGAATGACATCACTACACCAGCATTTTTTTGAATTTTTTTCATTCTTTCTGTAAAAATATGGCTTCGAGTAGATTTCACATAAGAATCCATGTGTTTCAGAGGAAACTGAGGGGAATGTATACCATATTCTTAAAACACAATGGAAAACCAGTAAAACTGGGAAGCCTTTAGGGAGACCACAAAGAAAAAGAATGGCTTTAAGGAGATGATGGTTCTTTGGGCTTAAGAATGTTCTTCATTCATTGTAAAAGAAAGTGATATTTTTCTGTTTGAAAATGGGTATCTCCTATTCCTCTGAATTTGTGGGTAAGCGGTGTGGTGATAGGGCAGGTGGGTCATCTTGGTGACTTGCAATGTGCTATTTTAAATGTTTATTCACAGATTTTCAGCATCTGTGTTAGCTCTGAAAGAATAACTGGTTTAGAAAACATGAGGATCATCAGAAGCTCCAAATGTTACACAAGTTAATTAGCATCTTGTTATAAAGTAGGTCTTCATTGCACTTTTTTACATGGGTCATAAAAATAGAATATGAAGATGTGTAAAATAAGTGACAGCCCCGGGGAGATGTAGCCATGCAGTGACCCTTATTATTTCTAAGGCAAGCCACACAACATAAAGCAATGGTGAAGATGTGAGGGAATGTGATACTTTATATAACATCTATGTCATCCAGACTTCTTAGAAGACAATAAAGGTGGTTGGCTTCCTCAGCTACCTAAACTGCTTCTCCTCAACAGTCCCATGCAGATTTATTTGGATGTTCATGAGCAGTTTGCCAAAGGAAACTTTAGGGAACCCTCCTAAGACACACTGAAAGGTCCCTTCAGAATTCCTGGGTCTCCTTTCTTCCAGTCACCATAGCTATGATGGTAACTAGGGAACATCATAGCTATGAGAATTCGGTGACCATCTGTTTTTTTCTCAGACAGTCATCTTGCATCACTTCTTCCCAAAAAAAAAGCTAGACTAATATGACAGAAGATGCTCTAAACAGGTTGAAAAGAAGGAATTACTCACCGAGCATCCTATCACAGTGCTTTGGCTGAGATAGAATTAATTGTCTTTCCAGTAGCTGGTATAATGCTAGGTTTTGGATTTAGCTAATAATTTTGATCTCATACTGACATTTTTAATTGTTTCTAGGTAGTTGTACACTCTACACTAAGTCAAAAACTTTACAGCTTCTCACACCCTGCCAGGTGCTCAAGAACCTGAGAGAACAGTCAGGACAGCTGGCTCAGACTGGCAAAAGGCTATTCCCTACCATATAATGCCATGCTAGGTATGGGGCTGGAGTACCTAGCTGTGAAGCAAAATTGCTGCTCAGAAGAGACTGGGCATTGGGTTGCTTGGGTTTATTCTTTTCTGCACATGGTGAAAAACTGTATTTGTGTGTCACTTGGTTGTTGTTTATTATTATTGTCAACACAACAACAATAATGATGAAAAAAATAAAAAGATCCTTTTCCTTTGTTATCCTATTAAATTGTCTTTATCTCAACTCATTAGGTTTTTTTCCATCCTTCTTCCCATCCCCTTGGGAGGGGAAGGGCTGAGCAAGCAGGTGCTAGGGTACCCCTAGTTACCCTCCAGAGTTAAAGCACAACACTGAGGTGAAGAACAAACTCACAGCAGAAGCATGTAGAAAATAATGTAGAAAATTTTAAGCAAAAGTTAGTATCACAAGTCCACTCATCTGGCTTTGATAACTGGTTGCTGAGCAACATGTTCATTCATAACAATCACTGAGCTTGATTAAATACGTTTTTTCTCTTTGCTGGAGGTGATATAAAGATTTCTCAGTCTGTAATCAAGAGACAGTCAAACTTTGAAAAATACACAATAAACCAGCAGGCTTCACCTGAAATCCAATTTATTTCATGCTCTCTGACAATATTTTCTATAACCAAGTGCTAGAGATTGGGTCAGTCTTACTTTCTTACTTCATGCTTTGCAACTCAATTATGCTGCTATATAGGGAAGTGATAATTATAGCACTTGAGAAGCACTTTGTATTTCCAAAGGTCTATTCAAAAGCTAATTACTAAAAAGTGGTATAGCTTGACCACTCTGGCTGCATATCCTGGCAGGGCCTCACTCAAGGGACAATTCTGGCAGGTTAGTAGCCTCAACACTCTGTCCTCAACTGTGCCACAGATTTCCTGAATGAGTCTGGTGAGATAACTTAGGTACAAATTTTGCTGATCCTTGTCACACTCAGTCTAAACAAATAACTTACAATTCCTTCATTAGGGTTTCATTAGTCCAGCTGACTAATGCTGTACTCTCTGAATAGGCTCAATAAAGGATCCTCATGGTGACCAGAGTAAAAGATTAATAATAGACAAAACTGAAAGAACAAAGCATTATCATTGGACATTAATTTTATTTTTTTTAACTTCAGATTCATAGTGAACAGAATAAAAATTTAGTTTTCAAGACTTTTTAGCCCCAGAGTATTTCCTTAAAACGTTGAAGCATTCACAGAGCTGGTTCCATAGTCATTAACTTCTGTATGCATATTATCTTCTTATACCACAAAACCAGAAGACATATAATAATTACATTACAGAAAAGATTTAACATTAACTGCATAGCTTGGCCTCTTGATTAACATTTGTGAGCTACATACAGTATAGTAAGAAATGTATCTCTTATCTGTATCTATAAGAAAAAACAAAGAGTAATGTTCCTTTGTCATCACTACTGGAAAGAAAACACAGTATCCACATATATTCTCAAAAATACTTTGATGTTTAAACTATCAACAAAATCCTTTTATCTTTCCATATGTTAAGTGTCTTAGAATATTTCTAACATTGTCTGACAAAAGTGCAAAATATTGTGATCCCTTGTACTCACAGTAAAGATTAGGAAAGTCCTCTTTCTAAAAAAAATAGTGCATTGGCAGTTATTCCTCTGAAAATAGCAAAGCCCTCTTGTAAACAGGACATAAAGGTAAAATTCTACCAGTACTGGTCAGTTTATCATGTCTGATAATATTTTTTTGAAGTATACAGAGGTTTTTAATGTTGAAAACTTTGAAGGTACACTTGATCAACCTGATGGTTTTTATTTACGCTAAGATGCTCTCTAATGCATTTTCAGTTGTCATTCTGGAATCTCTGTGAAAAATGTGGGAGAAATCTGTGTATCAGTTACACCTCACTTTATGATTATTATTCTGTTTGTTATGAAAGAATAATGGGTTAACCCAGAAGTGGATGGTTTTATATTTCTGGACAAACTCAGAAGACAGCTTTAGGTGACAACCATTATCAGAATGTAGAGAGATAATACAGACTTCAAAGCTCACACATTTTGAATTTACCTTCACACCCATATAAAAGGATGTGAACAGAAGATTCTGAAAAACTAATTTCCTACAAATATTGGGAAGAGATTGTCTCCACAGAAAAGCAGCCTGCTCTGCCATCCTAACTGTTGCAATATCTAGAATAAATTAGACTAATCTGGAGAATAATTTTAAGATGTGTGATGTCTTTCATTCATTTTATCCCTTTTCTGTCCAATTCCTATGTTCTTAGAAGAAAAGAAATTTTTTTTAAGAGCAGTTTGTTCTGTACTGGTGCAAGAACCTAGAACTGTAGAATCATAGAACAGCCGAGGTTGGAAAGGACCCCAAAAGATCATCTGGGCCCTTTCATGGGAAAGGGATCTTAGATTAAGTTATCTTATACACATGCTGTCCAATCACATTCGGAAAGTTCCAGTGATGGGGACTTGACACTCTTCCAGTGACTGATGGTTCTCAATGTAAATTAGCTATTTCTTATATCAAGATGAAATGTCTATCCTGTGCAACTTGTACCCATTGCTCCTTGCCTTTGAATTTGGCTCCTTTTGAAGAGAGAGCCTCCTCCTAGTAGCTTCCCTGTGTATTCCTAGTACTGGAATAGTGTGACGAATATTCTCCAGAGCTAACACCTTCAATCATTCCCCCCGTAAGGAAGGTTTTCCAGCCCTTTGATCATCTTCTTGGCACTGCTTTGGACCCTCTCTTGAATTGTGGGGACCAATACTCCAGGTGCAGCCTGACAAGCACTGAGCAAGTGGGGTGATCATATCTCTATCTCAGCTGATAATGCCCCTACAGATACAGCCCAGGATCCAATTTGCCTTTGCAGCAGCACACTGCTGACATGTTCAGCTGCTTGTCCACCAGGACCCCCAGTCCCCTTTCAGCAAGCCTGCTTGCCACAGAGGCCCTAGCCTGTACTATTTGGTACAGCTGCGGGTTTTTGCACATCTCTGTTCATTTTCATGCTGCTCTTGCTAGACAACTGTTGCAATTTAGTCCTGGATGGCAGATCAACACCAGGCCTCCACTTACTCACTGCCTCCCCTGATAAAATAGGGGAGAGTATTAAAAGAGTAAAAGTCTGAAAACTCATGGGTTGAGATAAAAACAGTTTAATAAGTGAAACAAAAAGCCATGCTTGCAAGCAAAGCCAAACAAGGAATTCATTCCCCACTTCCCACAGGCAGGCAGGTGTCCAGCCATTGCCAGGACAGCAGGGCTCCTTCATGTCTAATTAACAGTTACTTGGGAAGACAAACAGCATCATTCTGAATGCTGTCGCTCCCTCACTCCCTCCATCCTTCTTCTTTCCCAGTCCCTTATAATCTGTATATGACGTCATATGGTACAGAATATCCCTTTTGTCAGATAACATCAACTGTCCCAGCTGAGTCCCCTCCCAACTTCTTGTGCAGACACCTATCATCCTGCTTGCAGAGCAGTGTGAGAAGGCCTTGGCTCTGTGTAAACACTGCTCAGCAGTAACTAAAACATTTCTTCCTTAGCAACACTGTTTTCAGCACAAATCCAAACCACAGCTCTATATTCGCTACTGAGAAGATAATACACTACCTCAGCTGAAATGAGGACACCCACTCTTCCAGCCTGTCCAGGTCTCCCTTCTGATGTGTCTTCCTCACCACCCAGTTTGATGTCATCGCAAACTTATTGATGCCACTTTTGATCCTAGCATCCAGATCATATCACATCATGAAAATTTTGAACATTGATCCCCATGTCCTGTTGGACAGCTTCCTATCCATCTTCCAGATTACTCATACAGTCTTTATCTTGCCCGTTTATCTAGAACTTTAAAACTTCAAGAAGTATTGCAGTTTTATAAATCTGTTTCCTCGCAAACTGGATATTAGGCAGTATATAATGTCAAAGATGGCTGCAGTTATATAATCATAGAATGGTCTGGGTTGGAAGGGACCCCAAGGATCATAGAGTTCCAACCTCCCTGCCACAGGCAGGAACACCAGCCTCCAGGCCTGGATCTACACAAGGTTGCCCAGGGCCCCATCCAACCTGGCCTTGAACACCTCCAGGGATGGGGCATCCATCACCTCTCTGGACAGCCTGTTCCAGCACCTCACCACTCTCTGTAATGAACTTCCCCCTAATATCTAATCTAAACCTTCCTTCCTTTAGTTTTAATCCATTCCCCTTGTCCTGCCAGTGTCTACCCTTTTAAAAAGCTGAATCCCCTCCTGTTTCTCTGCTCTGTTCAGGTACTGGAAGGCTGCAATGAGGTCCCCTCACAGCCTTCTCTTCTCTAGGCTGAACAAGCCCAGCTCCCTCAGCCTCAATTTGCAAGGGAGATGCTCCAGCTCTCTAATCATCTTTGTGGCCCTCCTCTGAACAGCCTCCAACAGTCCCACATCTTTCTTGTATTGGGACCCCCAGATCTGGACACAGTACTCCAGATGGGACCTCATGAGGGCAGAGTAGAGAGGGACAACCACCTCCCTGTCCCTGCTGGCCACCCGTCTTCTGATGGAGCCCAGGATACTATTGGCCTTCTGAGCTGCAAGAGCACACTTCTGGCTCATGTTAAGTTTCTCATCCACCTGAACCCCTGGGGTGCTTCTCAGCAGGGCTACTCTCAAGGAGCTCTTCTCCCAGTCTGTACATACGTATGGGATAACTTTAGTCATAACTAAAGTAAACTTTACTGGTTATTTGAGGCTGCCGTTGAAACTTCCCCCTATGGTTTTCCGAGTGAGGTGGTGAACTTTTTCAAATGCAGGAAAGCCACACACATATCTTAGTGTGCCATATGTTTTAATGTTCACTAAAATTAGTTTGGAACAAAAGCTGACTAGAAAACACAATTTCTAGTGTGTCTTCAGAGTAATATCCCTGCTTGTAATGAACAACATCTAATCTTTCCAATCAGTTTACACTCTGTTGCTCTGTATGACACATATGGTAAACTGATGTAGCCCTAAATAAATACCAGTAGTAATAATAAGGGGAAAGATCCATAGGAGAAGAGACACTTTATAGCACGGTTCTGCCTTACTGCTAACTTGAGATGCTGATTCAGCATTAGGCACTAGTGTAAATAAACTGTGTGACTAAGCCAGTCACAGAAGGCAGATTTGGGCATAATAGCAACTGAATATTACAGAGTTGAAGTGCAAACCAAGTTCACATCCAGAGTCAAAGCACACATAAACTTGCAACAAAGACTCTTAAGCAGTAATGTTATTGAACTATTGCCTTAGAAAAAGTTCTGTTTGTATAGATCTCTTCAGTTCTTGGGTGGGTGATGTATGATCAGTTTGGGATCTTTGTTTCTTTCATATTGCACTGAAGTTTAGACAAAATTAAACACATATTGTGCAAAGGTAGGTACACTTGTGTGATGCCACTAGCACAATTTGGATTCTAGTCACATAAGTGTCCTTACACAACTTGTTTTTATTCTTTGATGTTCAATAAACTGCATAGAATCATAGACTGCATTAGGTTGGAAGGGAGCTTGGGAGGTCATCTAGTCCAACCCCCCTGCAGTAAGTGGGGACATCTTCACTGGATCAGGCTGCTCAGAGCTTCATCAAGCCTGACCTTGAATATCTCCAGAGATGGGGCCTCCACTATGTCCCCAGGCAACCTGTTCTTGTTATCTACCACAATCATATTGAAGATTTTTTTCCTAATATTCAACCTAAATATCCCCTTTTTTAATTTAAAAACATTGCCACTCATCCTAGTGCTACATGCCCTCATGAACAGTTCTTTCCCAGCTTTCTTATAGGCACCTTTCAAGTACTGGAAGGCCGCTATAAGGTCCCCCCAGAGCCTTATTTTCTCCAATGTTAGATCACTTCTCCATGTTAGATCACTTTAGAAATACAAGGTTATATCTGATGATACACTGCTCAAAATAAATTTTTTTTCTATAATAAATTAGTTTATAAAGATGCTTGGACGGCACAGATCTGTGTCAAACACTTGGACTGCTGTTTCTAAATTTGCACTTAAGAAAAAGATTGTTGGACTTTGTTTTCAGTTCACTGGTTAAGTTTAAAGTGTATTAAATTAGGCATGACTTGGAGTATTGCCTGTGAGTGGTTTTCCCTACACAAGAAGTTAAACATATTAGAAGTATAATTAATAATGATCCAGAAAATTTGGAAGTAGTTCAAAACAGTCAACTTAAATATCAATTGTCTGACAGATTAGCCATAAAAACTTTCAAAATAAAAAACATTTGGAGAATTTCACATATAGAAAATTCATTTATATTTGATTTCTAAATTCCATTGCATGTCCTACATAAGTAGATGCCAATGAGATTTCTAAATGTAAATAAAAAGCAAAATGATGTTCAAATTCATGGGAAATCTTGGACGTAGGAGATGTTCTCCAGGTTTACAGTAAATTCTTAATTCCATCCCCCTAGAACAATCTTAACATGGTAGTTGTAAAATGCAGCTAACCTTCTTAATGTCATTTTGTGCTCAGTCCAAGCCATTAAAACACAAAGGAAAACAGCTACAAGACACCAAAGGAAAAATAAATGGGACCCTAAGTATATTAAGTACACCTAACACATACTTCAAAATTAAACCTTTTTTTCCCTGTGGCCCTAGTAATTTAAATACAAGATCCCTTCAGTCCAAATTAGGTTCTGCAATGAGAAATAATTATGTGATGTTAAATTCTAAAGAACATCAATACTATTGGATAACCACAAGTATATGTGGGCTACTATTGAAATACACATTAAGTGCAATAAACAGCTTAATTTAAGCATGTTATTAAAATCTATTGACCTTGTTAAAAATTTTAATGCATTGTAAAATTGTGTATTCGCAAAACATAATTGCATGTGGAAGCTGTCCTTGGGGAAATCTGGGAATCTTTCCTAAGATAAGTAGGCTAAGATTTTTTTACCACAAGAAATGGCCATATATTTTCTCTCTCTCTTCTTTTTTTTTTTTTTAGCAATCAGGGCTGTTACTTAGAAAAGTTGTTTAGTAGTGAAATAGCTAGTGTAATTTAAAGTATTCTGGTTTTGTGGGAATATACTATTGAGTAAAAATGCAGCTGTTCAGACTGCTGCAGAACAACTATTTCAAGCTAAGTCTAGAACTTGAAAAATGATTCTACTGACATTTCTACTTGCCCATCAATACTGGTCATTTAGATGCAGGGGGAAGTTTCTTTTCTGGAGTCATTTCTAATCCAGAAAAGGAGATGTTGTATATCCTGCCATATGTAGATATTTTTATTTTGACCTTTGATTAAAACTTAGATTGATACAAGTCTATGGCAAACTGTTAAGAAAAAATTTCTTTCCATGTAAACATACAAGGGATTAAACAGTGACTAAGACATCTAGAGAAGGCAATTTGAAAGCTTTAATTGATAAAATTTACAGTATTTTTCATTTACTATTTCTAATTAGTATTCAATGAGCATACAAGAAGAAACTCAGAGTTCTCAAAAATTATCTAATATTCTGCTTTGCAAATTTTTTACTCTTTTCATTGAAAATATGACAGGTGTGTTTTGAAATTCTCTTGAAAAGGAACTAAATTCACAATTGGGTCTTAAAGGTTCTGTATAACTAGGATGTAAAGTCAACATTGTGAATCCCCTTTTGTAACTAGGAAGAACTGAAGGGAAGAACTGAAGGAAGGGAAGGGAAGGGAAGGGAAGGGAAGGGAAGGGAAGGGAAGGGAAGGGAAGGGAAGGGAAGGAAGGGAAGGGAAGGGAAGGGAAAGATTAAACGTACTATGGGCGAGACAGGTAAACTGCTACAGGGAGAAATCTTATCCGTTGTTATCATAACCACAGAAAAGTATGATCCAATTTAGACTCATAAAAGAAAACTAGATATTTTTTTAAAAAAATTAGATTGCCTGCATATCGTCATATATGTGATAACAGCTCAACCTCTTTCTCAGTCAAAAAGATGGTGCTGGAGCAGTCACCTCTTATTTCACTACTATGCTATTAAGAGGAACTGAGATTTCATGTCAGTGGTGATTATTTTTCGTTACAGACTTAACTGCTATCCTGTATTAAAAAAATATCAGTGTTCCTGTTTCTATTCTCTCTTGAAATTTAGGTTTTGCTCAAAAGAGGAGCAATCAATGTTAACATATGAGTGTTGTAATTCTTATCTTTGCTGCCAGAAATGGAAAGCCAATTGATTTTGGAAGCTGTTTGACACATGCTTATGTACTTTGATCACTGAAGTGAACACCATAGCAGTTAAAAATAGAAAGATTTGCCTAGACAAGGGGGATTGCTTTTAATTGACAACAATTAGCATTATTCCATTGTATGAATTTTCAGCTGTAAAGCACTCCTAAAAAGAGAATGGAGAATTTTCTTTCCCCTATTTCAGACACTTGTTTTACAATAGAATGGATCTCCTTCTCAAGGAGAATTCCTTTGCCTCGAATATTGTGTAGAAAGGGACCAGCTGTGAGTAGACAGGTAATTTTTAGATGGCTAACATCAGATGGGATAAACCCTATCCAATAATTAATCACTTCCCACAGTGAGAATTCTTCCATACTAAGCATTAAATACTGTGAATAGTATCCCAAACTCATTTATGTTGTTTCCAGGCTTTATGCTCAATTAAATGAATGACATTATATTTATTGCAAGCCAACTAGAAGCCATTATGTTTTGCATCTGGGGACAAATTCTAAAAATCCCATAATTCCACTCTCCCAGCCCAGGATTCATCTGTTTCTGGATAGCCAGAGTTTTACTAAAACTCCTAAGCCACCATCTGAGATAAGGTTACCATATGTCTAGGTTTTCCATGACACTTAGTCTTTTCCAGCTGGAAGTTTTACTATTCAGGATTTTGAACACTTCTATTATTTGTCCAGGATTTCTCGACATATAGCTGCTCAGTAACAGCTAACTATTTCCTTCTGAAAAATCCTAGTTTGAAATATGGGAGCCCTAATTAGGGAAAAACCATCTGTCGTTGCTGTAGTGCTTAGATTTGAGTGTAGCTAGATATATTTGTCTGGACAGCTGCAACTTTGCAATTGCTGCACTAATCAATAGCTTTTGGCTGCAATTTCTGCAGCAGCAGCAGTTACATTTACATTTTCTTTCCCAGCTGCAGCTGCACCAACAAGAGGATGAAAAGAGAAGAACAGTGGGGAAGTTGAGCATCCGGAGGTATTGATTCACAAGGGACTTTCTTTGGAATCTCTTTGCTTCATGTTCTAGTTTGTGAGACTCAGGGAAAGAGGACTGATCAGTAGTTACGAACTTCAAGGTGACAAGAGGTATAGCAATCTGCACCGCTGTGCAAGGCTACTCTGACTTATGGAGCCAGCTCAGTGCTGTGAGAATTCATTGTCCATTCACTAGAATGTGACTGTGGCCATACTGAGCCTCCCAACTATAGCTTGATGCTGTCACTTGGTGCCCAATTTGGCAGAGGCAGATCAGCTGTTTATGTTGTTACAGTGGAAATGAATAAACCTATTAAAAATGTTCTCTTGCTACAAACTGCAAAACTCTCAAACTCAAAAATTTAATGGTGTTTTGGCACATGGGAATGGATTTATCTAATTGCATTGGCAAAATTGCAGGGACCCGCATTTCTTTCATTTTTCAGTGCAAGTGTTGAATTTATGACAGGAAACTGTCTTGCTGGAAGAAAACCCTTGCTAATGTACACTAGGAGAGTAAATGGCAATTATATTTCTTTAGAAGCATTGATTTGTTTTCCTTTTTGCAGAAAGACTGTTCTGACACAACACGCTACAACAGATACTGATGATGAAACTTCTACTGTTATGCAGAAAAGTTTGCTAACCTGCCTCTCCTATGGTTTATAAAGTCTCTAAGTGGGTCACAGGATAGAACAAATGCTTAAATATTTGTAAGATGACTGTAGAATATCCATTTCTTCTCTGATATTTTCATTTATACCAGCTATATCAGAGAATCTGTTATGTTATGCCTTCTTCTCTTTAACAATTTCCTTGTTGTACACCAGTTGTTCATCAATTTCATCATAAAAAAAAAAAAAAAAAAAGAGGGGGCTGGAAGATGTGAGGGATCCTAGAGACTATAAGAATCCTTTCTTCTCCTCATCTTGACATATGTTCAGTCAGAGCATTCCCAGACAACAGCCACTTTCTTGGATATTCAGGGAACAGCTGCTATCCAGTTCCTTAGATATTCAGGGAAGAAGGTGAGCTGTTGTGATCTTCCAGTCCCACTGTCTTCCTACACTTATGACCATTTCAACCTTCTCTCCTATTCCAGTTTTTTTTAATCCCTCCCCCTCCATTTGTCATCTGCCATAACCATTTGGATATTCCTCATTTTTCTGTTGCTCCCAGGAATGGGCTGTCTTTAGGGGGACAATCAGTAAGGACACAGCTGTAAACAGAATCATAAAAGTGTTAAAAGAAGACATGCACATGTAGTTGTCTATCCATAGCCCAACATACTCCCAGCATCCAGCTTTCTCCAGAGAATTTGTATATGGAATCTGCATAAAAATATTTGGCAACTCTTTTACAGAGCGCCTCAAGAGCCAGTCTGAACATTTGGCACCCCAAAAAATAATTTTGTCAAGTAATTATACACATTTAATACAGTATTCTGTTCTGAATCTGGGTATTGCTCATTTCATTTGATGGCCACTACTTCTTACACTGTCAAAAAGGATGATTCAGGGATCCCTATCTGCACTTTATTCTACTTTTTAGATGTCAGCATTCTCACGTGTGGTTTCATGCACTTTGAACTGAAAAAAAAGAGTAATTAAAACTTATTAAAGATTTATCTCCATGGGAAAAATGCATGGGTCATAGGGAACACTCAGTTACAACATGCATATCTCACATCTGTGTTACTTGACCTCAAGGTCACAGAATAGTTCCGGGTCTTGTGTTTCCTACACATTTCTTTGATTCATTAACCAGTCTTAAGGTGCTGGAGAAAATAATATTTTGGTAACATTCTGTGTTTGGATGTTATGATCAAGAGATTCAGACTTGTCATTTCCAGAACCAGGCAAGAAGGAGGTACAAGTGCTCATGTAAATAGTTTTCAGTCAGTCACACTTCCTGCAGTCTGTCAATGGGGATTAGTCATCCTGGGGGCAGATGCAGCAAGGGAGGAAAAAGAAAGAAACAGAAGACAAGAAGGTATGTTGATTGAATGCACTTTCCTTCTGGGACCGTCTCTTCACCACTTCTACTAGCTATTGGTGTGTCTGCCTGTCCATTTGAACATAGGGAAGCCTCATGCTACCATTGTACCCATTTTCTCACCTGCTCTTCATCCTCTAATCTCTGAGATATTGTGAGGAGTTCTCTCTTCTCTTGTTTTCTGTGCTTCTCTTGCTTCTCCACAAAAACATTTTTCTCATGGTTCAGCCTCTCTCATTCCCAGCGGCTTTCTGAAGTTCTCTAAATGTTCCTGATTTGCCTCTGATACCTATGTCTGTTAAGTATGAAAATAAACAGTTCTTACTACTGGTTCTGTTTCTGCAGAGGAAAATTATTGGAACCTTTCTTGCAAAGCTGGGATGATGTTTTCAGGGCATTTTTCTCTTGTCTTGGGAGACCTGAGTAACAGAGTGTCCTAGTCTTCCCTGCTCGCTATGTGATGTGGGAGAATCATAATAACTGGGAAGATGGGTGATCACCATGAAGGATACATTGAATTGCTGCTATGCTAAACTCCATTTAACATCCAAAACCAGCATCAACCCAGAAGACCTAGGGCAAATGTTCCTATTAAGAATGTCTATGACTTTGCATGGTGGGGGTTGAGGTGAAATGGAAGCTGCATGCATAGCTTTTTTACATCTACACAATACCTTTATTGCTAGTGTAAACATATGGGTCCAAAGTAATTTATAGCCTGATGAAGATAATAAACAACTTGGGCTAGATCCTCAGCTGCTACAAAAGCTAATGGAGCTAGTCTAATTGCACCTTCTGAGCTATACGCTACTGAGTGGTATATGGTTTTTTATGTTTAGAAATCAGAATCCATGTTACTAAAATATTATGGAGAAATACACAGAGGGGAGAAAATGCAATTTTACATTAGATAACAAGAGATAGATCTTTCAGAAAATGAACTAAAACCAGGAGGTTTCTTGCATAAATGTGTGCACCACACTGTCTAGAGGTCTAGACACTGTGACAGACAGTTATAATTTTTCCTGGACAGAATAGACTATTATCCCCAAAATCCAACAAAATATGAACCTACACATCTACTTCTGTCCCGTATAGCATAAAACTGAAGGCAATTTGTTGGGTTTTTTTTCCACATACCAAAATACTTAATCTTCCTAAAGGTCATAGATCATATAATATATTTGTAATATTTTACAATGTGTTTTGTAGATAGTTAGCCAATAAAAATATCTGACAGTTATCAATCATTAGTTTCTTAAAGAGTCCTTTGCCTTTAAATCACTGTAGCAATGCTTTCATAAAATATGGGTTGTTTACTATTAGTCTTTTATATATTCTATAGCTTTCACATCATTACAATTGCTCTCTATCTTTGCCATCTGGAAACTGGAAGAAGAACTTATCTTCTTTGTACTGTGTGGAAAATAATTACCAATGGTATTCTGTATCATAACCGAAGGAGGATTTTTACATCATAACTTGATTGCCATCAAATTTCATAGGACAGATGTATTTAACAATGAATAATACAAGAACTTTTATATACTACTATTACGATGTTGCTTTAAATTTCAAAAAATAATTCTTCCATCTGTACTATTTCTGAAGCCTTAATAAAGCTCTACCAAACAATAAAATGTTTTTATCACCCCAATATGATGCACAGGGGTACAGCAACCTGAGGAAACTAAAAGTTGTTCGGCAAAACAGTTCAATCATGTCCTTTTTAGCATGATAATAAAAGAAGGTAATTAGTAATAATGGTCAAATCCCACTAGATTTGAAACTTTATTTAGCTCAGATTAGCATCTGAAATTTCAGATATTTATCTGAATTTAGTCAATATATTCAAATATAATTAGTAATGATAATAAACCTCTCCAGTCTGCAGTTGAGTCAGCTTGGGCAGACTCAAACATGCACAGAATCTCTGAGAACAGTGGGGTTCCTCCCACAATCAAAGGTCTGCCCACACACATTTAGCTGCAGGAAGTGTTTCCTCATGAATTATGCAGGCATCCCTCTTAAACAGAAAACCTTGAAAACAAGTTATTTTGCAGCATGTTGCTCCTTGTCCTTATAATCTCAGAACTGGAAGAAAAGCAGAATGCAGACATGAGTATGAATAATGGGAGACAGCAGACATAGCCAAACCAAGATGCTTCAACTTGAATTGAAAGTGTGAAGAATTCCTTGACTCATGACCAGAAAAAAAATGGGTTTCAAAAGCTTAAGTGAAAAAATGTAACCAAAAGGGTATTTCATACTTGCCATTCTAATGTAAGGGGAGGGGTATCTACATATAAAATCACAATAAACTACAGACTAGAAAATTGCAAAAATATCCTTGCCATCCCTCAATCATAATTTATTGCCTTAAAAGGAAACAAGTCCCATATTTCTGCATGATAAGAAGAGTGACAAATATAAATACCTATGTTTGTGCAGAAATTCAAAATTAATCAAATTTTTATGCCTGCAGGGGAAAGAGAATCTATAATGCAGTGCAAACAATGTCACAGAAATAGGAACAGTCATGGATCAAATTTCTGATAAAAAAAATGCCCCTGGGAAATTCAGATTTTTTTCATGACTGTTTTACATCTTTGTACAATGTAAAGACCCACTCGTCATTGGGTATGTGATCTGTGGCAGCAAAATAAATATCTTCCCATCCTCGGTCATTATCTGGTATGGAGATTAAAAAAGAACAGCAAAGCAAACATCTGCAAGAAGACTCTCTCATTTAAAAGATTAACTCTAATATAAAATTACTTTATCTTGTCTTGCAACTATTTGGAAACTCATTAAATTTACAACAGTCACTTCATATGGAAATTACTTCTCTCCCCTGAAGAGGCTGTTAACTGTAGTCACGTATTTCATGGTCCATGATTATATGAACTTGCCCTATTTCAGCAGAGAGCTTGAAATCTGTACAACATTAATGCAATGACAAGGCCTAAGTATGGAGCTTGGATTGTCTTTCTTGCCTTTTCTTCACATCTGCCTACGGAGAGGCTGACAATGCACGTATTGCCTCGCTAATTGAGCGTTAGATTAAGTGGACTGGTGTATTTGTTGACTGGATTTTAGCAAATAAGTGGAAGAAGTAATTGCCATCATAAGCACAGCAACAAATCCGCTTTACATTTTAATTTAATGTGTTTGTATGGGATCTTAATCCTTAGAACAGTTACACCCTACTGTAGCTAGCTATAAATGTGAGGCATAAAGTATCCTTCTAATAGCGTGTCATCAGCATTTGCATTTTCAGCTTGGAAAAAATTGTTTTGGAAAGGTTGATGCATTTGGAAATATTACAGTCAATATTTTGCAAGGTGATCAAATACTGTATTTTCTAGGAAGAAAACTGCAATGCCATTGCTCTTTATAAAAGTTGTTAGACAAGAAGGCCAACAATTTTAAAATAATTGCTGTAATGAAAGGTAGTAATATATTTTGTAAATAAAAGCAGCTTTAGGAACAAATATAATCTAATGTTTCTGTTTACTTTTTGCCTATAAAGCTTATTAGAATGAACACAAAACAAATCCTTGAACTTCAACATCTTTCTTCAGAGAATTATGATGTTATATTGCATAATACTTTCACTGGTGGAGTAAGATTCTTAACCTAGAGGTTAAAAAATGAACATTTTTTTGGAGCAATTTACTTATTTTTTGAGACAATACTTTGGTCCATATGTGAGGACCTGGAGGGCACTGGCAGGGCTGCATGCTCCCAAGCAGCCTGGCCAGGCAGCCCCATCTGTGGATCAAGGAGTTCAAGGCATGCTCAGGCTGGGTCCCCAGACCTGCACCCAGCCCAGGTCCTACTGAGCTCCCTGCTTGGACCCCAGGGCTGCCTCATAGAGCAACCCCACTCCAGCTCCTTCCTGACATCACATCACATAACTTCCCTCCATAACTGCTGTTGGATGTAAATGTTACTTAGGTCTTCTTGCAACACAAAAAGCTAAGCTCTGTCAAAGTACAAGAATTCCTGTTCTTCTGTAGGATAAATTTCACCTTTAAACACCAAGTTGTTGAATTTTTGAAGTTAACACATCATATAATGGTCTCCAGCTGCTCTGAGAACTGCTCTAAGAAGCCCAGGTGAAACCAGGAACATTACTGGTTTGCGATACAGAATCTGTAGATATAGAACTAGACAAAGAATGAGAACTGTAAGCTCACTTCACATAATCAATGACAGGATTAAGAGGAAAGTGTAAGAGGAATTGCACATAGAGGAGATATGTGAATCACTGCCAAGCAACACATAGGTTGCTGAAACTGAGCAGACAAAGCTTTAGAATTCACTGGCTTCATAAGTCCCTTTCCAATACAGACTTGCCCTCTTTAGGATAAGGCAATCCAGTGCTTGAAAATTTGCATGTTTATCCTTGATGTTCATGGAGACCTCAGTCAAGTCTCCCCAAAAAGTAAAATCCATAAAATGTCAAAGACAACCTCCTGATGTTAACAACTTTAAGCACCTTTTCTATAAATACCTTCTGTAGGGAGATTTGCTTTTTCTTTGTAGGTAGCTGCCCTTCCTTGATATGATGGTAACAGTTGCCATTTTGGTTTTGGCCTAATTTTGTAGTTCCCGCATTACTGTATTGAAATTGTGTTAAAAAATGTGACCCTAACTGCCATAGATAGCTTTCATTTGCTGAAGGGACAGTGAGAGCTTTACTGCTGCTGCTTTTAAGATCTAGTTAAATGTGATTATGAATGTAGAATGACTTCCAGACTGTGATTCCCATGCTCCATGCAAGCAAGTTAGTTAAAATATATATAATATATATATATTTACCTAAAATGAAGAATGCCAATGGAATCATCAGAATACATGTTAATGGTAATAAATCATAGTGTGCAGTCATTGTACCACATAGAAATTGTTGGTAAAGCATTTTGTACATGGTTTAAAAAAAACGATGTCAAGAACCTCCTCAGACAAGATGTTAAGTTTTTGAACATGATATACTGCTGATGTAAATCAGTATAATTGGCTTCAGTTAGACTTTTAGCTAAGATCCAAATGGTTATTTCGCTTCCAAGTGGAATGTATCAAATCATGATGCTGCATCTCTGGTTGACTTCTAAAATTTATGGTTCCCATCATCTAAGGTGGTTGAGTATCTGATTTTAAATTAGTATGGCTATGGCTAAAGTGTGTTTAGACATAGTCAGAAAAACGTGTTTTTTGCTTATAAATGACCTACCAATAAAATCTACCCTATTCTTTCATATACACCACACCTATCCTCAACAATGTTATTAATTTGGATGTGCCTTTGCTCTCTTCCAATGGTCGAGTGGTATTGTACTAATATGTGAATCAGCTCAAGATCTAGGACAAAACAGTTTCTTATCTATTTTTGCCGTCTTGTAAAATAACCTGGGAACATCCAGAGTACAGTAGAGACCTGCTCATTTATGCATCCTGTAACTTTATGTAATTTGTCTATATTTAGGTACAGTAGAATCAGTGGTCAGAAAATGATTGAAAATACAAGGGTACCTTGCCAGTTCTCAGACCCTAAAGATCTTGTACAGAGCAATCTCTTTTGTTGGATAAATACTTAAAGCAGATTAAACCGTTGCTCAACATGCAATCAAACCAGACACTTGTAGAGTTAGTTATGAGTGATAATCCAAGACAGAACTTCTGTGCTGGCTTACTTCACTCCTCCATCTCTGTATCCTCAGGAGTTATAATTCTATTATCTTTGTCCCTGAGGAAATTCATAACTAAACTAGCATTCATAGGGAAAAGCAATAACTCCTCAAACTTTGAAGTTTATTTTTGCAAGCCAGAGCCAACTTCTGGACTTCATATTGAAATGACACATCTAAAATATTATTTATATCACTTTAATTTTTCATTTTCTTAGAAAAGGTGTTTCTACTTTGCTATTCTTACCCCTCTATAATATGCCCCATATAGGCACCTAGGCATTTTTACTGTGTGGTTTACTTCAGTGCCTCTGATAGGGCTCATGTTATACCTACATTATCAATCCGTCCATATGCAGATAACAATTATTTGCATTTCAGAAATGTCATATCCACCTCTGTGCCCTACCACTAATTTTACAATTATTCCTTCTGTCATACTATCTTGTATGCGTGTGCACACATGTACGTGTATGTGTGAGTGTTTAGGTATATACAAGTATATAATAAAACTTAATTTCTTGCCTGATCAGATTTTCTTATGCAGTGACAATTTATCCTGTCTAATGAGACAATTTCTAGCAGCAATGTTGACAGTAAAAGTAATAGCTTTCCAAAAGCAGTAACCTGTTGTTGTACATTACTATATTGAAAAATGGTTGCTCTGGTTTGGAGCACATCTTTTTATTGAACGACTACACTTCATGATGGAAGGTATGTATGGGAGAAGAACATTCCTAATCACCAAATGTTCTGATAAAAGGGAGCAATTAATCTTTGTCTATTTAAAATGAGGATTGGAATTAACTCCTATAAACCACTATGAAGACAAAGTTCAAATAAAGCATAAGGATATTAAAGTTCTTTGCAACTCTCTTTTTGTGCTCTGTGCAAATTATTTTGCACTCATGTCAACCTATGACTTAATATAGTTTCTGACATCCAGAAAACCTGAAAACTACAAACTATCCTGACAGTGACTATTACCTAAACCCTACTGATTAATTGCATTTAGATTAGATCATCTTTTCTTGTTGTTATCTTTAGGGAATTTACCTTAACATTTAAAATAAACATCAAGCAGGAAGCTCAACTGCAGCTCTGCTTGCCTTGGCTGCCAGTGCAAAAAGGACTCATGAAGACCAAGTCCTTTAAGCCTGGTCTGTAGCGCATCCCAAAAGTAGCCTTTTGGCTGAGCACACAGGCTGTTAAGAAGCTCTTGGTCCTAGACTTTAGCCACTAGATTGGTGCAGGGTGCTTTTCTTTGGCCTCCTTAATGCCACAAAAAAAAAGGCTTTTTCTTACTTGCTGCGAGCTCACATTTTTTCACAAATCATGGGTGATGATTAAATGCAGTTTATTTCTGAGCTCTGAGTGAAGTACCTTAATGAGGAATTGAAAAGCACTTGCAATGCTGAGTTTGCTGTCATTCACTTTTATCACTGTTTTCAAAGAAAAATAATTTTTTTTCAAAACAAAAAAGAACAAAAAGTTAATTCTTTCTCAATATCTAAGATAGGCTTTAAGGGATTCTTTAGGTAACAATATTACTGAGGGATTAAAAAAGATAGACCATCAGTGTAGAACATCCATTAAGATTAGATGCAATACAATCCACAGGTGTAATTCATTTCACTTGCATGAGGCTTGGAGCCCTCCAGGTGCTTCATTTTATCCTTCCAACCACCTGCCTAAGCCTCAGGGTACAGAGCTCCCCCAGAGCCATGATCTCTAGATCTCCAGACCTGTGGACTAGAGAGAGGAGCAGTGCGTTAGCCAGAGCCTTGGGACAAATGAACTTGCATAACCCTACTTCCCTCGGCATATCTCGTGCAGGCTTTCCACCTGAGCCCCTCCTGAGGATGCACAGACACACGTACATCGAAACATGACATGACCCCAGAGGGTTCATCATTCCCCTTTCTGACAGCAAACATTTCCAACTAAGAGAACAATTCTCAACTGTGGAGTAATTTAGGCCTTTTTTATAAACTAGCAAATTCTTTAGGGTGGATTATTAAGCAGAAATGTTGAGGGGGTGGAAATTTTACGTTGTCTGAAAAATCTTATTTGCACTATAGATTTACAGACAGTACTGGGGAGTTTTTTGTAAGCCTAAGAAGCATGAAAGGGGGTATTAGCATTGATCAGTGCCCACCAAACTTTCAGCTTACAAAAAATATTTTTTCTCCAAGATTTAAGTTATATTTTAAAAGCATCAGCAGCCACATAAACAACATACTGACTGACTCCCTTTTTTCCTTTCACTGATATTAAAGAGTACTGGTTTTGATACAGTAGTACAGTTGCATATAAATTTTGCTTAGAAATCACAGGTAAATTCACAGGGGGCTAAAAAGAAAATCCCTGTCATGTGGTAAGCCCTAGTCAATCGTATGTCATCCACTCTGAGTCTCAATTTAGTTTAAAAAGGCTTAACTACTGTCAATTTGAAGAAACAAGTTTAGAATAACTATGACCATCTCACCCTGTTTATTGATTTTAGCCGTTTTATTATGTTTCATCCAGTGTGCTAAATTTCAGAGCCTCCCCAATAGGCTCCATATAAACTTACAGGAAAACTTTAACACGAGGGGATGGATTTAGAATAGATTTTTCCTGGCTAACTAATGCAATAAAATAATGTTCAACAGCAGTTTGTTCTCCTTATTAGAACCATTGTCAAGCTATAAAATAAAGATTACAGATAGTGTTGGCTTTAGAAAGGTTTCTCTTCAGTACAACACTGGAGGAATAGTCATGAGGTTGACCTGAGTTTCTGGCCTGTTTCTCAGTATCTTTGAACTCTTAGTCTAGAAAGATCCATTACTTTCACCTAAATAATCATGGTGAATTTGTTTCTTATCTTTCTATTGACTGTGTGTTTGTATTACTCATTTTATTCAAATTTTCTTTGTTCTGTAAGAAATCCTATTTTTTTCCTCTGACTTCAAAGTACATCTTCACCCACGCATTGATATCTTGCCATGTCCTCAACAGCTTATACAATGGGAGAGTGAAATGGAAATATTATTCTTTCTTTTACTGTAAAGACTGGAGTGTTCTGGGCAGTTTGGTTTAACAGCAGAGAAGAAGGTGTCAAGGGATGTCTGGTGGACTGACGGCTTTGAGAACAAACTGACAAAGTTACAGTGACAGAAGAGAAAATCCCTGGAAATGACGATCCAAACTGCAGGAAAGGTAAAACCAATAATAAAGATTTCAACAGATTCCCATATCAGGACTGAAGGTTGGGAAAAACAAAAGGGAGGGGATTATACAAAATTCATAAGGGCGTAGCCACCTTGCTTTATAGCATCTATGTGAAATCGACAGCTGAAAGTGGTAGCTATATGTTTGCCATTTAGGATTTATATCATATTGTGTTCTATCTGTCAGCTTGGACTTGAGAGCAGCTGCTATGACATAAATTACCACCAAATGTTTGCATAAAATATAGGATTAATATTTTCCCTCTCTCTTTTTTTTTTTTTTTGCAAGATTGGGGGGACATGTAAGGAAGAAAAAGTACATGGGATTAAAAAAAAAAAGATGAAAGACAGCAATCTTTAACATTTTCTATCACTCTCAGTTTTCAGAGGATGAACATTTGCAAGGTTTTATGTGTCATCTATCTAACTTGTGGAAACCAGGAAGCAACAACTGTGCAATCTCTGTTATGAAACTGCATAGAGCAGGGAAGAGCATATGCATCTTTCTGTGGATAATATCTATAACATAAGAGTGAATAATATTTGCTAAATGCTACAGAATAGCAGTAAGGAAATGTTTTGTTTCTGGTGTTGCTGTTACCATTGCGACCTAAACAGCTAACCATGTAACAGTTTTCATATGTTCACTCAGGCTCCAAATCTTCCCCTTTATTGTTGTTGACTTTGTTGTATTTTGTTCTGGTTTGGTTTCTGTCCTTTTGCTGTTGCTGCTTTTGCAGAGGAATGCGGAGCTGAGAAATGCCTGTGCCCTACATATCTGTCCCATATATTATGCAACCATCTTAACTTGGTAAAATTGCTAGCACTTAGTTCACTGCTCTAATTTGTCACTGTACTAAGGACTTAGAAGGACTTTGTCAAAGCATATGTCCTCAAAGATAGTAGAAGCTGATCAGAACTTGCTTCAGGATTTAATGAGTCTTGGGTTTAATTCACCCAGTCCCGCCTGAAAGTCATATGGTGTGAGCCAGTCATTGTTCTCCTGAGGTGGTTAATGGATAAAGATAAGCACCTCCCCCCATTTATCTTTTTCCATTGACTCTAGAGGAGTATTAATTTTTTGGTAGCTAAGTTACATGAGATGAAGCTCATGCTTTGTAAGCCCATTCATGAAGACAGCCGACTGTACGAGCTACCTAAAGAGCTTGTAAATAGGCAAAGACAAAGTGTATCAGGAATGACATCTTCTGTATCTCTTTCACTGTACCTCAAGTATTGTTATCCCTGATTGTTTTTATTAGCAAGATAAAATGTTTATTTTAAATGTTAAGGGAAGATACACCGGAGCGAAATGACAAAACTGTTAATGCTCGATTTTACAAATTGCACTCTTCCATGTGTGCTCCGTAAAATGCCAGCAATGGTTTGTGCTTTTTTTTTTCTATCAATAAACTTCAACACAAAACTATAAATATGTCTTCACACAATTTGAAGCATATCTGTTGTACTCAACTGTGGAAAATTTTACAAATGCTGGTAAGTACAAATAAAGGGGGTTGTCCTGTAACCATTTTTTTCTTCAGACTCATCTGGATTTTCATCTAGACTTTCTCCCTATTCTGCACTTTAACAAACAATGAAGCTAAAAATAAAGATTACCTCTGAAAACTACCGTTGTCTGCTTCTGGAAACAACTTAGAACTGAGACCCGCTTGCCCAAGAGTGGGGTAGGTTCCCTTAGTCTTGCACATGATGGAAGACTGCACATAAATATTTAATAGAGACGTGAATGAGTAAATTTAAGACAGATTTGATTGATTTGTTCTAGTACTACTATACATCTATTTACATTTGGACAACAGTAGCTCTTGAAGCTACAGAACTTTTCTTCTTTAAACACGGACATGATTTTAACTCTAAAATGTTTTAAAATTTTATCAGAAATAGAAGAATTAAAACAAAACCAAATTTCCTATTTTCCTCTCTTGCTTCATTCAGTTCTCTCGCTGTTAGTGGGCAGCTGTGACAGTGAATACTGCCCAGACCGCTGCAGGCTTTCGTAGACATGGGCAGACAATCTCATGGCTTGAGATCCGTAGCTTTGCATGAATGGTCCTTCAGACTAGAAACCCTCTGACAGTAGGACATCGTTTAGTTGCAGGGAGATGTTCAACACTTCAGCTCATTTACACAGTTATTGCTGAATATACACTTTTAAATTGAGTTCTAGTGTTTTGGGTTTGTGTTTTTTTTCTTGCAGGGTGCTATAATAAAGAAGAAAAATGCAGTAAATGTTCACAAAAATAAATGGTTCTTCTGGGCAGCAATGGCAGGGGGCAGAAGAACTCCTTATGTTAAGTAGAGCTAAGATTGCATTCAGCAGCTGGCTTCATAAAGCATGTATAAAATATGTGGTAAAAACAGGAAGACCCAGAGGATTTCACAAGTTCCACCGCAGGAGTCCACTGCTTAGCAGAAACAGGTTATTTAGGCACTCTTTCTACTGCAGGGAGAAGAACAAAGGAAAAGACAAGTCACAGTCTTCATTTCATGTATTGGGCCTATTAAACATTAAGCATTTGTTTTTCAGATGCAGAAGTAGTAACAGACAGCAAGAATACTGTATAGATCTGCTTTTTATCCAATAAAATGTTATTTTTAAAAAGATAATTGAGTTATGTAATATTCAGGATTTATTTTATGATTAAAAGCATACATTATATGCCATTTGATACCCACTATTAATTTTTCTTTTTTTTTTGTTCCACTGAAAAAAAAATAAAAATAGCTAGGAATCTTTTCAACAATATAAATGACCCTTTTTGAGAATTTTATGTCACAGATAAACTGTGAAATTAGACATTTTTTGCCTTAATCATTCCTCCAGCTTGCCAACAGTGATTAATACAGCACCCTAATTATCCATGTCCCAATAGTTTAATATCAGTTACAGAAGATCCATGACTTAAAGCAAAAATCTGATGATGAAATAGTCATAATTTAGCTTTACTAATAGGAATCGTGAGGTTTGTCTTTTTTGCCATGTACAGGTGAGGAGGGGAGGAAAGGCACACTGTCTAAATCTGTAAGCTAAAAGAATACATTTTAAACCATGTCGGAACCGTCAATTTAGAGGGCAATATTTTCAAATCTATGGTTTTGTTTTTTAGAGATATTCCACTCTTTCTGAACAAGGGCATCTAGATGAAAGTTAAGGCAGACACAAAATAATCACAAAGTGTCAAAAAGGGTATTTACACAAAATTTAAGAGCCTAATACCAGGAAAAATGATCCAAGTGCATGAGACATGCTAAAGCTCCTTGTCTCCAAGTGTTTTACTGCTGTCCATGACCAGTTGAATCTCTTCCTTTGCTAAGCTAAATACTTCAGGCTTCCTTGTGGTCTATCTGAAAAGCCTTATTATGTCTGAGACATTCATACAGGGATGACAGGTGTAATACAGCATTTAGGCACATCGTTTTGGTGTAGTAGCTAAAAAACAGTCCAGGACATTGCATAGTGCCTGATACCCGCAGGCCACAGAGAAGCAATGCCCAGTTATTTTGCAGAATACTACCATACACACAAAGGAGTGAGACCACATCTTTCTCAAAAGGAGTTGTGGATTTCAGTTGAATTCATCTAGAAGTAATTTGAACCAGTAGTTTCAACACTGTCAAAAAATCACCTAATAAAATTACTGGGTAGGCAAAATCTAAGAATGCCTCATATAGAATCATAGAATGCATTAGGTTGGAAGGGACCTTTAAAGGTCATCTTAAAAAAAAAGCAAACAATGAGCTGAAGCATCTCTCTTATGAAGACATGCTGAGAGTTGAGATTGTTTAGCCTGGAGAAAAGGAGACCTTATAGCAGACTTCCAGTAGCTATAGGGGCCTACAGGAAATCTGGAGAGGGACTTTTTACAAGAGCATGTAGTGATAGGACTAGGGCCTTCACCTGAGGGAGGGTAGATTTAGATGAGCTATTAGGAAGAAATTCTTTAGTGTGAGAGTGGTGAAGCACTGGAACAGGTTGCCCAGAGAAGCTGTGGCTTCCACCTCCCTGGCAGCATTCAATGCTTTGAGTAACCTGATCTAGTGGAGGGTGTCCCTGCCCATGGCAGGGGGTTGGAACTAGAAGATCTTTAAATTCCCTTCCAGCCCAAACCATTCTACAAGTCTATGAATCAGGAATATGAGAGTCATGGATTTTGAAGAATGACTGTTGAGAAAACATAACTATCTTAATGAGTCAAAGACATGCTTGGAACAAGCTAAATTAGTATTTATTTGTTTCATGTGACATAATAATAAGATAATTAAAGAGAAAACCCAGAATAATCACCACCATTATGACTTTTAAGTATAAACGTTAGGTACGTAAGGGTGTTTGAAACTTTGAGTCCCAACTTAAAATGAGCAAGAAGGTAAAAGAAAAGGCCGATAAAAATACTCTATTGCTATGTCTTTTAAAGACAATTCTTATGTTAGTAGATCATTAAGATGATATTAAAATACAAATGACACAGGGATCACTAAACGAAGGAGTTCTTGTGAGCAGCTAGAGTTAAGGAAGGATAACATGACAGAAGTTACCTGGCTTTATCTTACTATGAAATTCTACTCGTTTACATCATTTATTTGTCTCTGTCTGGGTTGCATTAGAGTATAGTAGATGTTGAGGGAGGATAGGGAACATGATGAGGGTGGAGAATTCAACAAATGTTAGATTCTGTATGGATGGGAATGCAATATCTTCCATAATGACAGAAGCATTATTACAGGAAAAACCTGACTCATTTAAAAGCATGTTTGCCATAGGAAAAAATGAACATGGAAGCAGAAATTTAGAGTTCCTTTAGGATATCAACTGTTAATTCCCATAGACTGCAAATCCAGAGATTTATGAAATTAAGACTATTTCATGGGCCTTAAAAATTTGAAGGTATCCAAGTCCAAATACTTGTCTGATGTCCCATGGGTCAGATGTACATGCGTGTATGACAGAGAAAGAGAGAGTGAGTGTTCTAAAGACGTTGCAGGCTAGTTGACATGTGCAGATGATATGGAGGAAAAAAGCCATTGCCCGAACAAGAGAAAATTATTCTCAGGACATTATCTATTGCAATAGAGCCACTATCAGCAGATATGAGGAGGTGTACTAAAGGATTCTAAGCAGATGCGTGTTTTGTTTGTTGTGACACATTGACAGATGATAAGGTTGTCAGATGTAGTACTTGAAATAAATTCCAGAAGGATCCAGTAGTAGGCATGCCTCCTGCAAGAAATAAGAGGCAATGAAGCTTGGCTGAAGAACTAACTCCACAGTTATCATGCAGAAAGAATCCCAACTGAGTTACACACAGAAACACAGAGATCCATTATGGAGCATCTCCTATTTCACCCATACCTCAGTATTTTACAATCTTTATCTCATTCTCTTGTCCAATAATCTGGCCTGGCTATGAGAATAAAAGCATTGTATTCAGTCATGGTTGGTGTGCCCGTGACATGACTGCAAAATTAAGAAAAGTGGACTCAGAGCCCTGTCACTAACAATCACTTTCACATTCTCTATTACTGTTATTATCTGAAAGGAGAATTGTACTCATGAATGCAAGTGATACCACTGCCAACTGAAAGCATTGCATTTTCATTGTACTTTACCTTCACTTCTGATCACTGATCAGAGAGACTACAAGAAATTTAAGTCCTTTATGTGTATCTTGAAGCTGTTATTTGCAGTATCCCGATGAAGCTCTTGACTTCAATACAGTGAACTCAAAGGACTGATCTTGGTGCGTACAGTCCGTAAGTCTGACAGCAATATGATGTGCCTGCCAACACCATGCATGGTGACATACATACAGAGTGCCTGATAAAGATCAGCTTTGCAGGTAAAAAAAAATGGTTCTGGGGAGAGAACCCCCACCGAAAAAATGCTGAACGCTTTCAAGACAGCCAGTGTTTTCAGTGGAATCAGAGAAAGACGTAACATAAAAGAAGGGGCAGATATGTAAAGAACCTGCCAGTCAGAATTTGATTGTTATAGCTGTACTACAAGTGTCGAACTGTGCAAAGAAGCAGAAGGGATATGGAATGATGACTTTGATGCAGAGGGTAGGAAGAGTTAAAGTGACTGATTGCAGTAAGCCCATGGGGAGCCATTTCAAAAGTGAGCGTGAACGGAATACACC
The DNA here is from genome assembly GCA_027925045.1 of Hypotaenidia okinawae. Taxonomy (NCBI): domain Eukaryota; kingdom Metazoa; phylum Chordata; class Aves; order Gruiformes; family Rallidae; genus Hypotaenidia; species Hypotaenidia okinawae. The sequence goes on along the minus strand of BSDF01000001.1, from coordinate 16,616,270 downwards.
CTGCTGCAGTTTTTCTGTGATTGTGTCTCTAATGCATTAAATTTCAATAGCTCCTCTTACACGGAGCTCATAGAATGAAACCTGAACATTTTCTCTCTTCTAACTCAAATTCTTTGGAATTCTTATTTCATTTTTACCACCTACTGCTTTAAAAATGTAACATAAAGCATACAAAAGTTTATTGTGCAAGACTATTTTGTCATTTTATTCATTTTCATAATGTAAGCTCAAGATTTGTTTAAAAAGTAGGCTCCAGTGGATTTGAAAAGGTGTATTATAATGTTTAGGTTAATTCTGATTTACAGTTGAAATTGTTTTTCCATTTAAATGGGAAAAAAATTCACTAAAATAGTAAGTGCTGTCCAAGGAAATTGTATTTGTGGTCTTTTGATCTGTCTTCACAATTATGCTTCAAAACCAGATTTGAAAATAACCAATGACTGAAACCCCTTCATTATATCAAATTCCTTTATTATGTTGGTAAAACTTTTTCCAGAAGAGAAAGCTTTTAGTATTCTGGAACCATTTAAAAAGTTTCACAAGTCTTCATCAAGAGGAAAATGTTAAACTTTTACGCATCCAAGCCCATTCAGCACACTATGAATCAAATTCTTAAATCTTTCGTGTATGATAGGTATATAGTCTTTCTTCACAGTGAACAAAAATAAAATCAATAAAAATATTGATTTTTTTAAAATGCTCTTCGACTTATTTCCCTCATTTCCAAATATTACTAAATTCTGTATGTAGCTTTTACTGATAGAAACATTGGCCCTTTACAGAAGATTCCCTTTTTCTATATTCTTCATAATTTTCAGATTTCCTGAACCTCTCAGAGGAAAATGTGTTTACATCTGTATCAGACATACTCACTCCTCTTGATAAATGAAAAATTTTGTTTTATTGGGAATGACCTGAGATGTCCCTAAACATTTTCTGTAAATTATGAGCTTAAATTAGGTGGACTGTACTCCACCCATTTAATCCTATGGGTTTATAACTATTAAAAGAATGACTATTGTTTTAGCCAATTATTAAAATGCTAATTATATGGTATCGTATTCTAAGTTATTACAAAACTACACGGACTTGTTGTCTTTTTATTTGCCAAAATTTAGTCACTAGGAATGTGATACTATCACCCATATATTAATATATTCCTACAATTTTAAAATCAGTGAGCCAATCTACTCCCACTAAAACCAATGCATATCTCACAATTACATAGTATTCTAGAACTGTGACTCATTTAGCTGAAAACAGTGATCTACATGTATTTTTTCTAACTTCACTGGATACAACTTAGAAGCTACAGCTTGTTATTTCCAAATATTCTTGTTAGCTGCATCTAGCACCTCTGTGTCTGTGAAGCATCACCCTTTACAAAATTTGGACTGGGATGGAGCTCTGTCTTCTCCGTAAGGTGAGATACAACAAAAATACTGTCATTCTGCATGCTCTCTTGCCTTCTGTCAAATGTATGATCCAAGCCCAAAAATCTCAGTCATCTTTTTTGTTCAGCAGCCTGGCTACATATCAGCCTGGATACTTATACATAATGCTCCAAACAGAAATCTATAATAAAGAACTCAATCAAAACTTTTTCAAGACAAGTCCCAAAGGTAATAACAAGCGATAGCTTCTGCAAGGAACCAAATATTTATTTAAATAAACAAACAAATGCTTTCCTACACCAAACAGTGCAAACACACTTATCAGGTGTGCATGGTAAAGGTAAATGTTTGTTTGTGACCTGCTATTCAGAGTAATTAATTATTCTGTGAAACACAGAGTTCAATATCTTTGAAGCATCCAACACATAGATCAACTGACTCTCTGGAGGGGTTTTCTTTACTGTAAATACTAACTTTTGATAGTGTAGCTCACTGTAATTCTGATGGCAGACTTTCCCTGAAATACTATGTCTTTTGTCATTCTGAATCAGGTACAATCTCTTAACATTTTTTTTTCTCCTTACTAGGTCAAGATTGCCTCCAAGTAGACTATCTAGCTGCCTAGTACAAATGATGAAGAGAAGTGACTACATGAAAAGGAGACATAGTTTGCAAATACATGGTTACATTTCAGTGCGTGTCCATCGTACCCTGACTCCATTTTATTGGTCTTCCTCTTCTGAATTTGACCAGATCATGCAGCAGTCATGACTTCTCTACAGTATTTACTGTCTTTGAATTTCTCCCTGCATTTAGGAGTATTTCTGGCAGAAATCCCACCCCCACCACTGAATATCTTAATTTCCTATATAAATTTTGCCATCTTCTAAGCTAAATGTTTCAGCACTTCCAATTTATTTGACTCACTTGGTCTTTGTATTCCAGATAAATAGCTTGTTATCATTTTCAGAGTTTTCTTACATTTTTTTCACTCTACCTGTCCCTTTTGCTAATGCAAACTTTATAGAGTGATGAATTTTCAAATATTTTCATATTTTCTTCTAGTCTGGCTGAGCTTTGGAAGAACTCAACTTGAACAATGACTAAGCTAGCTCAGTATTCAATATTCCTCAAAATTGAAATTCGGAATTTTCTTTTGCTAAGATGTATTAGAAATAATGACTTATCAACAGGTAGTAAAGCACTGACATAGTTTCTATTGTGTGTCTGTCATGATACTTATTGCCTAGTTAATTTATATGAACCTTGGACATTCTTGTCTATCTATGTGTAATCTTTTGTTGTGTTTTTTTTTTCTTGAGATAAATTATGTGCTTTTTTATTCAGAGAGTGTGGCTTTGATTTGTGTCTATACAGTATCTGGTATTAGTCCATTAACGGACATCACAGACATCAAGATGATGATAAATATTTTACAGTAACTATGTTTGGCCATTGATGTAGGAGGTGAGACATTACTAGGCATAGTTCATTATATATTAAGCTTGAGAACAGTTTATTATGTTGCTTTAAATGCAATATGCTGCAGATCTCACTGGGAAAGTCCAAATTAAAGTAAAAAAAAAAAAATCAGAATATAAAAACCCCACTCTCTGGGTATAGATGCTATGATTCTACTGACCACCTCTATTATAATATTCTAGGATGCATTTGTCACTATGAAATAATGAAATCTTACAGATTTTATGCGGGTTTTTTTCAGATTATATACTAGACTTAAATCCATTCATTATTTCTGCTCTTCAGGAACTAAAACGCAAGTCTTCAATTTCTTTTCTGTCACTTGATGGTGCTCAAAATTTCACCGAGCAACAACGATACAGTAAATGTGTGATAACATTTTACTTGTACTTATTTGTAACTATGCGATTCAAGATTTACATTTTCTAATTCTAGTCTAATTTTTAAAAGTTCTAAATTCAATCTCATGGAAATACCAAGTTACGAAAATCTGCCTCTTTACATTTATTTCATTCTATCTTTCAAATAATGTGACCTATATTTTCATATAAGGAGGCATGATTTGTTTAGGTGGTGATGTTATGTCCAATGGCATCAGTTTGAGCTAGTCAAAATCTTCAATAACACATTAATTTCCTGCCCTTAGCCTTCCTTCCAAAAGGAAAACCATTTAATCTTTATAAGGAATGTGCTGAATTTGAAAATGATTCCCAAATGTTTCCAGATCTCCGCAGAAACTAAAAGTAGTCAAAACAGCAAACATTTGATAACAAGAAAAGACATTTTGCTTATGGATCTGCATTTGCATGCATACTTGGGACTCCTGTGCATTTTCATATGCAGCGGAGAATATTATGGAAGAGATTTTAAGTTAGTCAGCCAGACTCTATTTGGAACATAGCAGGAGGAGATGAAAAAGTACATCTGAGAAAGTTCAACCACACAGAAGGTCAGGGGTAAGAGCTAACAGCTGATAAACATGTCTTTGAAACTCACAAGGAGCATCAGACTGTGAGAGGCATAGGGCTGCAGAAAGGAAGAAACTCGAAAATTATTTTTTACCTCTGTCTCCTCACCCATTAAAGTGATAACAGCTCAGATGCCTTGGGGTTAAAAGTAGCAACACATGAATAATTAGCAATTGTTAAACCTTTAGTTTCTCCTGAGCATAGGAATTCCTTTGTCTTAAAGATGTTTGGAAGGTATCCTAGTTTCAGCTGGGATAGAGTTAATTTTCTTTCTAACAGATGGAATAGTGCTGGGTTTAGGATCTAGGATGTTCATAACACACTGATGTTTTCAGTTGTGATATATCAGTCAAGGACTTTTCAGCTTCTCATTCCAATGAAAAGTAAGAAGCACCCAAGAAGATGGGAAGGGACACAGTCAGGACAGCTGACCCAAACTACCCAAACAGGCTATACATACCTGGGAGGTGGCTCAGCTCAAGAATGAGCTCAGTATTGGCTTTGGTTGGTGAGAAAATGTGCTGTGAATATTTTAAATTTTTGTACATTGTTACCATCATAATCACCATCATCGATTTTCCTTTTCTGTCCTATTAAACGTTTTTTCCTCTCAACCCATGAGTTTCACCTTTTTTTACCTTTTTGATTGTCTCCCCCATCCTACTAGGTAGGGGAGACTAAGTGAACAGCTGTGTGCTCGTTTTAGCTCCCAGCCAAGTTAAACCACAACATATTCAAGGATGGGATTGTAGCCAGGATTTTAAGATAAATGAAAGACACCCGTAAATTTGTCAGATTGAAATTAAGATTGGGAAGGCAAGAAAATAGCTCTAAAAAAGGAATATTTACCAGAGAGAGAATGAGAGTGAATCAATGAATTGGTGGTAAGTCCTTCCTTGTCCCTGCCTAAATCGATGAGTTGGAACATGCTCACATTTCTGAAAAGGCTGCAGTCCAGTCATTACAAAGCAAAATCAAAAGGCCTGGTCCCTTATAGGTTATGAAATTGCTGTTGCTTTCCCACAGCTTGGGCAATGAACAGTGCAAAGAATCCTATAACTTTTTTCCTTCTAAAACCCATTTCTCTAGATGAAAACACCCTGATATGAATAAAAGGTTTTAAATTAGTCACGTGAACTAAACCTTAGCATCTAGTGCCTTTTGAAACCAGCTTAGGTTATCTGCTATGGCAACACTACTACTCTAAAAGATTGCAGATTCTTAGTTGCATATTGACTGCTGCTGACAGACATCCTGTAGACCCAATGGTGTCTCAGATGCTATTGGTTGTGTATGTGTACACAGCTGAATCACTCCTGTCTTACAGAGATTTAGCTGTTTAACCCCTAAATTCCCATTGCATGTAGTGGGCAGACCTTCAAGAGGGGGAATGCATCTGATTTTAAGAATGGTACCTAATATTAATGGCTCTCTAGAGATACTTCTCTCTCTCATTGACTACAAAGGAAGCCTAGACTACTATTTTAAATAGACACTTCAGCAACGTGCAGTTATGGCCAAGGTTAATATGACTGTTCCAGAACTGAATGACTGCAGAATATATATTATAGAATTGAAAGCCACAAAACTCTTAAATGAAATTTCTGAAACTGGCAACTAATGTTTCTGTGTATTTTCACTCCTGGGAAAAATACTGAATAATGAATTGACTTCTTTCTTGAAAATAAGGTAGTATTCAACAATAAAAAAAACCAACCCAAACACCCCAACAAAAAAAAGAAACCCAAACAAAAGAAACCAAACAAAAACCCCACCCCCAGAAAAACAACCATACAAAACCAAACCAGTACAAAACCCCCAATCAAAGAGCGATCCCTATTTTCACATCAACATATGTTGCTAAAGCCGATGTTGAAAACAGTCGTTTCATAAATTCTGAAGTTATTCTTACAGACCCATCCAAAAAAATTGGCCAACATCCATTTGTTTATGTTTATTATTTAGTACAAGTGAAGCAGAATTGTATTCAATACATCTTCAGCTAATTTGAGACACATAATAACATAAATTCTTTAGTGACTTCACTGTAAGCTTTCTTTTAAAAAAGTCTAAAAGATAAAATAATTGTTAAATATAAAAAAAAATCTTTCAATTTAACTATCAATCTCAGAAATTACTACTCTTACTATGTTAATAAAATCCCTGTTACACTGCAGAACTATATTTAAATGAATGGAAAGGTGGGACCATTTAATTAAAGGGGCTTTAGTGGTACTTTATTCAAAGTAGAATACAAAAATTTAGCCCATAAATTTTGCTTGCGGAATGAATATTTTTAACTGGACATAAAATTCCTGAAATTGCAAGAACCATAGCTTCAAGAAAAAAAAAACCTTGCAGAATGAAATTTTGGAATTTAGTAGAAGGTGTAGGTGAATGCAAGCGACAAGACAACAAACAATTCATGAGGTTGTATCAGTGCATAAATTCAAGTAGAAATGGAAAAATAAAAAGCAGCGAATCAGCCAATTGTTATTTGAACAATCGCATAGTATCTACATTAACCTCCAAAATGGGTAACACAGTCTCTTCTTTACTGTCAGTGAAAAGAAATAGACCCTAAAAAGATATGGATCACCTTACGTGTTTTTGATGTCTACCTTAGGATGAGGTGAATTTTTACTTAGAATAATCTGTTTCTCCCCATTGAATATAAAAGAAGATAAGGATTACTACTGTAGGTGTAAACCTTTAAAGGCACCTTCCCCATGGGAAGGCACCTAGCTAAAATTATTTTTGAAATAGCAGTCTTGACTTCGTTTCTCCAAAGATGTTTACTTTGTGAAGAACAAGTTTTTCATAAAGATTGCTACATATCTTTTTGGTTATATTATTGAGAATACAGAGCGGGCAATGAAGCGGCTTCACTTAGATTACTAAAGTCAATAGATTTTTAAAAGATTAATATGCTTTTTGAAAGTCCTGCCATAATATATATTTAATATTAATGACTTTGCATCAGGATTAAAGATACGATAAAGAAAAAAGTAATATTAAAGCCGATAAGCCACCAGTGACTTGACTTGAATTGTAATTGGTGTTTTCACAAAGCAAGGATATAAAAAGCAATAAAACATATCTTGTGCAGGAAAGAATCACTCATACATTTATATTTGGTTTTAAAATTTTTACAAATTAGTAAAATCACTAATAGAAGGAATTAAATGTTCATGTTATAGCCTTATCAATGTATGAGCTTAATATTTTAGTTAAGACCTCATGCCATGACTGAATACAAAGTGCAAGCAGGAATAAAGTCTTGTTTTGCAATGCATTTTAAATAATATGATGATGTTATTAAACATGTCCAAATTAATGACACAGAATTCAGAAAAATAGGAAAAAAATGTAGCAGTTAATGAGTTATTTTCCATCAGAAGATATATTTCTATCCAGACTAAATATAGTTCTTAGTCAATAGTTAAAAAATAAAATGAATGTTTTTCATAGTCTTCATCAGTGTAGGGGGGTAGTTTTGGTTTTGGGGTTTTTTTGTGGTTTTTGTTGGTTTTCTTACATTTTTTAACCCAACATAGCCAGATTTGTCAATGTAGTACACCTGAAAGTGAATGTGCAATAGCTCAACATACAGCCGGTTTGGGCTCTTTGTCCTGTCCCATCAAATGGCATGCTTGGCTACCTGCAGCTGATGTCAAGTGAATAAGTGAGCAAACACTATGTGCTCTAACAGTTTTTGATTTACATTTCCTAGTCACACAAATCCCATTTCACTTAACTTGCAGTAAGTCTTCTGGTACTGTCCCTTGCAGCATCGTTCTCAACAAGTTGTACAACAGAGGATGAGTGGGTTCACAGTACACTGGATTGAGAACTGGCTGAATGGCAGGGCTCAAAGGTATGCAGTGAATGAGGCAACCAGTCACCAGAGGTGTTCCTCAGGACTTCGTCCTTGGGGCAGTTCTTTTCGGTACTTTTATCAATAATATGGAGGAAGGAGTTGAATGAACCATTAGCAAGTTTGCTGACGGCAGCAAATTGTGACGTGCTGTTGGTTCTCCTGGGGGGTAGGAGGCCTTGCAGAGGGATCTAGATAGATTAGAGCCTTGGACAGTCATGAGTGTCATGAAATTTAACATGAACAAATGCCGGGTTCTGCACCTAGGATACAGTAAAATCAGACAGAAGGATAAAGTGGGAGAGGAGTGGCTGGAGAGCAGCTTGGCAGAAAGGGATCTAGGGGTGCTGGTCAACAGCAGTTCAATGACCTCACAAGGTAGAAAAACTTGTCTTTTGTGAAAAAAAATCAGGGACATAGCACATATTGTATATCTATTACAAATAAAACATCAAATACCTAAAATTAAATTTCTTTCTTCCACACCACCTTCCCACACATCCACTATTAATATTGCTTGTTGGAGAATTGAGAAACAGATACTTGGGAATCCTGCAATAAGAGGAGGAAATCTGCAATAGAAGATAGTGTGGAAAACAAGGCTAGGTTCATGATTCCTTCAGAGATTTCTTTAAAATGGTGACTGTTTTTTTTGAAGGAGAGGGAAAGTGTCCAAGTAAAGTAAGTCCTTTTTGCTGGAATTCCTTGGTAGGAGAAAGGAAAGGCTGTAGGAAGGAGATCGTAACAAAGAAAGAGATTGCACATGGTGAAGATACTGAAGAGAACATCTAAAAAACAACCAGAAGAAAAATTTGTATAAGTCAAGAAAGTTAACTGTTTGTAATAGCTCCTGGATCTTAAAAGAAAGAACCCTCATTTAGTTCCCAAGTGGCTAAGTGGTGCACTGTTTCAATAACATTTTTTATAGTCACAGATTAAAACAGATTTGTTAATTTTTTTTAACATATCATACATCTATGGGAGCACTTAATTGTGCTGTAGTAAGGAATCAGAATATTTCTTTGCAAAAATAGCTCAAGGTTTTCCTCTTTTGGGGAAGTTGCAATTCTATCTGGGGCTTTGGGACCTCAGGAGTTTTTACTATAATTTCAGCATATTTTATTAATTAATTTGCTGCATTTTCTGATTCAGTAGAATCTCATCTTATTCAATCAAAACTACACTAGGATGACTTAGCATCTTGATTAACACCTAATCATTTTAAGAAGTCTCTTCCTGTTCCTTTAATTAATTAATAAGAAGGTCTATGGGAAGGCCTATGAGATTTAATGTTTCTAACGTTAAAATAAGCCACAGTAATATTCAGAAAATGCAGAGAAGTATGCTGCATCAGAAGCTGGTCACCTTCATCTAGAAAAAATGAGACTGAACAAGTCGAGATCTAAAGGGATTAATTAACGAAAAAGCAATGCAGGTATTAAATAAGATACAGGGTAAAGATCATTATTTTTGTTAGATCAAGCTTTAATCAGGCTTATAATTGTTTTTGGATACTAACCATATGGGTCAGCAGGAGACATAAAAATAGATTAGAGGCAATTCATTCAGCTGAATTGAGAAGATAATGTGTTGTGGTTTTGTATTAACATTAAGGAAGGGGTATGAAATGAAATGTCATTAAGATTAATGTTGAATTATGAGATGTGAAAGCTTTGATGTAGATCTGCAAAAGGATCCTGGGCATTTAAATACCATCCAAAAATCTAACACACATTTTAAAATAAATGTATGTCCAAGTTCTCAACCTATTTTTAAGAAACTTCTTTTCATTCCATCTGCCTAAATAATCCAAAACTGTTTTAGGGCAAAAGGGAACCAAATCTTTTCTGTCACTGAACAATTGCTCTTAACCTGATTAGCTACCTCTTCTTCCAGATGTGCTTAGGAAGAAAAAAGACTTGCTTAATATGAGGTTGAAAAGCAGAGGACACAAGCATCTACCTTTGAGGAAGAAGGCAGAGAAGAAGGAGGAGGAGGAGGAGGAGGAGGAGGAGGAAGAGGAGAACTACAATGATGATGACAACAATGACAACAACTTCAATAGGATTGAGCTGAACTGGGCATCAAAGACTGATGGGTGGTTCTGTACAGATGAACACAAAATGAACCTTACTTTTCAGAAAGTAGCACATCAGTAAATAAGATGAATAATAAAACATATAGTTATGGATTTGGAAATATTTTACACAGCATAAAAATTTTGTAGTATCTCTTTTAAAATGTAATGGATCTGAACATGATTTTAACAATGTGTAACATAAGCTAGTGCCAGTGCATCATACACATGAACTAAAGATTTAAAAAATCAATTAATGAAAGAAGAAAAAAGCAAATACTGCATCTAATGTGCAGGGTTTTACAGTGATTTACATCAACTTGATTTATCTAACTGAATGATAATCAATAGACTCAGTTCCTTAAGTCATTGGAAACAATTGAGAAAATTATAAATTGTGAGGGGCAATGGGGCATTATCAGCATGATAGAAAAGTTGTTTATATATTGCTAAGTACAAAACCTACATTGGTCCTACACAGAAAGGGAGAATATGCTCAGAGCAAGTGCTACATAAAAGGACAACCCCGAATTTAATAAATCTGCATTTTCAGTGTGAAGGAGGTAACCTTTCCTATGGAAGAGGCCCAACGCTAAAATTTTTGAAATGTGTAAATCTCATTAAAATATGCCACTAATTATTATTGACATAAGTAAATGTTACAGAACAGAATTATGATATAAAGGCATTTTTCTAAAGCTCACTGAAGCCTGTTTCTTGGCATCAATGGATTTTGAATGAGGTCTTTAAGTGAGTACTGCTCACTTAACAGTCATCTAAAAATAGGTAGGGAATAAATGTTAGGAATATAAAGCATATATACAGTAGAGTACCACATCACTGCTTCATACTCCTAACTGTCCTGATGTTTAACAATAGCTGTCAATGAAGAACAAGAATAGAGGTGATTAAACAGTAATAGCTTTGATATAACACTGCAAAGAAAAATCCCATGTTATGATAGGCTGTTATTTATTTCCCAGATAAAGGATTACTAATATAATCAGATGCTGTGATTTTGCTCAAGCCTGCAGCTAAGCCCCACACAGCCGCTTGCTCACTACCCCTCCCCAGAGCTGGGGGAGAGAATCGGAAGAGTTCAAATGTGAAAACTCTTGGCCTGTGATAAAGATAATAAGCAAAGCAAAAGCCACGCATACAAGCAAAGCAAGACAAGGAATTTATTCCCCACTTCCCATGGGCAGGCACGTGTCCAGCCATTACCAGGACAGCAGGGCTCCATCACTCATAATGGTTACTTCGGAAGACAAACACCATCATTCCAGATGTAACCTCCCCTTTCCTTCTTCTTCCCCCAGCTTTATATGCTGAGCATGACATTGTATGGTATGGAATATCCCTGTGGTCAGCTGGGGTCAGCTGTCCCAGCTGTGTTCCCTCCCAACTCCTTGTGCACCCCCAGCCATGCCGCTGGTGAGGTGGTGTGAGGAGCAGCAAAGTCCTTGGCTCCCTGGAAGCCCTGCTCAGCAGTAACAAAAACATCTCTGCATTATCAACACTGTGTTCAGCACAAATCCAAAACACAGCCCAGTACTAGGTACTGTGAAGAAAATTAACTCTATTCTAAGCCAAAACCAGCAGCAGAAAACCTCATGATCATTTCTAAATATTCATAGGCCACCACAATCTTAGGTAGAAAGTGACCAAGGAAATCAAAAGCAAATATTATGGCAACAAGTTTATCAGTTCCTCCTATAATTCTTGCTCTTTTAGAAGTATGCCTGGACATCACTTTAATATAGTAACCACTTATATCCAGGAATTATTTCAGTATGAATTGTCCAATGGGAAAAAAAGCTTTAATTACAATGTATAAAGAAATCCATTGAACACCTTTTAACGACAAGTTGTATTGACTATATTAAAGGCAGGCCTAAACACAATGCATCAGATATTTCTAGCAGTACCATATCTAACGCATATTTACACACACATACTCCCATAACTGAGTAGAAAGTTTGTGCCATACTGCTACATTCTAACGAAAGATGAACAAATATTTAGCTTTTGGGCCTTTTAACTGTACTTCCTACTAAGTGGGCAATACATAACTTAGTTCTACTTTGAAGAAAAACAGTATGTTTGGCAGTTTTGCACATTTTGCAGCTCCAAATTAATACTTTAGAACAAGCTTAAAGTATAACCTTTTAAAAGAATTGCTTTTTCTAGTGCTGTAATTTGGATGGCAGGAGATTTTTTTAATGCACCTACCAACTTTTATACAAAAGCCTTTTCCAAGTTGAGAATAGCATTACTAACAACATAATCATCACACATATTTTCTAATTAGCAGAGTATTTCATAACATGAAAAAAGGTGCATTCAAAACTGTGGAGAAAAAATTGCAAGAACAATGTAAGCAAAAGACACTACAAATGCACCTTAGCAAATTAGGGCTAGAGAAATACGAAAAAAAATAAAATCAGAACATTGCTCTAAGATGTGATAACAGGACCTAAAAGACGTGGCAAATGATACAGTTATATATGGATAAAGGTAATGTAAGCCATGCATGTAGATCTGAGGTAGCTGAGGAAAACTGTTAGATGGTACTAGAATAACAGATAAATGTATCGATTTATTTTTATGTGCCTTAGAAAGCAAACACAAACCACAAACATGGAAGAATCGGAGAGGTATTTGCAGTGTCAAGAGGATATTATTCTTCTAAAAAGATTCATTATGTTTATAATTTCTTTGGAAAAATGTAGTTTAGTGACTGTCTTTGTGAAATGAGAACCACAATACAGTACAGAGAGTCTCAAGGATCTCACTAGCCGGAAGCTTGTCTCTGCACAAATGCTTGGCTGAATGTCTGTAAGAGAGATTTTCCATCATGTGAAAATTATACTCTCTAAAGTGGGATGAGTTTCTTTCTAAGACTTTCTACATAATTCTTAAGTGGGTGATTTTTTTTATTGTATAATTCTCTTTTCTTATTTGTTTTTTTTTCCCTTCTCTAAGGAAGCCTTTAGATTCCAACATGAGCAATTGTTTCAGCTAGTCTTTTTGCCCAGGAAGTTTGACTGACTGAAAGCAATAATCACAACATGATTAAAAACAGGAGTGATTCTGAATAATCTGTTCTAGTCATGCCTGGGCAGGAAAAAGCAAGTCTATTCTCCATGTGAGACTTTTATCCAACTGTGCCAACACTGTCATATGTAGACAGGTCATAAATAATGTGTTAGGCTCACTCAAATCCCAGAGAGAAAAGTCTTTCTTCTTATGCACTAGTAAAAATTAGAGAAGACTCAGTCTACTGCCAATGTAGACAAAAGCCATTCAGCTCAGAGAAACCCTATTTGGCATAATGATTAGTAAAGCAACAGCAGTTGTAATAGCTCCACTGGTCTCTGATATCTCTTTACCTTTTTTGTACAATTTGAAGACCTTCAGTTGCTTCAGCAAAACAAAATTATACTTAGAACATTCTATTCTTGTATGAATAAAGGGGGACAAGATGTAAGCACCAGATACCTCAGAAGGAAGAAGTTGTTCTCTAAAAGTTCCATAATTCAGAAAAACTTCAACACTTCATTTTGGAAACTTTTCTGCCTAAGATTAGGTTGATATCCAAAGAACGTGTGATGCATAAGTGAAATAGCTCTACATTTTCCCCTTTGTTTTTGTTGTGGGAAAGTAGGTGGGTGGAGAACAGTTGGAGATCACAGAACATATGTTGTTTCTTGCTATGTAGTGCAGCAGGAAATGTTAATTAAGAAAACCAAAAAAAAAAAAAAATTAGCAGCAACATCAGCATCTACAGTTTTGCTGTTCAGCTTTTTCATATTATATTTTTGTTCTACACTAGGCAAAAAAGTTTCAACATGTTCTATTCAGGCTACTAGAAACTCCTACTTGGTCATTAAAAAGGTCATCTTGCTACTCTTGGGCTGAACCATGAGATGTTAGGAGCTAAAGCAGACAAACAGATTAGTTACAGCACTTTCAGAGATGGTTTGTGGACCATGATGACCACAACTATGAGCTATACCACTGGCTGCAGATCAGGTGGCCTACATGTGAGACCAAATGTGGGGCTGACAAGGAGGGATTTGTGGGGCTGCTCTGGTCCAACCCACCACCTTCTTATGCCCCCTTTCTACCCTGAGTTTTCCTGAGCTGTTTCAATGTGCTAACTGCTGCAAAATTCTCTGCCTCCTTTCCTCCTGCCCCCTCTTTATTTCCCCATCTTATTTTTTTCAGCAGAGAGCTGTAGCCTAGTCACACGGAAGTGCTAGGAATGATGGCTGGTGGTGGGCAGGAAGTGAGAACAGTCCTCAGTCACAGGGCTGTGACTGCCCTCAGAGGACTCCCTGGTTAAGCTTCAGTCCAGTATCAGGCAGTCAGTTGTAGCAGGGCTTGAGGATGTAGTTTCACTACAGTACAACTAATTAGACACCCTCCCCTTCCTGGCCTTTCTTGCTTTTCTTAAATTGACACATCAGGTGTGCTGGTACAAGCAGTCTGTGCCACTTTGCACACACCAGACCATGATTAAAAATAGACCCCTAAGTCCTTGATTTTTCATTCTGGTGTTATAGGATAAAGTTATACAAATGTCAGATTTTGACAGTCCTCCCACTGTCCCAGCCTGCTACTTTCATTTCCAAGAGATAGTTTAGGTCATCTATCTTACAGCCTAGCCCCAACTCCCCCACACCACCCCCTCAGATGCTACTCTGCACAGTTCAGGGCAAGCTGTGGGCTTCAGCAATAGGACAAGAACTGACAACAAGAAGAAAAGAAGATCTGGAGTAGCTTTCACCAGCCTTGTGTCAAAGGCAATGCAATGTCGAACACTGCTGTTCATGCAGGCTCAATTCCTACACTAGCTTAATACAAAAAATGGAGAACTTAAGTAGCTGAGGTAAGAATCAACATTCCCTTCCAAGCAGTTTCATTGCAGAGTAATCACCTCTGGTAAGGGGTTGTGAAGTTAAACACTAAGGATAAAGTATCCTCAACTTATAAACAAGGGGGTATTTTGCCTCTCAGGCACTCTAAGATTTACTTTGAAGCTGGGATGGGTGTTTCAGCATCTAAATTGTGTGCATAAGGTCCTCAAGGGTTCCTCAAGGATCATTTAAGTACTACTTGAGGTCCCTTGCAACCCAAACCAGTCTGTGATTCTATGCCCACAAAATCTGCTATTAATTTAATACAGCCAGATATGATGCAGATAGTGAACTCCACAGTCATATAAGGCAATGATATAGTAGGTACGGTTTCTGTTGATATATTGTGAATTTGTAGACAAGCTGTTCCTTCAAAGCCCTTGGCTGAGCAGTTTGTCTTCTGGGCAGACAATAAAAATTGTTCTTCTGTCTCTTTTTTACATAGTTCCATGATTTGAAGTATCCTCCATTACAGACTGATGGAACCATTCACACAAAGGTAAAAAATAAAAAGGAAAGGAGCATCAGATCAAGTGGCTTCTGCAAAAGAAGAGGTCAATTGCATAAAGACTTCTCAACTGCAGAAAAGCCAGCTGCTTAGAGGGATAGTACAGAAATGTATAAACTCATGACTGGCACAGAGAAGGTATTAGAAAATATTGGAAAATACAAAAAATAAACAGTTAATATAGAATATTTATTCAAAACCAGCAAATTTAATTTGGGAGTTCAATTACTATTCAATGCTTTATGTAACAGAAGTCTAAATGTTTTCATTAATGATTAGAAAATGTCTTTCATGAAGGAAATATCTGTCCAGAGCTATTAAACACATCCAGACAAATGCAGCCTCTGTCTCAGCTAGATTAAGTTAAGTTGATAGCTGGAAGCTGAGAGCAAACACTTTGGGAAACGTTCTATATTTAGCTTGTTCTTATTCTCTTTTCATAAGCACCTGCTACTAACTGCCTGGAGATTGGATGGGCATTTGGTTACTCTCAGTATGGTTCTTCTAATACTCAGTGGGAATAAAGTTCTTAAATACAGAAATTTTCAGTGTACTTATGAACACTGGATAGACTGTGTTTCAGATAATTTCAGAACCTCTCTGGCAAGCATGAATGGTTGATGTTACTTTGGAAAATAAAGTGGAATCATCTTGTCTGTGTGCAACAATGATGTAACAGGAGTGTCAACTTTTTATGTGAGAAAAAACGTTCCCTTCTTTTTGCTTGCTTATACTTAACTAAATAACTACTTTATGCTTCCATGCAGTCACAGATATGTCTTGTGAACGTATGCTCTTAAATTCATTAAGTTATAGGATGTCAGGATGGAAAACTCTCCCTTTTAGAAGGCTATATATGTACCTGTGTCCACCAAAAGTAAAAGAACAAAATCATTCAGCAGAGACTTCTGTTGATAATTATACAGGAATTAGGCACGCCAAGTTCAGTAGGCAGTTCACTGAAACTACAAAAAACTTCCCCTTTCCTCACACTACAGTTGGTACAGTGTGAAATTAGGAAAAAACCCTCTGGAATCCACTATGCTGTGCCAATTATCATAGCTCTTCTAACGCTGTTGCAAAAGATATAAATAGCAATGCTAGCAAGGGCATTGTCTAAGAGGTCAGTTTAACCATGTTGTGGCCTGTTGTAGTTACCAACATACTTCTCTGAAAATTAAACTCCTCATACTGTCTTCTGCTACCCAATTCATGAAGTCTTCCTTTTCAATTGTGTAAATGCGAGCTCTCTAGACACTATGTGTATTGTCTTAACTTCTGTAAAGTTTAAATCAAAAGATCTGCCTTCTTTCTCTTCTCTCTTTGACACTGGACTGAATTTTGAAGCTACTAACAGGGCATTTTAGTTACTAGGAACAATGGCTACAGAGAATGAGGAAAATGGCCCCATCATTGGAGCTAAAACTTCTTCAAAAAAGTGGAGAGTATCTCCTGGGTTAAGGAACTCCTGTAACCAATCCTGTTCAGAAAAGTGATAACATGCCTCTAAAAACCAGTGGAGCTGCCTGTTCTTATTACTCCATTGGGAAGGCTATTCTATAATCTCACTTGTCTTAAGGTACAGCAAAGCCTTCTAATTTTCAGTTTAGCTTTATTTCTGTAACAAACATTTATTTTTTAAACAAGTGATTCAATCTCCACGGAGGGTCGAACAGCAGTGCCAACAATTTCACCTTACAGGTACAGTTATATGGCAAGGGTTTATTATAAAATCTTGTATACACAGCTTTTCTGTTTTCTTTCTGGTTTGCGGTTTTTTGGGGTTGGGTGTTGGGTTTTTTTAATTTGGTCAAAGTTGTGTGGTTCTTTTATACAATATTTTTCTTTTACCATTTATTGGAAAGCCAGGAATAAGCTATTACATTATGACCTTTCTATAGTATTTTCCATTGGGACATTAATGGTGGGTTATTTATCATTTTGCTGGGAAGGAATAGATTTCCTGTCTCTTCTCTTGGGGAAACCTTGCTTTCACTTGTTTCATTGACTAAATGTGCTCATTATTTAGTCTCAAGTGTATGCCTGGGGTGTAGCCCCTGTAATGATTAAGTTTTCCTGGCAAATCAACACTATGGCAAATGTTTATGGTACTTAAATATGTCTCACAGTTCATTTATTTTTCTGTCCTCTCTTGATTAACTTCAAGCCTGCTTTTTCCTTTGTTTGTTTGTTTCTATATCCACTGGTGACATCTCAGCTGTAGTTTTCAAGATTAATTGTCATTGTTGTGTTTTTATTATCATAAGCACCCAGGACAGAGAAGCCCTTTAATGAATAATTTCCTACGGGTAAATTTCACATGTTACTTGTCTTTCTATCACCGGCTTTGCAGGTTTTACAACAAAGCTAGTTATTTAAAAACTTGCACAGTGCAAAAAAAAAACCAACATTCTTTCACTCTTCCCATATTCTTATCACATCCACATTCACACACAATATGCAGAGAGTATTATTCTAGCATTCAGATCCACTGTTCCCCAATACATATCTATTTAACTCCTGTGCAAAATACCTTTAAAAAGCTGGGCCTCATACCTTCACTTTAGCCAACCTGCAGTTTAAGTCATATAAATTATAGGTTTGATTTAATGTTGCAATTATTTTTAATAATTTAATGAGTAATGTAATTATTATCTATCTTGCATTACAGTAGTATGCTTCCTAAATTCCCAGTTATCCTCCTGGTTAGGGATTAATTGTGGCCAATAGCAGATTAGCTATGAAGATCTCTGCTGGAATCTTTATAAAGACAAATCTTGATTTAACTCATGGCTCTTATTCCAGTGCTTTTCAGCTCAGATCAACACTCAGTATTCATCTTTCTGAATTAAAGACAAAATGACCATTTTTCCTGCCTGTCTACATGACAGGTTCCCAGATGTACAGTGTGAGTTTTGATATGTGTATGTAATGACTATATTAGGAAATAAAAGTTCCTGGAAATGAGCTTCCATATAAAACCCATAAATATCTGCAGTATTTAACATTTAGCTGCCTCTCATTTTATTTTGGACCTCTCTACATTCCTCACTCTAGGATAAATCTGCTACAGGCAGAACAAGTCTGCAAAGTTCGTGGATACTATCTCACAATTCCACTTGAGTTTGAGGGCAGAAATCAGTCCCTGGACTGTTCAGCATTGTAGATAAAGCATAGGTGACTGTAGGTGCATACAATAATATTTCAAGGATTCTTAAAGACTAATGAACAAAGAAACAGTGTTAGAAGGCAACACAGTAAAACAAATGTAGAGAAAATTGTTTTTTATTGTTGCTTTTCAATTGAAACTTGAGCTGCAGATCCTTTATTGTTGTATGAAATGTTAAGAGGTTTTGGAAGACTGAGACTGTAAGAACTGTAATAAGCTAGTAAATACTTTTTACAGGAAAACAGAACAGAACTGTTTTGTTCTCCCTTTTCCACATAAAAGAACAAAAAGAAGCAAATTTGAATGGGAGAATTTAAAAATAATAAATATACAACTAAACAATGGAATTCATTGCTTCACCATGGTACTCTGGTCAATATCTATTGCTAACTGTGATAGAAAAATGGGTAGTAAAAATTTCATATAAAAGTTTATTTTTAATTGTTCAGTGGTTACTTCATGACAATATCGGATTTGGGCCAACACCTTTTTTAATTTTTATTTTTATTTTCAAAACACCGAGACTGTTCAGGAAAGGAGACACTGGGAAAGATCAAATCTGACATTAAAATTTTTATTGCTGGACTTAAATGATTCCACAAGAGTGTAGAAAGAAAAAGAATTAAGCACTTTCAAGCATAGCATACCTTTGAATTACCAAAGGCTAGGCCTTTTTTTTTCTTGAAGTAAGAGTTTCATTGTTCCTTTGTTTTCCTATACCAATTGCATCTTTTTTTAAAAAAAAAAAAAAAAAAAAAAAAAAGCAACGGATTTTGAGTCTTGAACTCAAATGTAGAAATTAACTCAAACCTGGTAGAGGGCAGGAAATGAAGCTGCATGAAGCCATAGTAGAGAATCAAGATATTTCCCTCCCTATTCCTGTAAATTACAGTTGACATGTCAGGCAGAGAGAATGATCAGCCTCATTCTAGATGGCAGTTGCTGTGTTTTTAATTATAGTCAGGAGATAAAAATATTTCAAAGGATTAGATATAAGCATGGATATTATCTGTTTCTCCATCAGTTGAAACTGACCTTAGCTGACACTACCATTCTATGGGGACATTTGACCTCTGTGCTGGCCCTTTCTCTGTGCTGGTCCTAATAGTTAACACCCATGTGGCAAAGTGAATCAGGGCTTGTTCCTGACAAAAGTAACCCAGAGAGGAAAGATGTTTACATTTTAACCTGGGTCAAGTCCATGATCATTTTGCATCCCCTCTAAGAGTCAAGCCAGAAGCACCATTTTCATTGGAAGAGATACTAATCTGAAACCACAGCTTAAGTAGTAGAAGGTTTTATTGGTCACCAAGCTTTGAAACTGATTGATACCTAAAGTTAAAATATCGATATATAGTCATAGTACAATACTTTAACAGAACTATCTTATGAAGGATGTCATCACTTCCTCTGTGGAGGAAAGATAAAGTTGCCTTTTTTAAAGGATATAGATTGTCTGAAACCTATCAAAACATTTGTGTTTGGGATATCGGATTCAAAATCCTGTTACATAACTAATTTCTCTTACTTCTCTGTTTTTTTGGTACAGCAAGTCAGTGTACCTAGCATGAAAGATAATCTTCATAGAAGCTTCTGGGTACATGGTATGCTCCTATCAGGTAAGGCTAGCCAAATTGATACAATTGTGCAGCCAAAAAAACTCATTGATCTAATTGCTGTTTAACAACTTAGATATAAATTTATTAATCTACAGCATTTTTAAAAAATTTATCTAGGATATAAAAAAATTGCCAAATGGGTTACAAATAGTTTTAGGGCAAAATTTTTAATACTAGCACCTGGTTTTTGTCTTGTAGAACTCAACACTTGATTCACCAAAGATCTAAACATATTACAGTCATTAATCAGATAAAAAATCAGTTACTAATGGATAAATCAACTTTAGAATTTACAAGTGGAACATACTAATCCATCCTCATCAATGGCTGAAATTTTAATATAGGTTTTCTCTAGTATTTCTTAATGATTATGCGCCATTCTAAAACAAGAAATACATTAAACAAGCAGTGAGATTTTTTTGAACAGGCTGACAGTATATACATTAAAGAAACTCCTTAGTGATTTATGCAGAGCAGCAAGAAGTGGAGAATAAATGGATATTCAAGAAATCACATAACTGTAGTAACAATTAGAAATAAGGTTTTCAATACAAAGTAGTTCTAGTAAAAAAGACCTTTTTCCAGAGTTGTTCTGTCTACTTTATAAATTTGTTTGGCATAAATTTAATGGAGACGAAAATATTTTAAATCTCTTTTGCCCATTGAAGACACACATGTCAATGGTGTCTTCATTTTGAAAGGCTTTACAATACCCTGTAATTTCTATATATTGTTCTCTCCACCAGCATTGTTACTTACCAGTGTTCCTAATGAGAATTTGCCACCTTCTGCATAAAACGCTACAGGAACTGACAATCTAATGAAAAGGGCTTACTGACTAACGCATATGCCTTTGTTTTCCCCTCTAAGTTATGAACAGAGCACTTAGCAAAGGGTGAAGCCCACTAATGGATCCAGGACCCTACACAGCAGCATTTGTATTTTCTTGCTTTTAAAACATGGAGGCAGAATTTAATCCAAAACCCAGAAAGTTAGTCTTACCCCACAACATATTTTACATTAAACAGCTGCCTCACAAAAAAAAAAAAGCAAAAATAAATCTGAAGGAAGAATCTTGAATCCAGATATTTCCTCATTTTGAGGGACTAAGCTAAGCAACAAGCTACAGAGTTATGTCTTCCCTTGGACTTTGCATTTCCTAGCCCCACAAGTTTTGCATTAACTACCAAGGATGAAGGGCAGGGAGTGGATGAAGGCTGCTCTCCCTTCTATGCTAGTCATCCATTCTTTCATTTGGGAATCAAGTGTTCTTCAGGGAGATGTGAGGCTTACCTCTTTCAGTCTAGAGAGAGCACTGAACCCTGGTATCCAAGTTCCTAAACAAATACTCTTTCTCATATGTAACTAGGTAAAGGTGGCTAACATTTAGCTACTAGCATATTAAAAATAATCTGCCTATATGCCAGGCTGTGGGGAAAAAACATCAGCCCCTACTGCATATAGGTATAAAGCCTTCAGCTATCAGCTGGAGTTTTGCTTTCTTATGTTACGTTTTAATGTGATTACTTTTGTCCTTAACATTCAACTGATTTCTTTGGTATCAAATTTTACTTGATCGAAAGTCAAATACTTTCCTTAAGAATAAGAGGTTAGTTTAAAAAAAAAGGTGAAAACCATAGACAGTGCTCAAACCTTCATATATACACAATATTTTGTAAATGTCTATTGTTCACAGGAGTGAAGAAAGAGAAAAATATTTTTGTCACACCTGACGAATACATATTTGCTAGTTTTCTCGACAGACTTTTCAGAGTCCAATGGGGAAATTAAATTCAATGTCATGGACTGAACAGTAGGTAAGAAAGAATGTTGGAAATAGCTCTTGTGTTCTTCTCCATAAAATGTTTAAATATCAGGACCAACTTCTTCCATGTTAAATGATTTTATTTAGACTGGGGAGAAATGTTGTAGAAGATATTATCTTAAATCAGAATTTCCTGAGCACAGTGTTAAGGACAAACTGAGATGGAGGAGTGGATGGGAATCTGCCTTTCGTTAAACCCCTCTGCAGCCCTGGCTGGAGTAAATTCCAGGTTGCAAGACAGGAGAGAAAGCTCAGTATCTAGCAGCCTGAAAACAAGCCTTTGATAGAAGATGGGACAGGGCGGGGAACATACATTTGAGAGGTTGCTGCTTTAGTTGTTTTCTCTGTGAACACTGTTTTTTTAGAACATCATCTGGTAAACAGATTTGCAACCTACTGATTAGCACAAAACTTAGTTTGAAGGGGATGCCAGTTACTTTAATCCAGTTCCAGCAAAGCATTCTCTTTCTTTCTCCCCTCAGCAAATAAGATTATTATCTATTAACAGCCAGGTATGACGTAGTCTGAGCCAAATGTCTTTGCTAACTTATTTTACCACTGTATTTTGTTGTGTAGATTAGATTGTCAGTAGGATCTGGAGACAGGTGTGAGCATATGTTTGGGGTAAGGTTCAAACATTACAGACTCTTTCACACCATCGATAACTATTGAATAGGCATTATTTTCTAATGCTATTGACATGATTCAGCCTACAAAGAGAACATGACGTAAACAAACTGAAATACAAGCAAAGAACCGGGAACCAGTGTTTACACAGAAACAGGTCCAAAACTCTAGATGAAGGTGGTTCCCAGTGATGTCCATAGTTTGGTTTACATCTTTTCTGGTTTGCACCACCTGAATGTGAGGCATGCTGAGTTACTGCAATATGTAAGCACTGAAAAAGTACTTGTTTTCTCTGCATTTTCATGTGCTAGGCAAAAAAAAATAAATATTGTAGTTCATGATAGCAAAACACAGAATCAAAACAATTGCCTTGGAAAGTGGACTGGCATTATTTTTTGCTGCTATTTGTATTATATTATCATCTTTTAAGTTGGGTGAACTATGTAGGCACAGGAGCAGAGAATCTGAAAGCCAGGTTGACCTTCACAGAAAAAGGTGTTATGTCCTAACACAAAATGAGTTTTACCTTCTCTGCATAGAGAACTGAAGGATAATATCCCATGTTTCAAGTCTCTTTTCAAAGACATTTACAGACATCAATATAATAAACTTATGCGAAATAGCTCTTTAATATTAAAAGTAACTGTATGAAAGGCGATGACAGCTTTCTTTCCTTGACTAAATGTGAATGATGGGATGCACTAAGTAATGTTGAGATGTTGAAATAGGCATTACAAAAAAATTACCTCGCTCTGAAAAAGGAGCAAAGAATCAGTAAAATTATGTAAGTGCAATGGTTGGTGTCGACAGGAGAGTCAAAAGAAGATTTTAGTTTCTCAGCCATGTTATTTACTCCATCTGGAAGTATCTAGTGCAGCAGGTAAAACACTCTCCAGAAACTTGAAATTACTTATTAGTAAGATGAACAATTGGTTTTCCAAATCATCGGTGCATCAAATAACCTACCAAACATTGTACAAAACTGTCACTGAAGGTCACAATCGTTTAAAATTTATCCAGTCATGCCAGATGAAATAAGGGTCCACTGATTCTGCTGTGTGTGAGATCATTGACCAGTGGCTGGGACTTAAAACTTACTTTAATTTAGCGCATGAAAATGAGAAATTCCCAGCTGCAGGAATGCTCTATTGAATGTTTAGGTATGAAGAAAAACTTGCATACCTGCTCTTTCTCAAACTAGTATTACCTGACATGCCAGATGACAGCAAATCCTCAGAGAGAAGCAAAACTTATCCATCTAACTTGCTGATTAACTACGTCTGTTTTTCCAACCTGTGTTGCAAAAGATACTTACTTCTGTGTGCCATGTGTTAGTGAATTTAGAGAATAGCTTGGCCCCATTGTTTGTGTTTTCCACCCTAAAAAATTGGTAACAAGAGTTTATTTGAGGAAATCAATTGTTGCATTTTATGCTGTTTTTATTGCAAAATCAATAATTATTGAAAGGGAGTGGTTTTTATCCTTTTTCCTTTTCCAGGAAAAAAGTTCCCTGGACTTTCCAAACAGTGGCTTGTCTCCAAAGACACCTGCACTCCTATCCTCACAGACCTTTAGAAGCTTTTGTCTTTTAGCTCTGGTAAGAAACTTCTGAACAAGACCATTTGCAATGGACTTGCGGTTTTTAGAATAAATTTTACAATGAATATTTCTGAAAGATTAAAAGTATTATTTTTGTGTTGATCACATATCTCCAAATTTTCACCACAGGCTCCAGTCTTAGCAATGTTACAGTAGAGCTCCTGGTTAAAACAAGTTTTCAGAACGTATCAGAACACTTTGAAAATAAGACACCCACACATTAGGAAGAAGGTACTCCCAGGAACTGATTAAAAAATATATATTTCCAGATTACACCCTCCAACTTTACCTTACCAATTGAGCTGCACAGTTTGCAAATCCCATACACAATATATCTCATCAGATACAGCTGTAATGTGAACAGCAAATGCTCCTGGAAATCAGAATCATTTAGGTTGGAAAAGACCCTTAAGATCATTGAGTCCAGCCATTAACCGTCATGGATCAACACACTCCAACTGCGGTCCTTGGTTACAGCCCAGGACCAGTGACTGTGGATTACTACCTGGAGTTACCCAGTAGCCATCACTCAGGTGGATGTGCAGACAAGCCTGTCTGGCTGAGAGCAGCAGTCCTGTAGTGTGTGTGCAAATTTCTCTCGCCAGGGAGATGCCTCCATTCTCAACAATAGGATCAGTTAACCTGAACCACTCCTGACACTTACATGTTGCTCTCACTCACGCCGGCGAGGTGTCTAGACACTAGTTGGGTGATGAACATTTTGGGATGTCACGGGTAAAGGAAAGTTTTGGGTAATGTTGAATAACATAACACAAATTGCCAAATGTTTAGCCCTGGCCTGGATTTTTAGGAGTATTTTATCTCAGGACCTTCTTGCTCAAATATCTACCTCATATTTGTTCACTTGCTCACTTCTAATTCTTGGTATTTGGTGAAGTAATCTCTGTATACTGGTTGAAACTTACTCTGCACACAAGTATTTCAGGAAAAAACAGATGCTGAAGGCTCACAGAAAATACTGCTTCTTTTCTCCCCTAGAACTGGAGAGCCAGAAAAGGGAAAGAAAACATTTTCCTGCTTTTTTTGTGGGTTGTTTTTTTTAATACTTTTCCAAAGAACAGCATTCCACAAGACAAAGTCTCTTAAAGAAAATCTCTACCTACACAAGCCAGATGGTTATTCACTACAATCTGGGGTTTACATTTTAAGTCAGATGAAATTGATGAGTACCATATCACAAAAAAAAAATTATATGATGTCTCTTTGTTTGGAATTGTTATGGTGACAACCTACATTTGCTGCTATCCCTTTAATTTGGGAGGGGGAGCAATGTATACAAAAATTTAAAACCAAAAAATCCTTGTCGTATTTATTTTCTAAGATAAACCATCTCATTAATCACTGAAGCTGACAGTTAGACATAATTGTCTAAACTCATAAATGACATGGTTTATTTAAGGAAATAGATATGATGGACTTTATAGTGACTGTGCTTTGAATCTAGGAAAAAAGCTAGACTAAACCAGGCTAGAACAAAACTCAATTAAACATACCAGTGATTTTTCTGCTTGATTTCAGTAGTGCCTTGTACTTCCTCCTTTTTGTTTGGTTTGGTATTTTTTACTAGAATTCTGCAACAAATTTAAATGCAACTGCAAATATGGATGTCAAATTGTTGTGTTCTGATGTAACTGTTGAGTTAGAGATAAGAAATTGTTATTTGAGATTGACTTGCTTTTCACTTTTATTGCTCTTTGCAAGGAATTCTCTTCCTTGGCTATCACTTGGAAACAGCGGATATTGAGACAGCAATAATGTGTGAATGCCAACAAGGCTTAAAATAGGAAGACCATGGAAAGCAGAAGATTGACAAAATTGCCCGTATCGAATCCCAATTGTGTGAGGCCTCATAACAATATTCTGCCATGAGAGACTTGTTCAGTTTGGAAAAATAAACAACAGTTATGAAAATTAAATATTAGGTGGCACAGGGCATTTTCTATAAATGACTTTGAAGTCAGTGGAAGTGAAAGAAAATCCTGTGCTATGTATGTAAAAGAATTTGTACAATTTCTTTGTTCTACATCCAGCTTTGAATGTAATAGCTATATGCAATCCTTATCTAGGATAGCAATTAAAACACCTCTCCTCATCACATAATTATATCTCTGGAGACAATTATGAATTCCATACTTACATTTTTAACCTTGACTATAATCTCTTGGTTCATGTGCCTAGGTTTGCATAAACTTCAAGCTGAAATTATTTTATCCTTGGAAGTGAGTAACAGGAGTGATACTGCCTGAATAAAATGTCCATATTACCTAAGATAAAGTGAGCAAAAGTAAAAGAGAGTAGT
Organism: Hypotaenidia okinawae; assembly: GCA_027925045.1. Taxonomy (NCBI): domain Eukaryota; kingdom Metazoa; phylum Chordata; class Aves; order Gruiformes; family Rallidae; genus Hypotaenidia; species Hypotaenidia okinawae. The sequence goes on along the minus strand of BSDF01000001.1, from coordinate 16,589,883 downwards.
AAGATCTGCAAAATTACCTTCTATTTCTGGAGAATTTTGTGAACTAAGTAAAAAAATATAAATCCAGAGACAAGCAGTTATGATATTGTGCTTCTTTTGTACAAAGTTGATGTATGTGAGAGAAATCACTAAAGGGATCGAAAGTACCAGAGGACTTATGTTTTATTGATTTCAATTCATGGTATATAATCCACTTCAGTTTGAAATAGCAGCTTGGTTTTATATAGTGCAGGGGGCAGAGTATTTAAGGACTGTATTCTAGGACAGAAACAACTTCTACAATAGACTCCTAATGAAGAAAACATCCTCTAGTTTATGTAATTATTGATTTAAGAGATCATTTGGTGGATGGGTTGAGAAAATTTTGGTTTTAATTTTTGCAAAAGATTAAAAGAATAATAATCTGAGAGACTGTTTTTAGTTTTGTGAAGCGTAATAGTAGGGAAAAGAAAACTGAAAACCAGAAAGTAATCAAAACAGGGCTGTCAGAAGTGGTGGTGTAACCATAACAACTTTCTTTGAGACCACACCATGCTACTCATCTTGGCAGCTTCCCCTTCCACACAAACTCCTTGTCTCAACAAAGTAGATACTACTTTCTTACCTTGCTCTTTCTGGATTACCCCAAACCCTTGCAGTAAGAAATGCTACCTAGATAAACATTCCCCATACTGAAAAACACTCCCTGAGGAACCTAAGCAGAGAGCACTAAGAGGATATAGGAAAAGGGCAGAGGTTATAGCTGGCCAGAAGTGAGGTGAACATGGAGCTCAAGTATTTTTTACTTTAATAGGTCCTAAACATAACAAATACTAGCGTGTATTTTAACAAGAAATTATGCCTTGCCTGTTACATTTTCAAGAGTTAACAGAATGCTATACATTGGCAAATCGGAGGCATTTGACATTTTTTTCCAGGCTTTTAAAATATTTTTTAAAAATTCCTTTAAAAATTCTGCTCAGAGAAATATGGCAATCTCCAGTTACTCACATTATAGCATAATATGGTGACGTATATATTCAAAATTAGTTATAAGTAAGAAAGTGAAGGGTATGAATAAATGAAAGAAAAAATTTGAGTTACATTAAGATTAGTACAATAAATGTAATAAATCCAGTCTTAAATTAATCTACAGGCATAGACACAAGAGATATTGACTTCCATGAACTACTCATTTAGAATCACAAAGCAATTTGAAATTCACTTGAGTTCAGGTTCTACCTGTATTCTTGAAATAAGCATTGTTGTTGAAATACTCGTCTTATGAATGGATCACTGAAGGTCTGTGTGAATTTCCTTTAGATTCCTACAAACTTGTTCAGGTTGCTATTCCAACTGCATTTCAAGGTCAAGTGTGATGTGGCCTATCTCCAGAAAACAAAAAGTCATATATCAAATGTCATATGACATACAGCTTATATCTCTTTAAACTCTAAATAATGTCAGCATAGAGAAAACCACTTTATCTTTAAAAACATAATTTAATTCTACTGGACATGATTTCTTGGTGGAAACAAGGATTCATTGTGGTGATTTATAATTCTCCCCTTTCTGTTTTGAGACTCGACTTTGGCAGTGGTAGCTTGCAATGTTACAAAAAATAACTTTATAGCAATCAACCCCCAAGGAATAATTCAGGGTGACACCAACAATCAGTAGAGAAGAAAAGAATAAATCCATTTTCTTCATCAGTGGGGAAAAAAAATAACAAGTGCTTTAAAAGCATCTGTTCTGTGATAGTAGCTCTCTCTTAGGATCAACCAGTAAGTTGGGACAGAAATCTTTGCATGGAAATAAAGATGGATTTGGGGAAGAAGGCTGAGCTTTCAGGTAAAAGATGGATAGAAGCTCTCTGGAACATACAGACAAGCACAATCCAAAATTTGTTATATGCAACAAGGTGGTGTAAGCAAGCTGTCCTTGTCAGATGAGAAGAGCATCTGAGATGAGATTATCTGTCAAGTTAAAAGATAAGGATTGCCTTGCTCAAAGAACAGTCATAAAACATCCATAAGTTTGCATGGAGCAAGCACACACACCAAGTACATAAGGAGATCGGTTGGCTTTTTTCACAACATCCTATGAAAAAAATGAGGACAACATTCACTAATATTTGTTCTTGGATTTTCATTGAGGATTCATACTGACTAAGAAAATATTGATAGAAAAAAAAAATTGGCTTAGCATTCCCAAATTAAGATCTGTAGTTTGTGACTAGCTATGTAAACAGTGACTTGAGTTTGGTATTACATTAAGGTGTAATAAAATATGCATTAAAATAATGATGGTCACTAATTAATGATAGAAGTTGTATCTATCACTTGAATGACAAATGACTGAAGGTGAATAAGTACTAAAGGATTCATGTAGATTTCATGGAAGAGAGCATATTTCCAAAACATGATGGTAGAGAAAATTCTTCATAGATAAAATGCAATTTATTCATTCTTTTACCTAAATTTTTTAAAACTAGCTATAACATTTTACAAAGGTATGGTATATGACACCCTAGAAAACAGTTCTCTGTATAGTAAACTAAAGAGGTTAGTTTTATAAATTTACTAAAGAAAGCTGAAATTAGTACATTTTCATAAAGAAATAAATAGATAAACTGAAATCCAGTGGTACTTCTGGCAATACTGAAAATGCCTCTTTCAAAAAGCACCTAAAGATGCTATGAGAACTCTGAGTAGCAGCAGCAGACAGTGGACTAAAGGAGGGAGTGATGCAGTACAAGACTTCAATATATTAAACATCTGCAGTGGCACGAGAGACCTTTCCAAATTCCCACAAAAAGCATTTAACTATATAGTCATAGTACTGTGTACCGTTTTATTCTTATTTTCCTTTGTGGATACAGAAACATGGTACTTGTAAGGAGTAAATATTAGTTATTAAAGAAAGTTATTAAATTTCACTTCTTTAAAGAATAACTTCAACAGTCAGTTTCAAGCAATTACTGTTTGAACCTGTTCATTTTGACTTCTGCTAGCAGCTGGAATTAGATTCTGTAGATAACAACAATTATCCATCTTTATTTTCCAGAAGCATGTTAATTAGAAGATGTGGTCAGAAAAGTTTCTGATGAATACCTAGATAGGCTGATTATGGCAACATACACACTTCAGTGAAATAACTAACATTACTAACTGCTGATGACCGCTATCAGGTTATAGAGGACAGGGGATGGATGTGAATGAGTAACTTTGGCAGTCCTCAGGGGACAATGTGCAGCATCTGAGTATGTGCAGGGAGACAAGAATAAGATATTGCTAAAGAACAAATCATCTTTCTCTCCCAAAGTAGCATATATCCCAAAGCAATACAATATTTTTCTTCTCCTTCACTGGCCTTGATTTAAGCTTCTTATAAAATTACAGAATTTGCTGTTCTATTTTAATAAAAACTCTATTAAACCTTAGATTAATGTTAACAAAGGATTTTTGTGGTGATTCAAATATTTCTAAAATTAGATATAGGTATTCAACAGAGTACCACACATTATGAGTCTGTATAATTTGTTTCATAGCTTGTAATAGTTTTTACTGTAATATTTAATGAAGGATATATCGAAAGTTAGCCAAAGACTTTTGCTCTCCTAAGGATGCACTCATCCTTACACTTTTTTCTCTTTAAATGAACTAAAAAAATCCAAGACTATTTAGACACCATCAGTTCTCAGACTAAAACAGCTTCCTTTCTGTTACAGAAAAGGCAAAAAACCATGAAATGATAAAAGGACCTATCACATCTTATTTCTTTTAAAATGCAAGGATAATAGCTCCTATCTGACACATGTTCTGAGGGACCGGTTCTGACACCCCATGAAGTAGGATGAAAGAAGTTTGCCCAAGACTCCAAAATAAATTCTGGATTATAGGGTCAGTGTAGTCTGTGACATGTCCTGACACCTCATTAAGGACCTTGTCTGAGCATGCCACACTCACTGTCCTGTAGTATTAGATTCCCTCTTACCAGAGATATCTGCTAAATTTTGGTTTTCATTATGACTTTTTTTTTCTTTTTATGAGAGAATTTGTTCTCAGTCCAAATCTGGGATTAGATTTTGCCTGAAGTGGAGTACAAACATCACACGCAGATTTGAACTTAAGGTTTGAGAATTTGGTCTGAACTAACAATTAGGTTTTATTTTGAACATAACCATGCATCTTTTAGTCAAATAAGAAGAGTTAGGATCTCCACATCCAAAAGGAATTTAGAAGACAGTATGTTACATGATATGTCTTTTAGAAAACATCCTATTGGTTGCTGGGAAAAAACTCTACATAAATAATCATTGCATTAAAAATTGTGGAATAATTATTTTAGTCTTCTGCATTCTATTACATTTTAAAGAATGCTATGAATTTATATATCTGTACATTTCAATGCATAATTTTATATGTTTATACATGTATTTATGTCTACATATATGAACATTTTTCTTTAATTAGAGTGCTTGCCATAATGAAATAAGACTTAATGATGTCTTTTTCTTTCTCATCTATCTCTCTACATATTGCTCAATATTTAGTAAAGTTCATTAAGATTTTTTTTTTGAGTTCACTGCATGAAAACCACAAATGAGTTGGCAACAGGCAGGACACAATAAATATGAAAATAGGGTGTGCTCTGGGACCAACTGAAAAGCATAACAAACTTTTAAGAAGCATCGAGCAACTGTTTGCTGAACACTTTCTTGGTTTTGTCACACTGAAAACGAATGAAGAATCCAACTGGAATCAAATGAAAGATTCAGATGGGGAAAAAAAAAATTACATCATGATTCTCAACATACAGACCAGCTGTACACTTCTTCCCAGTGTCTAATGGTTGCAATGGCTCCCTGTTCTTCCTGCTCTGGAAAGTACCTATCAGCATACAATCAGTATGCATTGTTTTCCGATAATAGCAACCTCTATTTCTGAGGCTTTTTCTTTTAAATAACGTATTCCTTTAAGTTAGGTTTCCCAAATTATTGTCCTAAGGGGAGCAGTGGGGGTTTAAATTCCCCTTTTGAACTCTTTCTAGTGAGGAAAAGAGAGAGTGGGATAACTAGGATCAATATCCTGTTGACCTGAATGGATATCATTTGCTTATTCTTTTCATTCATTGACACACACACACACAAATACAAAAATGCACTCATTTCCACTTTAAACAGTAGTACAGGTCTGTGGAAATGTTTAATAAATAGGAGTTTCATTTTTTTTAACTTCTGTGTGTTTAATGTGTTCAATTAATGGGTAGGTGCTGTTAGGAATTTTAGATTAAGAAAAACAGCCTGCAGCTTTCCAGTCCAAAAAGCTAATATTGCTTCTTTGACAACTGGTTTATTATTCTGGCACTTTACTGACTCCTGATTTCATTAGATTTGCCCTCAAAAAAGGAACAGAAAATTCTGTATTTCACAGTTTATACCTCTGAATCGAGCATCCAAATTTAACATGACAATTCCTCATGGGCCAATTATTTTTTCCAAGCTATTTACTTGGATGAATATTTACTTAGTTGACAGGGAAATTATTAAATATGGATGATTTTGTCCACATAATCGCAGCTTTTCCAGACCGTTTTACTTAAAGTACTATTAAATTCCAATCTCCCCTTCTTACACCTGTACAGAAGCTAGCTTGAAATCCAGTTCATGACTGTTAACCAAAACCTGTTATTAAAATATGGGGGTATTGTATTTAGCTACTCTATTGTATCTTTAAGAACTAGGTCCAGAAATGGTCTAAAGCCGAGCTGTGGCAAACTTGAACTGCTGATAGTATAATTAAGGTACCGAGGAAAAAAGGCAATGTGATTAAAAAAAAATCACTTGATTTCTGCTAGACTCAGCTGGGAATGAGGAAATACCGTATATGCCCTGGCACACTTAGGGGCTGATCCCAAATTCAACCCTTTGGTGAGACTGTCCAACAAGCAAGTTTGTCCCTTTGAAGGGTTTTTACCACTTATTGACTGGCTCAGGAGAGGATGAGGAAGCTTCACAGCATGAGCAAGCTGCATGGAGAAGGGCAAACAATCACTGAACTCCACAGTTTTGGTCTCATCTGACTGCAGTGCTGTGCTTTAGATGTTTTGCCCTGCTTTCAGTGTAAAAAATCAAACAATACTTATTTCAGAAAGTAGGACATTTGTTTGGGAGCTGGAAGACCTCATTTATGGCCTCATTGCCCAAAAGTATTTCTAAATGACTGTCTAAACATGGTGAGTCAGTGTGAAATACATAAACGGTTCTTGAGGAGTCTGAACCCAAAACTGCACTTTTCCATTTACATGCCTTAGCTAGCAGATGTGCAATCATCTTCTTGTCACTTAAAGTTACTGGGATAGTGTCCTGCACCATAGCACACCACCTTCACTGGAACTTGTAGTTACTCCTGTCCCTGTCCTGTACTTCATTAGGGCGCTTGTTGACAGCCTGGGAAGACACATAAGCTTTTTCTTTGTTCACAGACTGAAACTGCCCTGGCTCCCTAGTTGCTCAAATTATTTTCCTGGCCATGATTAAGGGAGTGATTCCTTGCTCCTTTAGGAGTAACAAGCACCTACAGGTATCCAAAACCAATTGCAGTGCCTGCCTGCATCCCCAAAAGCAGGGACAGCTTCAGCTCACTGTTTTGCTCAGTATCTCCACCACTCTGTGTATGTCTTGGTTTTAGGTGCTGCTCAGCATGTTGGTTAGTTACAAATTTAATTCCCAGGCACTTCTCTTTACGTACTTAGGTGGCTGCATCCAGCTAAGATGGGTCCATGCCTCCATCAGGATTTGGATTCTAATCTTGAGCAAGAGAGAGGAGAGACACACAAAAATATCTAAAAAACTTCACTTTTGAATCTGACTACAACTGTTAATGCAGTTTTACCCTCTCCTTTCCCCTAATTCACTTGTTCTGATTTGTGTTAATGCAACCTTAATTACATTTATAACAGAAATGTTTCTTTCAAAAAAAATTGGAGTGGTTGCATCCCTTCAGTCTCTTTGGTATCACCCAACTCCTGTAGATGAGGTTCAAAGACTATAGACCTGTTTTGGTGTCAAAGAAGTAAAACATTTGATGGTGCAATAGCTGTATTATTTGTCCTTTGCTTTTTGGTTTCACTCACACTGGAGGCGCTGGAGGATTCACTTCATCTACTGTTAGGAAAACCTGATGATGGCTCCCTTAGTTCATAACTTACCTATGTTTTGCAGAGTCTTTCTGATGGTAGAAATGGAAAAGATATGCCTGGGTAGAAAAATGATGTTGAGAGATTTATTTTCAAGTTTCATTTACATTAAGTTCATGGGCTGAAAACCGACATGTTCTTTCTACTTTTTTACAAGTTAATTAGGGATATTTCTTGAAGAAATACACTTTATCCAGCAAGATGCTCCTGTATTCTGATGAAAAGCAGCAACAAATTAAAAGAAAGAGTCATTATCTAAGTGATGTAATAAGAAATTATATGATTCTTTCAATAAGTTAATATTCATAAAAACTGGTGAATTATTCAGCGAATAGCTTTTTACAACTCTGGAGCTGCTTGCGGATCATAAAGAACTAAATAACTAGACAGCAAATAATGGCAATGCTGATATAGACTATAACAAATATTCTAAATGTGACTAAGAGAGAAATGGAAAAATTAACTGAATAAGATATTTAACCAGTTTTTATTAATTGTCTATATTATTCAATTAGCTTTGCTATAATTTCTATATTTTTATATAAGATTTTATAAGGTAATTTTACCATGGATCTATATCTCATGCTTGTGGTTCCCTTATAGATGTGATGTAGAGCTAATTTAAGCTTTCACTATGCAAATGAGCAGTTCAGTTATACTTACTCCAAGTACAAAGTTGATGGCAGTTCTGTAGCCCTCATTTCAGGAAAGATTTCTGTAGGCCTAAACATGGAACATATTCAAAGGATAATAAAGGCTTCAGTACTAAGGAAGTGTTTATGAGTACAAAACCTTCCCTTTTAGATTGACTTGTGATTTCATATGATACACCCCTAAATTTTCCATAGATGTAGATATTAAAGCTCTGGGCAATCTCAGCTTAATTGCCCTAGATAGGCATCCACAACTTCACAGCAATATTGAAATAGATAGTCATTGCTAGGCATGTCTGCTCAGACAGGTGAGTCAGCTGGATATGGGCCAGCCAAAACTTTGGCAAAGCCACAGCTACACTAGCAAATCCTCTTGGCTTGACGACTGATTTTTCTACAAGTTCCAAAATTCCATACTTACTGGCTTTCCTTGAAATTTGATGACTTTGATATCACCAATCACCTGGAAGTTTTCCAGTTCCAAATCTGATTTCATGTAAACAAAGGTTCTTTGAGATAAGGCTCCCAGAATAAATGTTTTTAAATGATACATGCTGCAACCTTCACATGAGACTGTGCAAGACTGTGGTCCTAATCAGTCTTCATACTTGAAAGCCATTTTGAAAGGTTGTACTTCTGAGTCTCGTTTTCCATCTTCTAAGAGATATCACCCCTGAAAGATCTTTCTGGGAGAGATTAGCACACATGGTGCATATATTCAGGTACTAGCTAGAAGTTGAGAGGATCCAGCATGAAGAAAGCAGCACAGCTTTTGTTTCAGAACTGCTACCTATTGTCTGTATTATCTGGGCTAAATGAAGAATGCAGAAAGAATAGCTGGCTTAAAACACGAGTGCTTTGTGGATAGGTTACTATGGCATACCAGGACTGCAATGCCTGGAGACACCTAGTTGAAACAGAGGCAGCAACTGCTGCTTGTCATGAAAGGAGGTAATGCACAGAGGGTGGGTGATTTTGGTTGTATGTCCAGGACAATCCCCAACTGTCTGCCCAGCTAGTGTCTGCTGTGCATGAATGTATTCACGTTTGAAGAAACAGAGGGTGTCAGAATACAAAAAAATTGTTTGAAGGTGCAGATGATGACAGAGGACTGAAAGAGAGACATGAAAGTACTCTGTAGTTCTAAGCAGAGGAAAGATGTAATCTTTACATCTATCATATATTTCAAGTTACTCAAGTCATTCCATATACAGTAAGTAAAGCTTGGTGATACTAGGTATGTGAATTCCTTTAGTAGCCTGATTACTTCAGAAAGCACTTTTTTTGTTTAACCATAAAAATGCCCCTGAAGGAAAATGAGTCAAAACTAGAATTTAGAAAGTATCAGCAACTAACAAGAGGGGAGAAATATCTTTTTATTGATTCTTCTTCCTTTTTTTTTTTTTTCTTTTTTTTTTTTGAAAGTAGACTCAATGAAAAGAATGGGAAACCAGAAAGCAAATGGCAGAAACTTTGTTTACATGAATGTAAACTTGCAGGGTGCAGTTGAGTTCAGATGCCTGAAAGCTGTGAAATGCAAGCCTTCTTTGATCTGTGCTGTAAAACACCAAAAGCACATGCTCACTCCTTTTGTCTTTGAACAGTTATTAGCAGGAGTACACACACCTTTGTCAGTCAATCTGTGAAGAAGCCTACTCCACCAGATGAAGACTGTGTTAAGCAAGCCTCACAATTCCTTCCCTTCCTTTTACAAAAACACATTTAGTGCCATGTTTTCAAGTATCATGACCACAGTCGTCTCATCCCAAATTGCTGACAGTCTGCAGTCTTCTGCTAGCAAAGTCTATAGGACACAATGCTGAAATGCAAGGCATTGAAACTCTCAAAAAAGGGATAGTTCTTCCTTTTGGTTACCCAGATTGAGGCCTGACAGAAAAGATCTGTGCCTTGTCAGGAGGCTTTAGATTTTAGCCCAAACTGTTCTTTGAGTCAATGATTCTTTGCAATGCAGCTCTGTGGTACCCTTCAGACAGCCTTATCTATTAGCACAGTGAGTAGGATGGTGACTGTATTTTAATTCTTACAAAGAAATCTGGAGTTTTAATTTTTTTATAGTGTGGCTATGTGGGCTTTTTTAGAAGAAATTAATTTCATTATGGAACCACAACTCAACAGTGGAATGAGTCCAATTGTGCAAAAACCTTGTGATGATTTTTTTAAACAGTGAGTTGACTCACTTTAGCTGTTTTCCTTCCATATTGCCCTGGGTCTCCACAAATACTCCATTTTCAGAAAATAACATGGTAGACAATGTCCAGAGTGGCACCTCCAAGGAATCATTGAAATCAAGCCTCAGCTTTGTACTGAGAGGCCTCTGCGTAACATTGCACTTACACAAAAGCACCTCCTCGGTTTGGTTATCGAATGAACGTGTCTGGAGCTAAAGGTATGAACTGCAGGAAGCTGTGCTGCAGCCATCTGTCCAAATTACAGCGCAGCCTTGTTCCCTGCGCATCGGCCGCAAGAGGAGAAATGCAGCCTTATGGAAAAGTCAGCTGGTTTATTAAGTAGAGGAATAGGAACAACTTCACGTGGCCACTTTTGCTCAAGCAGCACTGCCTGAATTTCCAAACCCATCAATCTATATAATATTATGTTTGACATGTTATTTGTTGAATAAATGTGAGGAAAAAGGGAATCTAGCCTATTGACTAGATTATTTGTTGTGAATCATTTATTCACATCTATTACCCAGTGCCTGAAAAGTGTCTTGGAGTTGATGTATGTTCTTGAGGGTTTTGGCAAGCTACCCTTAAGGCCTGACCAGCTGAGATCTGTCCTAAATTAAAGTAAAACAGAGAAATAAACAAGATTAAAGTAAATATCGATAAAAAAGTGGTTCATAAATAATCTGGTATGTCAAATAAAATACAGGAAATTAAGAAGATGGCAGAAAATTAATAGATGTGCTAGAAGCAACCTCATAGCCTATTATCCCGTGCTGCAAAATTTACTGTCATACAGGTGCTATAAATTTGTGACAAAATACAGCAAAGAAAACAAATGGGAGGCAAACCACCTCGGTCAGTGCTGAAATGCATACAATATTGGAAAACATTCCTACTAACCAGACTGCTGTGATAGGTGTGAAACATTCTAGTGAATTACACAGAAGCATATCAGCCAAAACTAAAGTCTAGCAGGAAAAAATATGTTGGCAGATATAACTGTACAGACAGATACAATAGCTTTCAAATTTTTAACTTTGAGAATTTAACTGCAAGGCGTATGATTAAATTTGATCTGAGGCATAAATAATAATAAACCTTTCCCAATGGTTTAAGTGTTTGGCTAGGAAAATTCAGAAATTCTGTCCCTTTGAAATTACAGGAAGGCCTGCATGAGGCTTAAGTCATAAATATATGTTTAATTCATATAGGGATCAATTTATGGTAAATGAAACTTTGAATACTTTTGTTTGATTTTGTGCAGTTAATTTAAAAAAAAAGAGTTCCTTTAGATCTCAGGGAAATCAGTATGTTTTTTCTATATGAATTCAAAGACTGTCATATACGGAAGGACTTTTGTGTGGTCTTTATTCTGGCAATGCACAAATGTTGGCATGTGGCAATTTTCATGGATACAATGCAGGTTGTTGTCTCCCCTTGTCACACTAACATTGAGAGAACAGGCATTCCTAATGTTGGATTTTGTCCTGTCAGTCATCTTCTTTGCTATGTGCTAAAGACAACAACCCATGTCTGCTGTCTATGGTCAAGGCTTTACTGCTCTAAATACATGAAAGGTGACAGGTCTGCTCATCTTTGGGTATTAAATTTGTCAGAAAGTTGTCTGACAACCTCAGAGGAAGCTCAGGGTGGGATTCAACCCACCTAACCGTGTATCTCCAACGCAGATGTCTGAATCCAGGTGACTCATTCTTCATTTATAATCAGGGAAGATTAAAAAACAGTGATTCATCTGACATATTTTAGACATCAACTTCATGCTGAAATCAGTCATACCCTGCAAGTGCTCATGTCTTTTCATTAATTATAAAGGATGTTTAGGTGACTAGCTCAGATCTAGACGTGTACAATGAATTTTACCATAAGCTTCTTGTTTCCAGTTTAAAGATTTCTCCTCATAGTGCAGTCAGCAGTCATGGTGTCTGGTAGAGTTGTGGGATTACATCAGAATAAAAGAGGAAAAAAAAGAGGACTTTTAGGCCAGAATGTCTTCTTTTGCCTAATCACTGGGTACTCCATATGGTCCTTCAGGGTACCATATTGTGGGACTACATCCCTGTGCATTCATCAGATTTATAAGTGTTATGTTCTGGTCCAGCAGTCTCTGACACAGATGGTTTAGGCGGATTCTGGTTCCAGCTTAGATCATTACTCCAGCCCTAAAATGCCTATCGATGAGCTGGAATGTCTGAGTAAAATATGAGGCCAGATGATCACAGTGGCACCTGCTAGTTTAAAATCTGAGAATCTGTGTGGAAAAGAGAGGCATAAGCTCATCACATAATAAAACTAGTTCTGCTTTGAAACGCTGTTCCCACAGCCATGCCTGTGCACCCTTCTGTGTGGCCGTTTATATGGGGTTTGGTGTGTGGTTGTTACATATATGGGTATGCACATATAGGAGACGGTGTTGTTAATGTACCTTGAACAAGCAGCTGTAGGTGTGAAAATCCAAAGGCTTTCTGGCTTTCTTGTAGACTTCTCAGGTGTACTGGAAAAGAGGTATATGCTCAACTTGTTAACCTGTATTGAAATACAAGCTAACATGTCTTCTCTGTTCCTGACAAAAAAAATATGGATATTCCCTGTGTTTGCAGTTCTCTGTCTGTAGAATAGTTAAAATCTGACTGCTGCAAAGCAGTTTTCTCCATGTTGTTTTATGTCTGGAAAGTGCTTGAAGATGTTTGGAAAGAAGAAAAGTATAGAGAAGACCGAGGCATCATTATTGTAGAAATATTAATCTTTTACCCTCATTTTTTTCCTCTTTGCTAATTTATAAGGAATCATGCATGGAATTATTACCTATGTAAGATTAAAACCAACCAACAACAAACACACCAAAATTCAAATACAATAAATTTGCTGCTGTATACCAAATGCTTTTAAATCAGAGAAAATATATAATAACATCTATAAAATGAACTATCTGGTAGAGTAGTTAAGCTGTACAGTCTGCTTAGTCTGAATTCTATATCTTTCTGAACATACTTAGACTATTTTAAATGCAATCAATTGTTGTCTGAGTCTGTATATGCCCTCATAAATTTTCCAGTCTCCCTCTCACATGAGGAATGTGTGACACTTATGCTTTAAGGTACTCCTTATAAAAGCTGTACAAGAAGGGGATCAAAATAAAAAACCTCCACTGATTTAAATGTCACATTCTTGGCACAGTTTAATGACCCATAAAAATTTACAGTCTAGATTAAGAGATGATACTTCAGATAGTACCCAAGAAAATGACCTGTTGGGACATAAGTGTGTGAACTAGCTTATAAATGGGATAATACCGGTTTTAGGAGGACTGGATTTTCTGACCTGATAAAGGAGGCTTTCTGTTCTGCTTGATTTTTTAATTCTTTTTTGTCCTTTTTATTTTTATCTCCATTTGATACTGTTCAGCACATTGAACTGAAAAAAGAAATAAACACTTTTTAAAAAAATATTTTGGAATATCACATAAATAAGGGGAATGCATATGGAGCAGATGTATTTCAGTTATACTGTGAGTCATACCAGTAAATGTATAGGCAAACACAAGGGATCTTTACTGGACTGTAAGAATCTACAGATTCTCAGGCAATTAGAATTCTAGACCAAGAATTTACAGAGCACCACCTCAGTAACAATGCAGAGTAAGTCCACAACGACATAGAGAGATGAAAAAGATTAATAAAATATGTTTTCATTTTGCTAAGTCTGAATGGTTAACAAAGTGCATTCAGCATAAAGAAGTAGAAGGCTGTCTGCCTTGCTTTTGAGTATCTCTGAAAACAGCTTGGATGGGCAGCTGATACACTCCTGCATCTGTAAGAATTAAAGAATTGGAAATATTTTTAATGTTACAAAAGCTATTGAGTTAAATGCCCAAAGGCAAGCTTATCTCTGTTTGGAACAGGAAACACTTTTTAAAGGTATTTTCCTTGTTGTCTTCTTTACTCTGGTTTTGTAGGCAGTAAGTTGATGATCAACAGGAACAGTAATTATCATAATGTATTAAAAAAATACAAGCATAGGAAACCAGGATACTGGGATCAGGTTCTAGCTACTTACTTGGCTCATTTATGTTGGTATATCTTTCACAGGTGTTTGGAATTTGAACAGAAGACAACAAATTAATATTTTTTTCCTAATAATAAAATGAAAAGTGACAACATTCCTACAAAAATGTTCCAGTTTTTAAATTAATGTTCCAAATTTTGACATTTTCTTACTTTCATGACATCTCTTTATTTCTTTTTTTTAACTTATTAGCATAAAAACATCCTGCATCAAATGAGATGAAAGCATCATGTTGTAGTTTTGCGTGTCTGGGTTTTGGTGGAGAAGGGGGCTGCAGGGGTGGCTTCTTCCCTGCAGCTAGAAGCTCTCTGCAGGCCCCAGAGAGTAAACACCAGCTGGCTCAAGGCCAGAGTCATTGTTGACTAAGGCTGAGCCCATCAGCTATGGTCATATAGTTAAAAGATGTAAGGGGCTGTGCAGACACTAAGGTCAGTGAAGAGCCAGGGGAAGGAGGTGCCCCAGGTGTGCTGGAGAGAAAGATGCCCCTGAAGCCCATGGAGAAACCCATGGTGGAACGGGTGTCCCCCTGCAGCCCATGGAAAAGGCCAAGACCCCACCTGCATCCTGTAGAGAGGCCCCAAGCTGAGGCAGGTGGAGGGTAGAGACATACAGAAGATGCTGTGATCCACATTGGAGCAAGCCCTTGTTGACACCTGCAGCCTGTGGAGAGACACACACACAGATGAGCAACCAAGCAAGAGACACATGCCAGAGCAGTTTTGCTGGGGAAAAAGGCTTGTGACTCCATAGAGGACCAGGCTGGAGCAGTCTGGGCCTGAGAGACTGAGAGACATTCTATGATTTATGACTGCACCCCATAGAAGTGACCCACACTGAGGCAGCTGGTGAGGAGCTGAAGCCTGGTGGGAAAGGGTCCACGTTGGAGAAGTTCGTGGAGGACTGTATCCCGTGGGTGGGACCCCACGCTGCAGCAGGGGAAGGGTGTGAGGAATGCCCCCTTCCCTGGCTAAGAAGGAAAACAACTCATGAAGAACTGACCAAAACCCCCATTCCCCCATTCCCTGCCCCTCCCTGTGCCACAATGGGGGGAAGAAGGGAGAAAAATCATGACTAAAGTGAAATCTGCTAAGAAGGGAAGGGTGGAGGGAGGTGTTTAAGATCTGGTCACACTTCTCATTACCCGACTCTGGTGTCACTGGGTGTGCAGTGCAGTGTCATAAATTAGAGAGTTTTCTTTCCTTTATTCTGCGCTGAGTCTGTTTTGCCCGTGACACTAATTGTGGAATGATCTCTCCCTGTCCTTATCTCGACTCCTAAGCCTCTCAATAGATATTTTCTCCCCTATCCAGATGAAAGGGAGACTGATAGAGTGACTTTGGTGGGCATCTGGTCTCCAGCCAGGGTCAAACCACCACACATCACAACACATCCTAATGTTCAACTGGAGCGGCTCCTATTTTCAGTATTCTGAGGGGAAATGATCTGAGGGAGGTTCACCTCTAACTGACAGTAGTTTCCCACCACTGCAGGTAACATGGACATGGACTGAGAGTACAGATGGTCCTAGAGAACATTGGGAACTAACAGTGTCTTCTGGAGCTACTTTCTTGGCTTGCTTCCTCCTCCAGCCAGGTCTGTAGTGCCTGCAGCAGTGTGTGTGCCAGTTGCATGATACAGGTCCAGCATATAACCCATGTTTCATCTGCTTAAGTGCCATATGCAACTCCATAGCCACAAATTGGCTATTTTTACCTTAGACACAGAAGTCAACTGCAATTTAACCTACAATGTTTCCAAAGGTAAAATTTATCACAGGCCAACTATCAAAAAAATAGTAGAATCTTTGATCCAAGGCTAGATGACATCTTGATATTGTAATGCTCAAGATTAATGTGACTTTCTTGTATAGTATAAGAAATTCAGCCTCTTCTTCTATCTAGTGGTCTTTTACTAATGCAGTGCTTGAAGATCTACACGTGTATACATATATGGCCTGGCAGCATGTTCATTAGACTGGATATTTTGCCTAACTGTTTCAAGCCAAATCATCATTCTGGGTCATAAATGCTTTTGTATGAATTATGATCAATTTCTGTCTCCCTCTGAATAAACATCATGTTTGTTCTGGATAATAGGATAGAAACTGGGTCTTTTCTAGCAAACCGCTTTCTTGTAGCTCATTCAGGAGGCTAGGTATACATGATGCAGCATTTGCACTTCCAAAAATACTATGTTCAACATCTTGAATCTGGACTTCAATAACAGTAATAAGCATAATGTTTCAGTGTCCTCTGTATTTTTTTAAATTTTATTTTGAGATGCAAGGTGTTACATGTGACAGAGTTACTAGTTACTCACTGAGTACTACTGAAGACCATAAGATGTAGGGAAGAAGGTAAAAAGAAGTTATGAGAATATTAGAACCATATTTGCACCTTTATCCTGTAAAACTAATATCTTATTTTATCAGTATTAATGAATTATTTCAGTGAGTTTGTGGCTTGGGTCATCATTTTTTATAATGCAGTGGCAATGAAATGGTCTTAAAGTGCATTGAGACCAAGAAAGCTGAAACACACTTTGAATAAGCAGGCATGATGAGTGTGATTCATTTCACTTCATAGTCAGTGAGGAGATACAGAGATATTTAAGGAATAATTAATTTTATCTTAAGTTCAACACCTAAAATAGTCCAGATGAACTGTGCTCTAAATGTACCCACTACTCTCTCCTGCCTACAGTTGAAAATTTGATGACTAATTCAGGTTTAGTGTCTACTGTGTAGGTGTTCAAAGCTACATGAGGCTAATCCATTTGACTTGACTATCTGTAAAGAAGCATGTTACTAACTGGTAAGGATACACCAGGCTCAGCTTTCAGTTAGAACAGGCACTCACTCTCACTTGAGAAACAGAGATATTCAGTTAGAACAGGCACTCACTCTCACTTGAGAAACAGAGATATAACTCAAAAGAGGGAAGGATCTTTTCTAACCATTAACAGCTGTAAAAGGCTAAGAAGTTGTTTAAGTTACATTTTACTTGCCTTTACCGATTATCCTACGTTTCATCCCTGTGATTCCATTATGCAGTAGCAAGAGTAAGTTCTTTAAATCATCTTTTTCTTTTGACTGACAAGTTTTCTTTTGTAAGAAAATCTACTTGTTAATCTAAATGGGTAGTAATTTAAAGATGTATTTAATTACTTAACCCCTTCATGACTTAGCCCTTTCTAGCCTACTGCACTGTCAGCTGAGACAATACAGGAAATGGAACAATTTTTAGTACTTTATCTTGGAGGATACAGGGCTTTCAGGGAGTAATTAAACCTATCTTTTGTCTTGAGCCCAATCTAAAAGTGTTGTTCTCCTAACCTATTTCACATATCTTCAAGGAGCAAAATGCTCATTCCCAACACAAGGCTGCATAGAGATGCCAAATGAATGTTATTCATTCTATTCACAAAATGAACAATGCTGAAAGGTTGAGTCTCTTTTCACTGGTGTAGGACAGTAGACTGTACTCAGGGGAATGGCACTGATGTACCACAGATGCAAAAGTGAAGAAGTTTTGGGGCACAGAATAACTAGAAGAAGAAGATAACCATTCAGGAGGCCCCACTGGCACACATGGCTGGACCACCACCAAAGGAAAGAGGAGATTTTTTTAATGAGAAGTCTTTTGGTACTGGATATTCAGTACCAGGCTGCATCTCAATGTGTTGCTGCCAGCAGTCTTCCCTGCCCAAGAAAAACTCAGAATCTAGTCAGGATAGGGCTGCTGGGAACTAGTTGCACCTCACAGATCCTGGAATAAATCATGTAGCAGGGGGCTAGATCTCATTCATGTCAGAAGTTGGACAAATTCCCCTGCATCCAGAAAATTCACTGCAAAACATTGTTAGCATTGAGGAGCAGAAACTGTACTACTACAGTCTTAACAGTGAGTTGAAACAAAAAAAAATTCTATGAGGAAACACTCTGATGTATCTATTTCTGAATGTAGAAGCTTTCCCTATTTATACTTTGGTTTGTTTCTTCACTAAATGCAGGATAGGATTTCTAATTTGCAACCCTCTTCTCCTGCTGTGTAGAGGTCCTTCTCCCATGATTAGTTCTAACTCCACTAAAAATAGGTTACTGTGTCAGGTGAATAGATGACTACACACTTGGAAACCTACTCTGCCTATCACAAGCAGGCTTAAGAAATATAATAGGAACAAAATCAGAGTATCTCAGACCAGAGTTGTCTCCAGGTGGCTGGAACTTCATGTGTACTGTTTTAATGGACACACACTGGAACATAATGTGCATCAGTAATGCTCATGGGAACTGTAAAGCTAAATTCCTTACTTAGCCCCTCATCAACAACATCCACACTGAATGGTACCGTGAAAATCAGAAGCTGGGTAAGCAAAAAAGTCCTTTGAAGATTTAATGAGCAATTCCCATTTATTTTGAGGTGCATAACAGCACATCTGAAGAAGCAAAAAACATGTAAGTAGAACCTGATACCTAGCCAACTTCTGTCTGATAGGAAGTATTTTAAAAGATTTCAGTAGCACTCCAAATTATTATTTGTATTGTAAAAAATCTTGCTCTGTCAGCCTTTCACAAAAAAAAATTATCTTCCTTTGTAAAACTGTATTCTTCCTAGCAGGACATATTATGTACACAGTTCCTATGAAAATCATGATCAAGGAACAAGTTTAAGGGCTACAACCATACTGTATATTTAAGATGAAGGTTCTCAAATGAGCAGTGTATGCAATAGGAGAGTAGATACAATATTTTCAATCAGTCCAAGTCAACTGCATTCACTTTTTTTTTTCCTTCAAGTACAGTAAATGGTATGTATAAAATATGCTGTGATTTATCAACCTCCTAGTTAAAGTTCCATCCAGCTACCAAGAGAGAACTTTTTAATGTCTTCATTAATTAACTTGTCACCAAAACTGGAGTATGGTCTTGAAATTTACTGATACCATAAAGTCAAGAGGCATCATCACAACAAAAGAGAATTCAGCTATTATACAAGAATACATGACTGGCATTAGGGACTACACTGATGGTATTGGCATGAAATCCAGCAGTGCAAGACCATGATTTTAAGGACCACACAAATATTCCCGCTTCAAACTCAGAGTTCTTCAGTAAAAAAAAAACAAAAATGCAGAAAACTTAAGAGATCTGATTAGACCCAAGAAAATGTTTAGTTATAAAATAGCTTTAAAAAACAAATTAACAAACAAAATAAATAAATAGGATATATAAAAGAATGATCAATGTGTTTTCAATAAATCAATTTGTACTGTAATAGACAAAACTGTGATTGCTTATTAGGCTATGCTGAGTTCAATCCCTATTTATTCAAGTGACTTTTCTTTCTTCAGTTTTTACTGTATATGCATGATTTTCTGTTCAGACACATATTAAAAAGGCATCCTACCTATATGATTCAACAGTATAGAATAAGAATCAATAAACTCACTTTTGGTTCAGTAACGGCAGTAGAAAAAAAATTACCTTTCCATCTAAGGCATGCCTATGAAACATAATTATTTAGCATTTTGACAGAAAAAAATTATTATAGGAAAATGACTGCATTTTTAATATTTATTTAAGGCAAAAGTTTATTTTTCTTATTAAATAAGACTGTTAAAAGTACTGATGTTAGAAAAACAATTGCCCAGGGAAATAGTGGATGCCCCATCCATGGAAACAGTCAAGGCTAGGTTGGATGAGGGTTTGCACAACCTCATCTAGTGGAAGATGTTCCTGCCCATGGCACCAGGGTTAAAACTAAATGATGATGCTTTCCAACTGAAACCATTCAATGATTCCATGACAAGCAATGCATTATAGAAAACACTGTGTTTGCCTAAAAAGCTAGTATTAGTCATGAAGTTAATGTGGCTATCTTGTTATTTGCAATACCTGTATGAAAACATGATGTGTAGACTTAGTATTAAACATGCTTGAGGGCTGCTAGGTGCAAAAGTACCAGTCCTGGCTCAGGAAGTCCCAAGGTCATGGAATGAGGACATACTGTGCAACTGCTGCTGTGTGTTCATCCTTCCTTGCTGCTCTTCCTGAGGATTTGGCTATTGTCTGTTCTCAGACAGAAAGACTTGGCAATTAGATGAACCTTTGATCTGACCCAGGAGAAAACCCCCACTTTCACAAGAGGTTTTCACACTCCAGGCTTAGTCAAACCCACAAGAGAGAGCTATGCTGTGAACTTTCCTCTTATCTGTTGCTTTTCAGTACCTGAGAAGGTAGTACAATAACTGACCACGTATGTTAGTCGTGATGTTTAACTACTTATAACAAAAAAAAATCACAAGAGAAAATGAATACATTTGCAAAAGACATGATCTAGGCATCACTAAGAGAAAGGAGGGTAAACTTTCATCTGCCTAGATGAAATGAAGATGCAGGACTGAAATTCTGACTTTTTTTCCTTTTGAAAATACACTTTCCTTAAGTAATTACCTTCATTTTTTTAAAATATGTCACTAGCAAATAATAATAAACATACAGACATTTTTTTCTCAAGCAGATGAATGTATATATTTACTTAACAAATTAGGTAGTCAGGAAATTTTTTTTTATTATACAGTCACAAAAATTCATCATACTTAGTAGTGTGTGATTAATCAGTCATAGAACATTATTAATTGTAAATGTGTCTATTTAATCCCTGTTTATGTTCACACATACCCATTATGAAGCCATATTTTAGCAAACAGCCCACCAATATACTTAAGATATTCCAGAAAAGAAAATGGTTCAATACAGTACTCCTGTGAGAATTTCTGTGATATAAAGAGAGCATTCCCATTCATTATGTGCCATTGGCCATGACTGATAGCAGATTTCTTTCAGCACACTTTTCTGATAGCTGATAACCATACAAGATTTCTTTTTCTTCTTCAGTTTGATGATGTTTGTAGTTTACAGCAAAGTTCTATTACCTTATTTTCTTTTGCTTGTTTTTTATTATTTCTAGCAGTATTTGGTTTTGTGTAAACTTTATAACTTATTTTACAGTCACGTGGTTCAATACACATCCATTTTTATGTCATATTATATTTTTTGTTGTTATCTTACCAATGAAATTAACTATGAGGGAAAAAAAGGTACATTTAAGGTATATTGCATTCTACCCACTCTTCTATAAATATAACTAATAACAAGTAACAACTGTCATTTGATATTTAGCTAAAACTAGTAATTACCTTAAGAGGAAGAACAGGTAGCAATGAAGTTTTTAATGTTATGACAAAAAAGCTATTAGATTAAAATACAGCACTGGGGGAAAAAAGTAAGCACTCTATACACAATTAATGCCAATTATGATAAGTCCTGAACTACTTTGTACAGACCCATAAATGGAAGCTATAAATGGAAGACTAAGGCTTGAGTGAGCAGAATAGACTTCAGGTGTTTGTTTGCCAATGTTTTTGTTCAAAATTATTCCTCATCCATTCAGCTATAAGTAACCTCAGACATTCCTAAACTTCACTAATGCCTTCTTTTTGAACCTTCAGTATGTTACCTGCCAAGAACTGCATCCATGTTGTGCTTACAGAGCTGTACCTCAGTCATGATAAACATGATTATTAGCTCAGTATCTTTCTCACACCTACATTTTATTAAGAAAGAAAAGGTGTGATTCAGTTGGCTAAACATAGGTGATCAGTGACCAGTGCAACATGGTGTCCCACCTAGCTTCTAGTTGCTGTTTTGAAAGGGTTTGGATCTCCCAAAAGTCCTAATTACATTAGACATTTATGTTTAAGCAACTCATTCACAAACAATGGATGAACTTAGTTCCAGGTGAAGATATACGCATCTGGATATTTACATGTGAGCTACCTGTCTAAGTTCTCACATTTCCATTATGCAGAAAGAGAAATTACATTGAATTATGTTCAAGGTCAAAGGTGTATGTCTCCTGGGAGGAGGCTGACTGGTCTTCAAAGTCAGGTTGCTTTGACACAAATGACATATCAAAAGCTATGGAGTAGCTGACATCATGCAATGATTTCTCATCATGCATCATGCCAATCCCCTAAACACCCCTACTTGTCAATTGAAAAAGGTGAGCTTTAATTCGATCCCATTCTTTTCTGAGAGCTCTCCCTTAGTTCCAGTTTTATGGAAGAGCTACATGCCATCCACACATTCTTTGTAGTATTGAGAGTATTGACAGTTACCATCATTACTTCAGAAGCACTGTCTTCTGTCACCCAAATAACTTTAAATAGTTGTGTGAATTGATTATCTGCACTTGACCTGTTCTTAGAATGACTTTCCTTCTTTTCACATGGCAGTATTACTTAGTTAGATTTTTTTAAATTATTATTTTAAAATACATGTCTCTGTGTCTGAATAAAAGGAGAAAAATAGTGGCAGAAGTATAATTTACAGTATGCACTCCTTTTATGAATAACCAGGACTAAAAAACCAGAAGAGTATAATCCACAACACCTCTTTTTCACATTAAAAACTGTTGTAAGTCTTGAAAATAGCATAACATAGGAATGATTACAAGCAAAATGATAAATGGTACTAATCTTTCCCATCCTCACTCTATAGATTTTAATTCCGAGGCTTCCTCTGTTCAGCGCTGAAGAAAGGAGACTATACTTCTACATGATTATTTATTAGTACCTGGTCCAAATTGATTTCACATAATCATAGAAGATTAAGAATGAAAATACATTTTTTACACTGAGACATACACACACATACACATGCATACAAAACATTAACATCAAAAGATAATTAATATTTCTAATTGCTAGCATAAGAGTTCAAGTACCCTGACATTTTTCTTTAATTGTAAGTGATCTGACTGTCATGCCATGGTACAATGGCATGTATTATCATCGTATTACTTTCTATTATGTTAAATCATGACAAAGCACAGAATGCCTTGCAACAAGACAGAGCTTGTCAGTTGATGGGTTGCTTCTTGACATGATCCAGCTGTGCATTAAACAAATGCAAACCTGTTAGGAACAAGACTTCCAAATCTAGCAGTATCTGTCAATTACATTAACAGTTGTTTTCAGCTGGCTGTATTTTCTGAATATCAAATATTATCAGGGAGAGGGGTAGAGAGAACTTCTGTGCACACTGTACAGGAAACACTGTCAGAGTAATTAATTTTCCAGTGTTTCTGCTTGTTCCCAAACTATATATTTGCACATATTGCAGTATGGCCCTTCCCTAAGTTGTTATTTAGAATATTTTATTATTATTTTTAATTTTATTTTTAAAAATAAATTTTATCCTTAAGTCATTCCACACTCTTGGTTTTCTTGTTCCCCATACACCAAAACCAGACAGGCCAGGAAAGGTTACTGTGCTGTGAGAAAACATAGGAACACAGCTCTTGATTTTCAGACAGATATTTGGGACAAACAACTGTCATGGTTGTAAGTTTCACCATCGTCATTTATGAATTACCTTCGCCAAAAAAGTGACAGTGGTCAATGAGAGCCTTGATTAGAGCTTGCAGCTCCTGAGGTTTTTTCTTTATAGCTCTGTGTCAAGGGCAGGGACTTGCAAACTGACTGAGAAACACAAAACATGGAAAGGCTGGTGAGACAAACACCTAGCTCAGAATGGGGTATCTTATGAGTTTGCTGTTCTTACATTTGAAACCCCGTGTTGCAGCAGTTCAGACACACAAACTTTCTTCTAATCTTGGGAAAGCATTATGGCTCTGTATGCTACTCACTTTCAGAGTTTACATAGGCACCTTAGCTTCACAAAAAGGCAGAACACAAATAACATTCTGGACTTAGCCCTCCATTAACCTCCACCTGTATTTTCCTCTTTGCTTCATTTTCAAGCTTTTATGAGGGTTATAGAAAATTTGGGCTAAATAACTGAAGCAGAATAAAATGTCCAATTTCACTTGGAAATGTAACATAAATGAAAGGTTTGAAGGAAGGCTTTATTTTGTCAATTTAATAGGCAGAAAATCTAGCAGTGGTACTTCACAAGAGCTTGTTTATTTCTAAAACATGTCCTGGGGAGGGGGAAGGATTTACATGGAAGTACTGACAAATGTGTACATTTGAACGTACAAACAGCTGCAAACACAAAGTTGCAGTTAATAAAGTACATAACAGACACTCTTCCCTACAGCCGTATTTGCAAGTCAACCAGAATTTCAAAGCTCTGTAAAGTGTTGCATTTTAAACAATGTTTCTGAGGGGCTTTTAACTTTCCTCTTTAAAAAAAAAAAAAAGAAGAAAAAAGAAAAAAAATCACTCTGGCATGAAAGTTGGTATTTAGAAAGTTTGCAACCTGGGAACAATTTTTTAAACAAAGTAATACACCTTCATTTTTTAAAATTAAATTGTACAGACTCTTAACCTATAATCCTAAGTATAGTTATGACATTTTCTCTACATGTATCAAAGGAGTGTTTAATTACACATGGAAAATGTCGAGGTAGTTAGGATAATGCACATTTCTGAATTTCAAAAGACTGGGAAAGGTATTTTAGCCCTTTAGAAAAAGTTAGTTGTTTAACCGAGTTAAGTATGAAGACCAAGATCCAAAGAAGATTTTCATTTTTCCTAAACTCTGTCTTACAGTCATACCCTGATGAGCTGTGTCTTCTTTCCTACACAGAACACAGTATAGGTGACCAGAAGTATCACGAAAAGTATCACCTGGCTAAAGCAAATGATGAATGAGGTCTTCCAAATTCTTTATGGTCATCTTGTGTTTGCATTCCAAAAGTAATGAATTTGGTGGGATGACTGTACATAATCTTAAGTTTTAGTCTACAGTACTTAGTACCTCTAGGACTTGGACTATTTTTCCTCCTTTTCTCCTATATAGAGCTTTGAGGCTCCAGATGCTCTAACCTGTTTCAAGTATAACACTCCAAAATCCCAGTAGCATTAAACTATTCATTTTAGGAGACACAAAGCTAGACAAACTCTTTTCTGTATCACTGCTGGGATACAATGTACCTTTGGTCTTCTTCAAAGGATCAGAAGCTGCAAGATGAGGTGCTTTTAAAAAAAAAAAAAAAAAAAAAAGCCAAATTAAGTGCATGCTTTTGAGGATCAGTTGATTTATGCCTCAATTTGTGTTATTTAGTGGAAATTATCTTATGTGGTTGAAGAAGAGTAAGTCCGAATACCTCAGAGAAAAGGCCATTATGTATTATGTAATAGGAACCTTGATTGTGCTACAGTTAGAAGACAGTCTAAAGAAAACATTCATTTCTAATAATGCAGAAGGTGATATTACACTGCTATCACCAGTGATTAACGCTGGAATCTAAAAGAGGTTAAAAATTACTTTCCTGTATTAGGAAGCCATCAACCTGAATTTTTAGAAGTATGCAAGTCATTACTGAATGATTCACTAAAGTACAACAGATAAAAAGCAGTAGACTCTTAGCCACTCTGTAGCAACGGCTAGCAGAAAGAAATAAATCTTTTATTCCTCCCCAATTCCTGGTAGACCCCTCACTGGACTTGCTAGAAATAAA
Source organism: Hypotaenidia okinawae (assembly GCA_027925045.1). Taxonomy (NCBI): domain Eukaryota; kingdom Metazoa; phylum Chordata; class Aves; order Gruiformes; family Rallidae; genus Hypotaenidia; species Hypotaenidia okinawae. Next base: position 16,564,287 of record BSDF01000001.1, on the reverse strand, counting down.
GGACATCTAGGAATGACTCTCAGCTCCCTGCTGTATTTACTGGGTTCCTTACTTATTCATGGCTAAATTTTGAATCTGAACTTGCAGCTATCTGTTGCAATGTATAAATTTATTGGTGTCAGAGGAAAGAACTAAAAAAGGAGAAAGCAGGCCTGTCTCTGGCACTGCCACACTGCCAAGACTGGATTGCCACCCTACACGCAGACGCCCCAAGGAAAACATTGCAATTGCCCTTACTCTGAGGAGTCTGTAGAGTAATAAAACCTCATAACCATAGTGTCAACTTCTTGAAAATGTAGCTGACTCCTGTCTGCACCATTTCTATTCCACCAAGACATTCTGCAGGGAGAAAATGCTGTGCCAAGTCTCCTTCATTTATAGCAGTGACGGCCCAAAGAGTCTGTGGGTTCAGCTCGGCTGCCAGAAGAACTTTAGACAGCAGCACCATAAGGCTGGATAATCTGCTGGCACACATTATCTTGCAAGCTTGTACTTACATAGTAAAACAGAATATCTATCCTTAGGGCTAAATTCCATATTTAGAGATTATTTTTTCTGCTTTTACTCAATAGATCTTTATTTCAAGTTTGGCTTTACTGAAATCCAAACAGCTGTTTACACTAGAAAGCCTAAGACCTGCCAAGACACCAGTATGTACTCAGTTCTGTACTCTGTGGGTAGTCCTATTCAATTCAGAGAAACTACTCACAGTAAGTACATTTTAAGTATGGATATTTATATCATCATAGAATCAAAGCAGACCTACTCAGTGTATGCAGTGGTAGCAAAGTCTGGCCACAATAAGCTCTGTTTCAAGCCTGATATCTTCAGGCTAGATATCTAATCAGACTGGTATCTTTATTCCTTTTCATAAATCTCCGTTATCAGTTTGAGCTGCCCTTTCTTCCCCCATTTTTAATTCTGCCTTATTTCAGATGTTGCTACACCTCTTTTTGTAGGCTGGGAGTCATAGTCCTTTTAGGACTTTTTTTCTTTTTTTTTTCCCCTAAAGAATTTTCTGAAGTTTACTCCAGAGAGTTTTAAGTAAAGTGTTATAAAACAATTTTAATACCTTCATCAGTTCATCAGCATTTTAGGTTTATGCTGCAGTAAAACAGTTGAGTGTCATTACCAGCTGTCACCATTCCAAATGTAAGGAAAACAGATTAGAGGAAGAGGTATCCTCCAGATAACCATAGCCACCTTGGGTCAAGCTACTGATGGTCCTGTTTTCAGCTGATTTATCACCCTGTGAGAAACTTCTCAATTAGTTTTATTTGTGTTGGTTTTCCAAATGGGTTTAGGGTTTACAAACTTCTTTAAATTAACTTGCTAAAGAATTAGAAAATACCCATGTAGTGTCTGGTGTCACCATGTTCTATCACTGTTGTGGAAAACGCTGAATTGTTGCTTTTGCAAACTGAAATTTTGTATTGTATATTCTTTTACTGACTTATGAATTAAGACTGCCTTATCAGAAATACTTTGTAGGGAATTTAGGATAGTACATCAAATAAGATGGGATATTGTTAATATAGTTTTTGCTGTTTGTTGTGTTAAAAGAATTATTGCAAAATCTCTCTCTCAAATAAGGGTTCAATTCAAATACATAGCTCTGCTAAAAGATAAAGATGATCCTGGAAGGAGTTAAAAAGTGACTGAGGTCATGGGTTGGAACCTAAGGAAATGCGGCTCAGCAAACAAGCCAACTGATACTGGGCACAAAATTACCAGATCAAGGCAAACAGGCAAAGCTGTGGGGTCTTGATACTATCTCTCTCTGGGGCAATACCTGTAACTTTGGCGACACTAAGGCTGCCAGATTTCAAAATTAACCCTGTATGGAGCTTTAACTTCCTCCAACCCTAGGCCTCTGCCCCACTACTCAATTGCCAGGACATCTGCATGTTCATATTTCAAAGGGCACAGACAAGAGTGATATGCAACAGTTTGGTGTTGTATAAGATAACTTTGTATTCTGAATAAGTTAAAGTAAACCCAGGACTGATAAGGAGGAAGCATCCCAAAGATGACTGTGCATATCTAGAACAATCACAACTACGCATGTGCCAGGGAAAGAAGGTGAAAAGTTCAACCTGAGGAAGACTTCGAGCCTTCATCACTGAGACCCCCTGACGACCACCACCACAAGACAGTGCGCAGGCGCAACTGGGAGGAGTTTATGGAAACGACTTCTTGGGACTCATTTTAGTAGGAAGCGGGACAGGTCATGAATATGTATAGGTACAGGAGATAACCTAATGATTTTGGACAGAATATTGTATAAAAATGACACAAACTCCGACCAAAAGTGTGCCTACTTTGTTAGGTCACCCGCTCTTGAAAGAACGTATAGTAAATTACTGCTTCACTAATGTGTCTACCTCGAGTCCTTTTTTTAGGACCCTTTTGTCATTTCTAACACTGTATTTATACAAAGGACATGAAAGAAGGCAAGTGCAAATCCATTTCCCTTTTCTGTATGTTAGAGATTATTCTAGATATATAATATTCTGACTTTTAAATCACATAAAATAAGAATTATGTTTCAGGGGTTTTTTTTTTCTGTTTAAACTTGATTTTTCTAATGAAAGCAAGCTCAAAAAATAACCCCTGCTGCTTCCGCACTTCCTTGACTGTAGAAGAAACCACATATTTGTTACAATTAAAACATAAAGAATTCAAGAGAACTGTTTGACAAGGTCAGATGATTCAGAACCTTTCAAGCACATAACCTTTCTGTAATTTCAAAATGCTTGTAATCTCTTACACTTTTACCTTTATATACGGGGTTTTGTGACTTCCTCAGGCTGACTTTCTCCATTCTTATTAAAATCTCCAAGGTTTTTTCCCTGACATTGCTGTGACAGTAGAAGTTCTACCCTTGAAAATACTAAGTATTTTTGTATGTTTTGTCGCATGCTAGACTTCAAGCTTTCCACTCCTGGAAAAGAGCCCTTTCTGCAACTTGTGTACAAACATAAACTCAAACCAACACAAAGGTGAAGTTAATCAGTTAATTTTAGATTCCATATTCTCCTGAGACATCCTGTTGACACTATTGGTTAAGTTGGTTTTTTTTGGGTTTTGTTTGTTTGTTTATTTTTAAATGATGGCTACTTCAGCTTGAAATGTTCCATTCAATAAGATTTAGGCAGGTCTAAAATAGATGACCTGTCCTACCAGGCGGGCAAACCAGAGTGATTCAGACCTGTCAGTCCCATCCCAGCAAATGGGTACATGTAGAATTAACCTCTTCTACCTGCCCCAGGGGCCGGGTTAACCCTCTCTTATCTAACCTCTTTTGACAACTACACCAGTGAGATTACCTTCTGCACAGTACTCAGGAGTGACAACAATTACCCAGGAAGTCCACGCAAAGTAAAACCTTATTTAAAAGCCCATCTAATTGTAAAGCTTGCAAGCAAAACCACACCACACTTTATAGTCTGGGCAAGGTATTACAATGAGGACAAATTAGAAAAACTGAAAACACTGTTACTGTTATGTGCCAAGAATAAGGCTAGAAGTTGATAGAGAGAAACAAAGAGAGAGATTGAGAAAGAGAGTAAAAGAGAAAAAATTAAAAAGATATCACCACCCAGGGATCCAGCATAGATCATCATATAATTGTAGTCCTTGGATGGCAGGCGCATGTCAGAGGTCCCAAATCTGCTTCTTTTATGCTCTTGTAAGGGACTAGAAATATGCCTTAATAATTGCTAACAGAACCGTTGTGTCCCCACCCCCATTTTTCCTCTCATCTCATCATAACCAAACCTCAGTACATCACCATCATTGGCTAAGGCTTCCAAAGACCTAATGACTATTCAAGGAGCCACACAAAAGATAGACATCAGAAGCCATTCACACACCAGGAGACCACTATCAGAAGAGACATCAGACACACAACAGGAAAGCATTCCACTACCAGGAGAAACATCAGGAGCCATTGACACATTGGACATTCTGTCATCCACCCTGAGGCCCACAAGCCAGGTGGAAGCTTGTGGCCTTACAAAGGATGACTACAAAAAGAGAGCATTCGGCAATGAAAAGAGGCAAGCGGCCATGAGAGGCAAGCAATAGAAGGAAGCAAGCAACATGCATCGAGGGACATGAAGAAAACAAGGGAATGCTCTTCCCTTCCACCAGACCCGGAGACACTGAAGAAGACTGCCACCAGACATACGGAATGCTGTAGCCTTGTGGTGGTAGATATAGCAGCGCCCCATCACCTTTCCCCACCTGTCTCTCTTTCTCTCTTCCTCTTTCCACTCTCTCTATCTCTCTTTTCCACCCTTTTCTCCTTCTTTCCCTCTTTTTCCTGCACTATTGTTCCAAATAAAGCAACCTTAACCTTGACTCCATTTCGAGTCTTAATTCTGTTCTCTGAGAATTTAATTGAGAACTTATCACAATAAAACACCTGACAATTGGACGTCACTCAGGGGTTAAGCCCAGCCGCCCCCAGCCACCCAGAGCGACCTGAGGTTCGGTTGGAATGCAAGGGGGTTTAATCCCTGCCAAACTAAGTCTCATCCAGGTTGTGGATCCTGACATTAAAATGGCGTAGTCATCAAGATGTGGATTGTGACAGCTCCCTGGCCTCACCCTTCTAGGGAGGCCTGGCATATCTTGCACAGATTCAATGTTGAGTTGTAGAGTGTTCAGGAAATGAGTATGGGGGGGAATGGGGATACCAAGGGGTCATTTGATCCACTAACTGGGCTGATGGAGTAATGATCCCGTTCAGTGGCCTCACACAGGACTTTAGCAAGAAGGTGCTCTGCCTCCACAGGGCCCTGCTTGCCTGTCACCATTCCTTATCAGGTAAGGACAGGATCCTGGTTATCAAGGTGGCTACTGAATGAGGGGCTGCCCTTGCAGGCACAAGGTCCAAATGGTTTATCAAAAGAGGACTCCAGCTAAGTATAATGTCCAGTTTGTCAGAAAGACAGGTCCTTCCAGCCTTTGGAATATGGAGACCCTAAACCCACCCTGCAGATGTTTGCAGGATCAAGGCCCTTGTGAGGAGAGAGACAGGCCACAAAACATTACTCTGCCTCTTCAGGTTCTGTTATCTTGCAAGACACATTGACACAAACCACTCATTCCAGTTCCCATGAAATGGTATTTGGAGCAATACAATGACAAAGGATGATGCTTGGATTTTTGGCAGGTCTATGTAGAAGCTGGGAACTGGGACACCCAGGGAGTCCAGCCCCAGGACAGAGGTGAAGGCTGAATTGTCCCACAGCTGGAAACTTGCAAGTCCCAGACAGCTGCTCTGGGAAACAGCTGGCAACTGCATCAGAAGTTAATCTGTTTCACCAAGCTGCTGCAGAGACTAAGGAATTTTCTCTCAGTTGGATATTTCCAGCAAATCCAGGAAACAGATTTAGAAATTGGGGTTTTTTTTCCTTTCTTCTCGAAACTGTGGGGTTTAGGCTAACTTTAGCACTGACAAAGTTTCCTGAGCTGTGGCACCACCTGGAAAGAAGCCAATGTTTACTGGAGCTGGAGGAGCTGGAGATGAAATCACATTGACAGACAGTTTTTCTCTCTTTTAGAGTAATAAGAAATAGTGACATTTGCTCTAATAAAAAGGCAGGAATGTTATCAAAGATGTCCTGAGTCTGCTGCTAAAAATCACAGAATCTGTGGCTTGAGATAAGGATGAACACAACTCCTGGAAATTAAAAAATCAAGAAGACAATTCCCACAAATATTAAACAAAAAATCAACGGCTACAATAGTCCCCTCTATTCCTGCCCCTCCCCATCCCAGCTGTGATAGATTATCTCTATCAGTGCTAGGATATGCTAACCATGTAATATAAATGTCATTTTCATCCATCTTTTTTCCTTTCGGCTTTATCTCGTTCTGAAGCAGGCTTGCCATGAACTTTAAATGCACATTGTTCATAATGGAAAGTGTCCTTTTTCCTTTCTTTATGACATAGTCCTTTTTTTGGACATGAGAATAATGGACATGAGAATAATAATCTGAATGATGTTATGTACTGAAAAGGTGCATTTCTTGCCACTAAATAGCTTTCTTGCTACTAAGACATTTCAGGATCCTTCAAATATTGTTTCTCTGCAGTGATGTGCTGATAACATCACCACAAACATAATGTTATAGGTTAGGAATGAAAATAGTCTGGAAGAAAGGTAGGGAGGAGAAAAAAAAAACCTTGAAAAAGTACTAAAAGAGTGAATGAACTGCACTTCTTACTTTCTTAAGGAAGAAACCGATAATGCAGTAGAGCCCCACACAGCCTTCAACTGATCTTTTTTGGAGTTAAATCAATTAAAAAGACGTGAAAGGAATATTATAACCATTTAGAGGAACATTTGAGGAGAGAAAATTAGATTTGCTTGGCATAGAGTTCCCTTGTCTATGTACTATAGAGAGAACAAAGGACCTCAAGGGGATTGAACAACTGCAGAAATGTTCCACCTCTGGCTTTTAAAAACGAGATTTTTCAAACAGGAGTAAGAACACATTTTAAAGAAATGATCCCTGGATCATTAATGATGAAAAAAAAAGAACCAAGTAATAAAGGACACATTTTAATTTCCAGAGGAAAGAACTTAGATCAGAAATAGTTGTCAATTCAATTGAATCAAAATTTTTGAAATATTTTCAGAAGAAACAGAAGTAATAGATGTTGTCAAAAATCATGAAGAGGATCAATAGACAACATCAGAATATGGCTGCCCACAGTCAGAAATTACAATATCTATTTAGGAGAAGACTGGTTGAGATAATCCTCATACAATGGGATGAGCATACATACACGTAGCTGTTATTTGGCATCTTCAAGAACAGATCAGACAAAAATGTGATAATATAGTTGATCTGTCTTTTGAGAAGCTAAATGGATTCTTTTCTGAATGCTAGATGACCTGCAGCAGCTGTTCACCTTGGTCTGTAAGAGTAAAATTTTAAAAAGTGATGCTGGAAAGAAAAATTTAGAAATAACAATTATACTTTGGCTGAGAATGTAATCACTAGAATTACATTGTAGCTTGATTGCAAGAACTAATTGAGTCAACACCTTCGGATCATGTATATACTTTATATATCGTTTTGAACTGAAGATATATAATTAATTTGACTTCACTGAAAATGTTCAGGTCAATTCAATAATCTGTCTACATTAATCCTCATTAAAGGATTTTTGTGATGCAGAGATCTTTTGTCATGTTTCATGAAGATTACATTTCACTAACTTCAAAAGGGTTACCCTTTTCTTATTGGGGTTCTCAGTGAGGGAGAATGACTTCTGTCCAACAAACAGACTGACCAAACACCAACACAGAGCCAAGAAGAAATCTGCAGAAAGCTTGCTGTAGCGTACAGGGGAGCTACATAATTCAGCTCACCTGATGGTAGCTATCTGCTGTTTAACCTGATTTCACCTCTCCTTCAGTGGGCAAACAGGCATTTATAGCAAGTGCTCCTGTCTTCTTTCATTTCTGATAGAGGAGCTCAGGAAATTAACTTATATTTCATAAACTTAAATTGAATTAGTTGAATACTGAAAGTTCACCTCACTAGACAGTAAAACAGAAATACTTCTCTGAAGTCCTAGTTGTATCATAGCAAAATATGTCTAAATATAATGTCTAGTAACATTTTATTTTAATTTTTTTTAATTCCAGCTTCCTGTATGATAAATGAGTAATTCCAGTTTCATACTTTTAGTATTTCTTCTCAAGAATTGGAATTAGAGAAATTCCCTGGTGGCTGTTGCTCAATTTTTTGCAGCTTGTAATTTATTGTTTAAGGGTTTATTTTGCAATGCACTTCTTTTGTTTGTTGTATTACTTCTTTAGGATTGCTTTCATTTTAAACAGGTATGAAAGCACTTCATATTAAAAAAGCATGTTAATAAACACTATTTTAAGTGGCTTTTTATCTTATGCAATTCTTTTGCCTTCAGTGTAATCCCGAATGATGTCACCAGTGAATTTAGAGCACTTGAAAGGATGTCTGAATACTTGGAAGTGGATCTTGAGTACCTTAGAAATTAGTCGCGTCTACCTTTCACTTTATGGTGCTAACATGCATGGTATCTGTGTACACAAGCAGCAAACTCATGTTTTGGTGACACTGAAAAAAAGAAATTTGACACACAAATATACTGTTAAATTTCCTAAGTAGTCAAATGTGGGCAATGCCTTTTTCTATGCAAACAGGTGAGTTATAATTCTTTTTCTTTGTCAACAAACACAGCAGCTGGAAAGGTAGATTCACATCAGTATCCATTACAAAAAAAACACGGAAGAGGAAATACTGAACGTAAATACCATGTCCAGACTGAACTTTCTGAGGAAGGAAAACCACTATCAAAACTAAAATCTATTCTTAATTGTTCTCATAAAACATATTTCTATTCTAGATCACTTGAAAATAATGTAATAATATCTAGTCCACTGTAGTATACAAAATAAAGTACTTTAAAAAACCACAACAAACCCAACACCAAAAAAACACAACCCTGGAATGGTATAAATTTCAAATGTGATACCGTACTTCTTTTGTTTAATGTGAATTACAGTTTAATCTAAAAATGTGTGTACATTTCTACAAAAGCCAACAGTAAAATGTTTTTGATATTTTGCAATGCTGAATGAAATAACTGTCCTGTTAGGACAGTGACCCATCATGTTTATGGATTTACATAGGTTTATTTTTTAATGAATAGAATAATACAATCACATTATAAGGGTACAATTCAGAGTTGCTTAGAAGCTCATTATAAGAGGTCTTACAAGCATCTCTGGCATTCTGAGGTGTTGCTCCATATCTAACAATGAATAGGTATGTACATATACCTTATGGAACCTGGCTCTTGCTCTCCTCATTTTTTCCAGGCTTCCATTAAGAAAAGAGAGTGACCTCTTCTGAGACTAATTTGGTTTTTTTAGAGAAATGTGCATGAGATTGGTTTGAAATAGCTATGCTGCCAGGTCACAATGAGAAATAATGCAAAAGTTCCTTACAATTTTTCTTTTCTTTCTTCACAAAGGGGAACTTCCTCAGACTCTTCCCCTGCTCCAGTGTGGGGTCCCACTTACAGGCGACAGTCCTCCATGAACTTGTTCAACATGAGTCCTTTCTCACAGGGCTTCAGTTCTTCACCAGTTGCCCCAATGTGGGTCACTTCTATGGGGTCCAGTCATAGAATCTTCAAATGTTTCTCTGTGACTCTGAGACCCAGGGTGCTCCATCCTGGTCCTCCATGGAGTCACAAGTCCCCCTATAGCAAATCTTCTCTGGCATGGGTCCCTCTCTCCATGGGGTGCAGGTCCTGCTGTCAGGGGCTTGCTCCAATGCAGGTCACAGTGTTTTCCTTATGTCTCCACCTGTCCTCTCCACGGGATTCAGGTGGAGTCTCTGCTCCCCATCATTATCTTCCATGGGCTGCAGGGGGACAACCTGCCTTACCATGGTCTTCTCCAGGGGCTGCAAGATAATATCTCTCTCTCTGGTACCTGGGTTGCCTCCTTTCCTCCTTCACTGGCCTTGGTGCCTGTACAGTTTCTTATATCTACTCACTCTCTACTCTGGTGGCAAAAAGCATCTGATTGGGGCTTTTTTTCTCTTAAATGTGATTCCCAGAGGTGCTGCGATGGTCAGTGATGGGCTTGGGATTGGTCAGAGGTGGGTCCATCCTTGAGCCAACTGGTGTTTGCTCTCTGGGGCCTGCAGAGAGCTTCTAGCTGCTTCTTGCAGAAGCATTGCCTGCAGCTCCCCCTCCTCCCACTAGAACTTTTACACAAAAATCCACTACAGTAGTGGAGAATGTCTCATATGAAGAAAGGCTGAGATAGCTGCAACTGTTCAGCCTGAAGAGAAGAAGGCTTAGGGAGATCTTGCTGATATGTGCAAATACCTCTTGGGGGAAAATAAATGGGAGCCAGACTCTCCTCAGTGGTGGCCAGTAACAGGACACAGACCTAAGCAGCCTGCTGGAGTTGACTTTCCTTTGATCAGGGGATTGCACTAAATTGCCTCCTCAGGTCCTTTCACTTAAGTCAAAGGCTGGTTGGTCCAGCTATACATTACGGAATTCCAGGATGAACTATGGATGATATTCTTCAATAATCCTTTGAGAGGATTTCAGAAATGGTTTCACAATTTCAACTTCCATATCTAGGGTGCATCTTCTCAGACATCCACCAATCTGGTCAGTTGAAAATTCTTACTTTTCTCACAAACTTTCACAAATGATCTGGCGGTCATCTTACTAGAGAATGACTAAGGGTGAGGGGTGGGAACTCTACCACCAACTGTTATGGAAGAAGGAAACTTTTCTGTTTGGCACTGCTTGTAGGTTTCACCATCCTGATAACTTCACAGCTAAGATTTGTCAATGGCACAGCCTGTGGAGTTCTTTTCAGTAAATCACTGATAGCTTATACTGTGCACCCTTCCCCGCACAATTCAGAGGGAACCTGGTCTTCCAGGTTTTCAATCTGTAAACTCCAACACCTTTAAAACATAATTACAGTAATTCCATGCCATATGGATCCTGTCAGTCTTAATCTTCACTCTAGAAAAACTTAGCTGATTGCTGAAGTTAAAATGACAGACATGAATTATCTGACTGCTACGAGCTCCTTCAGTTCTCTGGAGCTGCTTAAGAAAGCCACAGGCTTTAACCAGGGACCCTTAAATAAACAAAGCAGCTTTCAACCACAGAGTCTTAAGAGCTGTGCTGATGGCCTTTATATCTGTGGGTTATAACAGCTGTAAGATCTGTCATGGGACCTTGCAGTTAAGAGCTGCTGACAGAGCTTGTAAAAACCCTTGAAGCCTGCATCATATGCCTTCTGCAGAAAGGTCAAATAATTAATTGACCAGGAATTCTGATCATCTAAATGATCATAGCACCACTGAATTCAACCAATCTTTGTCAATTTTGAGCAGCCAGGGATCTGACTGAAGTCTTACTGCTCTGATTTTAAAGAAATGAACTGCAGGAAGGAAAAAAAAAAGCTTGGCAAACTAAATTTCTAATTCACTGAATAATGTTAGCAGTAATACATAACTTCTAAAAAGGAACATATTATAAAGTCACAGGTAATATTCCTGGACCATCCACATCTTTTTCTCATATAGTGCACAAACATATTCAATTTCCAGATCAGACACTTCCAGACATAGCGGGAGTCTATGCTTTCCACTTTTCCCCGTGACAAACTGTCAGTAGGAAATCTTACATGACAGAAGCTCAAAAAATGCCAATCAGAACAGAATATAAGTGACAGATTCAAAATTACACTGGCACTACCTCTTGCTCAAAGCTAAATGAGTACATTTCACTCGTATTGTCCAAATACAGGTTGCAATACCATTTTTAATCTTATATCAGTTAGCACGAAATGACTTCTCTCCACCCCCTCCTGGAAAATACTCAGTGCTGTGTTTTGTTTACCGTCTTGATGCAGCACTGACCTACAATGAACACTTAAAATAGCCACACACATTTCCCCAAAACCCCACTATTTTGATTGGTATTTATTTAGCATTTTGCCAAAATAAACTAATATGAAAGCAGGTCCTTATCCCAGAGAGGTCACTTGGGTCAAGAAAGGGATTGTACAGCTAGCGGAGCACTCCCTGGTGAGTGAATGCAGCATGCCAATATAAAACACACAGGAATCCTTATGGAGGTTACATGCTTTGACAAATACCATGCTATTCGGACAATCCCAGTTAGACAAGACAGCTGAAACTGTTTCTTTTGGCACTTTAATAGGCATGGGAGAAATGCAGTGGTGATAAAAAGGGGAAAATGCAGACCTGTAAACAGCCACTGGATGTCTGAAAAGCTAATCAGTGGGAAGCCAAGACCTGAGGTGAATTTTTGGATGCTTTTTATCTATCAAGCATGAGATATAACTGTTGTTCTTTTTCTTCTTTCTGTTTACAGGGTGTCCTTTCAACACAAGCCTCACACAACGCATTCTCCTGCAACTCCAGGTACACTGGGACAAAATAAAGTCTTGTTGATACAGTATTATTAATGACTTTTTTGGTCTGTCTCTCCATTGTCAAGTTTTATGCTAGAATACGCTATGTTGATATCTGTAGCTTTCTGGAGTAAAAAAACCTCAGTGTTAGGATTTCCAAACTTTTTTTTTCTTTTTTTTAAAGTATTCTAAATTGCTATTTGCAATCCAACTTCATTTGGATTATTATAACCAGGGCCAACAATGTACTGGACTGAATGCACTGAAATTCTTAAATACTATAAAAGCCCAACAGCTTCCTGTTGAAAGTATTAGTAGCATTTTACTTAATCATATGGTCTCAGTCTTTGCCAGTGTGGAAATACAATTCTAAAAGAACACACATAGAATAAACATTATAGCAGTCTTTCATCCTGCCGCATCTGAGGGTTTTCCTATGTATCTCTTGATTGAGGAGCATGAGTAACAAACTCATCAGTACTCTCTAGGAAGAGTTTTCTATTTTAGATTACAGGGTCTGTAGTTGGGGTTGCACTCCCCATAACAGAAGTGTATCAGGGTACTGCTGACTGCAAATGAATACAAAGACTAACGGCTAGTGGGGTTATATACCTTTCTTTTCGTGGTGGTTCAGCCCCAAGCAGTGGCTGAGCACCACGTGCCATGATCTCTCACTCCCACAGGAGAAACAGACAGAGACTCTGTGGGTTGGGATAAGGACAGGTTACTGACAAAAGCACTGTGAAAAAGGAACAACAGCCCACAGCAAATTACACTCACACCTGGTGGTAACACAGAGTACTTTACCCACCAGACAATAACACTGAGTACTGCACAAACTTGAGGACCAACCTGACACCCTAGCCACACTCAGACCACCATGGAGGCACCCAGAAACACCCACTCCCTGGCCAGCCCCTCTTACGGGGAAGTGATGTCAGGTGGTGTGGAAACACCCCAGGCTAATGCAGCTCCCCTGTGCTGGCTGCTTGGGAAGATTAACTCCGGCCTGGCTGGAACCAGGACAATTTTCTTCCCAATGAAATTGGCTTGCATAAAGCTAGACTCTGCAGCTCATAAAGAATCAGAGAAGGAGAAATTCATGGGATGTCTCATTCGGAATCTTTGATTTGGGATACTTCTTTTCTTGGAGTAATAAATAAAAGTGATGATTATTTTTATATTTACCCTTGACTATTGTTATTGAAGGACTGATATCCTTTTCATATCACTGCCTTTCTTCTGCTCTTCTAATATTCAATGTCAAAGAGAAATATATTGAATTCTATTATGGAAGGACCTGGCACATATGATAATATGGTTGGCTGACTGAATTAAGTCTGTATTGAAATTATGCACAGAAACACCTTATTGTTAAATCTGCTGTTGCTCTGCCTCCATGGCCACCCCCTTTTTGTGTTAATGGTGTCTGTATGTAAAGAACTAAAAGAGATTCTCTCATCAATTCTTATAGGTCATTATTCTCCCCTCATCTATTCAAACCTCTTTGGATCCTCCTGCTGACTTATGATACCACATTATCTCGGTGAATCAAATCAGTTCCTCCATTCTTTCCTGATATTGACATTATCTGACTTTTCTTCTAAAAATCACTCACATATGCCAAGGTCCATCCATCTGCTTACCACAATGCTGGAGTATGGCGCTTCCAAGGCAAATACAATTTCTGCTTTTCGGACATAAATCCTGCATTCTTTGCACACTCAAAGCAGAGGTATAATGTGGGTATGCAGAGAATAAAAAATCTGGTCCCTAGATGCTAGTTCAAATATCTCCTTCTCTTTTTGGCATGAAAAATTCTTGGCCAAATCCTGTAAACCTGACATTACTCCCCGGTACACCCTTGTGACTGGCAGTGGGAGTAAACGACATAGAACGTGGTGCTATTTACACTCCTTTACCTTGCAGTAGAGTTTTATATCTTCACACACTACCACATCTACCACATCTACCACATCTGCACACACACTTATTCCTTGACTAGCCCAAGTTGAGTTAGTTTGAGTCATCTAGTTTACAAGACATAACTGCAGGCCAAAATTCTGTTAAGAAATTGAAGGTTTTAAATCTGGTTTAAATATCCAGTTTATAGATCTAGTTTAAGTATGTATCACAAATTTTTGTATATATGTGCACTCTTTGAAGCTAATACATGTAACAATGAATATCTCATTTTATGTTTCATTTATACTGTATTTTATATACTTTTTATATACATAGCATAAAGCATATAGTTACCTTTAAATATATAACATGCTTATCTCTATAAGATGATAAAATATATATCCAGCACGGAGTAACTTTTTACATTGGAGTTGTAAACCCCTGAAAAATAGAGACAATCCCAGAAATGCTGACACAACTTAAAATGTAGCAGGATTAGTAAGGTACACAAAATATTTGAATGTTCTAGAAATTTAATCTTTAGGAAACAAGACAATTTGTCCTGCACCATGCACAAGATATAAAGGCACACTCTATAGAATGATAACTGCATGAAAAAAGCATTTCTGTTTCTGTTTTATCTTACATGTGTTCTATGAGCTAATAAAAACATTAAGGAACGATTTGATGATTGCAGGTTGAAACTATTTTTACCTAGTTGTTTGTTATTATTTCCACTTAGTTACATTTATTTATTTGTTTATGTATGTATGTATTTATTTATTTATTTATTTATCAATAGGAGGAAAACCAATAATACAATAGTAAATTTTAAATGGCAAAAATTAAAGTAAAGGTTTGTCTATCGTCCTTCCAAAAAAGTTAATGGGATGTTTTCCATAAGTACTTCAGGGTGGGTCTATATAATTCTGTATACTTCATAGCTTTGTTACTTCAGAGAAGGCAGTGTTACTCACCCTCATCTGAGCATAGATTCTGTTACAGCTGTATAAACAAAATTATCCTTTGATCTCTAGGATCAAAGAAACCACTGAATTTTATACCATCTCTTAGAATCACAGAATCATAGAATCACCTGGGTTGGAAGAGACCCTTAAGATCATCGAGTCCAACCACAGCCTCACCCTGACTAGTCCACCTCTAGATCATATCCTTAAGCACTTCATCCACATGCCTTTTAAACACCTCCTGGGATGGTGACTCCACCACCTCCCTGGGCAGCCTGTTCCAATGCCTGACAACTCTTTCAGTAAAGAAATTCTTCCCAATATCTAACCTAAATCTCCTCTGGTGAAATTTTAAGCCATTTCTTTTCATCCTACTGCTTGTCACCAGAGAGACCAACCCTGACATCTCTGCAACCGCCTTGCAGGTAGCTGTAGAGAGCAATAAGATCTCCCCTCAGTCTTTTTTTCTCAAGACTTAAACCCCCAGCTCCCTCAGCCATTCCTCATAGGACTTGTGCTCTGGACATGCTCCAGCACCTCAACATCCTTCTTATGGTGAGGAGCCCAAAACTGAACACAGTACTCAAGGTCCTGCCTCACCAGAGCTGAGTACAACAGAACTATCATTTCCCTACTTCTGCTGGTTACACTATTCCTGATACAGGCCAGGATGCCTTCTTGGCCACCTGGGCACACTGCCCTCTCATGTTCAGCTGGCCAGCAACTAACACCCCCAGGTCCTTCTCCTCCAGGCAGCTCTCCAGCCACTCTGCCCCAAATCTGGACGTTTCCTGGGGTTATTGTGACCAAAGTGCAGGACCTGACACTTGGCCTTGTTGAACCCCATAAAGCTGGCCTCTGCCCATCAATCTAGCCTGTCCAGGTCCCTCTGCAGAGCTATCCTGCATTCCAGCAGACTGACACTTCCTCACAATTTGGTGTCTTCTGCAAACTTACTGAGGGTGCACTCAGTCCCCTTGTCCAGATCACAGACGAAGATGTTAAACAGGACTGGGCCCAGCACTGAGCCCCAGGAGAACATCACTTGTGACCTGCAGCCAGTTGGATTTAGCTCCATTCACTCCAACTCTCTGGGCCTGTCCATCCAGACAGTTTTTAACCCAGCAAAGAGTATACCCATCTATTCAATGGGCAGCTAGTTCTTCTAGGAGGATGCTGTGGGAGACACTGTCAAAGGCTTTACTGAAGTCCAGGTAGACAACATCTACAGCCTTTCTTTCATCCACTGAGCAGGTCACCTTGTCGTAGAAGGAGATCAGGTTGGTCAAGCACAATCTGCCTTTCATAAACCCATGCTGACTGGACTTGATTGTCTTGTTGTCCTGCATATGTTGCATCACACAAGATGATTTGTTCCATCTTTTAACGTAGAATGTGAAGTCTTCTACTAGGATTAGCTTTTTTTTACTTGGTTTCCACTAGGATTAGACGTCACCCATCTGGTATAATCCCAAGAAATTTTAATACTCCTAGAATGCAAAACCACGTTACAGGACAATTTGCACATCTGTTTTCTGGTGCTGCTTCTGTAATGCACCACAAGCAGAGTGAGGAGCATTTGGTCTTCATAAGAACCTGTCTTTTGAAGCAGAACCCAGATGAAACAGACTTCCTTATCTGTGCCATGGATCAGGAGAATCATGTATATGCTCCTCTTCTGCCTTCTTTTGTTTATTCTTTTTGTGTATTTAGACTTAAAATACCTTAGGGCAGAGAATGGCACTGTCTGCCTCTGGAAGGAAAGTGGTACCCTCAGTTGAGGTTGATAGAACATAAATAAGAGCATAGTCAAACATGATTAGTGGACCACCCAGAGCAAAAATGAGCAACACTCTCAAAGGTGTGAGCATTGCACAGCTATGGCATGTCAAAGCTGAGCTCTGCATGATTATTATTTTTACAGTACACACAGAGATTGTGAACTAACTGTAACTTTCGTGATTTTCTTGTTCACTCTGTTTGAATTGCAATGTCACCAAACAAAGTCAAAATCAAAAGTCAAGAATTCAAAGGAAGACAATGTTCAACACTGGTATTTCAATGAAAAATCGCACTTTCTACAGGAAAATCAGACAACTAAGAGTTGTAAATTTACATTGTCTAAAAATAATCCACCTCAGGGCAAACTGAATCTCTTATTAGATCAACTAAAATGATGTTTCACTTGCTGTGGTGGGTTGACCCTGGCTGGAGGCCAGGTGCCCATCAAAGTTGCTCTATCACTCCCCTCCCCAGTTTTGCAGGGGAGAAAAGATATAATGAAAGTCTCAAGGGTTGAGATCAGGACAGGGAGAAATCTTTCACTAATTACTTTAATGGACAAAACAGACTTGGCTTAGGGAAATTAGTTTATTACCCTATCAAAACAGAGTGGAATAACAAGAAATGAAACTAAACCTTAAAACAACTCCTGCCACCCCTCCCTTCTTCCCAGGCTTAACTTCACTCTCAATTTCACTCCTCCTCCCTGCTATTAGCAGAGGGGAATGGGGGTTGCAGTCAGTTCATCACACATTGCCTCTGCTGCTCCTTCCTCCTCAGCGGGAGGACTCTTCACACTCTTTCCCTGCTCCAGCATGGGATCCCTCTCACGGGAGACAGTCCTCTATGGACTACCTGATGTGAGTGCTTCCCATGGGTGCCGTTATTCATGAACTGCTCCAGCATAGTCCCCCATGGGGTCACAAGATCTTCTAGCAAACCTGCTCCAGCATGTGCTCTTCTCTTCACCAGGCCACCAGTTCTGCCAGGAGCTTGCTCCAGCATTCGCTTCCCACAGGGTCACAGACTTCTTTGGGCTCATCCACCTGCTCTACCATAGGGTCCTCCACAGACTGTAGGTGGAACCTCTGCTCCACCATCATTTCCCATGAGCTACAGGGGGAAAGCCTGCCTCACTGTGGTCTTTTCCACAGGCTGCAGAGGAGAATCAGGGTGGCACAGGGGAAGCAGGAGGAATGGGAGTTTTGGCCAGTTCCTCACAAGTTGTTTTCCTTCTTAGGCGAGGGAGCAGAGACTGGATGACACACATTCCTCACACTCTTCCTCTGCTCCAGTGTGGGGTCCCACTTGCAGGAGATGACCCTCCACAAACATCTCCACCATATGAGTCCTTCCCACAGGGCTTCAGCTCTTCAGCAGCTGCCCCAGTGTGGGTCTCTTCTATGGGGTGCAGTCAGAAATCATAGAATGTCTCTCAGTCTCAGACTTCTCCAGCCTGGTCCTCCATGGAGTCATATGCCCCACATCTCCCCCCAGCCCCGCACCGCACACAAACACTCCCCCCAACTGCCCCCCCCCCCCCGCAAACAGCTCCATCATAGTCCTCTCTTTCTCTTTCCTCTCCACGGGCTGCAGGTTTCACTGCCAGGAGCTTGCTCCAATGTGGGTCACAGCGTTTTTCATATGTCTCCACCCAATCCAGCTTGGGGCCTCTCCACAGGCTGAAAGTCTGCAGGTGGGGTCTCTGCTCCTCATCATCTTCCATGGGCTGCAGGGAGACAATCTGCCATACTGTGGTCTTCTCCAGAGGCTGCAGGGGCATCTTTCTCTCTGGTGCCTGGGACACCTCCTCCCCCTCTTCTTCACTGACCTTGGTGTCTGCACAGTTTCTTACATCTTCCCACTCTCTTATCTGGTAGTGTCTGCTTGTGGGGTTTTTTTCCTCTTAGATGTGATTCCCAGAGGTGCTGTGACCATCGTTGAATGACTAAGCCTTGGCCAGTGGCAGGTGGGTCCATCTTGGAGCCTGCTTATTCTCTAAGGTAATGCACAGACAGTTAAAATCAGGGCCAAACTAATCCTACTCTTTCAGCTCCTAAAATCACTTCTCCAAGAATCAAGCCACAGAGCTTGATTCTTGTCAGAAAATCAAGCAGCTAACTCATGTATTTGTAAATAGTACAATTTGTATTAATCCATTTAAAGGTGTCTTTATGGACCTGTGAATGAAATCTTGTCAAATGTGACAAATTTAGTCAAATTTAGGTCTACATAAAGGTTTTCAGAACAGCTTTCCAGGGACTTTTGATTTTATCTGCTGGTGTTGTCAACATTCTAAGTTCAACAAACAAGTTTAAGTTTCCCTACACTATATCACCTGGTCTTCAGCTTCAGGTCGTATCTGTCAGCCCCACAGAGATATTTCACATATCTCAGAGCTTCAGAAATAGCACTAAGATGTCTTTATGTCACCACCTGAACAAAACCCAAGACTTTGATGACTATAAGGAAAGCCTCACAACACAGTCTACACCTAAAGATCTAAATTTAGCTACCTTGGCCTGGAGTTTCATCCCACCACTGTTTTTATTCATCACTGTCTCCATGTCATTTCTGGGCTGAAATCAAAAAGCCAAAATACAAGAGGAATAGTAAGATTCCAGGTTCTATTAGAAATGTTTTATCATGGTTCTCAGAAAGACAAACCAAAAAGTCAGCTGGATTAATAAAAGATTCTTAGGCTAATATCTTTATAAAAGAAATGGACACCTCCAGGTTTTACTGAAACGATCTTCTCCATAAAGCTGCTACAAAAATCCATATTCTGCAAGTCCTGCCCTAGTCCAATCTGAATGAAATGCCCAGCTAAGAAATCAGAACAAATAATTGGCCCACAACATCATTACACTTGATTTCTGTTTGCCTACAAGGCCAGATTACCTATAATTGTTCTCCTTTGTTATGGATACAGTTTGCTTCCCAATTAAATTACAGTCACAGTTGGTATAAGTATTTTAGCTGTGGGTAGGATTGTGAGGGTTTCTGCTTCTAGATTTGCTTGCTACTGCCAGGTAGACTACTATTATTGCTATTTTTTAAATTACCTGTGCAAAAGCTGATCTAAGAAAATAAGGGGGAGTATACAGTGGACTTTCTGTAGGCTCTCCTTTATTTGTTGTCAATTGCCTGTTTGTCTTTGTCTTGGAAGTATCTTCCAACATTCTGCTTTGAAGAATTAAACTATAATTAGAAATGCTTTATTACATCTGGGTAGATCTGGCTTTACAGGCCCAGTGTGACTGCTCATAGAAGAGTTATAAATAAGTTCTCTACACTGAATGACACACTTTGCTTGTTAAAACCACAGAAGGTAACCCTTGCTGCACTTCATAAACTGTCTAGAGGAAAAGGATTCTTTCTGATACTGCCTAACTGCTGACCTACCTCTTCTTCTCTGCCACTGAATTTAACAGAATGAAGGTAAAGATAATTGGAGCATAATTGAAGTCTGACAGAAGAAACAATAATTTAAGTTTCTTTAGACTTCCATACTTGCGTATTTCTGAATTCTTTTCTTTCCATTTCACTGTCTGCCTCAACAGGAGTGGTACTCAAACATCCTTCAGTAAACTGTAGGTTCTTCAATGGGCAATTTTAAGTTCTTAAATAAGCAAAATTCCTATCAGAACTTATACTAATTTTGCACCTCTGATTGAGCAAGTTCCTTAAAATGATATTTCAAATACAGCAAAAGACCTATTTCCCATCCAGATATAGAGTGGTAGGGGTATCATATATGACATACAGAATAATTCCTCATTGTTCTTATTTTCTTATAAAAATACAAATGACGCAAGGTTTTCAGACTGAGCAACAACAATTTGTACCTAGTCTCCCCATGATATGAAAATATTTAGTTCTAACCTTTTAAAAAGAATGCTAGCTTTCCTTCTCAATTTTTATCAAGCTAAAGAAAAGAAAAATAAATACTAAGAGATTAAATGAATAATTTTACATGCCATTACAGCTTGAAAGGATGAAAGTCTAGTTTCATCACTGATGTGTTCCTTAGCAGAATTTACTGAATTTTATTAATTAAAGACATAAATTTCTGCAATCAATGGTAAGGGTGAATTCTCACACATTTGCATAAGGAAATTTGGACCTGCTTTGTCTCACAGTGAAAAAATTATGTGCAGAACTTCTCAATATTTGCAAATGAATGAGTTTATCTGTACTTTTCTATATCGAAGGATTTTGCAAAGTGTCTTCACATTAAAATAAGTCTCAAAATGAAAATGCATATACAATGATATAAGGAATTTTAGAGCATTTAAACTAAGTAGTAAAAAAAATTTAAAACATCAAAGGAAGGAGCTTTTATAATGTGCTGCTGCTTTATTTCTTTTGTTGTCTTTGTGTGAATATTCTAATTTAATAGTTATGATACATTCTCAAAGTTTCAGATAGTCCAAACAGACATCATGTATGTCCATTTTAAAACTAGATTTTATGAAAAATATGATTACAGCCAGATCTACTATCTATCTGAACTACTTTACTGCAGCTATATCAGAACACAGTACCCTAGCAAATGAGTTTTCACTAGATTTGCTGGTAGCCGTGCACCTCCCTTGTTTTTTTAAAACTCTTAGGGATGGATGATCTGGACACAGATATAATAAAAAAATAGAACAGGAGACATTTTGAAAGGTAAATGAGTTTTTGTTGTCATGGAGAATATTGTATGGAAGAACAATGGATATAATAAGCCATAAAAGCAGAGGTATATATTAGCTTTAACAAGAATTGTAACAACATCATCAATAATTAGCATTTCTGATGGATAGTTTTACAGGTTCAGAACACACCAGTATTTTGTTGTGCTGCACACATCAGTATTACTTGATGCAAGTACTGTCACTCATCTTAGTGACAGTCCCAACATACAAGACAGTTTAAAACCAAATCAAGAAAGAAAGAAAATAAAATCAATATTCAGTTCCTAGCAATCTGCTTAGTAGTATAGCCCAACACTGCTAGGAGAACAGCTCTCCTTTTCCAGTGGTATGTAATGGCCTTGTGTTAAACTTTCTAATAATAGAAAAGTTTCTGGTTAGCCATTTCTTTTGTGGATATCATGGCAAGAGTTAATAATCCAAATTCAACAATCTAAATGCCACTCAAATGTCAGGACACCTGACATTTCTGGGACTGTTCCATCAGCACCAGAAGATGACAACACAGGAATTACCATATCTCAACATTAGGCACTAAATTCATCAGGAGAATGAACCTCCTACTAATTGTAATGGTAGAGCAGCACCAGCATCCTGATCTCTCCCTTCGTTTTTCTAGCATTTTTGCATAGAATGTGGGAAGATCAGGTACCGGACTTGGCAAATTAAGATAGATGACTACAGTTCTGCTGAACTTGCTATCCCCATCTTATATTTTTCTGGGCTCTGCAGTTTTTGCAAGGCTCACCCAGGAAACAGATCTCTGGTAAAATGAGTCTTCATCCAAGTGTAGGATTTTCAACTTACATCATCATAGAATCACATAGAATCACATAGACTCCACAACCCCCCTGGGCAGCCTGTCCCAGGGCTCTGTCACCCTCACTGTGAGTAAGTTCTGCGTGTTGGTGCAGAACTTCCTGTGCTCCAACTTGCAGCCATTGCCCCTTGTCCTGTCCCCACAGACCACTGAAAAGGGGGTGGCCATTTCCCTTTTTCTACCACAGTTCAGATATTTATAAACATTGATCAGATCCCCTGTCAGTCATCCCGTCACTCAGCCTTTCCTCATAGGGGAGACGCTCCAGTCTTTTAATCATCTTCATAAAGTTTCACTGGACTCTTTCCAGGACATCCCCATCTATTTTGTACCGGTGAGTCCAGAACTGGATACAGTACTCCAGGTGGGGCCTGCTCAGGGCAGAGTAGAGGGGGAGGATCACCTCCTTTGACCTCCTGGCCATGCTCCTTTTAATGCACCCCAGGATCCCATTGTCTCTCTTAGCCACCAGGGCACACTGCTGGCTCATGGCCAACCTGTCATCTACCAGAACCCCCAGGTCCTTCTCCCCAGAGCTCCTCTCCAACAGGCCATCCCCCAGCCTGTACTGATACAAGCAGTTATTCCTTCCCAGGTGCCAGACTCCACACTTGCTTTTATTAAACCTCATCTGGTTTCTCCCTGCCCAGCTCTCCAGCCTGTCCAGGTCTCGCTGGATGACAGCACAGTACTCCTACTTGTCAGCCACTCCTCCCAGCTTTGTATCATCAGCCTACTTGCTGAGGGTGGACACTAATCTCCCATGAAGGTCACCAATGAAGATGTTAAGCAAGACTGGACCCAACACTAACCACTACTAGTCACAGGTCTCTGCTCCACTGATTGCCACCCTCTGAGCTCAGTGTCAGCCAGTTCTCAACCCACCTCACCGTCCACTCATCTATCCCACACTTTCTCAGCTTTATTATCAGGATGGCATGGGAGACAGTTTCAAAAGCCTTGCTGAAGTCAAGGTAGATGACACCCACTGCTCTCCCTCCATCTACCCAGCCGGTGATGACGTCATAGAAGGCTACAAGGATGGTTGAGCATGATTTCCCATAGGTGAATCTGTACTACTGACTACTCCTCATAACCTTCTTCTCTTCCAATTGCTTGGAGATAGCATCCAGAACAAGCTGTTCCATCACCTTTCCAGGGACAGAGGTGAGACTGACTGGCCTGTAGTTACTCAGATCCTCCTTCTTGCAAAGAAAACATAGAATGGTTTGGGTTGGAAGGGACCTCACAGATCATCTATTTCCAATCCCCACTACCATGGGCAGGGACTTCTTGCACTAGACCAGGTTGCTCAAAACCCCATCCAACTCGTCCTTGAACACTGTCAGGGACAGGACAGCCACAGCTTCTCTGGGCAACCTGTTCCAGTGCCTTACCACCCTCACAGGAAAGAATTTTATCCTAATAGCTAAGCTAAATCTCCCCTCTTTCACTTTCAAGCCATTACCCCTTGTCCTACCACTACATGCCCTTGTAAACCATCAGGTACTGGAAGGTTATTATGTAATGGTTTCTCATCCTCATAAAAGTTATTGCCACTTTTTCAAATGTTTCTTGACAGAAGTTTGGATGCTGGCAATCCCATAAGTCAAATTGCATCATGGCTTGGATTTTTTTTACAGGTTGCAATAGTGAGAAGGGACAGCCGTATCAGGAAATACATGGTTAAAAGGTCCTTTAACTTTCTTAGGAGTACCACAAAATTTTATCTGAATCACAAATTGGGAGGGTTCCTGCCTATTTACATGAATTTCATAAGCGGGAAGTAGAATCTAGTTGAAAATAATTTTCTTTTTGATTTGGAATTTTTCCTTTTTTTTTTTTTTTTTTTCTATTCTGGCTTTGAATGAAATGGAGATATTTTTTATTCTCCTTCGGGATAAGAAAAAAGTAGAGACTCAGACTGCAATTAATCTTTCTGTCTAATTGCAGATATTTTCTAAGTGGTAAGCTGTAAATACTACCTTACTGTATATATCCAATTCAAATATAGCTATTTGTGTAAACCCAAATATTTTTATTACAAGACAACTAAAGGAAGCCAGTGTAAAAGAATATGGACATTTATCTGGCAGGTGAGAAACCCATCGTATAATTGACATGAAAAAAAGAAAAAGAATGGAAGTCTCTTTTTCACCTGAATCTTCTTCATCAGAAATACCACCCTGATTTGAGAAATCATTTCAGTGACAGTTTTGTCAAACCATCTGCTTTCCAAAAAACTGGTTTCCTAGTTTGATGGCTAGTTCCAGAGATAAAACCTAATAAATACATACACATAAACAGCACAAAGTAAAAGGCCCCAAGTCACTTGATTCCTGTAAGGGTTTATAGCTAAATAACTCTCCTGTCTTTTCATTCTTCCAACTGAAATATCAGCAAGATATTTAACTCTTTTTGTAGATGACCTTGACTGTTTATTTGCATAGCATAAAAAAGAACATGACATGAACTTTACACCTGATTCTTAAGTGCTGTATACTTAACAGAAAAGCTAATAGAAACCTTTGTACAAGTACTTCCAATAGATTTAAAACAATGCATTATCATCACGAAAATATTCATATGACACTTTTTTATGGTAATTGATGTATTTACCTTATTTTTTTAATCAGAATTTGCCTATCTTCAGGTTTCAAACAATATCTTTTTTATTTTACAGAAGGTAGCTGTCAGAATATCATTGTTCAGATATACCTGTGGATAGTTATGAAGTCACCTATTAGTCTTTGCTGGAATAAACGAAATAACAAACTGAGATTACTGAAGTATTCATTGTATGATACATTTCTCAGACCTTCTTGGAAGGTCTTTATCTCATCATACATTTTAAAAATCAGGCACAAATTACTATAAAAGAGCATGACTCTGCTGGATATTCACCTACTTGTACAGCCAAAGATGTTCCATACACTTGTTTTCATCTGTGGCTCTCAAAGTGTTCTACAAAAAAAAAAAAAGAGCTCATCCTCCCTCTTAGACATGGCATCGTATTAGAAGTCAGTCTTAAATTACATATCTCACACTGTCTTTAGGTATTCTCTCTACTGAGGACTGTTTTTAACTTCTCATTGCTTCTGAACTGGAAAGCTATTTCAACCTTGAAATTTAGAAATAAATTGAAAGTAAAAATATATACAGAGTTTTCTTGTTCAAAATTTTTATTTTAATATTTATGAGAAAAACAACAGAGAGGTAAAAATGTCATGGTTTTTGTATTGCTTTATGTTAATTCTTATATGTGGGATTCTTTCCTGCATAGATCTACCCTTTACATTTTCAATTGACCTGAAGGAAATCAATGAACATTCTCATTTATTTTTTTCAAAAATTCAGGCTGCATTGCAAGCAATCCCACAAAAGATAGAATCTCAAACAAATATGGAACAATATAATACCTCTGTCAGTAGATGTAAATTCAAGCCCATTCACCTCGTAGGTCTAGCCTGCATGTAATGAAGAGCCTCTCCTCTTTATGCCCACTGTGCTGAGCGCTCCTGCTCAGCTTCACAAGCAAGGCTCAGGGGTCACTGGGCAGCCATACATTTCCTTCTAAATGTGTTTAGTAGGCACAGGCTTGGCTACTACTCTGTTTCCACCCTTCCACCCTAGCATAGCATCCCAGTCGTACAATATTAAAGAAATAGTGTCCTGGGATGTGAGCTAGGTGAATGTGGACAATCTTCTGCCACTCCATTGATTCTGATATTGAGCCTACAACAGCATATATATGAACAAAGTTTGAAGAATAAATGTTTTAAGAGTCATTCATAATCATTTCCCTTAAATTACTAAGTAAAAGTTAGCATAGAATACCCAGAATATTTCTCTTTTTTTTTTTTTAATGTAACTAATGTATTTAGAGGGGGGGGAAATTAAATTACTTAGCTGAATTTTTTTTTTTTGGGAGGGGGAAGGTAACATAACACGATAAAGAAAGTGTGAACAATATACAACAAAAAGGTCCTTTGAAGTGTGGTAATCTACATGAACTGAGTGTAATGCATAATTTCCACTACTTTCCATTGAGTAGCCATCACTTTCTGCTTGTTATATAGTTAAAACTTGAAGGCTTACAGAAATCCTGGAAAAGGATTACAAAGTACTTCTTAAATGGAATACTGTATCTGAAGGGATAAATGGGTTATCATGAAATAACTTTATTCTACATTTGCCCTTCTCATTCATGTACTGGCAGTGCTTAAAGGCTGTTTTAAAAAGAACCAAAAAAGGAATTGGTACTATATAGCAGTTTATAAAGTAACAGCATGGTTACACATCAACTGTATAAGCAAGTTTGACAGCAAAATTGCATTCATGGTTTATCTTGAACATGAAAGGTCAACACGTTCCATACATTCTCCAAAAGGACTGCCTATGATTTTTGTTCATGAAAGTAATGTGATTTCTCTTTAGCTGAGATACAACATCGCCTTATGCATAAAACAGGAAGTTCGGGTATCTTGAAAGTTTTGTGACTTTCTCTTGACAAATGGTTGCTGGGGCAGAAAATTATGAATACCAATTCAGTAGACATCTTTCAACCTTCTGAAAGGAAAAAACACTGGTTAGGGAATGGATTTTTTTTTTTTCTCATTTTTATATGAATGCCAAGAAAACGTTTCCTTCCTCTGGAGAACTTCTTTGAAGTCAAGAGTTCCCATCCGTTCTTTCAAACCTATCTTTCCAGTACTTGCAGGTTGAAATCTGATCTAAGCTTCCTGCAATGTCTTGACATTTTCCCATGGATAAGTAGTAGGAAATTTTCCATCTCTCAGAAGAATCTGAGGAAAAGACTGACCAAAATCAGTAATAGTCTAATAAGAATGATGAGAAAAATGGGACAAATTCCTCTATCTTGCAGGCTCATTCACATTGAAGAAATCAGAAAAATTTTGCTATGTATGACTTGCTTGATGAAAACTTTCAGATATAATTGACTGTGTCTTGGTGAAAGCTCTGTTACGCAGTCCTTCAGACAGGTTTGTCATTGTCTGAATTGAAGTCTAAGCAGACATTGAAATGCACTTAATACTTTGGTTACTTTCCCACTGAAGGAAGATTTTGATCTGTAATATTCACTGATATACAGTACGTATGGTATTTGCTCTGATGAAAGTTTGCCTTACAAAAAGTCAACTCTAGTGGACACCCATAAAGGTCATGGTGGAAATGACTGCTGGGTGGGATTATCAGACTGGGAGATGTTTGTATCTGAAGTAGTCACTTCCTTTGTAATCAGAGGTCAGCTAGTCTATATAGTCAGTGGTGTCTGGAGCGCAGCTCACCTCTTTCTACATACATCCTGATTGTTCAGAGTTCAGAACAACCTGTAAGGAAGGACAGAGGAAACTGAACTTGTTTAGTCTGATGGAGAAGAAGGATGTAACACCTCCAGAGGAACTACAGAGACAATGGAAAAAAACACACCTCAACAGTGGCAGAGAAGATAACAAGGAGCCACCAGTGGCCACAGACTGATGAAGTGGTGTTTAGCTGGAGAACTAGGTAAGAAGCTGGTGGAAAGGCAGCTAAACAGAAAACACTACCAATATCATTTCTGAGAACGAACAAGGCTGGTAAAGGATGTAACAACACATATATTAACTCTTCCTAGAAGAGTTTACCTTCCCCTTTGTAGCAAAGATTCTCATCCTGAGAATCCCAACCTTGAAAGAGAATTGCCATTTTTCTCCTTTCATGCATAACAGACAGAAAACAACATGACATTCTGACACTAATTTCTGACTTTCTATTCTGTCAAGAATTTGCAAGCATTTGAGAGCTATCAACTCTTTGTACGTACTGGAAATATAAAGTTTGGTGCCTCCTGTTAGCTTAGACTTACAGTGGGGTGCATGATATTTATTATAAGCATCACAAAGGGATCTGGGTAAATTTCCGGTCTGTCTTCCTGACTGCTTTGTTACAGAGTGAATGCTTTAATCAGAGATAGTTCCTGACTGCATCCACAAATGATTTGCAGAGATCATGTTATATCTGTGGGTGAATCATGCATAATGCCTTATAAGAAAATATGTCTAACAACAGTAAGATAGAAGGCACATTCACAGTAAGAAGTTAATGAAAATTCACTCTATTATACTTGCTGCTGTCCATAGGCAAGCTCAGGCTTATGTTTAAAAATGGAATATTCACAAGAAAAAGTCATTATATACGCAGAGATAACATTTAGTCCATAGATTATAGCTGAAAAACTTGCTGAAATGATTCATTGTCCAAAAATCAAGCTGTGTTTCTGAATTTCGCTGAACACAATTCAGATTGCGATGTCTAACAAGGATATGGATGGCCCCGGAATCTGGAGAAAATGCAGGCACTTGAAGTCAGTTTTTACTCCTTCTGTGCTGATTCTAGCATGGCTGAGCTGCCATTCAGGGCCTGGTTCCTCATTTAGATTTTCACACATAGAGGTAATTACACTGATAAAGGGAGAGCCAAGTGTTGTCTACCACTATCATAGTTCATTTGGACCTATTAGGTCCTGGTGTACATGGGGGACGAAGTCAAGTCACACTACATCAGCCACTGAAGATTGCCTGCAGTTTCACAGGGAGCAGAGAGAGCCTAAATACTTCTCTACTTTCTGCCTCTGGAGAAAGTCATCCCTATTCAAACCTTTTCCACATTACTATGTAAATATTATCTGCCACCAACAGCATCATGACAAACACTCAAAATATCAGGAATGGATGTACTGTGCATGTAGATATGATATTCTAAATTATTCTGATATGTGCATTTTATTGTCTTGTTTTCAAGTAAGTTAAGAAATAATACATATCAGAAGATTTCATGTAAAATTCCATAAGAAAAGAAGGTGACAGAATAATTTGGTATCAAAATTGAAATCAGAGCTGTTACCGTCCCCACAAAGAGCTTGAAAAACTTCAGATTGTGAGGAGAAGAGACGATTTAGCCGTGAGCTTTTATTTTGTGATCTCCCAAACACACACATTTGCTTTCTCCCAACACAGCTTAATGGCTTTTGCCTAAATGCCTCTGCTTTCAAAAGTATAAGGCTAAGCATAGAAAATATTAGCCAGAAAGAGACTTTGGGGTATTTTTAGAACACAATAAACGCAGGAAACCAGGAGGAAAGTCCTTCTCCAGCTTAAAAAACCACTTCAGTTTCAGTTTGCATTGGCTGCTGTGTAGCAATGGTAATCATATCATTAATGACATTGATTCTAATGCTTACAGTAGCAGGTTTAATCAGATCACAGGACTAGCTACCTTCTTATTAGTTGCTTTGGTAAAAATCTTAGACCTCAGGTGACAGCTGTTAGAAAGTGAAGCATTCCATTCATGTACCAGATAATTAAGGTGCTCTGTCTTTACGAGAGCACCAGGGCATATTTTTTCCTAATACTAATTTTAAAAATCCATCCTCATATAGATGGTTCCTCAAAGGCTTCAACTTATATCCATGAAGAGGAACAGGTAGAAAGAAACAAGAACATCAGAATCACCCTCTGGATCAAAATTCAGATTCCACTACCCAGGCTCTGAAGGAGGCCTGCAAGTTCAAACACCTCTGAGCAGGCAAATTTCAGGTTAATTTCCTGCCGCACAAGTCTCATTCTGATCAAAAAAAATTAAAGGTGGGATACAAGCCTCAAGCATAAGGTTTAATAACACTTCCACATAATTTTACTTAGCATTAACAAGGATAATGGGAAATTCTTCATAATGACAAACCTGTCAAAATGCATTGAAATCCTATTAATTCCTGGCCACAGTTACTTCCCTGTCCATAATTTACACTGCGTAAATACATGCTGTATATGTAAAAGACTGATGGATTTCAAATGGATAGATCCTTCCTTGAATTTTCTCATTTCTAAGATCCAGTATATACTCTCACCAACTAAATCTGTATTTTCATTCCTTGTTAATCCCTCTAACTGTTCTCTTCATCTTTTCTGCTTATTGGATTTGTAATTAATTAATCACTTACTTTCTTTATTCCCTGGCTTACGGAAACATTTTGATGAATTGATAATTCGACATTGCTCAGAGATTATTTTTAGCTGTCAACAACTACTTCATAAACTATTTAGAATCTCAGTCACCTATTTTGACAGCACAACATTGAAAGCTGTTTCTTGTCTCATTTTCTCTCACAGCATAACTGTAACTTTCAAAGGAGGCAAGATATTGGATGTAGTATTCATTATCACCTGATAATTACAGGCTAATTACATTCTTTGAATGATTTGTTTTCTTATAATGACAGATAGGAAAATATTGATTGTAGTTTTCCTCAGCATGCAGGGAAACAGCATGAAAAAGTTGCGTTTTTCATCACCTAGTCATGACACACAACAAAAAGAAAAGTTCACTATTGATACCGATTCTCTATATAAAACTGACTAATCTTTTCTAATCCTTTTTTCAGTTTCATTTTCTAGCTAAGTGGCTCTGAGATATTAAACTGGAACATGAATATCATGGGAATTTCTCTGTGGAAAAAAACAACCCATTTTATGCTGATACTGCATTTTATACAGTACCTCAACAAAAAAGAACATTTTCTCTGAAAAGTAAACATCTGAAAGGCATATGAAACAGTCATAGCAAGTGTTAGTATCAAATTATAGTATCAAATCATGCAATGTGTTACTTTGGAAGGGACTTTTAAAGGTCATCTAGTCCAACCTCCCTGCAGTAAGCAGGGACATCTTCACTAGGTCAGGTTGCTCAGAGCTTCATCAAGTCTGACTGTAAATGTCTCCAGGGATGGGGCCTCCACCACCTTTCTGGGCCACCTGTTCCACCTTCATAGTGAAGAACTTCTTCCTAATATCTAATCTAAACCTACCTTTAAAATCATTGCCGTGTTCTTATGGCTACATGCCCTTACAAACAGCTTTTTGTAGGTCCCCTTCAGGTATAATCTGATTCCAAGAATTGTTACTTCTACATATTTTGCCATTTGGGCCTAGTTTAACTTTGTAATATTTTAAAGGATGAATGAAGACCTTCAAAGAAGAGTGTTAATTGTACATAACTAACTAGAGTGGTGTGTGGACACTTTTTGAAGGTGTCAATGGTCCTCCCTAAAAGTATGTATCATCTCCATTATTTATGCAAAACTTCTTCTATTGGATGAATAAAGAGACGAAAAGTACTTCTTGTACTAGCTGCCATTGTCCATAAATTAATACATTTTTTTAGTTGCCCATACATACAAAATTATTTGAAATCGGGGGGAAATTACTAATTTAATCTTGAAAAAATATTGAGACTCTTCTAGCTTGCTAAGCACAGACCTAAAATGAATTCTAATTTACTGTGCAAAATAAAAGCAATCCAGCTACTGAATGAAGGAGAAAAAAATTGTTCTCATTGCTACTCTGTTAGTTCTTAAGTATTTTGGTCATTGCACATACAAATATATGGCAATGGCAGTCCTATATTTTCAGAAAATAGAAAGAAATGTCTGAAATTGAGTATCAAAAGAGGAGGTGCTGGAACAAATTGGAAAATTAAATGCTGACTAGTCATTAAGACTGGAAAATCTTAAATTAAAAGTTCTGAAGAAATTCAAGAATGAAATAGTTGAGCTGCTGGCAAGAATATATAATGTCTCAGAGTCAACTGCTCTATACAGTGTCTAGAATATAGTAAATGTTTTGGCCAGCTTTAACATAGCTACAATAGTTATGTTTGCCATTTGCTATTGCTATAACCTTGCTTCAGTTCCAAAGTGAAAGCCGTGTGAAATGACAATAAAAGATACACTTAAGAAAAGCCTCAAGTCATAAAAATTAAACATAGAACTACAGTGGCTTCCATGAGGAGGAAGAAAGGCTTGACTTTTCTTTTAGAACTTGTGAGTGTGACAGCAGTGTGGATGATGAAGGAAAAACAATATATTCCAGTAGGATGTTCTAGAAGCTTTTGGTAAAAATATTTTTAATGAAATCAAGCTGTAAAGTACTGTCAGAGATCAAAAATGGCAAAGACAAAACTAAACACTTACAAAGAACTGATGGAATTTCAAGATGAAAATTTTTATTGGCATATTTCTGAGAAAGTTTATCTGGCTTGTACTTTATTAACATCTGCAAAATAGCTACATAAGTAAAATATTGAAGAACATCTGGAAATTTATTGATTGTATTAGGTTTAAATTAAATTAATATATTTTTCAACTGCTACACAGAAGGTATTTGGATTAGCAAAATATTTCCTAATCTTCCTTTTCCCCCTCTTTCCACCCTTGATTCATCTCCCCATATACATTAGTCAAAGATGTGAGATGGAATACGCCAAACTCCTGCCATGTACCTATGCCTTTTCATTATTTCACTTGTACAATGTAATCTGGTGTGAGACTAAACCAAACACAATAACCATACAAGGAATCCAGGGCCCACCACAAAGCTCCTAGAAGACAAGACAAGGGAAAAATTCTTGTTTCAAACCCTGCCAAATGTCTAGGTAGGTGCTCAGGTGCTGTAAGAAATCTCATGCATACACATTTCTAAGATTATTGATCCATATTTACATGTATTTGATCTACATTTTTAAACTATAAGTAGGTAGCTGTTGTTTGTATGACTATATTCCTCCCTCTCTGGCACCCTTCCTTCTATGCTTAGTAGTTATTCACTTGTTAAGCATGGCCTTGATTTAAACTTCATCCTGCAGAGCCATCTTCAAGAGGGAACTCCATTAATTTTCATGTGGCTATGCTTGGGAAGAGGTCTAGTGTCAACGATCAAGTTTGTAAGCTTTCTGTAGCACCCTGTTTCTTGTCACAGAGTTATAAAGTAGAAGTTATTGCAGTACAGATATAATGTGAATCAAAGAAAGTACACGCTTCAATTGTAATCTAAAAAAATAGTTTCTACCAGTCACTTTCTATATGGATTCTCATTTCAGTATGTGTTTTTCCTCCTTTACTATGTCGTTGTGAAGCTGAAAGTACAGTATGTGGCACCTTTGGCAAATGAGCTAAAATTCAAGAGCTGGCACTAGATTTACATTTCTGCTCCTGGAGCTGAATAGTACTGCAACTGTTACACAAAGAATTCAGAGCACTGTTGAGAATGCATATGATATGAACTGTTTTACAATAACTGCTATAATATGCTTTCCAGACCTTGGAAGCAATTTGTTTTGCTTAGTGGGCATCTGAACTCCAAGCTCAGAATTTATCAAAACCCATGTACAATGGAAATAAACTTAGGCTTTCAAGTGACTCTGTGAACTATTTGTATTAAGATTTTTGATTCCTTTATGTTAGTATAAATAGCTTTCTGGCATTCCCTCAAGGCGAAGAATCAGGCCAAAGACTTTAACTCCTTTGTGATGCACGATACAAGACCAGATGAAACTTCACTTATGGCGCGAGCGTCACTTTGCCTTGCCTCTCGTGTTTTTCTCCTTTTAATGTACCTTTTCCTATTTCAATTTCACTGTTTTTCTCTAATTTCATAAATCATGCTCATATTTCTTAACTTGTTTTTAGAGAAATATATATGGCATAGGTTAAGGCTTGTATCAAAACATTAGGAAAAAAAAATATCATAGAATGCATTAGGTTGGAAGGTACCTTTAAAGGTCACCTAGTCCAACCCCCTGCAGTAAGCAGGGATATCTTCACTGGATCAGATTGCTAATATCCTTGGCATCTACTTTCCATTTAGGAATCTAATCCCAATTTATAACTTCAAAACTGTTAATTGACTTTTGCATGACTGCAGAAAGTCTACAAGAACACTGCAGTTTGTGCCAAATGCTTGAATATATATTATACCAGGGTTGCCCACAGGGAAAATATTCAGCACCCTAATTACCATGCTCAGTATCACCACCCACTTGCTGTCTCTTTAATACTCAGGTAGCTGAATCAAGAAGAAATAGATTCAACTGCACTCTGTCCACCTCTCTGAAATTCCTATAAATGAATCCTTGATGCAATCACTGTCATGGTCAGACACTGGCACTGTAGCTCCTACTCAGAACAAGAGTGTAAATCTTCTCACAATTTGTTTCCTCTAAATCCTTGCATTCCTCCTTTGTGGGAATTTCCTGTCTACCTCCAGTAAATAGTTCGCATTTGTGAATTTTGAGCAAAGCTCTGGAAGTTATAAAACTGAAGCCTCGCAGTGTACACTGCAACTCCTCTCTATTCATTTCTCAGGTCAATGCTTTTCTCACATTTTTCGTCCCAGTCTGAGGTGTCCAGCTTCTAGTATATAATGGACAGGATACAGAGATGTCTGACTCCAGACCACAAGTTCTACAACAATAACTAATATTTCAATTACTGACTGCTAGACCTCTCAGGGGCTGCCTTCCTTCTTGCCCCAGCATGCCTTAAAATTACAAACACACATTCAAGGTTTGCCCCGGGATGCAGTCAGGAGGCTCCCAGGCTGAGAAACTGGCTTGAGAAACCATGAGGCACCCACAGGTCCTATGGTACAGTCATATTCTGTAATGCAAAATCTCATCACACATGTACATCTGACTGCCATTACCCTCTTACTTAAGCTCCTCATTTCTGTAGCATTATACTTTTTTCCTCTGTAATTTAGCAGCATCTTAAAAGACATCCTTTACTTTGCCTGGGCTCTATTTAACTCTAACTGATAGGAAACTGTAGTAGTTAGACTGTGAGGAAATATAAACTAGAAATAAATTCTCTGAAGCTGAGAGGGATCTCTCAGTTTTCACCTGCAGAGGAAGGGACTTTTGATCTCTAGTCCCTCCACTACCCATGAGTATACAGGGTGAGGTAATTATGCATTTTGTGCCTAATGGCTTAGTGCTATTTTTAACTAGGATTTCCAGGAAGGGGAAAAAAAAATAAATCTGGGAAGCTCTGTTCAGGGTTGAACTGGGATAGCTTGCTTCATATTCATTCCCTGGACTATTTTCATGTATTTTACTAATCCTTCTTAATTTGAATTTACTTCAGACTAACAAAGGAAACTGTATTATTTTAGCAGCATGGTTTTCTGCCTTTCTTTTTTGTATTTAATTTTTCATACACCTTAAGGAACACTTCTCTTTAGGGATACTTCAGCTGCTAGAGTAAATTCACAGGCAAACATGGGATCTCAGCTCAAACGCGGGTTACACAGACTTTCTGCATGATCAAGTATAAACGGCAAATTAAACGTCACTAATGCAGTAGCATTTCAGATTACACAGACTCTGCACCTGTGAGTGGTGAAAAATATGGAGAAACAGCAGACTAACCCTTTCCTTGGAGAGACAGGGATGTTTGTATGAAGTCCTTAGATACAAAATCCCTCTTTCTAGTTCTTTTCATGTTACCGCACACACGAGGAGTGTGTGTGCTGAGGACAAATGACAGGGATAACAGGTAAGTAAGATGAGGATGGGTACCTGTCTGTAAAACAGGAACAAAGGCATGGATGCATGAAGCATTTGAAGCAGGCCATATATATGTGCACTAAAGAGACTATATTAAAAAAAAATACAGACAGACAAAAGAAATGGCCTGTTGAAAAACAAGTGGACCTGGGGTGAATCTCCCATATCTCACATTTTGCTGCCACTCTCTAAATCCTCACTGAGTCAATAGATGGAAACAGTTGGTGTTTTCCACTCCCTAAGAATGAATTCTTCACCCCCTGCTCCTCAGGGATGGCACCCTACTGGCATAGGAGATGTAATTTTCACCAACAGAGGTAAATTGGTCCCTGCAGCTTGCCCTTTATATGCTATGTATGATTTACTTAGGTTTTATTAACTAGAACAGCAGTTATTACAGCTTGATAATGTTCACTGCCTAAAACAGAACGTCTCACAGCAGTGGAGCTGTTGAAACACAGATCTACAATCATTTCATCTCTTAAGCCTTGCTCTACTGTTAATATTTTGACCAGAGAGACTGTTTCCCTAAGATTTAGGAAAGGATTGATGGACTCAGCAATCTAATTACAATGGTGTGTGAACCAACAACAAAATACATGTTTTTTTCCTGTGATTTCTAGGCTGCAGGTGGCATTATACCTTTCAAAAGACAACCAGGAATTGATATTTTTCACAAAGCTCATTTCTATTCCAATCTCTACCACCCTAACTCCACATTTTTAATTGGCTTTCCATCTGCAGAATATAGACTTTTCTTCCTACCCTGCCAAGCCTGGACTATGAACATTAACATCCTCCTTCATTACTGTCAGTTGTCATTCAGGGCTACAAGTGACATTGATTAATTGTCCAATTAGTTTAATTATAAGGAAGAAAAGATGTGCAATGCAATAAATGTATCAGGAATGTTTAATGTACAGTAGACATGTAGCCAAGTAAGAATATAAAGGGAGTTTGAAATCAGTAAAAACAGAGAAGGTGTAAATTTTTTTTCCACTTTTTTTGTCCTTCACTCAGAAAGTACAAAAGAAGTTACTGCAGACCTCTGCAGCCACTTTAGAAAAAAGTTTTGGGAAATTTTTTTTAGCATTGTTCATTTGTGAAAAGTCTTACAACAATACAAAGCATGTATTTTTAAATTAGTTTTGAGTTAAAAGCTGCCATGGAGATGCCCAATTTTTGGTGTCTTCTTTAAATTTCAGTGATCCTTATGTTCTTTAAAAGATTGTGATGTTTCTTTAGTAACACTGCAGGAAATAGAGAATCTGTGATTTTCTCTATTTTGTTGATAATTATAAACAGGAGGTAGTCACAGCTCAGAGACTTGTTTGTGTCTTGCAGTAGATTTTTTTTTAAACTTTGATGGAAAAAGCAAAGCTATTATCCATGGTACGAAAATGCCACCTAAGACAAATCTAAAATTCTTCCAATTAACTCGAGTAATTAGAAATTGGAAAATCTCCAGTGAACTTCTCATACTCAGTCTAAACTGAAAAATAAGCACAGGAGCTAGTGGTGCTCAAAAAGGTGTAAAGAAACAGAACCGACAGTGCCCGCTGACGACGAGACCGTACAGATGTGCTCCTGGCACTGCCCGCTAAGCAGAGAAGGGAGATCTACACATCCCCATATGGCACAGCAATAACCATGGTACCATATGTTTACACTGCTAAACACTACACGCCATGTTTTTAAAGCAACACACTGTGCACATCATCGGGGTTCAGCCTTGTGTAACTTATGCAGATCATACTGCTCAGTGGTGAAAGCAGGATAATAACTACACAGGCAGTGCCACGTACGAGCATTTGTACAGTATGAGCTTCTGGTAGCTTCAGTGAGCACAGATGTGAAAAAGGCTCTGACAGCATCTCACAGCCCCACTTCAGCTCGGGACTATATCAGCAGACAGTTTCACAGGGATTTCAGGCTTCACCCATGGCACAAAAAGAGTGAAAAATGCACTGCCACCTGAAATTCAGCACCAGAGTACCTGCAGGTCTGGCTTACCTCCCGAGTCAAAAATAAATCCCTAAACAAGCAATCTATCTCACTCAGGAGGCAGTTTCCACTGTAACAACTTCCCACGGAGCCACCCTGGTTGCACTCCCTTTGAATCAACCTTTGGTGATTCTTTGATCACTCTAAAGCTGATAGCAGAACTGAGTCAGGGCCTTGCTGCTAACCTCAACTGCACTGGCTCAAAGCCTGCAAGCCCCATATCCACTGACACTGGGCTGTGCAGAGCCTATGCAAGGCGAAATGTCCCTCCCTTTTGATTTCTGGAACCGAGAGCGCTCATCACTTCCAAGAGTATGTTAAAAAGTTATATTGCCTACCTGCCTAGCTGTTAACTCTCTCTGTATGCAAAAAATAAAAGAAGCTATATTTAAAATCAGTGCAGCCACTGTGACAGGTTATTTGATAGGAAAAGTCTGAAATTGTTTGAAAGCACCAAGTTCGCCTTTGAAACAGTAAGCTGGTCAGTGAATTAATCAGGGGTGGAATTGTCTGCCTTTCAAGTGTATTGCCCATTTGTATCAAAACTATGAATATCATAAGTAGAATGACATATAGTATATAGAGAGGTAAAATATACAATCAAATCTCAAAGAAATGAGAAGATTCGCTGCATTTTACACTAGTTTGTGTGGGTTTTATGTAGTCTTTGTACTCGCTGATTTAAAAAAATAAGTTATATTCTAATATGTAATCCAGTTGATAGACTAAATTATTTCATCTCTATGTTGTCACCTAGAACCTATATAGAACCATTTTATTTTAAAAGTTTGTTGAAAACAGTATCTGATTTTCTTCACAAGCACAGAGATAATTGTGTTAGGTTTAAATAAGCATTAAAAAAAATAAAAGCATAATTATAAGCTGTTCTTGTTAATATATATGTTAGTGTTTTAGATTAAATTTCCTGTAATCTAAATATGCAATAGGAGTAGCTTTCTTAAAAAACTGGGGGTGAATGTGATCCAAGGCATTTGTTGAACATCTAGGTTTTCAATAGAAGATTAAGTATCCCAGAGTAGAATCCAAGAAATTTCACCTGTGTGATTCAAGAGAGTATACTTTAGTACATTAAAATTCTGCCTTTAAATCACCTTATTCTGGGCTGAAAGAAGAGCCCTTTTCAGATATACATGCTTCAACCTTCTTCAGTAGGTAGGCTAATCTACTCTTCCTCATAATGATCTTAGCAGAGCTTGCACTTTCTCTTTACAGCGTGAATGCTGGAAGTGGACATGGTAGTAGACCTATCTCTCCAATATCCTAACCTGTTTAATACGTTATTCCTCCATCTTAATGAAGTATATCTTTGAGGAGTATCTTAATTCCAGAGCTGTAGACTAGATTTGGGGCAGATCTTTTTTATCACTCTACTTTCAATTGGCACATGACAAGGTACTCAAAAATCTCTGGACTGCTAAGAGAAAGGAGGATGAACATGGTGATGAGTAGAGGCTAGAGCAGTCACATGGAGATGGACTTTGATCTTAGATTTCAGCTGCCTTTAACAGATCTTGATCCAGTATCTTGTCTGAGAGTGATGTAAAGTCTAGTAAAGAAACAGAAAGGTGAACTATTAACCAGCTGAATTTTGAGTTAAGACACTGCAAAAACCAAAAACAACTGTAAAAAGTTCAAGCTAGACCTTCTTGGGCATACAAAGTCTTTCAGTATCTAGTAGCAGTAGTGACCAGAATCTCTTCCATGGTCATGCACATCAACTAAAAACACTTTAAATACTGGCATGTGAAGTCAAGTAGGTCA
Organism: Hypotaenidia okinawae; assembly: GCA_027925045.1. Taxonomy (NCBI): domain Eukaryota; kingdom Metazoa; phylum Chordata; class Aves; order Gruiformes; family Rallidae; genus Hypotaenidia; species Hypotaenidia okinawae. Next base: position 16,524,932 of record BSDF01000001.1, on the reverse strand, counting down.
TATTTGCATATTTTTATATATATATATATACACACACACAAATACATATGCACTTATTATAAAGCAAACAAGCAGACACACCCACACATGTAAAATGAGGTATTTTGGAAGTAAAGAGGAAACTGGGCACACATACTGATAAAAGCATAGGCAGTATGTTGCAGTTCTACTGAGAGGGCCAGGTCCGGCAGAAAATGGCTGCTGGAATCTTCTGCAGGCCTGCTTATAGCGCCTCTGGGAATCACATATGGGAGACAAAGACTCCAACCAGAACTTGGAGTGCCAGGAAGACCGCAAAGTTTGGCCCATTAAGGGAATTGTGATGTATATTTGCATGTGAATGTAATCAGTTGACAGACACAAAAGGCCGGGAAGGCTGGGGGAGGAGTAGGCGCGCCCAGGTACCCAGGCGAGTTTGCCCCTGCAGCCCGAGCAGAAGCACCTGGAGTAGCCGGAGGAAAGGACCCATGGAGGAGGCAGAGACCCGACCTGCCCGGTGGAGAGGCTCGGCTCCACGCTGCATGGAGCCGGGGGAGACATAGAGAAGATGCCGTGACTTACGGTGGGATGAGCCCCTGCCAGCACAAGCGACCTACAGAGATGAATGAAACAGGTTTGCTGGAGGAGGCCTATAGCCCCGTGGAGGACTGGGACTGAGAGACACTGTGATTTGTTGCTGCCTGCCAGAGCAGAGATGAAGCCCGGTGGGAAGAGATTTGCCTTGGAGAAAGTTCGTGGAGGACTGGCTCTTGTGGGTGAGATCCTACGGTGCAGCAGGGGGAGGCTGTGTGGAATGGATGCCCCCATCCCGGCCGAGAAGGAAACCATCTTGCAAGGGACTGACTGAAGCCCCCATCTCCTAGTCCCTGCCCCCTGTCCTGTGCTGCGAGCAGGAGAGGGGAAGACGGGAGCAAAATCATGGCTGAAAGGGAAGTCTGCTTTAGAATGGAGGGGTGGGGGGAAGGTGTTACCAAGACCCCCATTTTCCCCAGTCCCTGCCCCTCCTGGGCTGCGACCGGGAGGGAAGAAGGGAGCAAACTTCTAACTAAAGCCTGCTAAGGAGGGAGTGGGGGGAAAAGTGTTTGCCTGGTTTGCATTTGTTTCAAGATTGTTGGTTGCACTCCTGACTCTGATTCTTTTTCACTGTTTTCTCTTTAGCGTGGTGTAATAAATTAGATAACTTTTCTCTTCTGCTCTCTATGTTGAGTCTGTTTTGCCCGCGTCATTAACGAGTTTGTCTCTTGAGCCGCCCAGTTATGTTTTTTTCTCCCCTGTCCAACTAAGAAGGGGAGTAACAGACTGATTTTGGTGGGCGTCTGGCCTTTGGCCAGGGCTCAAACCATCACACAGTAGTTTTCTGTGGGTCACCATCCTTATTTTAAAGGAACTTCCATCAAATAAGGTTTTAGGGGAAACCCCTGCAGGATTTATATGGTTTAAGCAGTACATTTTGGAGCTCTACCATGCAGTCAAAAAAAATATGAGAACAACTCACTTATAAAGTGACCTTGAGTTCCCATTTTGAGCCTTATACACTGTAGTTTGATCCTAAATATAAAGAAAAATTACTACATACAGTCTAGAACCCAAGGGAAACTTTCCTAAGTTTTATGAGAATAATTTAATTTGGTATCCTTACCAAATACAACCTGGAAAAAAACTAGCACATCATTTAAAGGGGAAACAGTCTTGTACCACACGTAACTCCTTTCTGCCCATTTCCAGAGACAATGCAGAATTGCCTTAGGGAGGAAAGCACAGCATAAAATAGCTACAGCTAACAAGGAAAGAAATTGACAGAAGCCTTAAAGAAAATGAAATTAAGTATTGTATCCAGATAACCTAGTAACTGAGACAATGCCAGCTACTTAGGAACAGTACCAGAGTAATCACAGAATCATAGAATCATAGGGGTTGGAAGGGACCTTGAGAGATCATCGGGTCCAACCCCCTGCCAAAGCAGGCTCCCTAGGACATTTCACTCAGATAGGCATCCAGACGGGTCTTGAATATCTCCAGAGAAGGAGACTCCACCAACCTCCCTGGGCAGCCTGTCCCAGGGCTCTGTCACCCTCACTGTGAAAAAGTTTCTCCGCATGTTGGTGCGGAACTTCCTGTGCTCCAACTTGCAGCCATTGCCCCTTGTCCTGTCTCCACAGAGATGTGAGATAATGTAACTAGAGTTTCAAAATGTCCATCCAACATAATCATGCAACACAGCTTCTCACAACTGAACAACCAGGTATTTGAAGATGCAATGACAGCAAAGTGATCCTGGTTCATCTTGACCTTTCTCTACTGGGAATTAAAATGGAAGCAAACATCACGAAGGCAAGAGGCTGTAAATTATATTGACAGGGTAGGGATGAAAACCAACAACAATCATATTACCATTATATCTTTTCCTTTTCGAATCTCTGTGCAACTAAGAGTTGAAACTCTCCCAAATTGGGTCAGAGAGGAAATGACAAAAAATAAAACACCTGTCCATATGACTTACTATTCATCTTAAATCTCTGTTCTCTATATTTCCTGAAACCTTTCTCTCTGTGGCTCAGAGAGAAAGATTTTCACCAGTAATCCACAAAACAAATGAACAAATATAAATCCTCATACAAAAGTTCCCAAACAGCAAGGCTTGAGGTAATAAACAGTGCTCAGGCAAAATCACTTTGAGTTGTATTGATTGGAAAGAAGTCCAGTTAGCAGTAAGTGCCCATACCTGCACTGCCACTTAGAGGCAAATCAATGGGCTGGAGAAGTGGGCTGAGAGGAACCTAATTAAGTCCATCAGTGGGAAAGGCAAAGTTCTGCATATGGGACAAAATAACCTCAAGCACCAGCAGAAGCTGGGCACTGGCTAGTTGGAAAGCAGCTTTGAGAAAAGAACCTAAATGTCCTCTGCCAAAATCATGGCAGATGCACCCATCCCAACATAAACCTTCCTGATGCAGTTTGACTGATGCCTACATAGCAGTGGTCATTTCAACTGACAGTTAACAAGCGGAAGTCTTCAGTCAATGGGAGAGTTACACAACCAAATGTGACCACAGATCAATTCGTACTGGGTATGAATGGAGTCCCATGAGTAAGCCATTTTGAGTTGGTCTCCCTCAGAGGAATGGGTCTACAGTTGGAGGCTCTCCTCATGTATTAGGATGCTACCTATAGTTCATCTTTTGTAGAGATTAAGAGACTTCATCCTACATGTGTGAGGATTTTGCTCATTTTGGTTTGTCAACCATAAACCTTAGGGTGTTTTAAGTCAGTGGTGCAGTATGAACAACCTGACTGATATCTTGGAACCTGTGAATTGTTAATGTCTTTTGGAGTCTCAGAGTGGTTTTGTTTAGATTGACTTTTTTCCTTCCATCTTGTAAAATAAACATTTGTTTTGTTTGAGGCATTTGGGGAGTTGGATTTCTTTAGGTTTTTTTAATTGAGCTGACCTGGTTTTGTGAAGTTCTGTGACACTGGTGGACAAATTGACCATAATCCAGCAACATGCCCGTGTGGCAAAAGCATCTGACAGCCTCTTGACCTGCACTGGGAAGAGAATTCTCAGCAAGTTGAGGGAGATGACGCTTTATTCAGTAATTATGTGTCTAGTTCTAGGCTCTTCAGTGCAAGAGTGATGTGTCAAGAGTGCAATGGAAGGCCACTAAGTTTCTTAAGGTACTGAAGGTTGTCTCCTGTGAGTAAAGGTTAACAGAGCTGGGACTGTTCAGCTTGAAGGGAAAAGCGCTCAGGGAGATCTTGCTGATGTGTGTAAGGGTTGTCAACACTGGATTAGGTTGTGTAATGTCCCTTCTTAGAGGTGCTCAAGACCTAACTGCACATGGTCCTGAGAAACCTACTCTGACTTATATTCCTTTGAGCTGGGGTTTGGACTGGATGGACTTCATAGCCACTTTCCAGCCTCAGCTCTTTGGTGATTCTATGAAGTGAATAGAAATCTTATCATCAGGGTCTTTAGATGAAATGGACAAAGGAATACCAAAGTTAAAGTGAAAGTTAAAGCTGGATGAAGTCAACCAAAACTGAAGCATGTTTCTGTTGTTGTAATGAGAAGCTGGTCTGTGTTACACATGCAGCCAGTTGTCTTTTCTGGTCAGACGGTTTTTGATGGGCTTCTGCTCAGCATGAGAAGCAAACACAGCATTTCAATCAATAAAAGATAGCCCTCTGCCCCTCCTCCCGCTCATCAGGAATCCACAGAGGAAATTCACTGAGAGTAATTAAAAAATGCAAATTAAAAATAGCATTTATGGTTCGTTAAAAATCACTTATGTTAACATCTAAGCCTGAATGTGGCCAAATATCCTCTGGCTTCAAAGCTGTTTAAAACTCATTTTGTTCTCAACTCCTTATTTGTAATGTTTTAACATCGTGGGGTAAGATCTGAAGAAGAAACACCAACATCATCTTTCCACCACTTCACCACCAAATCTTGGTGGATCTTGCTGTCATGACAGGAATCTGAGAGAACAAATTCTACACTAGTTTTCAGAGTTGTCTGCTCCTTACACGCCATACAACCAAAATACACCATACTTCCAGACCCACCGTTCTTTATTTGATGCTCACTCATTTAGCAGCTGGGGTATTTCTACACCATACCACTGCAGTAACACAGAAACATTCTCCGTTTTCAGAGTTCTTCAGAGAGCTATTTGAATTGGAGGTAGCTAGTTACCTTTATACTTGTTGGCTGACATTTTCTTTTACTTACGCCTTGTGGTAATGTGGCTGATTAAATACAGGGTCAGAGCCTCAAATGTTGTAAATCAGTACTGCTGAAGTGATCTAGTTCAGGATTGCTGGCCAGAACACCAGGAGTCCAGAAGTCATACTTTTATTTGACATATTACACCAATGTAGCCACAGAATTCAGTGAAGTTACCTCTTATTGATAGCCTTGTAAGACCAGAATTTGCTCTGTTATTTATAAAAAAAAATTAAAAATTCTAATGATGGATTCCATGTGTGACGAAAAGGTTTGTTTTCCTCCTGGGGTGAGGGGAAGAAGACAAATAAAGAATATTTGTGCATAACATGTGCAGCTGCTGCAATATACTGGCATTTCAAAAGCTTTTCAAATGGTCAATTCTACTATTAAATAAAGTATAAAAAATGAAGAGAGGAGTAAAAACATTGCAAGGATCTATTTCTAGAAATGTAATCTCTGTTTTTACAAAAGAAAAAAATGGAATGCTAAGGTGTTTCACCCAGGTTTTGCTGCTTTTTTTTAAATTTTTTTCTTTTTTACAATGTATTGATGACCTCCTTGAATTATCACCTTCATTTTTGCCACCAGCCTTTCAGTATACTGGTTCATTAATGACCTGGAACTACCACCTTAATAAAATATTCACATTTTAAATAACCCAAACAGCCAAAAAGAAAAGTAAACCTCATCTCACTTGAAGATGATATTCCTGTAATGAGAAACCAACAAATGTTTTGAGCTCGGAGTTTTGCATTTCTAGCTTGGCAGTGGTCAAGTTTCAATCTAAAGATCAACCAGGAGTCATTGCCCATAGACCCCTAATACCCCAGCCTGTACCCGGCACTGAGACCAACAGGCATCTAAATGTTAGACGTGATGATGCATCAAATATCATCAAATCTACATATGTGTGTGCTGTGGTGTATGTTTTGACATGGAGTTTTTATTATGTATCTGCTACTCGCCACTAACATAAATGGAAATAGGTATATTGTGACCTCTGAAAATACTCAACCCTAGAACTGTAAACCTAGACCTGCCTCCATAACTCCTTTCCCATCATTATCATCTACCATACGTGTCAGTTTGCCTCTTTTATGAAGACTACCTCTTCCTTGTAGCAACAACTTAAAAATTTCATCAATGACAGTCTGAACCTTTAACCCCTGTGTTACATGGGAATAAAATTTAAGATATTTAAAAAGCAACCTCCTGATGGGTTATTTTTGCCTAATTGATATTCCATATTAATTTATCTGCTTGATCTTGAAGTGAATATCAGCAGATGATGCTAGAGTTCTGGCCAGGAAAAAGAAAAAAAAAAAAAAAAAAAAGGATTTGATGAGAACAGGAATTGGAATACAACTCCAATATATCCACACAAGCTAAACTCACTTTGTTATGAGAAGTAATCAGTTTGTTATACATTTAAAAAGCTGTGGAGAGGATTTTGAAAGAAACTTCATTCTAAGTTCTGATATATACTCTGACTTCCCTGAACTGAGCATTCAAGTAGGAAATGGTAGTAGACTCAGAATCAATATTTCTATGAATCCAAAATTGTGTGACATATTAGTTCTGAGTAAGATAGATGTGATATTTATTGAGAGATAGCATTTAAAGTTGAGGACCAGAAATTATTGTTTTTCTTAATTGAAAAAATTCTATGAAGCTTATTACAACCAAATGGTATGCCAGGATTAACTGATCCAAGTAATCAAGAGATAATCACATAGAAGATAAGTGGCATACAAAAATACAGTTTTAATTGTGGTCTGCTCTCCTTGAATTAGTTGATAATAAATGAAGTTTTGATACATTCATTTGTGTACAATATTTCCAGTTTTTTCCCATTGGGAGATTGTGCCTGGTGCCTATTATCTAAATGTTCTCATTACTTCCCAAAACATATGCAGTTTAGCCAGAATAGGAAGATAGTATCTAAAAATATACCCTAAAAACCCATCTAGCATGAGCTGCCATCCTCACCTCTGTACACTTTCTTATCTATCCATGAATGACAGGTTTTTATATCCTTTTTTTGGAGTTCTGAACGTACCCTGGCATGCTCCACAGGTCGTGCTTTGCAATAACACCATCACCTCGGGACAAAGGCAGAAGAGAAATTAAATCCATGTTTATTCACCTCCAAAACATCTAATACTACTAAGGTAGCACAGGGCCTGTCGCTCTATCCAAGAATATAACATAAGACAGAAAATTTGAGGTGTCCTCAAAAGGTTTTCCCTGTCCTTTGTTCTGAGATGTGCTGACATCATTCTACCATAAAAGCAGCGTGTGCAATCTCTAGAAGCCCCGGGGTGGGGACACGTCACCTTGCATCATGGGTTACCTTTGTAACCTGCTGTGAACTGCACTTGAACTCTGATATAAATGTTACTAAAATATTAACGGTATATTATATATGTAAGCATATTAATATATTGATATATACTAAAATATGAATTAATATATTAATCATGTCGTATATAGGCTTCAATCTAAAATCTGTGATGCTGTAAGTGAGTGGTAGCAGATGAGAAAATAAAGATACTGGCACAAGAGTATTGAAAGATGGGAGGAAAAAGCAGGGAGAAATTACCATCAGAGGAAAAGAAACATCTTACCCTGCTCTGTTGAAAGGAAGTCTGAGCTCCCAGACTCAAATAACTATTGAAAATATTCACATAAACACCAAGGAGATATAAGGTTTTTAGTCCGACTCAATCAATATCTTGTAATTACGAGGTTTAATCTAACTAGCTAGGCTGCCCAGATGTTGGTTATGATTTATTTTGCTACATTTAGTTGCTTTGATTTTCTCTCAATTTTCTATTATTTGTGTCAAATAAACTCTGTTTTATTTAATCTAATTGTAATTGGTGCTTGTTTAATAAAGAGCAACCATTGGCAGAAGGTTCCTGCGAGAGGAGAGGTGTTCCAGGACTGCAGGAGAGGCTGGCTGAGAACAGAGGTACTAGGGGGAGGCAGCGAGCCACTGGGGTTGGGATGGGGAAAGAAAGGCAGGAAAACCCCAGGGATCAGGGAAAAAACCAGACCCCCAGATGTGGAGTTCTTTGTCCATAAACTGATGGGCTGAAAAATTCAGACCTCATCTGAGTGCATTGTCAGGACTGAATTTGGCCCCTGCTGTAAGAAGAACTTAACACAAAACCCAAACAGAAGAAAAAGTACCTTTGATATCACATAAAGAACACACACACACACACACACACCAAAAATCAAAAAACCAACACACAATCAAATTTACTCACTGGCTTTTGAGTGTTTTATCACACATTAAATGTTGCAATGATTCGCGTACTGCTGCTGCTTCTCAGGGCTGCTGAAAACTATTACTAAGATAAATCAGCATGGCTGTTAGGTAAAAAGGAAGCATAAGCCTTGATTATAAGCATTAAGTCCCGCGCTTTCATGGAACAAGGATTTTGAAAGTGTTTTGCCTAAACACTGATCTTGCAGAGTAATTCTTATTCTCTCATTTTGCTCCTCTGTTTTGGAGTGGCTGTGCAATCACCACGACTTTCTCAGTAGAACCTTACAGAAACAGGAGCCCTTGTTCCAGATTTAGGCTTTGGTGTGCTTCACTGAGTAAATGAGGCCCTGACCGTATTAATTACATTCACTGAGAAGCTCAACATGCTACCAATGTCTCTGTAATTATTCAGTATGCTGAGTGTTATCATAGCAGCCATGTGGATCCATTATCATTTTGCTCCTCTAAATGCTGCTGATCTAACCATTAGCATAGCTGCAACTCATGCTCCCAAGGAATAAGAGAAATAATAGAGTTTAATTCCTCGTCTCTTTTTTCAATTTTTCATGTTCCCTATCCATAGGCTGTTTCTCTCATAACCATTTACTAGCTTGTGCATGAGTCTCCATGACTAAATAATTCCTATTGTTTATACATGACTTGTATAAAAAGTTAAAACCCCATATAGAAGAAAAAGACAGTCAAATTACATTGAAAATATTATTTGTGTGCAAAAAGACCTCTTCTATTTGGGCAAAGTAATATTAATGGGGTTTTATTTTTAAAGATTGTAAAAACAGGCAAAGAAACAAGTCCAAACAAAGGAGAAAAACGGGGTGAAAAAAAGGGTTGGATTGAAGCATTTCAGCTATGGATAGATAGCTTATCATTTCTTCATTTTGTTTACTCCTTGTTCACAATGCCTGATTAGTCTCTGACACAGGTTATATGTCCTCAGTTACTGACAGCTACAATGATTGTCATTTCTCAGACAGATGACTAATGAATAACAAAAATGTATAATCCTTTGCATGTATGATCATCCTTGTTAACATTGCTAGGAATAGTACCAAAAAAACCCCTCAGACATCTCAGAAATATTCAAGCAAACACATAACCCTACCCCTCTAAATGTTTGAGGAAAGGAAATAACAATGGAACATAAAACCTGAAGTGAATGATACACTGGCAAACACCGCTTTGCAGTATTCATGCAGGTCTAATCAGATCTGTTTGCCTTACCTGGCATCACAGTGTAGTTACATTTTGAGGCTACAGTGTGTTCTACGCTTGTGTCTTTTGTGTCAGAAATGCTTCAATTAATCTTACTAGTTGCTTTAAGAACTAATATAAAATTATTCATACTGAGCCATAGTATTAAGGAAACACCAAAGACAGAAATCCAAAAGCACTGTCTTCGCAGGTTTGCCAGAAATTGTCTTTTGTCATTTGCTGCTCAGATACAGCTACAAAAGTAATCAGAACTAAGAATTGCTGAGGGTCAGCCTTTCCATTTGATTAACGATTTTGCAATGTAAGAGCCAAAATTTCTGCTGGTGTCAACAGCTGTAAATCATTGATTTGGCTTTGGTGATGACCATCAAACTTATCTGAATTAACCATCTCCACTAGGTAGAATATAAACATGCACGAAAATAGCAAAAAAAAATTAAAATAATCATGCCTACATAAAACTCTAAGCAGAATTGAAGCTGAATTTCTAGTTTTGAACTGGGAGATTCAGTGAAGATATATATATAATGCACAGACATACAGAGAGAGAATATAGACTTACTGTAATGCTTTTTTTATCTGTACATACTTTTATGCTCTTATTTTGTGGAAATTATCTTTTTTTCTCAAGTTACTGAGCCAAAAAAAAAATCTCCCCTAAAATATTCTTCCTAAAAATAGCAGTTATTGTAAGAAGGAAAATTATAGAGAATTAAGATAGCTCATTGCTGCTTTTAAAGGATTTATTAAGAGAAATAAATTAATGAAAAAGGAGATATCATATTTGTCTCAGAACTATTTCCTCTTTAACGTTCTTTACACTTTTAAGAGGAAGTTGTTCTGGAACTAGCACTCCTTTTAATGTAGCAACACCACCCTTAAATATCCTTGCTGCAGAAAACATTATTCTTTTGCCTTTTTCTTCTTTTTTTGTTCTTTTTTTTTTTGATGAATGCTGAAAAAGAAACCTCAATAGGACATTCATTCCTTTCATCTCTTGTACTATTTTATCTTCTGGTCTATCTTATTTTATACATACTTCTTTGATGAACTTCAACTTGGGAAATACACAATATAGATCTATTTCTGATAGCGCTATAAGGACAAAAGTCCCGATGTTAATTAAAGCTCAGCCAAACTTCCTGCCTAGAACATGTGAGAGTTAAAACCCTTACCGGTTTTATTTCCTCTTTGGGAAGCATACTCAGTTTTAGGGACACTGGTCATTTGATGTTCACAAGCTTTTATCCCACTGGGTTCACGATGCTGTTAACCCAATTTTTGATTTAAGCTGGAGCTGAAAGTTCTGGAGTTGAGTCTGGAGAGGGGCATGCAGGGCTGCATGAAGGGCTTCTATGGGGCTATCAGCAGCAAAAGAAAGGTGAAGAGAAACATGGTCTTGCTGCTAAATGGAGCTGAGGACTGTGACAAGGGATGTATGCCTGATGCAGGCAGGCAGTGATGAAGAGGGAGCCAGGGTCCTTTCAGTGGTCCCCCATGACTGAACTAGAGGCAAAGGGCACAAACTAAAAACCAGGAAATTTTAATTTAAATATAGCAGAAATTTTATCACTCTGATGGTCGTTAAACACTTGGAACAGGTTTTCCAGTGAGGTTGTGAGGTATCCACTTTAACATATTTGAACACAAGCTGGAAACAGTCCTGAGCAACCTGCTTTAGTTGATCCTGCTTCGAGCAGGGCATTAGGCTGGAGGATCTCCAACCTCAGCTGCTGTGTAGTTGCTGTCTCTCTCTGCTCAGGCATAGGAAAGGTTGTTGGAGTGCTCCATTATGTAGGTCAAGCAAAACTACTCTGGGTTCATTAAATCTCACATTTACTGACTATCTTTTACCTTGGGCAGAGCTGAACACTGACAGATGAAAGCAAGGAGCTATAGTCAGTAATAACAGATCCACTGTTTGCAAAATCCTGGTGGAATGACCATGGCTGGATGCCCACCAAGCCTCTCTATTACTCCCCTACTCATCTGACAGGAAGGAGAGAAAAATAAGATGGCAAAAAAACCTTGTGGGGCAAAATAAAGGCAGTTTAATAAAGCAAAAGGCAGCTTGAGTAAGCAAAGGGGAAAAAAAAAACCCAACCCAAAAGATTTATTTACTTCCTATCAGCAGGTGATGCCTGACCAGTTCCCAGGAAGCAGGGCTTCAACATGCATAGTGGTTGCTCTGGAAGACAAACATCATAAGTAATGAATTTCCCCCACATCCTCCTCTTTTCTCTCAGCTTCTTATTGCTGAGCAGACATCATAGGGTATGGAATAGGCCTTTGGTCAGTTCTGGTCAGCTGTCCTGGATGTGTCCCCTCCCAGGGTCTTGACGACCCCCAGTCTACTGGGGAGGTGGGGGGAGAAAGCCTAGACATGTTCCAGGACTGCCAGTAACAGCCCAAACTCTAATGTGTTATCAACACCTTTCTGGTTACCAATACAGTATTGTACTATGAGGGCTGCTATGGGGAAAATTAACTCCACCTCATCCAGACCCAATGCAAAACTAAAACTTTCCTATCTGGTTGTGTCAGAGGGAACATAACCTCACAGAACAGAAGTTGGTTGAAGCTGCTAGGCAGTCAATGATGTTCCTCTAGTGAGAAATACTGCAGAGGAGGTAAGATTCTGGCTGGTAGGATGCACTAGAAGAGGCAAAAAAGTTGACTCTATCTTTCTGCAACATCTCAAAACTGGGTTATAATATGTGCTGTAAGATACAATCTTGCTTTTAGAGAGAGGTAAACTATACCACCTACCAGGAATTTTCCATCTCTAACTCCCTGATTCTTGGATAGATATAGTCAAGGGTGGTCAGGCAAAAAAGTAGAAAACAATGCATTTTCCTAAATGCTGTCTTTAAGCTCTATGAATAGCAAATAAATAAATATCTTAAAACATCTTTCTGAGTGAAGCTTATATGACACATTTGCCTCAGGCTGTATATGATAGTGGCGAAATTGCCTTCTTTCTCATTTAAGTGGTACAAAAGTAAGAGCAGGAACGATTATTCTGTACAAAAGTAGAAGAAGAAGTGATTTTAATATGCTTCAGCACACCTCATGCCCGATTTCTATAGATGTGCAAGTGGTCTTGAACTGATGAGAAAGAACATGACTGCTACATTAATCATCTGGAGACATACACTAATTTATAAATGGTTCTCTCCCCTTCTGCTTTCTTCCAAGTTTGAGTTTTGCAAATAGAATGGAAAGTGGAACTAAGTATAACAAGCAAGCTACAGGGAATGTTTTTATTAAATGAATTTTAAAAGAAATATTTCCACACCCACAGCTTTTCTTTTACATTCCCTGTCAATTTTTCTTGCGTTTTTAAAGGTATATTTTAAAAGGTATTTATCATCCTGATAGTTAAGCTTTTTTCCTTTCAACGCCCTCTTGTCTGTCACTAAAATTTACAGTTTTGATGATGCTCTCTGCAGCTGGATTACAGAGATCATTCAGTTTCTTTATTTTCCCCATGTCAACTCAGAAATGAGATTAAAGGCTGTTTTTCCTTTCTCACCAATCTATTCTCTTTTTCATCCAGGTAAATGTGAAATTAAAAAGTTATCTGTTCATTACACTAGTTCTTTGGGTTGAGACAGTGAGGCAGATGCTCCTTGGGCATCTATGCATCACTTTAACTGGTATGATCACAAGGGATGTCTTGAAGAGTTCTAGAACAGTGTATTCTTGACACACTTGGGCTGATCCACCAGGAGAATGGACTTCTGATCCACTGGCCTGGTTTCCCTCCTGCTAGAGATGAATCCATCTCATGGTGTCTCAACTGTTCCAGATTGCCTTCCTGTCCACGCTGCATTCACGCTATGGTGATTTGCTGCTTCTAATTGAAGACTTCTTAATTCACAAGGGTCTCTGTGACATCATAATTTGATTTCATCTTAATCCTTACTCAGTAGAAAAAAAAAAACAACAAACAATGTCATTTGTGTCATGAACTCATACTTCAGTTCCCAAGGAAAGAGACGTGAGCTTTAGCTATAAAACCCTTACAGAATTGAGAAAAACAAGGCCCACTTCCCCAGGACTGTCACAGCAGCAGACAGCTACCTCCGGTCTGTGCTGTGCCCCCTCCTGCACCTGCACTGGCTCTTCTCCTCAGCTTCAGCAAAGGTGGATGAGACACCCTGCCTCGCTCTTGGTTTCAGGCTGCTCAGCAGAAGCTGACACCTGAAAGTTGAGAAACAGCGTGAATAAAACGAGGAGTTTTTTGTATTTCCTTCTGTGAAAAATGTAGTGATGTGGAAGTAATGAAAAGGCAAACATGAAAGAAAACTATGGAAGGGGTAGGAGAAAGGGGAGCCATTGATTAGGAAACACAGAAATTTGGAAGCTTTGAGGGAGACAAGGACAGAGAGGAAAAGAACTACGGAAAGATGGGGAAGACAGATTTAAGCATTTCAGTTCTCTTAACCTGGAGAGTCAAACTTTTCTGTCAAAATGTTTCATATTTTGCTAGGGAAATCTGAAGTTTCACTGAAGAACTTAAAAGACGCGTCCAAACACGGGAGACTTTGATCTCCTGGCACTGTCAGGAATGCTCAGCAACAGCCATGGGGTGTCAAAAGTTCAGACAAAATATTCAAAGGACTACAGGAGCTTCTAAGTTAAACGAAGTTCTCTGTTCAGAGCCTTGACCCTAAATAAATTTTACTGACCTCAGAAGAATAGGGTTTTTGTTTATACTTCTAGCCCTGGTGTCAAAATCTGGGATTAGTATGGAACAGATTGGTAGTCTTCCACTCCCTTTCCTAGTATCCTTTCACAGCTGTGATATTTGGATAAAAATAACAATGCTTTTTTGGGACCACATCCAAACTTTTCTCTGGAGGATTTTTCACAGAGGCAAATGTGCATTCAATAGTCTTCTTCCAGTTCATGAATGGTGCCGCTTATATATTTTTTCTCCTAAACTAAAGTATTTGAGAAGAAAAAAAAAAAGGCCAAACCCAAATGTATTCAGTTTTATCCTCCGCACCCTTAAAAAGCAATTTTGCTCAGGTTTTTGGTTTGCTAGATCTTTCCTTAAAAAAAAAAAAAGAAATTAAATTAAATTAAATGATTCAACCTGAACTGTAACCAAACAACCAAAGAAAAAAGATGGAATTTCTAGTTCACCTCCAGAAAGAACAAAGAAAATAGAAAAAACAACACCCCCAAAAAAAAAAACCCTAAGAAAACTCCTAATTTCTCCAGCTCTACCTTTAAGCCTCATCTCAGAAACAATGCCACATTGCTATGTGTCTGCGCTATGAACAAAATTATACTGTGCTCTATTTCTGAACATTACCATATAGTTTCAGCAACAGCTTTGGTTCCCGAACACAGTGTACTGCAAATTCCCTACTGGACTGGCGGGCATGATTTCCCACCTAGGAATGTCATTCAGTGATTTCAAAGCCTTGCTACGTACAATATCGTTATCAGGAGGAATGGCATGAATCAACACTATTACAATGAACCCTCTGAGCTGAGCTCCAGAGGGGCTTGTTTCACAAAAGCTGAATTTCCAGAAAACCACACACTGCATCCCTAATATACACCAAGCAATGTAAAGATAAAATAATAAATATGTTTTAAGTTTGTTAGAACCACGTGAAAACACACTGAATAGAACTATTCATCCTAAAAAGCCAGTGAGAGATGGCATCACGTTTTCTCATTCCCATTCATTTTTATGGAAAATGTTAGCAATTTTCCTATTGCACAGTGTTTTCATTATTAAGTCAAAGAGCCATGATTGGCTTATTACAGCAGGAAAAGCCAGCATTTGTCTCTGTGATTGCTGTAACACTGAAAGATGTCTAAGATATATGAACATAATACTACCACTTATTAATGTCCAGCTCAAACATTCATTGTATGACTGTAATTTTGCCTTGTAGTTCTTGAAATTACAAGTGTGAAAACCACCAAGCAAATGAAATAAGAAGGAACAATAGCTGTGAAAATCAGTTTGTTGATTTAGCTGGCCTTTTGCTTCAGATACTGTAAATGGAAAAATCCGTAGTGTAACGCTGTATGAGTCTCTTCTACAGGAAAGAGGAGGTTTTTCTAAGAAGATTTTTGTGCTACCTAAGCCCTGGTAAAAGGAGCGGTAGCATTGTCTCTTGCTAATACTACTAGTGATATAAATTATGGAGCTTAGAGGCAGTTCTCAAGCATCTGTAATGTTTGGTACATTTCACTTTAAACATTTCACATTTCTCTAGTCATTTTTATGATGAGCATGCAACAGCAGAATTTCTTTGAAGTTTGGTTTTTTTTTTCCTTGGGTTTGGTGGGTTTTTTTCTTTAATTTAGTGTTTCTATAGGATCTCAGGTGCAGCAAGGATGAAACCCAGCAATACCCCATGCAGAACCATGACACAACAGGACATGATTCCAGCTAGGAATGGGTACAGATGGTATTGTCCTGAAGAAAAAAAAAAAATTAAAAAATCTTTATTTTATTTTCTTTCCTCTCCTTTAAATCCACACTCACCTGCATAGTGGAACAATGAGCTGAGGATTCCCATGACAAACACTGCTTCACAGGTGGTCACGGCAACATATTTCTGCCTGCAGTCCCAGGACCAGATGTATGCACGTTTGATATCATGCACCATAGTCATTGTTTTCCTTGCCTTATCAAGGAATGCTGGCACATTTCTATAATTTGACTCCATAATTTCTTTTTGAAATGCTCTACCTTCCTGCAGTGCCTGAATTCCCTCTGCAGACAGGCTGGTACTTTACGTGGCTTGTTTGTTTATTATTTTTTCACTCTCGTGCCCATTTTATAAGGGTCCCTATTAGTTTTACATTTGTTATGAAGTTATGAATCCTTTTAAACTCACTTTATGGTGCTATCATTTTGCGGGTGTAATTTCTCCAATTCATGTAGTTGCCGTTTCCTTTGCTTCCTTGTACTTAATATTCTAAGTGTGAACATTATCAGTGGTGCAGTCTGTGCCTGTCAAGCACTACAGTGAGGACACAGATACATGTCAGTCATTTAAATTGAATATCTATCTATATAAAATGGCAACTGGTGAAGAACACAAATGAAGCAGATGATACCCAAGGAAGTGAAGACCAACTTGAGTCAAGACTAGCAGTGTTCTGAAATTATTTCAATGATGAAATATAAGATGTGAAACAGAGGGAGAGAGGGGAAGTATGCATGTTTATGTCTTTCAATTTGTGTTCATTTTACACACACACATATATATATAGTATTTAAGAGAGGACAATATTCCTGGATCACAAGGGAACATTCATATTTTTCCTAAGAATAAATATAATAAAAATACCTAGTCTAGATGGTTTAGGTATTGCTGGTAAAATTCTGGCAGGCTTAAAACCAGTAATATTAACACAGGTAATGGATTTCATGCTGTGGTCTGCTATATGAGCAAGAGTTCCCTACAGCTATTACTGGTTGAAAGTAAGGTAAAGATTCCTATTTTCTGCATAGGAATCCATTCCTTTGTGAAGTAGAATTACCAGCTTCACTTGAAAAAAAGTGACAAGTTCTGCCAGATATGGGGAGAGGTGATTTCAGTGGGAATTCTTTGGATTTGGGGGAGGAAGGATAAGAATTTTACCCCATCTGACTTAAAAGATTCGATTTTAAAGTAAGTGCTAGAGACAAACTGATAATTCAGCAATTTCTTTCTCAACACCACATTTAAGCCTATGCTTTCTCCTTTATCAGTCTTACTCCAAGTCTGTGATTTGCCCTACATTACCCATACATCCTGAAGATATGGTTTGCTGCTTAGGACAGTGCAATCTGACTTTTCAAATGCCAAAGGTTTACGATCATTTCCTGAGTCTCTTTCTAAATATCAAATAAAGTTCCTTGAAGTTAGCTATGCCAAATAATATTCCTTCCTTTTACAGGAGAATAACTTGGAAGGAGAAAAATTCTTGACAGGAATCTTTTGGAGGAAGAAAAATTTTATCAGAGAAACAAGAACAAAGCTGTCAATATAAGGGGAGATAATTTAGTCACACATGCAGTTGCATGATAAGAAAGTAAACTCCATAAAGCAGCAGGCAGTGTTAGAAAAGATTTGGAATTCCCCTATAACTTTAAATACTTGGAATATGTTTAATACAAAGGCAGAACTCCTTCAAGGACGTACCAAAAAATATTTTTTTAGGTGGTGAAGCTCACAGCAGGAAAATCTGGGAAGGAAAAGCCTGTACCATTTGCTTCTTGGCATGTCCTTTGTAGTCAATTCCCAGTCCCTGGAGAAAACCAGAAGCTTTGATTTTTTAGAGCAAGAAATTACCTTAACTTTGTGTTGGTTTGGAAAGATCCAGAAAACAAATTATTTTGCTTGTTACAGTGTGCCTCTGTTTTCTTGGCTTCTTCCCAGTCTCCCTCCTTTCTAATGGAAGCCGCATAAGCAGAATTCAAAGGGACCCAGCTACTGGGTAATTCTCCACTCATCTACAGGAGCCTGGGGATAGAAGAAAAGCAGAGCCACAGGAAGATCTCTGGGCAGATCAATCAGGCAAAGGCTTAGGTAAACCACTTGTAGGAAATCAATCTTTTGGAGCCTATCACCACTTCATGTTATTTAAAGTAGACCTGGCTTATCCAAAAGCCTAAATTGTAATGACAAATGAAAATAGCAGCAAGTGAATCAATACAAACCCTACTCTATATTCTGTGCAAAAGTGTCTTTTATTAGTTTGGGGAGTATGGAAGGAAGCGGTCTTCAGCGTGTAAGTAATTATTGTGACAGTTCTTGTTTACAGTTTTCATTTCTCAACTTTTTTATTCAAACCCATTTTATAGCCCTCCAAAGTTTGATAAAACTGTATGTGGTGCTTTATCTAAATATCGATCAGCATGTTTATAGGGAAATTACTATGCCTTCTGCCCAAACAGCAAGAGGTAATAAATTAAAAAAAACTTTACATGCTTAAAGTCCCATTTTAGTTTATAATCTATAATCCATTACTTTTCTACAATTAATTTGCCTATATGTGCCCAGTATTTTTATCATTTACCTATAGTTCTACTAGAGTCTGGTTCACATTATGTGCATATATATATACATATTTGTAGATAAGCATAATAACATTAGCAATTACTATACTGGAAACGGAGGTGAGGAGAGCTCCGCCTAGTTAAGTGATATTCAAGCCTGACACAACTCAGAGAAAATGGACTTGACATTTTCAGTCTAGTAACTAATGTCAGGGTAGGCTTCATTTTGTCAAAGTCTTATTCTTGTTAGTCTCCATCCCACGGCTTTGTTCTTAAATTCTTGTTCCTGTCTGTGGTTCATTGAGAATGCATCACTCATCCCCCCCAAAAAAAAAAAAAAAAATTGAGTGCATTTGACCTAGACATATTTTCTTTCATTGAGAAAGCATCACTCATCCACAGGAAAACATTTGATTACTGGTGACCTGGGCATATTTTCTTTCTTCCTTCACAGTAAAGGACAGGGGAGATAAAGTATTCAGAATCACTGAAACAGTATTATGCCAGTCTTTTTCACATATGCGGCTTAAATATACATCAGTTTAATTTGTTACAATTTGGCTATATCTGAAAAAGCATCTTTCAAGAATGTAAGAGATGTGTTTGGCTTTTCCATAAAACCTAATGAATTTCACAAATATTTTCTTCACTTGAGGCCCTATTTTACAACCTTGGCTTTATTAGAAGCTCCAAAGCCGACTTGTGGGAATTATCCATCTGTAATATCACTGTGGCACATACAAGTCCCCCGAGAGTTCAGTGTGTAAGCTGGAGTAACCATTTTCTCATTACCTTTGTAGATCCTTTAATTCTGAACTTTTAGTGTAAATGTACACCACAGGTAAGGTCACTGCTTTATTAAATAGTTCAGTGATGCGATCTAAGCTTTCACACAGTCCAGGGCTAACTGCGTAAAGAACATGGCAAGATGTCCTCTGCCCATAAATTGGGCTTTTTAAATACCTGTGGTATTGACTATTTAAAGCAATAAGCTGGCGCTATCTATAAGAAACACAAGCAGTGGACAAAAAGAAGCCTTCTGAAAGATTTTTACTCCAAGGTTGTTTAAACATAAAGAAGTCTGCTTAGGGAGGCTGGTGCAAACTATTCTACTAAGCTGACCATAAACTGTTTAAAATTAGAATTTGACTACTCTTCTAGGTATTTTCTTTCACATATAAAATCATATCAATTGGCTCATTTGCACTTTATAAAGCTTCCTCTGCTCTACTAATAGATGCTATAAATAATTTAGAGCAACACTGGGTAAATAAAGTAGTGTGTTTTCCCCTTGGAAACTAATAAGCTATTTTTCTTACCTTACTCTCTCCTCATTGCAGATATGTTGGTTATATTACACAGCCAATATTTCACTGGAAATCAGAAATAATGCAAAGTCAGCAACTTTAAATATGTAAGCAACAGTGCATATAGGCATATCATTTGTCTTTCCACAAAAAACCCACACACATTTACGTGAATCTAGCATTTTTGAAGTCCTCATAGTGTTGTTACCCACTTTTTGCAGACTCATAAATCTAGAAGGAACCAGAGATCTTCTGAACTGACCTCCTGCTCAGCAGTAGCTGTTGTACTCCAGTGGAGTCCAGCAATGCATGACCTGCCTTGGGTAATGCAGACAATCCTGAGCAGCATTCCTCTCCTGATACCAAGAGACAGCAGCTCTTCATCTCGTCACTACTTTGTTCCACTGGTTAACCACCCTGACTGTTAAAAATGAGTCGCTTATTCCTAATAGGAATTTGTTTTTAACTGCTAGCCATAATTTCTTGTTTCTGTCTTTCTCTACTAGATTGAATAACGCTTTGTGTATTCTTCCCCTGAAGGGACCTTATTTACGCTAGTTATGTTGTCTCTCAGTCATTTCCTTGGCTAACTAAGCAGAGTGAGTTCTCTAAGGCATCCCCTCTAATTTGTGAACCATTCTTCTGGCACTCTCCTATGTATCTCAAATTTTTCAGAAAACTCGGCAAAGTATTTGCCTGCGTGGGTTTAGTTCGGTGAACCAAGCAGCAGGCATCAAACCAAAAAGTGATCTTCAGTCCCACAGGCCTTGAGCCCTAATGCAAGCCAAGAGAGGGATGCAGAGGGGAAGGAGCCAGTGGGATGCCAGACCCAGCTCAGGAGGCACTTATCTCAGCTCACACAGAGATTAACTGTCGACAAGTTCCTTGTCGGCATCATGGCAAAGGAGAGCTTTAATGAGGGATTTGAAGGAGGATAATGATGCAGCTCCACAGATGTTTACAGGGAGCTTCACCCATGCATAAGTAATTAGCACTGATAATATTTACTATCTTCGATGGGCGTGGAGGTTTTAAAGGGTGTGTCAATGAGCCAGATAGGCAGCAGACAGACAATGGCATGACAGCACACTGCTGCAGAGGTACCCAGCTTCTCCACACAGTTAATTAGCCGAGCTGCACTATCGCATTACACTCTCACCAGCACTTGACAGGGTTATTCAGAGGTAACAGGACACACACACACACACACACACACACACACACACACAGACCCCGGCCTGGCAATGTGCCCATACTGTGCAGATACCCCCCGAAATACCAGTAGAGGTTATGGATAGTGAAATACGATAGGGTTGTTTTATTTACTTTCCTCTGCATCTGGAAGTTTCTTGATAATACATTGCCTTTTCTGGGTCATATTTAAGAATGGGAAATAGGGTATTGATTTTGTCATGCCACTGAAGAAATGTGAACCTGTCAGCCTCTATGGTCACTCCATCCAGCAGGCTGATCTTGCATCTCTCTGCCAACTGTAATATGCTGAAAAAATAGTTTTATTGGAGGGAAGGAAAAAAATATTTTGGGCAATTAATCAACATTCAGTCTGGCTGTAACAGTTCAAAAGTACGTAATAAAATTGCTTTTTCTTTTTTTTACCCAGAAATGTTCCCTTCTAGTCCAAAATGAAATCATTTTGGCAGCAAGCCCTGGGCAACTACATAGGAACAATCAGTTCAAGCCAGTATCAAACTCTTAAGCAAATACAATTTTAAACTCTCTTGTGGGAATTTATTTTCTAAGGAAATGATCTGTATTTTGGATTGCTATGTGTCCAGTCTATGTCCAAATGTCATGGCTCACTACCACGTCTGTCTGCTGATTGTGATTTACTTCAAAAATTCAGCCACCAAACAGTGCAAGAGTTCAGAAAATTTCATATAAAGGCCTGGGTCACTTGTTGCAGTTTGAAGTTTTCTCTGAATTCTACATGAAAATACGACATTTCAGAAATGACTGTCATCCTTGTTGTGCCTGAGTAACTTTTCTTGAGATGTTGAGCTCTCTGTAAAGAAGAAGAAATCTTAAGCGCTATCCCCAGAGGGTTACTCTTTGTAGTCACAGTTTCAGGCCTGAGCTCAGAGCCTCCTGAGAGCTTCTCAGTTTTGTTACTTCAAGGATAAACGGCTGGGTCTGACCCCACAGTAGAAAAAGAAGACATAGAGGGAAGAATCCTACAAGGGCTGGTGTACTGCTTGTGTGCCACAGAGGGACAAAGTGGAAAGAAGGAGAGAAATATATTGTTTCTGGGATATCCCTTCATTCTCTTGCCACCACACAACTGTTGCAAACAGCAGAAACCCTCTTCAAATAACAGCCTCTGCTATATGCTTGGCTTCCAGTGGTCCATCAGAAATCACTGAGAAACCGGCTGCAGCTCAATTTTCACCTTCAGAAAGATGCCTGCACTGGGCAACTGCTTGTTTTGCCTATACCTTCAGGCATCTCTGCCTGCCTTTGTATGGCACAAAAATACTATTTTTAATCTATGTCACTGAAATCTTTATCAGGGCCAAATGAGAGGAAATGCCAGCAGCCCTTAATGTGAAAGTCACTTCAAAGCCTTAAAGTGGAGTTCTGATTTGTTGGAAATTGAGGACTGAATGGTTAGCAGGGATTTTCCAAAGCAGCAGTGCAGATCTTCCTCCCATCCACAGTAGAACTTCATTCCAGCTTGAAATCCAATGCCTCATTGCTCAGAGTAAGCACCTTTACCTTTTGGTGGGATACTCAATATTTGTGGCTCCTGGACCTCAAGAGATGACATGGATCTTGTGAGACTGTGGATTAGAACCAATAGAGATTAAAAAAAAGGCAGCTAGGTGCAGCTTTTTTTGAGGACAAGGCAGTAGCACAGAATAGTTTTAAAGTTTTAAAGCCAGGCTGAGTCTTTGAGCATATAGGGAAGAAAAAAAGAGAGTTTCACCAACTTCAATTTTCTAGCTAAGAAGATCACATGCTTTATTTTGACTACACTCTCCTTCCAACTAAGAAATAACCATTGTAACCACATTGTTCTGTCCTTATCTTCTGAGATGCAGAGGAGAGGTCATGAGAGATAAGGCAAGCAATCTGACTAGTCAATCCCTCGTCTTAATTTTCTTAAAATAATTACAGCAAGATATTAAAATATAAAGAATGCATTAATAAGAATGATGGAATAATAGTTTGTGTCTCTGCGTGACTGTGATACTAATCCAATCACAGATTGATTTTTAGGAGAAAATAAACAGCTATCTCTTTACAGTATCTTGGGTCATCATCTGCTTTTAACTCCTATCTTGTCCCTGAGGCAAGAATTTTCCTAGCTGGTACTGTCTAATTATACTTCAAAAATTTGCCTCCTAGCACATGTCATTTCTCTAAATCAAGAGCTGCTATCTATTTAAATCAAGGGTCATCGTTCCATCTTCAATGATAGAGGGAAACAGTAGAGAAAATCCTCTGGACTTCCTCCAGATAACAAAGAGACTTAAAGGATGCATTTAGAGTATGGCTTTGGACAGACCATCTAACCTCAGCCCCACTGTCACAAAACTCTTTGTTTTCAGTGTAAATACTGCTGATTAAGGATAGAATAACTTGCCTATCAATCCACTTGATATCTTCCAGATCCCTATCCTCTGTTCCTTAATCCATCATTTCTTGAAGTGACAACACTGGTCACAATCTCATCAATTACACTCAGTACCCACTGATGGAAACTTCCCACAAATCAGACTGAACTTGAATAACATGGACACTGATGGAAAGAAAATATATAGAAAAGTCTGAAATTGAGATCTGAGCCAGGAAATAGTTGCTCTCTAGTTTTAACTAGCTCAGAGGTGTGTTTTCTTTTACTTACTTCTTGAAAGCATTTTCCATTGGCTATTCTTTGTTTTCCAGCTGTCAAAGTTAGAAGCAAATCTAGTTTATCCTTGGTGTTTTATGTACTTTTATTCAAAACTACTTCATATTAGACATTTTTAAGGTCTAGAGCACATGTTAATTTTTTAACATTCAAACTGAGTTTAGAAACCTGAAGGAAAATATTGCAATGCACTTTTTTTCATGCAGTTAACTGACTGCAAACATATAAATTGTAATAAGTTTTTCTTAAAAAAAAAAAACAAACCCTTTTTCTAAATCATATTCACTTTCCTCAAAAGTCTATTTGAAAATGAAAGCAAAAAACTTTGCTCTGGCATTTTAAATCATGCCGTTGTTTTGAATCAACTGTGACTTTCCCTGAAGGAAAAGTCCCAGTTTACATTGCATGTAATACTTCCAGCTTTGGAACCTCTGATATTAGCATGAGGCGATGAGTCAAGTAGGTACGAATTATTTCCTTTTTGGAGATTAACTTACAATAATTTTGTCTTTTTCTTTGTCACACTGAGAAGAGGGAGTCTTTTTCCTCTCTACTTGCCTCAAGAAAATAGAAGGTGCTTGAAAACCCCCACAAGAAGGATGCCAGCAGGAAGAGGGAAGACAGCAGAACAGAACGTGAAAGGGGTACAAAAGCAAAGTAACAGCGAGGTCTTATTATTTACTACTCTTAGCTGGAAATTAAGTCCAGACAGTAAGACTACTTTTACTATAGTCAGTCCCCTAGGTTTCATAGGCAGCTTGGTTGGGATGAAAACGAAACAATCCAGAGGAAATGCAGGAAACTGCAAAGATAATACACCAGTAAAGAATTTCCATTTCCCTGCAGAGGACAACTAGTTAATTAAGTTGATGATCACAGAAGTGCAGAGTTTGTGCACAGATCCCCTCAGATTTCTTCTCAGAGGAAAGGAAATGTTGCTATCACACCTACTTATTAAGTATGTAATGTTGCAAAAATATTTCTTGGGTGGATTTTTTTTTCCCAGGAGGGTAGAATTGTACCAAATGTAATCAAGAATTTTAACTTCACAAATTGACATTCACAAAATCACAGTCCTTCCTAATGTGCTCTCTGATACAGGGCTGTATGAGACATAAAATTGTTCTGCTTAATTTTCAGATGGAAAACTATTAATTTTTCTGGTTCTTCCATATAAAACTTAAATTTTTGGCCTAAACAAAGGGTTCTACATCCTCAGCTAAATTTATTTTTAATCCACCATGTGCTTCCTCACTGGGGAAAAATTACCAAGCCTAATAGAACTTGCTTTATTCAGTACTCATATTGCCCTTTCTATATTGCTAAGTCCATATGTTATTGTTTCTTTATATGGACTGTCTTGTTACTTTAGTATACTTTCTACTTGTATTTCAGCACTTTCAGAAAAACTTCTTAAGAAAAAGCAGTTTGCAAAGATAAAGGAAAAGTTCAGCTTAAGTTTTAAAAGGCCATTTTTACCCTTCTTGACTGTTGGATAATCTTCTAGCTTCTTAAAAAAAAATGCGTGTAATTTGGTAATTTCTATACTGACACTTCATTGGGTATAGAAATCTATGAGGTAATTGAAGAATAAATTATCCAATTGTATATAATATCACTCTAGGTTCTGTATAGGCATCTGTAGCTAAAAATTACAATATAATTACATACACCTAAATGTTTTGTTATCTAGCAATTATAGCATAATTGTTGCACTGTTTCTTTCAAAACTGATGTGTGGAAGAATGTTTTGGTACTATCAGCACCAAGAATCTGTCTATATGTGAATTACCTCTGGAAGTTTTGAATTCAAGAAAGTGACAACTGTTTAACCCACAGTGGTCTTCATTTTTTAAAAAATTACTTCAAACATCTACACTGGGAATGTAAATTAGGCTGGTTTTAAGCACATATTTAAAAAAAAATCCTACCTCCAAAGTAGGTAAGACAAAGCTATTCATTTATTTTCTTCAAACTGAATTCACTCCAGTGAACAGCAAATATTTGCTCAGCCATTCCGACAGAAGACATAGTACCTGATTAATTTAAGCAACAGTTTCTTGCCATAAAAACACTGAAAAAATACTCTTTTATATACTTTTTCCTTTACATTCATATCTTTGCCTGCTAATACTACTACATATATCAAATATGTCTTACACCATCAGCATATCTTGATATAAAGTGTGCATCTGCAGAGAAAGGTGAACATGAAGTTGCAGTCTTCCTGACTAAACTCCAGAATTCTCTCTTATCACAGTCCCCAGGCCAAGATAATGGGGCTGATCTTGTCAGGATTCTTCTTGGCATCAGAAGACAAAAGTCTGAAAATCCTCAGATGAGGAGGGGATTGAGACAAAGTCTCTCTGGAGCTGGGTGGTTTTTCCCGGTAGGCTTAAAGAGAGTAGGATTAAAGGGAGGCAGGTGTACCACTGCCTGCAGATATGACATTAAAAGAAAACAGCGAATCCATGTTTACAGTTCCTACCAATTAACTATAACTACATTAGACATTTATTTGATTTGGGTAGTAAACAGGGTAGATAATTTTAAAAGGTTGTGGGAAACCTGTGAAAATTAACCCAAGTTATTAAATCAGATCTAGATGCTGGAGAAATCTCTGGTAGTTTTGGACACTTGATATTTGACCCAGATCCATTAAGTAGAATTATTATGTTAGAAACTCATCAGAGTATAATCTCTGAGACAGAGCTCTCTCCAGTCACTGTCTATAATTACAGCATGGTATCAGGAGCGAAGGTTGAAAAAGAAGAGTGACTTGAGAAAGAGTGGAACAGAAGAGGAATAATTGGACAATGTGGAGCATGAATTTAAAAATCTTAAGAGGCAAAAAATCTCCTGGAGTACAGCAGATGACTGAAAAGGTTCAAGCAAGATAATTTTGTCTATGTGAAGCCAAGGGGAAACTCTGAAAAGAAAAATGGAATAAGGTGGGTTTTCTCATTTTAATGTTGCAGAGTATGACATTAATTTAAGAATCAGTAGTTACATGAGAAAGAGAACCTAGTTAACATATTACATTATTGAAATTTAATAAGCATTATAATTCAAGAAGTGGATTCCTGTAGTACATATTTGATAATGTTAAGACAAATAGACCATTCTGAAAGCTTTGACAAGTCCTTAACCTGAGATTAGACTATAACAGGTGTCAAAAACCTGTCAAAACTTAAGAGAAATGTACAAGTAAGGAAAAAAGAAAAGCATGCATTAAATTTACATTTTGGATTAGTTTTTAAAAAAGAATATGATGATGCCAGGATGAATAACAAACAGATTAGATTGTAATGCTAGAGGGGAAAAATTTCTTACAGGTGTGACTGAGACCATAGAAATTACTGGAATGAATCCGAAAACTAAGATGACAATACAAAACCTAATCAGAATAAGAGAGCAAGAAACATGCTGAAAGAAGGTCCAGGCTGCAGTGGGCTTGGCCTTTCAGCAAAATGACTGTATTCAAGGGAAGCTACACTTTGACATAGAAGTACTGAAACTACCAAAGGAAGAAAAGGTACTTTAAAAAAAATATATTGTGAGAATAGTACATGTTTCAACAACGCCCTTTGGTTATTTTGAAAATTAGAGAAGTCTTCATTCCATATACATCCATTGTTCATACAAAGTTAATGCCATATCTGAAAGTACAAGAAAAGATTTTAGAGTTAAAGCATAGTTTTATTTACAGGTGTGGATAAGAAATGTTCAGATATGTCACTAGAGGAATTATTTCTTAAGGGAAGATGAAGCCAAAACAAAATCTTGAAAAGGCAGTTTCAATTGTTGCAGGAAAAAGAGCACATATTGCAGGGCTGAAAGTGTATCACACCCTAAATCTCACTGAGCAAGGTTACAGTGCAGAGGCAGGAGGCTAAGATGCAAAGTAAAAGCAACAAAGAAAAAGTAGGATTAGAGGACAGGAAATGTGTCACAAAGAGAATTTAGGGGTGGGGTAGCCTCAAAGACAAAGCTGCAGCACTCCATCCCATAAAACTTAAAATTTATTTACTATCCAGGACGAGTATAGTATATTTCTGTTCTACAGCACACAGATGTGTTCATGCCATAGAGATACATCCCCGCCAAACAAGGGTCCAGCTGTGAGCATCACCGAAGCCTTGGGGAAGCAGGACTCCACAGAGCTGGGTGAGGTGTCCAAGCCCTGGCTGGTTTCCTGGCATTTGCACAGTGTTTCCACCTTTAGCTCAGCTTTTTGCAGTGTGCTGGGCTCCTGGGGAGGTCTTCTCATCAAGGGAATGTTGGTTTGCCTATTTATTGCTTTCTAATCTAGAAAGCTTAACTTTCCAGAGGTCTTGATGGTCTTTCACTCCATGATAAATACCTTTGCCTTTCTTCATATTTAAAGCCAGCTCACTGTTTCTAAGTGGGTTTCTCTCAGCTTCTGATATCCCACCCTAAATATGTTATGAGGATGTAGCTTTCTTGAGAACCCATTTATGTTTCTTGGTTTCTACCCCATACACCCTTAAACCACTAAAAGTGGGCGGATGTAGTTCAGAGGTTATGCATAAAGCCCCATCATATTAGTTATCTGTGTTTGTTTTATTTTCCCAGCACATACCATAATCATCTAACGAGTAAGAGCTGGGCAGATGAAGTCAAGGTCTAACTTAAGTGTTTCATGCTTTCAGGTAGGCTTCAACACATCACACAAAGGAAAAAAACATATTCTTAGCAAGTTGAGAAGTTATATAAATAAAATGCTAACACAATAGTGACAATTTTAACAAATGTCTTTCACATCAAAGTCAGACTCACAAATGTTATACATACTGCATGTAGGAACAAGGAAATTTTATAAGCGTTCCACAATAAAAACATAGATGTTTTTCTATATGCTGGAAAATACATATTGATTTTGGATTATGATTCCCACTTAGCAGAAGGATAAAGAATAAAAAACACAACCATTGCAAATTTTATTTCATGTACAAATCAATATTTGCAAGATATGATTCAAGGCACAGTAATGAAAGATAAGAAACACGTTTTAACATCTTGCAAAGGTTTATTATTTAAGTCACAGTCCAAGACAGGCATTGTCAAACAGGGAAAATACCTCTAAAAAATTAATTTGAAGGGTTCTTAAAAGCCTGCTATACTAACTCTGATCTGCCCTTTTTCTTGGTAAGCTACAGGACTCTACCTCTTGAATCTAAATTCTCACTGATCCAGTATTATGTAGAAAAGGAAAGGAAAGATTTAGACTAAACTATCTTGTTATACAACCACTGCTATTAAAAGTACTATGATCAATTCCTCTTAAGCATAATGAAAGCAACAAACAGAAAGGTCAAATAGGTTGAAAATGTCATGACACAGCCATCTGACAATGGGCATTCATATACCTAAAATGTGGTCTTTTTCCCACGAAGCCACACCCTTTTCTTAAAGTGGTTGGACACCAGAGCCTGATCTGAGAGCAAAACAGGAAGAACAGAGACAAGGTGAAGAAGTTCAAGCAGAAGAGCAACATGTGAACTCAGTTTTATTGAGGGAAAGGTCTAAGCAGAGCAATGTGGGGACTGAGCACAGCTCTATACAGACTTAAATACATGCAGCACCTCAGAGATTTCAAAGACGTAAGGTGCTGTCATGGTTTTACCCCAATCAGCAGCTAAGCACCACACAGACATTCACTCATCTCCCCATCCTGGTGGGATGGAAGAGAGAATTGGAAGAGTGAGAGTCAATAAGAAAATTCATGGGTTGAGATAAAGGCAGTTTAATAAGTAAAGCAAAAGCCACACAGACAAGCAAAGCCTTGGGAAGACAGACTCCATCACTCCAAAGACCGATACCTCCCCACCCCCCATCCTTCCTCTTCCCCAAGCCCTTTATATTCTGAGCATCACATCATATGTTATCGAACATCCCTTTAGTCAGTTTGGGTCAGCTGTCCTGGCTGTGTCCTGTCCCAGGTCGCTGTGCAACCCCACCCATCCTGCTGGTGGGTTGAGGAGCAAAAAAGGCCTTGGCTCTGTGTAAGCCCTGCTCAGCAGTAATGAAAAAATCTCTCTATAATAAAAACATCTCTATATTACCAACACTGTTTCCAGCACAAATCCAAAACATAGCCCCACACTAGCTACTGTGAAGAAAATGATCTCAGCTGTAATGACGACAGGTACCAACTCCGAGAGTGGCCAAAAATACAGGTGCATATTGGTTTATGTATTGTCTATACATTATATAAGTACATGTGTACATATCTCTCTTCTGGGAGGAAGAGCTGTGAGAGTATTTGCCTTTAAGAAGCTCTGAGCATTTTATATTTGAAGTCCTGCAGCCTGGAAGACTGGGACACCAAGATCTCTCCTGGCTTCACAAGGGCCACTCTCACATGTAAGTTTATTCATCAAAAGAAACTTAGACTCACAGATCTCTGTTATCACTCCCCAAGAACCTTTTTATGACTGCATCATCTTCTTGTGTGGTGGTGGTTGTACTGATGTGTAGCCTGATGGGTGACCTGGCCCTGTGCAGAAATTGCAGTCTGTGCCTGCCTTGCTCACCAGACCAGAATTAGGAAAGCAGATTAATATTTCTGAGGAAAGAAAGGACTTGCTTTTGATTTTCAACCTAAATTCCTGTATCTTAATAAGGTTTATATGAAAGTTATGTACTTAATATTAAAACACCATAAAAATATAATAAGTAGGTATTTTTCTGGTTGTCTGCACTGTAGGTTGTTTTTTAACAAGGAATATAAAAACCAAA
Source organism: Hypotaenidia okinawae (assembly GCA_027925045.1). Lineage (NCBI taxonomy): Eukaryota > Metazoa > Chordata > Aves > Gruiformes > Rallidae > Hypotaenidia > Hypotaenidia okinawae. The sequence goes on along the minus strand of BSDF01000001.1, from coordinate 16,494,728 downwards.
GACATTAAAAATGAACTATAATTATTTTATTGTAACTGCAATATGAGAATTAAAGAGATTCAAAATATATGCAAACAGTGCACCGAGTAGAAATGCAGATCCCTGACATAATTGTCAGGCTGCATCAAAACAGAACTGGAGGGATGCACTACAAGTATAAAATCCTGCCAGTACTCATGGTGTGCAACTATGGTCCCCAGGAATTTTGTCTTCACAGCACACCACCTCCTGCGGATAAAGGTAGGCAGAGAAAAGGTGACATGTATGGACAAAATGTGGAGAAAGGCTGCCATAACAGCAAATGTGAAACTACTTATTTGCTCAGTTGCTCTAGCTGGAGTCCTGCACTTCTAGCTTGGTGCACTTTGATGCTGAAACAGAGACTGAAAAGTCTCATTTTCTCCCTCAGAATTTCTGGACCTTCAACCAGTACTTGCTAACTGAGGTACTTAAGATTACCCCAGAGAAGGCCACCTTTCCCAGAGTATATAGAGGGTGCTGAAAAGACAGATGTTTCTAAAGCTAAAAGCTAAACACAGAGTGAGCTGTGCATCATGTCCTTAGCTACTGAATTATTTCTGAGTAGTACTGAACTCAGAGTTGAAGAGGTCAAGATTTCAGAAACTCCAAATAAGTTAAATGATCTACCGACAAGCTCAGTTTTACTTAAAGTGCAAGGAAGGATACTGTACACAACACAGGATCTATACAGGGCCCTCAGTTTTTATACACCGCAATTTCCTGAAAGCAAGGACCATTCAAATATCCACACACAAAGTCGGTGGGGGGGTGTCATCTTTTAAAATGTTCTATTGTTAGGCCTAAAATTGTTCAGAAATGTTTTTCCTTTAAGCAATTTCTAATGGCTGTCACAATGATTTAAAGTCTTCTACAGAATCTCTCACATAAGGTATGGCTGCCTAAATTACTTTGGACCTAATTTTAGATAGCAAACACTATAGCAAGTGTTGAATAAATGCATGAGTAAGCAAAGAAAAGCAAAACAGATATTTAACATTTGTGACTGGTGTTATCTTTCCGGAGTATTTGAATAGAAGTAGGTTAGGTTTGTTAATTAGGTTCCACACAAAAAATTCATGTTCAAAGACATTACATTGCATTCATCATCTCTCTAAAAGGCTTGTCATTGCATTACCACTGGCTAAGAAAAACAACCTAATGCTGATCAATGCCAGATGCACTTCTCTATGAGGCATTTTCTCATCCCTTAGCACAATAATGGCAACTACGAGGGAAAGTCTCAGGACGAATATACATTTAAACCAAGATTTTTTTGCTAAAAAACCCAAAAAAAAAAAAAAAAAAAAAAAAAGATGGTATGTTAGAAAATTTTAATTACTCCATAGTGATATGCATTGAAAATGTACCAGTGAGTTGTTCCTCTGTGCTGGTCTTTTTTGCTAATAAAACTTTGAAGAGATTGTTCCATGGCAACCGTGCTTCTGTTCTGTTAAATTCAAAAAAAATAATGCAGCAATAATAAAATGTTCTGGTATGAAATCTTTTAATTTGAGGAAGGAGAAGAACCAAGCAAGTGCACAGAAACCACACTCCGAGGTTTTTGCACAATCACAGGTTCCCTGCTCTGTCGCCCTGAGTTAGGGGATCCTATGGCATAGAAAAAGTATGTTTCTAAACCAAGCACATATACCATAACAGGTGACTATAAAGGACTCTTTGCTTTAGTTACAGGGTCACAGATAGATATTATTCCCCTTATTTTCATTGTCAGTTTAATTTCACCCTTTTTTTTATCCAGTCAGAACCATAAAAATCACATCATTTGTACTGGAAATCATACAACATCCAACTTTATCTGACTTTCGCCAACCACTGAAAATTGGTTTTTAGAGCTATCAATCTGTTTGGCCAAATCCCCTTGAAATCAATGGGATTTTCAGAGCAGAGAGACTGACAGATGGGGCCCCTAATCATTAGGGAGGGCAAATTTTGAAAACAGATTAAAGGTGCAAACGTCATAGGTCACAAGATGAACAATACTGAATGCTCTACACCAGGCATTCTTTTTTCATGTATCAAATATACCTTAAAAATCAATTAAAAGAAAAAAACCTGCCTTCTATAAATAAGCAACGGCTGAATTTACTGTCTAAGCCTTATCTCTCATTTGGCTGAACTGAACTGTAGTTATATTGTACAAGCACAGATGGATCACGGGAGTGATGCAAACCTTACCTTGTAACTCCTTGTCATGAGCTGGTTTCTGATCATTATCAATTTAAGCCTCCAGAAAGCTGCTGTGATGCTGGTTGCCAGCAGCAGCGCAGCTTCAAATGGCAGCTCTGGATCAGACCGGCTGGAAGAAGGTGTGTCTGCAGTCTTCCAGCTTGTCCTGCCATTAAAGCAGTGGCTAAGGAGGGAAATGGCTCAGCAGGGGAGAAGTAAGCTTTACACTGAGACAAGAACCATTTCATCCACACCTTGTTGTCACAGTGCACGTATCATTGAATCATTCCAAACATCCCTGATGCCAAATGCTGTCCCAGCAATATTGTCCCTTTTTTGGAGCATCCTCCTGGGTGTCCAGCAGTCCAGCAGGGGTACAAGAGAAGAGATCTCTCTGGCAGGTTACCTCCAACAATGTGTGTGACTAGCATCAGACTGCTTTGGGCGGCCAAGCTCAGGCAGCTCATACATTGCAACACCATGGGAAATGCCATGTCTCAGAGACCCACTCATAGATATCTGGAGTCTATTAGGGTCATACCTGGACTCATCAGGCCCTAATCAAGCATCTTCTGGGGTCACAAATCTTCTGCAGGCTCCCAGCTTGAAAAACTATTGCTGTTCTTGCACATATTGAAAAATACAAAGTAAGACATCTTATAAAAAATAATGCTGATGACAGCAAGCTGAGTGGGAAGGTTAATATGCCAGAGGGATGGGATGCCATCCAGAGGTACCTGGACAGGCTGGAGAAGTGGGTTCAGGTGAACCTCATGAAGTTCAACAAAGCCAAGTGCAGAGTCCTGAACCTGGGTCAGGTCAACCCCTGTTTTCCATACAGGTTAGGAGATGATGTGCTGTAAAGCATCTCTGAGGAAAAAGACCTGGGAGTACTCGTGAATGAAAAGCTGGACATGAGCCACCAATGTGCATCTGCGGCCCAGAAGGCCAACCACATCCTGGGCTGCATCAAAAGAAGTGTGGCCAGCTGATCAAGAGAGGTGATTCTGCCCCTCTACTCTGCTCTGGTGAGACCTCACCTGGAATACTGTGTCCAGCTCTGGAGCCCTCAACACAAGAAGAACATGGACCTGTTGGAGCACATTCAGAGGAGGGCCACAAAGATGATCATAGGGCTGGAGCACCTCTCCTATAGAGACAGGCTGAGAGAGTTGGGCTTGTTCAGCTTGGAGAAGAGAAAGCTCCAGGGGGACCTTATAGCAGCCTTCTAATACTTCCAGTTCCAATAAGAAAACTAGGGAAGAACTGTTCACAAGGGCATGTAGCAATAGGACAAGGGGTGATGGTTTCAAACTAGAAAAGGGGAGATTTAGATTGGATATTAGGAAAAAGTTCTTCACTGTGAGGGTGGTAGATCACTGGAACAGGTTGCCCAGAGAGGTGGTGGAGGCTCCATCCCTGGAGATATTCAAGGTCAGGCTTGATGGGGCTCTGAGCAACCTGATCTTGTGAAGGTGTCCCTGCTTACTGCGAAGGGGTTGGACTAAATGGCCTTTAAAGGTCCCTTCCAACCTAACATATTCTATGATTCTATAACCACCCAGATGGGAATTCCCATATCACCAGAATGGGAATGGGGGTCATATCACTGTGTGACCACTGATTTGTGGCTTGTTTTCTACAAGTAGGAAGATGATAATTTTGCAAACAGGGACATATTTACCTTGATCTTTTATTAAGAAAACACTGAGATCAATGAGGAATATTACCTCTTGCATATATAGTTATCATGGGTATTCATAGTGTACCAGAAACTGTGCATCCTGGGTAGATTACATCTCTACACTATTTCCCAAGGATGTATCTGTTTGTACAAATGTTGTAAAGCTGCACAAAGGCTCCAGTTACAGCAGTCCTACGTAGATGTGATCCTGTGCCTCAGGTGAACTGCTCTAGCAGGATGACTGGACTAGATGATATCCAGAGATTCCTTCCAACCCCTACCATTCCTGTGGATTCCACCCTCCTGTGCCATGATCTGTAAACATTTTTTCCAAGCTGCAGGGAGACAGCACTACTGACCTCTAGATGGGGGTGAAGTCTCCCTGCCACACCTGATTCAAGCTACTGACAGTAAAATCAAGGTAGCCTTTTGCTTCTTGTAATTATTTTCAAGTTTTATTCATATGAGTTGTGATAATCCCATCAGTGAAGCAATTCATGTGCATCCATAACTTTGTAGCCTTCAGAGGTGCAGATGCAGGGGCAGTACCCCAGCCAGCTAGCCAAGACCTGGGAACAGATCTGATCCCAGACTGCAGCAGGTGGGGAGCTGAGCCAGCTAGGGCTTTCAATTTGACAATTTACACCTTTGAGGTAAGCTATAAGAGCTTATGGCTAGAGCTGGCACATGCTGTATGGAGTTGCATATTATGCATACATGATAATTCCCTGGGGAAGAGATAAGAACAATGAAAGGTAAGCGCTATGGCAAGACTTGTGGATAAGAGGCATTCTTGAGAGAACTCCTGGAAGACAGCATGACTTAAACTTTCCACAAGCGTGGTGGCAGCCTGCAGTGCAGTTGTGGATGGGGATTCCCATGCCTGGTGCTCTCAGAGGGGAGGCCTCAGGGTACAGCATAGGACGGCATGGTACCCATGGCCAATCTCACCTGCATAGCAGTTGTGCTCTGGAAGATTAAGGCGCTTCATGATCAGAGTGTGCTGGTGTCACAGAACATTTCACTCTCCGCATAGCCATAGGGAGCGTACCATAATGAGCACTCATACAAGACAAGACTTCCTCTGACAAGACGATCAGATTCCCCTTGGGTGGCTGGGGTCTGATTCATCACTCTCCACTGCTCTACCTTTGTAACAGAGCAGCTTTAATTTAAAACAATTTAATTCCACATGGAAAGCCAGTGCAATACAGAAATAAATCAAGTGCTCTGTATTTACATAAAGACCAATATCCTCAGCCAATGAAAACTGGAGTGGTTCTGCTGAAGTCAGTGTTGTACTGATTAACACGAGCTCAAACTCTGCTTTAATATTTTAGAAGTAATGGTCTAAAGCCTCAGATAATGTATGCCAAAACGACTCCATCAAATACATCGACTGAGGATCTGACCTTTTATTGAAATGAGTATGTTAGAATTCCCCTTTAGTTTGTTTTAAACATTGAAAAACAGTAACCAGGCTGTCGATTGGTACCCAGAGGCACAGTAGGTTGGTCGCTGTGTGCTGTATGGCTGCGGTTTATATATGTTTATAACCAGGAACGCAGCAAGCGTATCCCAGCGGCAGAATGGGTAGTAAGGAAGTAATCCTCCCCCATGGCGACTCCTCACCATGCATCTCTCACTTTGCCAGGTTTCAGAGTTAATGATGCATATGGATTTTGCCCTCTGGAGCATGAGGTCCCATTTTCACTGTTGTTTGGTTTTTTGCAACTCCCCCATCTTTTCTTTTCCCTTTAGCTCCAATAAATATTTCTTATGTCTCAGGTGCTTAGTAATGGACAAGGGAAAAGAAAATTGCACATATGGAATTGGAGGTTCAGTGAATTTCATATGTTTTTGGTATTTTTTGAGATTACTTGGTTTAGCACAGTTTCTGAGGAGAAGCATTGTATGTCACAGGCAGATACACTCTCTTCAGACCCTGTAGGTGAGCTACATTTGCACAGGGATGGGAAAACTATCAACTATCTGGTCCATTTTTCTCCACTCTGTACTCATTAAATATCTGTGTGTTATGATGACTGTTATTACTGAATTAGTGCACAATCTCTAACTGCATTAGACACTTCACAGAAATTCTACCCATGTTCAAAAATAGCATGCAATCTCAGGCATTCCATCTGCAAATGGAATAAATTCATGTGACTGAGTTTAGTTCTTTTGAACTCAATGGGATTACTTCTGTGAGTAAATCAACTCATAAATTCAAGGTCTCCGCAGTGTTAAATTTTTAATTTAATCTGAAAAGTGAAATGCTGACCTCTCAAATTCAAATAAAGGTTTGAGGACATTGATTTTGGTGGTAATTTTACCCCAGTGGCAAATAAAATAAATAAAATAATTTAAGAATACAGTAAGAAGGTAAATTCATTTGTTCAGATGAGGCACATGATTGTTGTGATGATTCAGTTAAATGCAGTTAAATGTTTTTCTTCTTAAGGAAATATACGTTTCAGAAAAGTGATAGAAGAAGACAGCCCAGGAGTCCATAGCAGGACTGCCTTCATGTCCACCATATAATACAAGGACTTCTTAGAAGAAGTCAATATGAATCCAGCCAGTGCAGGGAAACAATTCTAAGGGTGAGGAGGCATCACTAAATTACTTAATCATGAGTATCCACAGAAATGACCTTGATTATGCATGTCAGGGAAATCTGAGCCACTCCATCAGCTTCAGTCAAACTGTACTGATTAAGCAACAAGGGAGCAACATACTGAACCAAAACCAATTAATTTTTAAATGGTTTATGGGATACATTAGAATGATTGTTTTCATACTTAAAATCTTCAATACATTTGAAACCGGAGTTCACTAAATAGAGCTGGAGGATGGTTCTGAAAGAACTAGTAACACAGATCATATTTTGACTCCATAAATTTTGAGAAGCTTAAAAATCTGCTCTAGTACCCTTCTTTTTATTGTTGTTCTCAGGAGAAGAAATAGACAAGGCGTTAAAATCTCTGAAACTGGTGAATGCTTGTCTTGTCTCTCACAGTTAAACTCAACTTGGCATGTTTACAATTCACACTCGAGTGTCAGCTGGTAGTAATTTTATCTATATTGTAGCTGTATAATGCAAAATTATGATTGTTGCATGCTGCATTCCAATTTACCTTGATTCAGTAAGACTCAGCATATGGCCATGTTATTCTTTAACAGTTGCAAAGTGATGCTGCTGGGAAGGTATATTGTATGGAAAATGTCGGTCTCCCATTGCAGAGATCCAGTCCACCACAAGCCATATCAAATACCTTATGTGTGATGCTTTGACATACAGATGGGTTTTGGAAGCAGTTTGGAATCCATCTACTAATCAAGTTAATTAGCAATGAGAGGTGTCTGTAGCAGGTTCTGTTGTATACACGGAAGGTCACAGCAATGGGAAAAAATCTTCAAAAATGTAAAAGGACAGTTAGAAACAACAAAGTTGCTGTGATATTCATATTCTTTAAGTACTCCTTTCTCTACCTTTTCTTTTTTTGTCTTTGAACTGTTCGTGTAACGATATTTTTCTTTCTTTTCACTCTCTAGTTGGTATTACCTTAGTTTTAATTTTACTGTTTCTCTGTGGTTTTTGCAGTTTTCCCATTAGACTGCAAACGAAGAGAAGGCCAAGCTTAATTCTTTCACTCTTTAAACCCACAAGACACTACGTGCAGTTTTTCAACTACAAATACAATGGCACCCATCTTGAGTCCATTCCCACCACAATTACTTTTGCCACAGAATTATGTTGTTAAGAAGGGTAGTATATTTCTAATGATATTCTGGAAGCATGTTGTTGACATTTACAAGTTTTCAATCTAGAGACCTTACATTTTCCAAACTTCCAACAGAAAGCTGGAGCCTGAACAAACATGGTTTTCCCTGGTTAAACTGTTATAAAAGATAGTCTGTCATGACTGCCATGCGCTGTCTGTGCTGTGGATGGGTTATTGGTGGGGAAAAAATGTTCTCCCTCTCTCCCAGCCCCATCCAAAAAAGCCCCCAACTTTGTATAAATTAACCCCCAAAAAAACTATAGTTCTGATGAAGTGAGAATGAAAATTAGGAGAAAAAAAAAATCAATATTCTGAAATAAGAAAGTAAATTGTTCCCTTTGTCCTCAGTTCGGTGGGAGCAGGTGTACCCATTAGAAGATAATCCCCAATTGTTCCCTTCTTTGACAGGCTGATATGTGTGAGGATTTAGTCTGCAGAGAATGAAAATGTCACATATATCTTTAGGCTTTTCTGTATAGCTGAATTTGATGTGAATTGATGACCCACGGTGCTGGTTTAGAATTATCATAGTCATGTTCAATACCCAATCTCCCAAGGACTTGCTGGTAGCCCCAAATCACAAACTATTCTGTATATGCTCTCTTCTACTGTTGCCTATCACAACGGAACTAGTAAAAAAGAGTATTCTTGAAGAAATTTAAGAGATTTTATTTTCTTATAAATTAGATAGGTGTTTTATTAAAAAATATATATATATATAAAAGAAATCAACAAAACCAAAAAAGGTTTTCTCAGAAAAAAAATCCAGAAATTTCTTATTAATGGCTGTTTTTTATTGATATGAACAGGTATATCAACCTGCTGTTTACTTAAAGTTAGGAAAGTATTCTTCCTAGGACAAAAAAGGAATGATCATTGTTTTTCCCAGTTCTGGATATTACACTTACAATATATCTCTCATACAAGACTAGCAGAAAAATACATCCCTTACCCTAATAAGCCCTGGCTTTGTGTGTAATTATAACTGTCTAGATTTTGGATCTTATTCATATCATGCCTGCAGCACAAACCAGACCTCCAGTCCTGCAAACATATGCCCATGCCTCACTTTACATAACCTCACATATGCCTAAATATACACAGCTAATCTGTGTCACCAAGCACAATTTTTCAAAGAGAAAAGTTAAAGGTATACATCAGTATTTTGGGGACCAGGGAATCCTAAGAATCAGTCCAAGAATTAATTCCACAGTGAATGTAAAATATCTGAAAAGTAGAACAGTATTTTTAGAAAAGCATGCCTGAGCTATTGTGCAAAAGGCAGGCTCACAGAATCTTATCTCACAAAACATTGCTGACAAAGATCATCCAACAGCATTAGGTGGAGGAGTCTGCAGGGATGAAGTGCTGTGATTACAAAAAGAAGAAGAGGGGGAAAAGAAAAAGGATGGGACAAATCAAATGTGTTATGTTTGGCAAATTGTTTGGAAGCAAGCCATATTTTTCTTACTGTCACTGCTGGAGTAAATGCTTTCATCTGTAACGGTGTTTTCAAGTCCTTAAAACATTTCCCCACACAGTTGCCAAAATTATTACTTAGGAAGGAAATTGAGGAAACAGCAATAACACAATTATATCTGTTCACTCTGCATTGACAAATAACAACTATCTAATTGCCATCACTGAGTTTGAACAGAGCGGAGGCTTTTTAAACAAAGAGGGCCTGCTTCATCACCAGTGAATGCCAGCCTTGCCAGCCTACTTGCCATTCTCCACTCCTCTCCCTAGGGCCATAGCCAGATGATTTATTTATGCACAGCTTGTTTGCACAACTGGAGGTGCTGAGCTGTGAAAAATTACAGATAAACATTTCGGGGTTTAAATTATGGACATCTCCTCTAAGGTACCTTAGGCATAGTTAACTTTGTGTGAGCTGATTTTCAAAGCTACAGAGAACTTCTGCTGAATGTCTGGGGCAGTCACATGTTTGCATCCTATTCCTGAAATTAATTTTTTTTGTCTGTTTGGGACAAGAAATTTTCTCCTGCCAAGACAGTGTACTTGGAGTGATGTGCCCTTCCCCAAAGTTTATTACTAAAAGCTTTTAGGCATCCAAAGGTCATTTGGGGATTAATATGAAATAAGACTGTATCTGAGCTAAATCCTAAAAGACATCAATCCACACAGTAGAAGTCATTGTTCCCTAATATTTTCATTAAAAAAAAAAAATCTGCCTTTTTCAGGAGTCAGTATTGTTGTGGTCAGTGCTTTCAGGAGCCCCACAAAATAGGAGACAAAGGAATGTGTTGAATGTGTCTCATCATTAAATACAGTAAAATATTTTTGTGTACAAGTTCACATATAACTATTACCAGGCATTACAGGAATTCCAGAGCCTGCTCATCATTCCTGCTCTTTTTTTCACCCAAGGTGAGTGGTGGTACTGAGAAGTCTTCCAAAAAATGTAAACCAAAATGTTTGAAATTTTCTCAGGGGGGAAAAAAGAAAAAATTCATAGTGCTTATAAGAGTCGACTTTGATTTGAATAATTAATTATTACCTTAGTGATTAAGTTAGAGGTATTTGCCTTTAAAAGGCTTGGATCCCATTCATTTTGACACTACTCACTTTCCACATTCTCTTAGATCATGTGACGTTTCATGCTTAACAATGAAAATTGTACTGCACAGCACATTAAGTTGCTTATTTTCTATTAGGTGGTATTGCTACTCTTTCAGCTGTGAAATGATACACTCTATTTCCTCACATGGATGGAATAGATGCTACCAAGAGAAAAATATTGACTCTTATCTCTGCAAATATGTTTCAAAATATTGTGCCTTTAACAAACATACAGTTGAACTGAATTAATATTTCTGATAACGCTACAGACTCGATGCCACAAGTGTATACTAAAATGAAAAGTTTTGAACTTCTGCAAAATATGTACTGTCAAATAGTTGCAAAACTGGTGCTAAAAGCTTACACATTGGAATCTCTGCACGGTTCTACCATCTAGGTGCATAAGGGTCAAACCAGACAAGCTTGCGGGTTGTTTGCTAAATCCCCTGTGAAAGGCTGTTGACAATGCAATGAGGGAGAAAATTGCTATTGGGTGTATTGTACGGCTGTCTGGCTGTATCGGGTCTGGCTGAGGTGGAGTTAATTTTCCCCACAGCATCCCTTGTAGTGCTGTGCTGTGTATTGCTAGCTGGCAAGGTGGTGATAACACAACAGAGGTCTGGTTACTACTGGCAGTGGGCGCTGGCACACATCAAGGCTGTCTCTCCTATGTCTCTTCCCATCTCAGCAGTAGTCTGTGGGTGGGCAAGATCTTGGGAGGGGACAGAGCCAGGACAGCTGACCCAAGCTGACCAAAGGGGTATTCCATACCATATGACATCTGCTCAGCACTAAGAAGCTGGGACATAAGGGGAGGAAGTGGTGGTCATTTGGGGTTTTTTTACATCTTCCAGAGCAACTGCTGTGTGTACTGAAACCCTGCTTCCTGGGAAGAGACCAGACATCACCTGCTGATAGGAATTAGAGAATAATCTTTGCCTCCACCCACAGCCTTTAGATTTTGCTGTATTAAACTGCCATTATCTTGACCCATGAGCTTGGGGTTGTTTTTTCCATCTTATTTTTCTCCCCTCCCTGTCCTACTGAGTGGCTCAGTGGACACCTGGCACCCACCCGAGGTTCAATCACCACAATGGCTAAGTGAAAAAAGCCCATAGTCAAAAGTTTAACACATTTCTTGGAAATTATATCAGCTGGTACTAAATTAATTCAGTCCTTAGTTTTTAAATATATCAGTCAAAAGCAGTCCCACTGTGAAATAATACTTTTGGCTACTGCTTCCTGACTTATCACTACAAATGGATATCACAATATCAAAATGTGGTCTTGCCAGACATCCACTGTGTACTTAGCATATCCAAATATCTGGAGGTATCTGCATGGCTTAGATGTGACCATCCTCATTGTCCTGGTTTTCAGCTGGGATAGATTTAATTTTCACAAGAAGCTGGGAAGGGACACAGGCAGGACAGCTGACCCAAACTAGACAAAGGGATATTCCATACCACATGATGTTGTGATCAGTATGTAAGTCATGGGAGAGCTAGCTGGGAAGGAAGGATGGCTGCTCAGGGGTGGGATGGGCATAGGGATCTGAAGGTGAGCAAATTGTATTGCTTTATCACCCTCACTGTATATTCTTTTATAAGTACTGTTGTTGTTATTTTCCTCTCCCTTTGCTGTCCTAGTAAACTGTTCTCACCCAGACCCATGAGTTTGACCTTTTTTTTCTGATTCTCCTCCTCATCCCACTGGAGGGCAATGGGCAAAAGAGAGACTGCATGGTGCTTAGTTGCCGTCGGGGCCTAAATCAATACATTCATCAATCACCAGCTCTAAAATAGTGCCACACTAATCACGCCCCTGATTCTGACAATTTCTTTTAACCTACTGCTTTATGTTAAAATGATTGCCCCTAGAAACTGCTGAGCATTAGCTTCTACAAGGTATTTCAAGTATCTTGCAAAGATTGGCTCTAAATGTAAAAGATGATTACTACAAATTCTTGACTTAATGATAGCCTGTCTTCAGAGTAGAAACAAAACAGGGTTTGTATGGGTGGTTCTGTCTCACAATTGTTTATACTGGCATTTTTTCAATATATTTACATGGAACAATAAAAATGAAACTTGACTTGCTGCAGTGTTCAATTTTGATTAAAGAGAAGGTGATTGTCATGAAATAGGAGTAACCTGAAATTGAAATGACCCTTTCAATAGACTGTGACTCTTTGGAGAAAGACAGTTTTGTTTGCATCACTACTTTTCTCTCTAAATCTCAGTATTTTATTGCTAACCTACATAAAGGGACCTCTTTTGAGTAAAGCAATGCCCACAATTACTTATTGGTGATTTGTAATCAAGGAGCTTTTTCACAATTTCTTTTCTCAGTATGTAACTGACCAGAGAATGAGAATTCAATTTCACAACAAATTTTAAGTTTTTTAAACATTTGTTCTCCTTCCTGACTCTAATAAAAATCAACTCTGCTAACATTCTGAGGGAAAAAAATGAGTTATTCAGACTGTTACCTTAACTCAGTCTTTGAAAATTCTTTGTTTCTTTTCTGTAGCTCTTAACTTTAAACTGACAAAAGAAAATAAATCACAAAATCTTTAGATAAAATCTTATTTAAAATAACAGTGTGGCTGTAAAACTTCATACTGTTTTTTCTCCTCCTCCTCCTCTTCTACCCTGTGCCCAAGAAAAAGTTCAAACATTCTATTGAAGAATAGAGCTAGCCAGAATTTTTGGGTGAAGTGTTTCATTGCAGTAAAAGGCTGAGTATTGAACATGAAAATTTTTTTATTGAATAGAAGAATGATTATTTTGTATAATCTTATAGTGTTTTACAAGACAAATTTCTATGTAGAAGCCAGCTTGACTGAAGATTCTACAGCTTCATTTTCTTGATGCAAAATGTACCCCAGGAGTCAATACTGGGGCAAATACCTTTCATCATTTTCATTAATCACCTGGATGATGGGCTAGAATACACCCTCAGCAAGATTTCTGGTGTTACAAAACTGAGAGGATTGTCTGATATCCTCTGCCATTCAGAGGAACCTCAACAGGCTGGAGAAATGGCCTGACAGGAGACTCATTCATTTCATCAAGGAGAATTGCAAGGCCCTGCAACTAGACAGGAATAATCCCAAGTACCAGAACAAGGTGGGGGGGTGAGGGGGGGCAGGAAGGCTTGAAAGCAACTTTGAAGAAAAAGCCCTGGGAACTCCTGGTGGACACCAAATTGTCTTTGAGCCAGCTACATGTCCTAGTGGCAAAGGAAGCCAATAGCCTCCTGCTATCCACTAGGGAGGACATTGCCAGCAGGTCGAGGGAGGTGATCCTTCTATTCTCATCAGCACTGGTGAGAGTGCTGGGTCCACTCCTGGGCTCCCTATTAGAGCCATGGAGCTACTGGAGACAGTCCAGTCAGGGGCCATTACAATGATTAAGGGATGGGAGCATCTCTTCTATGAGGAAAGGCTGAGAGAGCTGGGACTGTTCAGACTGGAGAAGAGACGGCTCAGGGGGCTCTCATCAATATGTACAAATTCCTCATGGAATTGATTGAATAGGACACAGCCAGACTCCCCACAGCTGTGTTCAGTGACAGGACAAGAGGCAACGGGAAGAGATTGAAATACAGGAAATTCGATTTAAACATAAGAAGAAATTATTTTATTTGTATGTTTGTTGAATACTAGCACAGGCTTCCTGGAGAGATTGTGAAGTCTCTGTTACTGGAAATATTCAAACACAGACCAGACACATGAGCAGTCTGCTCTAAATGATTTGTCTTTGAGCAGTGAACTTGGACCAAATGAACCAGGCTGTGTGTCAAATGCAAAGTCAAGTGCATTAATCTGTGAAGGTCTCCTAACAGAAGTAAAGCCTGCAAAAATGAGTCCTCTTTCTTCTAATATGTGGCTTTCATCTGTTTTCCCTGCTGATCTTCAAAATTGTACTCTTTGTTGGAAATTCAGCTTATGAGTGTTACCCCCTCTGAATCAAGAACATGCACTTTCCTCTAAGTGACAGGTTGTTATTCAGACTTTCTTAATTAGCTGACCTGTTGCTTTTAACTCTGCAATATCAGCAGAGAAATATTTAGAAAGAATCTAAGGGGCAGGGAGCTAAACCTTTGTGCTTATCTCACTTGTAGGCAATCAGTTCACCCAGGATGCGTCATCTGAAGTCAGTCCATCAGCTTTACAAAGTGCATGCAATCTCAGACTTGTTTCCTCAGAGGGTGCTGCATCTAGCAAACAAATTGGAATGCAGCTTATTCACCTGTGGGCCATTATAACAACAGTGGCAGCTTGGTAGGGTAAGAAACATACAATCAATTTAATCTGCAGCTAACAGGCTAAATCTAGTTGGCATGGGAGAGAGAGAAAAAAACCAAACAACCCAAGAGCTAAGGATTAAAGACACAAGCATCTCATAGGAAAAGCTTTTCTTTCTGTCTCTGAGAGAAGGAGCCATTTTTATTTCTGGTTTGTTTGGGCTTTTTGTTGTTTTTTGGTGTGGTTTTCTTCTTCATGCCCTCCCCCCAAAGTGCTCTTGTTTCTTTACCCCACTGTGCTTGCTAAATTGATTTCCAGCAATGTCTGAAGAGCATGAACACTCTTTTATTTGCAGGACATCAAGATGCATGCAGGTTTCCTCTAGGCTACCTGGAGGGAAAAGGCAGTGGCCTGTGCAATAAGCAGACATCTGCAGCAATACTGTAAGCCTTCACAATCCTCTTGGGAGGGGAAGAAAAGCTTCAGGCTTTTTCAGCCTAGAAGAAGAGCAGAGAGGTAGGTAGCTTTGAGCCTTAGTAGCTCTGTGCTAAATACCATATAGAAAGGCTGATGCTCTGAGAACTTCCAAAAGAAAAATAATGGGAAGCATGAAATCATTGGGAGAACTGCTATGAATTTCTATTTGTGCTGGGTAACAATCACATGGCTAGTGATGATGACATATCACTATTTTCTACAGTCAGTTGTTTCACTTGATTCTAGCAGTTCTGTAAGAGGCATAATTCTACAGGTATTCTTCCAAACCTTCAATTTAAGATATTAAACACTTTAATTCCTCCTTACAAAAATCTCCAAGCACTTTTTTGCAGTTAGTTCTGAGTAACATAATTATTTATAATGCAACAGAGGCCATGTTGCTTCAGGGATGAAGCAATTAAGTGGTTCATCCCACATTAATTGGGAGAAGAAGGACATTCAGGAGTGGATTCTTTGAAAAGCTGCTAGAAGCTTCCTGCATGTCTAGCAGAGCCAATGCCAGCTGGCTCCAAGACAGACCTGCCACTGTCCAAGGACAAGCCCATCAGCAACGGTGGTAGCACCTCGGGGCTTACTGTGTGACATTAACTTCAGCCAGGCAGAAGAGTGAGAATATGGGAGAAAATCAACTCCACAGACATCAAGGTCAGTGCCACGATGAAACTCCAAGCAGCAGTGCAGCACCACGCAGCCACTCGTTCACTCCCCCCACAACAGGGTCGGGGAGAGAAAGTGAGAAAATTTGTGGGCTGAAATAGAGACGGTTCAATAGGTAAAGCAAAAGCCATGCATGTAAGCAAAGCAAAACAAGGAATTCGTTCCCCACTTCCCATGAGCAGGCAGGTGTTCAGCCATCTCCAAGACAGCAGGGCTCCATCACACACAACAGTTTCTTAGAGAAAACAAATGCCATCACTCCGGATACGCAAATCCAAATGCTGGGGCTGAGCAATGCCCAACGGAGGTTGTGACTCTGTGGGAAGGGAACGCTGGAACAGGTTTTCTGGCAGGGCTTGTGATAACATGGGGGACCCAAACTGGAGCAGTCTTTTCCTGAAGGTCTGCACCTGGTGGGAGACCCATGCTGGAGCAGCTTGTGAAGTACTACAGTCCTTGGGAAGAAGAGACTTGCATTGGAGAAGTTCATGGAGGACTGTCTCCCATGAGAGGTATCCCAAACTGGAGCAGGAGAAGAGTGTGACAAACAAGAGAAGAGTGTTACAAGGAGCAGCAGAGACAATGTGTGCTGAACTGATCCCTGTGCCGCTGAGGGAGAGGAGGGAGAGAAACTGAGAGTGAAATTAAACCCATTAAGAAGGGAGGGATATGGAGAGGTGTTTTAAGATTTGGTTTTATTTCTCATTATCTTACTCTGATTTGATTGGTAATAAATTAATTTCCCCAAGTTGAGTCAGTTTTGCCTGCTATGATAATTGGTGAGTGATCTCTCCCTGTCCTGATCTCGACCCACAAGTCTTTTGTTGCATTTTCTCTTTCCTGTCCAGCTGAGGAGGGGGAGTGATAGAGTAACTTTGTTGGGCACTTGACCTCCAACCAGGGTCAACCCACCACACATGGGAACCTGTAATGAGAAGGGGAAGGTATACAGATAACATTTCTGTTTAGAGGCTCCTAATTGTTTTCATGCACTCTAAGCGTTACCTTTCAAAAGCCTCTCTATGTCTCTTCTACCAAAGAGGACCAAATGAAATGTCCCATAGTGTGTCCTGGTTGTAGAACCAGGATGGGATCACTCTGGAGTGACATAAAATTTTTCATTTTGTTTCTCAGTATGCTTTCTAATGAACCAAATAGCATTATTCTGAGACTCTGCAGCATGTTTTAGAACACAAATTTCCTCCTGGAAAGTATAACACCATGATCCCACCTGCACCATTGTCTACTTCTGCCACCTCACCATGACTTTGCTTTATGCTTCACTGTCTTTTCCTGGTATCCTGCATCATTTCCAAAACACTTACAGTATTTGTCATGTTGAACAATAACTCCCTTTATTACAGCCATTGTGCACATCTCTGGTTTTCTCTCTTGCATTACATTTGTTACAATCTACGATGTGGGCTGTTTGGTGAATGTTATGGGAAACATTTAATTTACTTTTTTTCAGATTCAGTTGTGCGTTTTGCAGACCATAACCCTGAGCTCTCACTGAATACGTTGCTGATACACACCTGTGGCAGCCTGTTTCTGTTATGTTTCTTTGTGCTTCTGGAGCCTTGTGTGGAAATGATAAGAAGATCTGAGTGAAACCTTTAAGTTTTAGCAGTATAGGAGCCTCCTATAAATTGAAGTAAATATTTGCTCAATTATGTTCCTCAAAAAACTATCTACAATTTTAAATCAAACAATGTAATTTAGAAGTAAAGTTGTGCCCGATAATAATAATTCAGAAAATACACAGCTTCTTTTTGACTAATAGATACAAATTACCCATCATTCTAAACATGATATTAATACTAATATTGGTATCGCACCACTGAGATGAACTCCCCGCTCATGAAGTGTTATCATTGCAGACATCTGGCAAATTGGTTGTTAACTTCTAACACAATTGATATGCCTTTTATTATTACAATATTCTGTTTCAACAAAAGAGTGCCCATTTCCCAGTGATGAACCATTTTAATGATTTCATGTAGAAATACAGCTAATGAAAAATAATGACAAGGGACTTCTGAATTCAGTTTTTTATTCTCCGTTCCAGCAGTACTCATTACAATACCACAAAATTATGTCTTATGAAGATGACACACAGGTACACTTCAGTCTCTGTTTCAGGCTGCCTACCATAAACAGGAAAAATTGCACTAGTGTCAGGAGAATGTCCTACAATGCTTGGGTTGTCCAGCAAATAGAAGCATTAGAATAATTTATTCTTTCTATTACATTTGGCATATGCATTACCTGAAACATTCATCTTTCCCAGTTGCTATTCTCTCTTGATATGAGCATCCAAATGAGGAAATGAGAGCCCTAACTTAGCCCAAATTTTAAAATCAGACTAATACTACTTCTAGGCTTGAGAATATGCATAAAATACCAGAGTACAACTGAAACCTCTTATTATCACTGCCACTCTATTATATTTCTTTCTTGAGCACCAGCATGTGGCAATTATCAAAAAATACAGTGGAATATAGTGAAATGGAAATGTTCATGCTTGATAGGCTCAGTGGTCTATTCGGCTGAATATCCTGTCTTTATTACCAGTTAATGACAAATGTTTCCAAAGAAAGTATGAGGGGTCTTTGGTCCTGAAAGCTGTTTATCAGACATGTTTTTCCCATAAGTTCTTTCACTTAAGGGATTCGATTATATACTGAAGTGTGAATGTTTATATCTCTTTTCTACAGTACCATATCTGCCACAACATGGAAAATTATTTGACATTCATAGAGAATAGAGATATCAACAACTTGGCTGCTCTTCAGGCATGGGTATGAGCCAGGTTTTGATCCCTGTTTCCAAGACACTCTACCCTTTGTGCTCTGACTTTAAAATTCTTTTATTTTTCTTGGTGTAAAACAACTGATGGGAGGCACAAGATGTTGGAACAGCTTTATGGCAGAGTGCACCAGTCTGACACTTTTCAGTTGCAGGTTAGATCACCTTTAGTTTTCTTAGTGTGTTGATAGATTTTGAATTCACAATGAATTTCCAATAACTATATATTGACAATCACAATGAAAGAGATCCTCACACTACTCGGTTTCTGTATGGAAATTATCTGATTCTAGTATGTTAGGAAAGGCATCAGCTGCTATTTCCTCCACCTGTACCATGGCTTTTTTTTTTTCGCAGCAGGTGGGTAATAATTAACCTTTCTATTTATTTCAGCCAATTTAACTGATTCCAAAGTATGGTTCAGTGACCTGCTCTATCTTGGATGGCAGCCACATGGTTTCAAGATAGACATTCACCACTTTCCAGTCCAATGGGATGGTAGATGATTTTAATGAGGTTTTAAAAAAAATTCTTATTAGGTCCATGTTTAGTCTGTTTTAGTTGGTTGGTTGGTTTTTGTTTTGTTTTGGTTCTTTTAAATCCTGAAAAAGCATTCAGTCTTGGGAATTTACAACTTAATTTATCAATTTGTTCCAGCATGTCTCACTAGAGAGCTCTCAGGACTCCAAACACAGAGGGAGGGGGGAACCCAACAAAAAAAACAACAAAACAATAGTCCTGCTTGATGATGATGAAGTCCAGCACTTTGCTGAATGGGCTTGTAAACGCAATAAAACCTGAAACAAAGTACTTCTGGAAAGTATGCAATTTGTCCGTGCTCTGGGAAGCAGGCAGCACAGTCCAAGAGCAGTGCAAGCTGCATATTGTTCTGGGCTATAATAGGGTATAAGTCTCGCAGCAGTCTGGTGGGGGTCCTGGAAAAAATGTGGTGGGAGAGTTGTGAATTAAAAAGAAGGAAAATCTGGAAAAGAACAGAGAGAATTCACAGTGGATTCTCTCTCACAATACAATGTAGATGAAATTGTGATTTGTGGGGGCTTGGAAGGTGCTAAATATTGGGTGGGAGTCCTCAGTAAATGCAATTTTTTAGTACGCGCAGCGTAACTGCATATGCAATTCAATATGTGCCCTTTAAGCAAGCTTATTTCTTTGTGGAAAGACAACTATGTTGCTTATTTTCATGCTGGTATTGAACAAATCATCACCTATGTTAAATTCCATTTTAATAGTGTTTAATAAGTGTTACTTTACTGTATCACCCATAACAAGAAGTCTCTGGTGAAAAACATTAATTAGACTTTTTTTTTCTTTTTTTCTTTACATTCTCAAATTAATTGAGAGAATTCTATTTGGAATAATGCAGCAATTAGAGTTCAGTAGATACAGTGCAACATTAGCATAAAGGCAGTTTTCTATGCTTGCTGTGACAGAACATAGGACTGGAGAAATTAAAACGTGTACTAAATGCCATCCGTTATTCTTTTAATACCATCACCCTATCCTGCCGACTAGCAAGTCCACTAACACTAGATCTTAAATCACACACAAGCTGAAGCTAATACCCTGAAGTCTAACCCATAAGAGCCATTTGCAATAAATTCTATTAACTTATATCATGTTTCTCTGAGGATAAATATCACCACACCATGAATCTTTTGCTAAATAGACATTGCAAAATTGCCAGGAAGGAGTCAACATTCTGAATCAGTCAGGACCACATTAGGAATTGTGATACAGTTCATTACTTGTGAGATGTTACGCAGCATTAGAGACTTCCATAGGCTTAATTTGACATGAAGCCATCAAACTGTGTAAAATAAATTATAAGAAAACAAGCTCCAAATACATTTACTTTCTAAACAGATCTGAATTTCGCACATATATTTTCTTCCTGAGCCTGCAAAGGTGGAGTATAATGACAGATGGATGTTTTAATGTAACAAAAAGAAGTATCAACATTAACCCCTATTTTTTCTTAGTCATTTAACTCAGATTTAAATGTGAAGGGAAAAAAAACCCCAACATTAAAATATTTTAGTATAGCAGTTGTTGCTACTGAAAAATGCCAATACTCCTGAATATTTTTTCTGTGCCAAGCTTACACTAAAAGAGCACAAATTACGTGCTACAATTTATTTGGATGATTTTATCTTTTCTGTTGTCCATAAATTACTGGTAAGTATTCAAAATATTTCAGTCTTTATATAAATGTATTTTAGCTATAGAGTTGCTTGCAAGCTGTGTTTGTATTTGCAGCATTTTGTTCACCAAAGCCTACACTCAAGGTTTATGTTCTATAAACTTTTAAAGTATTAACTGTCCTCTGAGTTTGTACAAAACCACATTAGAGGAAATTGAGCTCATAATGTCTCATTTTCCCCCACCCCCCAGTTTCAAAAAAAGGACCATCATGGGTTCCATTTTCAGTACTCACTGAAAGACTAGAAGATACAGATAGTATATATAGGCACAGTAATGCCAAAAATATACTGCGAGGTAGCTCTTTGTAGTCTGTGAAGAGAGGTACAAAGGACAATGAACAAAGTCAGAGCCCTCCCTAATGCCTCAGTTGGACACAGGTATCACCTCTGTGTATTCAGGCAACCAAATGGTGCTGCTGAATCTACAGAGAAGCGGACAGGAAGAAAGATGAAGAGCAACCTGCTGTTCTTACAGAGCTGAAAGCAGATCATTACAGATTAGGTCACGCATATAAACCGTTAGACATAAAATCTTACAAATTCTTTAATCACACTGGTTTTGTTCTTGCCCATTGTGCCCCTTCCCTCTTGTTTCACTTCATGCCCCAGTTCTGCAAAAATTTAAGAAGCTGTGTTGAATGTTTAACATGCTCAGGAGCTTTCTTCTCCCAGAAGTGAAATTGGTTTTTGGTCTTCACAAGTCGGAGAGTACAAACTTATCCAGTCTGAGGCAGGAGCATCATTTACACTTCAGTCTAAGTGTTGCTGTAACCAACTAAAAAAAGTAACAGTGTATGGGGTAATTCAAAAATAGATCTGATCAGATTAAGTGTTAGTGACCTGTACTTCAGGTGCTGAAGAATAAAAAATACCCCCAAGACAGGCTGTCTTGTTGAGCTTGTGTGGTTGGGCTGCTTGTGTCCTTTGTTTACACAGTATAGAAGGGGTGGGGAAGGTGCAGTTTGGGGTGAGGGCATCAGCAGTGCATGAGACCACTTGCAACACAGCTCAGGCTATTTGGTTCTGTTGAAATCTATAGCACATCTCCCTTGGCTTCCAGCAGGCTGGAATTTCACCTCCTGAGGCAATGGGAACAGAATGTAAACAAAGTGCCCTGCCAGAATTGAACCACTCCTATCTGCACATCTGACTTACTATAGTCTGGAGATGAATTGAAGGAGAATTTTTCTTTTTTCACCCAGATAGAGAACTATGCATCGTTCTGAGGTGGAATTGCTTGCACATGCTTTCTAACTTCCCTTTTTGGTGTCATCTGAAGGATAATAGATTCCTGAAGGTATTCTTCCTCTATTAATTTCTCCATTCCCTTCTCTACAAGGGAGTACTCCTTTGGAATTAGAGACAGCCTGCTTAGGAAAGAAAAATTTTATTGCTATTTCTGATTTTCTATGTCAATGGATATGCAGTCTTTAACGGCAAAGAAGCTTTCCTCTGCTTCACCTCCTACCAGCATTCGTCTTGATTAGGCTTCTCTGTGTCTACTTGCCTGGCTTTTGGAAGAGGAATGTGTCTTAGAACTCATCAGAGGGCTGATGGACAGCAGGGTTAGCTGTGGAAGTGGTCTAAAGAAATTATATGGAAGCCAAGTGTAAGGAGAGGTGCCAAGTTTCATGCCTCGAAGGAACAATCAACCCTGTGAATCCAAGACTTCGCAAAACAAATGGAAGTAGCTGCTCTGCAGAAAGGTGTCTGAGGTTACTCCGTGAAAATTAGTATCAATAACATTGTATTACTGCAGAAAAGGTAAAAGTCAATCTGGGGCATACAAACACATGTACATTTTATACAGCTGAGACAGAAGGTAAACTTTAATTCATTCAGCATTGGTGGAACTGCAGCTGAAAACTTATGTTAATTTTTGGGCACTGGTCTTCCAGATAGATGTGCACTACTTTGAGAAGAGGTCCGTGTCAGCTCAAGAAGAATGAGTGATGGTCTAAAAATGTAACTTCTAAGAAAAGTTTGAAGATTTTTCTTCCTATTTATTTTTAAGGATAAAAGTGAGGGGTTGTGAAATGACATCATATTTGTGAGAAGCTTGGCAAACTAAGAAGTAGTCAGCTCTCCATGTCTGTGAGAAAAGGAGAAGTAGTAATTGGTGACAAGAGAGAATTAAGATAGCTTTTTAGAAAGATCTTCTACTTTGATTGATTCATCAAGGAATCAATCCTGTGAACTTTCCGTTGCTGGCAGTTCTTGAGTGCTCATGTTAGACAGGATCTGTCCAGCATGACAGAACGAGTACAGATAACTTCGAAAAACCTCTCATGTTCCATTCCAGATCTGTTTTATAAAAGTATGTATTTTTATGAAAGTATGCACCTTTTGTATTATGTTTTTTACAATTCTGTAAACCCTGAATAATGGTTTTTTCAGAGATAATGTGGCCAGCAGGACTAGGGGAGCCAAAGTCCCCTGTACTCAGCACTGGTGAGGCTGCACCTTGAGTACTGTGTTCATTTTGGGGCCCGTCACTACAACGAGGACATTGAAGTGCTGGAGCGTGTCCAAAGAAGGGCAACAAATCTAGTGAAGGGTCTAGAGCACGGGTCTAGAGCACAGGCTTGATGAGGAGTGGCTGAGGGAACTGGGGTTGTTTAGCTTGGAGAAGAAGAGGCTGAGGGGAGACCTTGTTGCTCTCTACAACTACCTGAAATGAGGTTATAGCCAGGTGGTTGTTGGCCTCTTCTCCCATGTTAACAAGCAGTAGGAGAAGAGAAAATGGCCTCAAGTTGTGCCAGGGGAGGCTAGGATTGGATATTAGGAAAAAAATCTTCACTGAAAGGGTTGTAAAGCATTGGAACATATTGTCCAGACAGATGGTTGAGTCACCATCCCTGGAGTTATTTAATAGACATGTAGATGTGGTGTTTAGGGACATGGTTTAGTGGTGGGCTTGGCAGTGCCAGGTTAGTGGTTGGACTGGATAATTTTAAAGGTCTTTTTCCACTTAAGTATTCTATAATTCTAAAACAGGATTGGTGCAAAAGGCATAGGCTGAAGCCGTAGTCCAGCAAAACAGATTTAAAACAGCATTTGTACTTCACAAAGTAAAATGCTTAGGTGCTAACCAGTCCTAAGTTTGACAAAAGTAGGGTAAAATGAAATTCAAGTAGTGATGATAGTGCAGCTGATGGGTTGCAAAACAAACATGACTACCAATTTTGTTTATGTCAGATGAGAAATTACTCAATTATGTCCCCATTACTATCATTGAATAAATTATTAGTGAAGAATAGAGCTGGAAGCAGTAATAGGGATTAGCATGGGGAGGTGCAGTACAATAGTAATTAGGATTCTGTGTTTACTAATTTGTGTTGTATCTGTGGTATGACAACCAACACGCACTCACTTCGAAAGTTTCTCATTTTACACCACATTTACAATATAATTCTCCCTTCAAAAAAAGGGGTTTTAAAACTAGAAATGAGGAGACAATGTCATCTTCACTTTGCATCGAAGAAAAACAAACTGTAAGACCTCTCTAATTACCATCTTTTAAAACAGAACCTTAAAAAGGATTTGCTTTCATTTTTAAAATTTATTTTTACAAGAAAAAGATCTAACTGTAATAATAAAGATCAGTATTGTATAATTATTATGATGGCTTGCAAGTTGAGAGATATTTTGCATTCTTAGTTGTGGTACAAAATGCTTTATTGCAAACTCCAGACATTTTCTACAGCTCTTGCAAATATGTCTATCACAAATGTAAAATCTCACAAGTCACTTACTGCATGTAATTTAGCTCACAAAGTGGAGTTTGAAACACCAGATTTGAAGTCTTTTGAGCATTAAGGGAAAGAACAGCCTCTCAGTTTGAAACATCATTGTCATTTCCCTCACCAGAAACATGAATTTAAAGTTTGAGAAAGTTTGGAAGCAGCCAAAGATTTGAACTTCACAGCTGAGCCTCATCAAATATTGACAGCCACTGCATAAAAAATATAGATTATTCTGCAGTAGATACTATGTATTCCTATTGACCAGATGTTGTGGAATTAATTTGAAAGTAAATCACATGGGCAACAATAATAGAAACAAATAAAATATTAATTCAGATTTTTTCCTAAAGGTTCTAGCTTGGAATTCTTTCTTTGAACTTGTTAATGCAAGGAATTCCATAGATCTCAGGATTAACACGCATTATCATATAACATATTACTAATAGCATGCTAATGTGCTCTTACCTTTCATTTTCATAGTAATCATTGCAAATTGCATGCAATTTACATAATAATTGGTATAATAATTGACATTAGAATAATTGATGTCAAAAAGCATAAATATGTGTAGGTTTTGGTTTAGTAATGATAGGTACCTTAAAGCTATAGGCACTGATATGTGTTCCTTTTTACTTAACACTTGTTAAATATATTAAGGTATGAGTTCTACAAAGGAAAGGTTGTAGAGATTTATGATGGTAGCCAGTGTTAACTTGGGGATGCTTCTGAGTTTTGTACTCAAAATACTCATCTTGAAAAAAGAACATTCTTTCAGGTGATATTTTAACTTTTTATCATGGGAAAAAGAAATATCTCAACTGTGCCCATTGCTTCCATGTATTGTATGATATATTTAAACTATTAATGCAAGAAAAATACAATTAAAGAAGGCACGACCAGCAAGCTGGGAAGCAGGACTACTCTTTACATGCTTCTGGATGTGTGAAAACTCCTGGACAGAAGCAAGGATCATGAGCACAGAGGAGCTGCCCGAACAAATACAAGATGTGCCCAGGGAGCCTTCTGACATTGGCAACAAACACCAATCAAGGCGAATGAAAGGAGAAGACTTCTCTGAAGCCTGGAAAGAACAGTGCAGATTTGGATAGAAAAGCATGAGGAAAGGACCAGCACACAGAAAACATAGCATTTGGGATATGCATCAGGTTTTAAGCATTTTGTTTGTTGTGTCACTGAACAGATCTGATGTTTCTCTTTACATAGCATCACTTTTTCTGGGTTATTAATTGTAATCTTGCAATACAGAGTGTTAGAACATCTTTTTGGTGTCTTTTGGCAACTCACAACAGCAAAATAGTCATGGCTCCAGCCCAGGGCTCTGTGCCAACAGCTGTTTCAGCCACGATGTGGCTTTTCTGGGGACCCACATCACCTCCACAAAACCTGCCTACCTCTCCTGTGCTCAGGAAAAAGAATATCAATACTAAACATTAAAAGTCATGAGGCAGATCACCAAATTAACAGAATTCCTCAAGAATCATGCAGCTTAAAAGGAAAAATATGTCTCATTCTCTGCCTCCAGACGCTAGTTCCATAGGTTGCACTTGTGCTGCATCTTTAGGTTTTGCTCTGTTAGTTGGTGACTTTCATATTTTTTAAGACAGTCTCCACTGTCTTGCAATTTTTATTTTTTTTTTTAATACATTTGGGGAGGGCAGGGGTTGGTTGGTTGTTTCAGCAGCAAGGTCTCTAAGAAGCTTCAACTTTAAATCAAATTGCAAGCATTATCTGCTCTGACTAATTCTGATTCCAACTGCTCCAGACTCGAAACTCCCATTAAAGAAATCCTATTCCATGTGCAAAATAACCACAGGACTTCTCAAAAGCTCTTTTTGCCCAGTGTGTATTTTAAAAAGCAGTTCTATTCAGAGCAGTACAAAACAACACGTCGTCTCCCCATGTGCATACAATGTCACTTCTGCTCCCTTCAGTGAAGAAAATAAGTGTCTAACACCTTTTATTCTTACTGTCCCTGAAAAACTAACCTCTCTAAAAGACCTGACATGTGACTTCTTTTTACCTGAGCAATCATAAATTATTTGCCCAGTTTTCACTGTGTGACCGAGTGGTCATGCATATAAATACAATTTTTATTAAGATAAAAGAGTAGTTGGAACAAAAGATACAATCTTTTTGCTGTTGTTGTTGTTTTAATGGGAAAAAAAAAATGTTATCTTTTGAGATCAGAATGAGCTTGCAGGACTCGAAGCTTTAAAAAAGTATTTTTTCTCCTCCAGTTAAAACAAGCACTTTCAATTTAGAACCAATTCAAAGACAACAAATGTGGAACATTATGATGCTATTTCTACAAAACTGCTTTTCCAGACTGGAAGTACATTTTGAAGTCAAATTTGTCAAAAGATACCGAGACATGGATGAAGTATCAATAGAGTCTGTGCAGAAGAAACTGAGCCATATCCTTCCATAAGTCATTCCCCCATGGTCTCAATCTCTTCCCCACTCAGAGTGACAGGAGATTATGGAGGTTCAACACCGGCAGCCCTCCCTACCTAGGGCAGGTCCTGGGCTCAGTTTATCTTGAATTGCTGCTCAGGAATACAAACAGCATAGTAAGAAAGCCCGAATCATGTATGTCATGCCTCTGACCATGGTAACGCTGAAGGAAGGAACTCTATTTATTGTCTCATATACTTGGTATTATTAAGTGTACAACATAGCCCTTGATTGCATGCTTGTTTCTCTTGTTTTTTTGCTGTTTCCTAGCAAGCTCTGGAGATCTTTTATAAATAATTCCTGTTCTTATTGAAACAGTAGGCTAAAATGAAGAAAAGAACAAAACAAAAGACTAAACAAGAAACACTGCAACTATGACTGGATAACATATTCCCCGTTATGACAGAAAAAAAAAAAAAGGTATATATGATATATATTTATATATGTACAATTTAAATTCTGGGATTTCAAATATATTTTTTTGAATAATAGCAATAATAAATGCTATAACTTTTTATAAAAGATATTGCTAGTTTTGGATCACCCCTTTTCTTCCCTTTGTGGAAGGAGGAAATAAGTGGTTTAAAGAGAGAAGGTGGAGCACAATACATGCCAACACTTAGAAATAAAAGAAAGTCCTACATGGGTAGTCAATACAAAAATGAAGAACAGGTGACAAGAGAAAGGGATGAATCCTACTTACAGACTCTAGGTTCAAGCAGGGATGAGGAGACCTTTGCCTAGAAGTCCAAAGCTTGATTGAACTCAGCAGACGGCTACCCTCCTGCTCCACCTGTGATGAACTGTGGAGCTGAGGGCACAACCTGGAGCTACTTGAGCTGCCCATCCGCTTCAAAGGTCATCTACACCCGCATGCAGTATGTCCTTGGGGATCTTCATTCTCTCCTGCTGACCAAGAAAAAGGAAAGCAATATACATTGGGAGGAAGAAAGCCATCCATTCACACAACCTTGGGTTAAAAATTCCCTCTTGAGGCTGTACTTTATCTGTTTATAGTGCAACTGTAAGCAGGACATGTACTATGGTTCATTCCCTCTCTGTCACAATGACTGCCTCCTGGACAGCCACAAGCGCGCTGCTGACATGAGTGCCCTCATCCACCACAGCATCCTGGGCCTGCAAGACCTTTCACAAGGGGTGCTCTGGCACTCCCTGTCACCAAATTCAGAAGTCTGGAAAACAGAGGGTCAGAAGTCTGGTTTGAAGGCTCATCATCAGAACACTCCTTTAGAGACATCCTAGAGGTAATCACTTATTCCTGCATCCTACCCCATTATTTTCTTTTCCTTCCTGCCTTACCCAAAGGATTGAGAGTTGTATAAATTTGCATTTATACACAAATCCAAACTTTGGACAGTTGCTACAAGTTCCTTTAGTAATGTTATTTCCACATGCACTCAGCACTGGATGAAAAAAGAAAGTGTGCAAAGCTTCCCAGTACTGGTCACAGGAGCAGAATCCTCTAGGCAAACATGCATGACTGCCATTCAGGTTCACTGCAACAGACAATTCAAGAGTGTAGTGGGTAAAGTGAAATGTTCTTACAAAATATTCTCACAACTCTGTGGGAAAATGAATGAACATACTGACTATTTACTTTGTATATAGTTTTGAAGTGATCACCCTAGCTGGTGTTTCATCTTATCACCTATTGAAAACATCATTGTTTCATGTGTTTCAGAGAGAGCAGGGAAGGGCTTGAATCTCCCAGTAGAAGTATATGAAGGCTCTATAAATTCTAGCTAGAAGCTGAAAGCACTGGTATTAGTTTTAAGAAAGATTCTTATCTGCTTGAACCAGGCTATTCTTGCTGATACCTGTATTTATACAGTACGTGGACTATTTTACATGTTTTGAAAGGAAGCATTTCCAATTTATTATACTTTGGACCTCTGTTCTCACTAAACAATTAAAAAAAATTAATATTGGCTCACCCCATTCCACACTTGTCTTTGAAACTATCACGCAGTGAAGCTCACACAGTTAGCTGCGAGAAACTGTACAAATACTGATATTTAAATACAAGGCACATTTCGCATTGCAGAGTATCTCGTTTGAAAAGAAGTTGGAAAGAAAGGGGAAAATGCTAACACTCAGATATTAGCTGAATCTGAATACAAAAACATGACACCTCTGTAATGTAGCATGTTATTGTATACCAAGATGTCATATCAGCACCCTTCTGTTGTCTGTGATAATAGAAATCATTGCACCTCTTATATAATTTAAGACTATAGCAGAGTTAAAACTTGGGAAAGTGCAGTGGGAATAAAATTACCTGCATATATTGATAACACATGGGTCTGCTGTATTTGTCATATTTTAACTCTTTTACAGAAGAATTCAATCATGCATCCGAAGTAAACTCACGGCCAGTACAGCAGCACAGATTTTAAATTCATCCCAGAACTGCAACAGACACACAATAAAGTGTCTGAGATTTTACCCACAACAGTGAACTATAGAATTACATTAATAAATGGATCCAAATGGAAACATGGCATTTCTAGAATTTGAATGCCAGTTAAATTAAAAATGGATAAGAATAGGGAGAGCAGACACATGGCTGGTTACCCTGTCTCTGTTGTATTTGCTGCTGCATACATTGACAGCAGTGCTTTTGAATAGAACTCCCTGCCTGCAGTCACTGGCTGTAGCTGCACAGCGAATCAAGCTGTGATCCCAAGGAAACTGGGCAACCCATGAGAAGTACTTCAGTAGGGTTATAATTTGCTGATCTTCAGAATGGACCAAATGGGTTGATTTAAGCAAATTTGCTACATTTGCATTTCAAACAGCTATTTCTTGTGGGTAGAAAATGAGAGGCAGCAACAAAGTGCTGAACTTTGCTCTCAGGACTTCTTATCCAACAGAAATTTTGTATAAGAGGTACATGATTTCGGAGAGCTGGATACGAAAGCTCAATGATTCTTGTTCCTAGGTAAGTGCTAAAACCCTAAGGTGAGAGTTAACCTTGCCAAGCATTCTCTTGCTGCCTTCTTTGGCTGAGTGTCCCACCATACCCAAGCTGCTCCACGATGGAGGGGTCATCCACCACCTGGCAAACTCTGGCACTGTAGCAATTTCATGCCCTGCCTTCCTTTGGTGCAATCAGGCTGTAGGCCTGTTTCTTTCTTTCACACCCACCTGACCATTATGCAAAGGTAGATAACACCACAAAATCATGTTCTTTGTAAATACTAGGAGGCTGCATGAACCTGACTCCACCTGCCTCAGATCTGGCCTTCAGTGGGAGACTCTGGGACATCCACCCAAACAGGTACTTTAGAAATAGTTGTCTAGTATTAGCTGCAAGGAAAATTTCAGAGGAAGTAATGAAGTATTTAATTATTCAGTATTACAGTCACAGGTAGGCATATTTTGATACAGTATCTGCCTGAGAAATGGGAGGATTTTAAACAGACGGATTCCCAATACTTCTGAGCTTTCACTTTGAAAACAATCATCTAAAAATAAAGTACTGGTTATCCTAACAAGTATAATCTCTTTATAATTTGCATTTCATGATCAGGATTTTTTAATCTCCTAAAACCTTTAAAATCTTCATTTTTAACACACAAAAGCATGGTATCAGCTTCATTTGTGCATTCTTATGAAACACTCAAATAATCACTGTGACAAAGAGGCCAGGTATCAATAAAAGAGATTCAGAGATAAGATCAATCTTACTGGACATTGATAGGTTCTGTGATGCTTCCTTTTTCCCTCCAACTTCCTCTCATGCTTCCATGTACATAAATTACAGAAATGTAGGCAAGTTACAACAACAGAAAAGTGATCTGCACAGTACCACCAGTTCTCACATATCTCATCATTGCCTGATTAGCTATTCCATAAACTGTTTCCTATATTTCACAAACAAGCAAGTAAAAGTAATTTAAGTAATTCTCGTGGCCTTGTATAATAATGGCACTATATCCATGCATTAGTAACCTCTCTGTGATGACGTCTTCACCTGATCTTGTCACTAGGAAATGTGCGAGGCTCAATTGCTGGAAAAAGGTTTTTCATAAGAACGAGGCGGGGAAAAAAAAAGATATTAGAGAAAATATTGTACAAGAAATAAGAATGACATTTCAAGAAAGGTCATGTATTCCAATCCCGTATCTTTATCTACAAGAAAACCCCACCCATCCACTTAGCTTTTCTATACTGTCTTCACTCATAATTGTTTTTCCAAAACATTACACAAGTTTTGATGCTGAAGAAAAAGTAGATGCATGCATTTTCTTCCCATTCACATGATACTCATATATTAATTATTCAATTCTAAAGGAAGACATCTGTGGATATTAATAGCCATGTGAGAAAGAAATCCTAGTGTCTCCTTAGTGACTTGAAACGTGTCTCTGTAAAAAAGTAAAAATTAAAAAATTCCCAAAGCTTCATTAAAAAGCTTAACAAGTTCGACTGAAAACTGTAGGTTAGATTGTACACATGCTCATATTCATGTAATTTCACTGAATTCATGAGGTCTAATAGTACAGGATTTGCCATGTATCTATCTTTTTCTCTAATAGATTGTTGGGGGAGAAAATAAAATAAAATTAAAAAAAAAAAAACACCAAAAAAAACCCCACTAACCAATAAGTGCAAAAAGCAAAAAGCACTTGATAAAAACGAGTAGTATCATAATCATTATGTCAGCTCTGGGCTGTTGCTGGCATCTACTAGCTCATTAGCTCATACCAAAGCCTTTTACTCAGGGAGGTTTCAAATGTGAGCCTTACTCCTGTCTCTTCAGATGCTTGTTTTCAGAAAACTTCTTTGAAATTATTCTGGATTTCACTATCAAATCAGTCAAGATACTGAAAAATAAGTTGGACAGAAAGTTTCCAGAAAGACACATAGCCCACTCACAAATGTTTTATGTCATTTAGAAGACCAGCAGAAAAATCAGAAGTGATCCATTGTGCAAACTTCAGATTTTCTCAGCTACCTATACTAAATCTCACTTTTTGATCAATTTAATAATTTTTATAGTACTCTACCTTCAAATCTCTTCCTTTAGAAAAGGGCATGAGAAAATTTATGGAAAATAAAGATATGCTGAGTTCAGTTTTTCTAATATAGCA
The DNA here is from genome assembly GCA_027925045.1 of Hypotaenidia okinawae. Taxonomy (NCBI): domain Eukaryota; kingdom Metazoa; phylum Chordata; class Aves; order Gruiformes; family Rallidae; genus Hypotaenidia; species Hypotaenidia okinawae. The sequence goes on along the minus strand of BSDF01000001.1, from coordinate 16,462,690 downwards.
GAGGAATTATTAGTCTTCTGTAATATAAATTACATCTAGACTGAGTGTTTAATTAAAAAAAAAAAAACTTGCAAATGGAAAAGCACTCATAATGCTCTACTCCAGAGATCTTTTGATACAGAGCTTAAATGAGAAAGAAAATTCAATGAAGATCATAATCTTTGACCTGGTTTCACCAAAGGTTTCATTTTTATTACTGCTTTGTTATGCTCCCCGAGTTTGTTTGGCTTTAGCAGCAACAGGCAGAACGCACATTAACCACATGGAAACTTTCATCTTTTTGATGAACTAAACATATTCTCTTTGTTTCTCTTTCTCGCATCATTGACGACAGGCTTTTGTGTCCAACTGTGATAATGTCCTGTGTTCAGAACATACACATCTCCGTATGAATCTAACAACAGGCAATTGACATCTTGATGGCTTTCTTGTCCTCCATAAGGGGATAAACAAACACATACATATGCAGCCCATGCTTAAATGGAGAGAAAAACTTGTTCTGACTAGCAGGGCTTTCCTACACCTGTTACATTTAATACATATGTCAGGCACCATCTGTTAAAAAAGCTCTCCTTTTTTCCCCTCCTTGTGCTTTAAACAAGACACAGAAATGAAGCCCATGTTAATGGCTATCCATCAAGGCCTGGGGTTTCAACATAAAAACCACATTAGAGCAGAATGAGATTTAAATCAAGGGATTCTTCTATTTCCTAACTGCTCACATGATTCACACAATGCCAAAATGAATTCACATTACTTTATTTGTGGTGACCTAACACTACTGTGACAAACCACTAATTGCTTAAAATATTGTGATTAACTATTCAGTCGGGAATTGCTGTTCAAATTAACATTTGTTTTAAAGAAGTCTTTGTCTTCATATCTTTTTGATCTCTTGATTGATACACAGTCATTCCTTAATTGTGAGCAATTTTGTGAGCTATTGCCTGTATTGAAAATACTCCCTTTATATTTTTCCAACTACCCTGATGTTTAGATAATCTTAAAAAAAAGAAAAAAACCCCAATTTCTAAATGTAATTCCTTGGGAATTTCTTTATGAAGTGTAACTTGTGTCTGGAAATGGATCCATTATGTACAAGTGCTTTTTTGATATTTTCTTTATTAGTTTGAATAAATCTAAATTGATTAAACCCTTTTGGCCTTTTTCTGAAAAGCCCTGTATTTTCTGAAAAGCGCTGCCTAGGGACTATTTGGAGATGTTTTCCTTCATTGCCAGCTGACCAGTGGAAGCAGCCATCAGAATTTACTCTGCTTTCTCTATAGCCACTTCACTGCAACATTTCCATGGAGTCGGGCTTGGAGTCTGGAAACAGTTTGAGTGGCAGATCACGGCTGACTCTCTTTTTTTGTGAGATGGGGAGATTTCCAGTTTCTGTCTGATTCAAGTGCAACAGCTCTTATGACATTCGTATTCCTCCCAACAACCCACTTCATAGTTCATTTTATGTTGTAGTCAGAAGATTGCCTGAAGGCAGCCTAAATGGAAGAAATAAGAAAGCTGATTTAAATCAATGTTTTGTCTATATACATATCAAGATACACCAAAATTGTGATGATTTCCCAACCCGAATATTAATATCAAATGAGGCTTCGCCTGACTCTGCTAATACATGAAGTTATGAAGAGCAATGTGAGACCAAATTGATTTGGTAAAATATACAAAAAATTGTTGGTTTTTTTTTTTAAATAGAAACTTTCCTGCACTTAAATGTAGACAAAAATGAAGCAATTATTCTGCTTAATTTGTTTTCCCCTTATCTCTGATGTGCTGGGTGTATGACTGCACTGGCTGATATGGAGAAAAGTGGGAATACGCTCAGCACTGTAACTGTGGAGAGTGTAGGTCTTGCTGACTGCTGGTGTTACCATAATAACAGGTGAGCTGAAATCTACCCAGGAGTATTCCCGTTCCAACTAACTACAGAATAATATTTAAACTACATAAAATTGTTTTATATGCTTGAGTAAAGTTACTTTGCTTTGTGGAAGCAGCTCATATCTGGTAGAGAGTGACTCAAATAGCACATTTAGGGTTTAACTAATCTAACAGTTGGAGGTGAATAAATAAAACCTTATAAAATCAGGTCTGTTCATTTTGGCACCTAAGTCTGCATACATGGAGACCCACATTGGCTCCTAACATATTTCTCCTTCTTACTTCCAGCTTCCATGAACATTTTCTGAGCTACTATGCATGGTACGAAATACGTGTTCTGGATTATGTCATCTGCTGTTATCCTGATGTAGAGCTCTGCTGTGATTTTACTCTATGTGGACAACTACTAAGCTCTGCATGAGTCCTCACAGAGATACCAAAGATCCTGAGCAGAAACAATGTCAGTTGTGATGGTTACAATATACTTGTAACCAGAACACATCTGAAGGAAGTGGCTTACCTGTATTCTGGGCATAGCCATCCTCTGTGTATTTCAAGCCAAACTGCTGGCCCAAAGCCCTACATCACAGTAATTCGGAATGAGAACATTTGACATTTTCTGCTAGAGTCACTCTGCTGCCAAGAAAGTTCATGGGACCAAACAGAGCTGGCAATAAACAACCTAACTCTAATATAATGATTAGAGTAATGTCCTACTCTTCTGGGCTCTGCTCCCAGGACTTTCTGTACGATCATCTCTTCCAAAAGGATCAGAGTTGTGCTAGTAGTGTATGAAAGTGACCGCTCAAAACAAAGAGGTAGAGAACCTTCTGCCTTGTCCTGGGTGAGTAGTCAGACTATAGGTTTAGTCTGAAAAGAGTAAAAGTGAGGTGCTGCCACAAGGTTTGGGATTTTGCCAGTTTTTTGCTTAAGATCAAAAGCTATGTATAGTCCCTTAAAAGCAGAAGTGTGTGAGACCTGGGTGCTGAAAAGAAGTAGATGTTTCCTTTATAGGTAAATGAAAGAGCTAGTCCTCTGCTTTGGATGTAATATGTGATTTCTGGGAGTTTTCTCTTGCGTCTTTCCAATGACATTTATTTTAGGATGTCTGGATGCTCCCAGTGTTCGTACTGTCTGAGTCAGCCCCATTAAAATTAACCCAGGAATAATTGTACATATCTTTAGGTGAAGATTTGCAGATTAAATGAAACAAGAAACAGGACTTTTTACAAGGTCTGTTAAATACTGCCATTATGTGAATTTGCATTTTATGTAAATGAACTTTGAGTGATACACTCCAGGTCTCAGCAAGTCTTGAATAGAGGTATGAGTGGCACAGAATTTTATTTTCCCTTTTATTCTGAGCCAAACCGAGCCTTCCAATCTTTTGTGGCAAGATCTACAATTATAGCTACTTTTATAAACACTTAATGCTTTCCCTGGAACCAGCACTCACCTCTCTGTTGCCCTTACCAAACTCTAAACTTCCTATTCTGTACAACTTCTATAAACTAATAAGCATGAGGCAGGAGTATCTGCCAATTGACTACTACGTAGACTTTCAGGATGTAAAATGACAGTGCTCACAAAGAACAAATTCATTAAAGAAATGCCACCAGCCAGCAGAACAAAATAAATCAGCGTGATGCCAAATAATAAACCTCAACTCTACCATTCACAATCAGATTCCAGTAGTTTGTGTTTAACTATTTGTATGTTGTTTACTTGACACAGAATATTTTTCAAAGAAGCAATTGAATAACAGTTACAGCTAAATGTGTTATTTTCAAATAGTACATCATTTAATCAGGTGCAAGTCAGCTGGATATTTCCCTGTTATCACAATGTTCAAGTTCTAAGGATAATGAAAGTGTGTTTGTATCAAAATAAGAATCATACAAGAAGGAAGAAAAGTATTTCAAACTCCTTGTTCTGCTTGCAACTGCAGCATTTCCACTTTGCAAAGTCTCTCAAACTTCTGGCATTCATGCCTCCTTTCTGACTTCTTTTTTACCAACAATGTGGGATTTGGGCAAACATTTTAATCCTAAGAATTCTAGAAGTCAAAATACTTGAGAACCTAGATAGATCCTTTGCAAATTCTGGATCTTGAGTATTTACTTGTGGAAATCTTAAATGTAGACTGTATTTTATAAATGCTGAAAACACCAAGCTGTGTTCAAAACAGTGAACTTGAGTTCTAAAGTTATTACTTAATTTTAAGTATATGCAAATTAGTTTTAAAAGGTGAAAAGACAAGTTGTAGGTGACAAATTTTTGATCTTCAGTTTTACAAAGTGCTTAAAGATAGTGGCATTTACTTTTAGGCTGGTTCCTGTCTACACGTTCACTCTTACTTGAACATTTAACATCTGTGACAAGCTAAATACAGCTTTAGATAAGCTACAGCCTAAACACGTCAGGAATCTCAGAATAAGAAACACCTTACTCTAACTGAGCCATGCAGTGACAAGGAGTCTCTCCACCAACCTCCCCTGTTCTTCTGCACTTAAAATGGCCCTTTTATGCTGGTTCATAAATTATACACTATCTCATCTTGCTTAAGGCTTGCCTCTGGATAACCATCTTTTGACCAAGTTGGTTTAGAGAAAAAAAAGAGGGTCCATGCATTAAAGGACATTTAAGAAATTTGAGGCTGTAACAAGAGAAGTTTGAACCAAGGGCCCAGTGGAATAATGATGGGGTCAGAGAAGAGGCAGAGGAGGAATAGTTGAATAATAAATTCATTACGGTCATCCATCATAATCACACTCATTACAGAACAAATTTGTTTGTTTCTGAGTAATTCTGTTTCTATAAAAGGGATTGTTCTGTGCCAGCTTTCCATTCAGAGTATTTTTCCTGCTATCCCTTTCCATGACTTCTGCACCAACACATGCAAATAACACTTGATTTCAAAAAGGTGGAAAACTACCTTCCACAGTAAATATGAAAAATTCATTATGCCACTTACTGCTATTTGTACACACAAATTAATATATTTAGAGAGATAATAAGTCCAGTCTTAAGGATTTGGGTTCCACAAACATATTTAACACACTGGCACCATCACTGAGTATTTCAGAGGCATACCAGTTATTAGAATTACTAGAACATTTTGCAAAGTTGTCTAGGCAATCATTTTGGTAGGCAGTGTGTCTCCATGAGTAACATATTTCACAAGTATACATCCGATCTGCCTGTATGTTGCAAGCCTCTACTCTAGCAAACATATTAAGTGACACAGAAAGATGCAGAACTCTCAGATGACTGTCCTAGTCATCACTCAGCCTTGTCTCTCTTAAAGCTCTCTATTCCATTTTAGTCATTATAATGTTTGTCCCCAGGCAGATAATGAGATCAATGATACCAGGATACTAAAATACATGGAACAAGCACAGCTTTTTTTTTTTTCTGGAAAAGATCTCCAAGGAGATGACATTTTTGGTGGCATCATAACTTGGATTAAACCAATGTCATCATTAACCATCTTTCTCCGAATTTTCCTTGCCCCATATACAAACCTGTAAAAGCAAGTAAACATATAAATTAGGCAGGCACTCCAGATTTTCAATAGCAAATAATCTATTTGTGTTACTAAATGTGTGCATGTGGACAAAAAGCTAACTGTAAATCACAGAACATGAATAAAGGGAGATGTTCTAGTTAACGCTTGGCACAGTGGCTGCTAGTCATAAGAAAAAAAGCAAACAAAACAACAAACCAAGCAGAGAAAGTAGGCCTGCCTCTCAGTAAAACGTTGTAGCCTCTCCTTCAAAGTATTACCTTTTACAGCTACTGCACGGTTTTGGGTAGCTGGCAGTGCATGGCCATAAGGTGTGCCCATGGACAGGTCATGTGTAACTTCCTTGTGAATCCCGATGTGCATTTGTAGCTCACATGACATAATACTTCTTGGGCTAGCTTTTTGTTCGCTTTGCATTTTAGTGTTGGTATTGTTTACTGCCTGCTTTGGGATTTATTTGCATTGCCTTAATATTGTGCCTGAATATCCTGCATTGTTGATTTTTCATAAATAACATTTCAGCTACATTCCCTAGTGTATAAATACTTGGGCAATAAATAGAGATAGCAACTTCAAAGCAGAGATTTTAATTGTAAATGAATTCATAAAATTGATTATCTCAGGGGGTTAGCGATCCAGTACTTTAATGTTGTGCTCCCATTATCTCACCACGTAAGATCTGAATCACTCCTTGGAAGTGCCTATCTCCATTGTAAATAAAGGTTGCCTAGGGCAAGTAGCCTACAAACGTAGGAATTTCAGTTGCATGCCAAAAATTAAATGGGCTTAATCCAGAATCCAGACCTTGGAGGTTGTCACTCAGATCAGAGTAACACCTAATCTTCAGATGAGAGTTATTTTGTTCTCATATAATCTTTTACCTTTTACCTGTGTCAACCATGGATCAGCTACTATGGAGCTAATATGTCAGTTCACAAAGTTATGATGGATCTGTCTTGGCTCTTGTTCTCATCTGACGTGAATGAGATTCATACTAGGAATGATTATCACAATTTGCTGGCAGGAATAACTTTGAAAATTGCTTTATTCTTTTCAGTTGCTGACTGAGATTGATAGACAGAATTAATGTGACCATGTCCTGTTAACTCTGTAAATAGATATGGGAATAGACATAATGTTATCAGGTTCAAGAGGAAAGATTTCATCTTAGTGTCTTTTAAAATTTTATAAATTTAAATTAGCTGCACTATCAGCTGTGATTTTCCAGAAAAAATAAAATTAACAGTGTAGATAAATTCTACAGTGGGTTTACTAAGCATTCATTCCAACGTATAGTCCTGATTCTCAACCTTACTGAAATAGATGACAATCCTGGTCATTATCCCTTTAAGTCTGATTAAATAAAAAAAATGTAAGATATTCTGGGAAATGAATTCACTAGATAGATGCTTCTTTAGCTCCTATTGATGTGAAATGATGTCTAATCATTATTCAACCTAAAATATCAACAGATAAATTACTAATATATTTATTAGAATAACTGCAATATTACAGTGTAATGAATGAAATCTAGTGTCTCCCCTATGAGGAAAGGCTGAATGAACCGGGGCTGTTCAGCCTTGAGAAAAGATGACTGACAGGGGATCTGATTAGTGTTTATAAATATCTTAGGAGTGGAACACAGGAGGAAATAGCCAGCCCCTTTTCAGTGGTCTGTGGAGACAGGACAAGGGGCAATGGCTGCAAGTTGGAGCACAGGAAGTTCCGCACCAACATACGGAGGAACTTTTTCACAGTAAGGGTGGCAGAGCCCTGGGACAGGCTGCCCAAGGGGGTTGTGGATTCTCCTTCTCTGGAGATATTCAAGACCTGTCTGGATGCCTATCTGTGTGACCTGTTCTAGGGAACCTGCTTTGGCAGGGGGTTGGACTCGATGGTCTCTTGAGGTCCCTTCCAACCTCTACAATTCTGCAATTCTGGGATTGTGCTAGATTTTGCTGGGACAGACTTAATTTTCCTCAGCAGTTGGGAGGGGACACGGCCAGGACAGCTGACCCCAGCTGACTAAAGGGATATTCCACACCATATGATGTCATGTGCAGCATTTGTCTTCCCAAGTAGCCATTACATGTGATGGAACCCTGCTGTTCTGGAGATGGCTGAACACCTGCCTGCCCATGTGGAGTGGTGAATGAATTCCTTGCCTTGCTTTTCTTTTGTGCATGGCTTTTTCTTTACATATTAGACTCTATTTATCTCAAGACTTGAGTTTTCACACTCACTCTTCTGATTCTCTGAACCATCGTGATATGGGGAGACTGAATGAGCAGCTATGTGGGTCTGAGCTTCCATCTGGGAGAAAACCAGGACAAATCCATATCACATACATCTAGGAATGTCTGTGAACAAGAAAGATTTGTTCCCTGTAGGAGACCAACTAGAGCTTTAAGGTAGTTTGGATCCCCCATTCCCTTTTGTCCTTTTTACTGTTCTCACAAGAACTGCTTGACTAGGTATGCATCCCCTAAACACATGAAAGCTAAAAGAGGAATTTGGTTGTGCTTCAAAGACAAAGGTCCCCAAAGTGAAGTAAATGTCAAACATCCTCAAACTGGATGATAAGGGATTGCCTAAGCATTAACTCATCAAACTCCTCAATAAATGGGTGAAAAGTAAAGGCTTCAGGGGGAGACCAAGACCACCAGCCCATGGACTGCTGAGTCAAGAAATCCACCAAACTAAAACTTCCCTTTATTGAGCGTGCATGCTAACTGACATAAGAAGCAGATCTTATCCAAACGAAGAAAGAAACAACAAACATAAAAGAACGAGGTACAGACTTGGTGGTGGATGCTTTACACTAATCACTATCTTTGGCAGGTCCAATGTCACTAGATACAGGACTGATTGTATCTTTCTGTCTCTCTCTCTCTCTCCTTTCTCTCAAAGCTGCTACGTAATGCAAAGCCTACCTTTGCTCCACATAAAGCCACACAGCTCAAATAGCTCTAATTGTGATGGTGCTGATGCTAATACTATATTTGTTCTCCATGTTTCTATTAAAGATAATTTTTGTGTGAGGACCTCAAGTGTTGTGTCACTTCACTTACAACAAAGGGAAGCAACACATTTGAGTCACATGTCTCTCCTTTCTGGACTGTGCCATTAGAGTAGCCCCAGATAAAAATAAAAAATCCATCATTTTCAAGTGAAAATGTACGGTTGACCCTGACTATTTAATGGAGTCCTTGGTTAGGCTATAGATTTGAGTTCTAACTCAGCCTGTAGAGTATATACATAACTTATTACAGCAAGCAATGTTATTATCTTTTGTGATTATGTCACAAAACGTCTACAATGAAACCATGGTGGATTTAATTGAATTAAACCATGGGGGATGCAAAATAGCAATCGCACAGATTTCCCCATATTAAACTAAGTATTGCTAATTCTGCAGATTTATACAGCACCTGAGACTATTGTACAGTAACTTTAAGAATGAAAAATATGAGGACACATTCACATTTTGGGAGTTCTGTATCTGCTATTAATAAACAGCAATTAGTCATTCTCTGATGAAAGAAACATCAAAGTGAAATGCGTAGTTTTCCTGAGTCACACACACCACAGCTTCTGTCACAAACAGCTTGCTTATCATGCTATATTCATAAAGCTTACAAAAGCTTTAAAAAGAAATGTTCACATTCAAAAATTGCAATATATTTATCACTGTAATACTTAAATATTATTCGATTATCATTAAAAGACTCTTCAGGATTGTTTGTGGAACCTTAGTTGTCTGTATCTATTTTTAATAAAATATTTTGCTGTCTTTGTTCATTAACAAACCTCCATGTACCTCTATGAAAAACATGTCCTGCTTGACTAACTGATCTCTTTTGATAACAAGGTGACAATGCCTATTGGATAAAGTTTGTGGATCTTGTCTACCTTGACTTTAGCAAAGCCTTTGACACCATTTCCCACAGCCTTCCCCCAGAGAAACTGTTGGCTTATGGCTTGGATGGACATACACTTCACTGGGAAAAAAACTGACTGGATGGGCCCAAAGAGTTGTGGTGAATGGACTTAAATCCAGTTGGTAGCCCATCACAAGTGATGTTCCCCAGGGCTCAGTACAATTCTCTTTAATATTTTTATCAGTGATCATGATGAGGGGATCAGTGAGTTTACAGACATCAAATTGAGAGGGAGTGTTCGTCTGTTTGAGGGCAGAAAGGCTCTGGAGGATCTGTACAGGCTGGATCACAGAATCATAGAATCATAGAACCATAGAATCATAGAATTGTAGGGGTTGGAAGGGACCTTGAGAGATCATCGGGTCCAACCCCACTGCCAAAGCAGGCTCCCTAGCTCGTATTGTACAGATAAGCGTCCAGACGGGTCTTGAATATCTCCAGAGAAGGAGACTCCACCACCTCCCTGGGCAGCCTGTCCCAGGGCTCTGTCACCCTCACTGTGAAAAAGTTCTTCCACATGTTGGTGCAGAACTTCCTATGCCTCAACTTGCAGCCATTGCCCCTTGTCCTGTCTCCACAGACCACTGAAAAGGGGCTGAATAATTTCCCCTGCATTCCATGCTTAAGATAACTATAAACATTAATTAGGTCCCCCTTAGTCTTCTCTTCTCAAGACTGAACAGTCCCAGTTTATTCAGCCTTTCCTCTTAGGGGAGATGCTCCAGGCCCTTAATCATCCCTAGATGATTACAGCCCTAGATCGATGGGCCGACAACAATTGTATAAGGTTCAACAAGGCCACATGTTGGGTCCTGCACTTGGGTCACAACAACCCTATGCAATGCTACAGGCTTGGGGAAGGGTGGCTGGAAATCTGCCCAGTGGAAAAGAACCTGCAATGTTGATCAACAGCCAATTGAATACGAGCTGGCAGCACGCCCAGGTGGCCAAAAAGGTTAATAGCATCATAGCTTGTAGTAGAAATAATGTGGTCAGCAGGACTTAGGGAAGTGACTGGCCTTCTGTACTCAGCACTGTTGAGGTCATAACTCCATTACTGTGTTCAGTTTTGGGCCCCTCACTACAAAAAGGACATTAAGTTGCTGGAGTGTGTCCAAAGAAGGGCAACAAAGGTGGTGAAGGGTCTACAGTGCAAGCCTGATGAGGAACAGCTGAGGGAACAGGGGTTGTTTAGCCTGGAGTAAAGGAGAGACCTTATCATTCTCTACAACTGAAGGGAGGTTATAGCCAGGTGAGTGTTGGTATCTTTTCCCAATAGAAGAAGGTTCTAAGGATAAGATGAGAGGAAATCGTAGAATCATAGAATGCTTAAGGTTGGAAGGGACTTTTAAAGGTCATCTAGTCCAAACCCCCTGCAATAAGCATGGACACTTTAAACTAAATCAGGTTGCTCAGAGTCTCATGAAGCCTGACCTTGAATTCTGTCAGCGATGAAGCCTCCACCACCTCTCTGGGCAACTTGTGTAGTGTCTCACCACACTCAGAGAAAAAAAGAACTTCTTCCTAATGTCTAAACTAAACCTACCCTGCTCTGGGTTAAAAGTATTGCTCCTCATCCTATCATTACATGCCCTTACAAACAGTCCTTCCCCAGCTTTCCTGTAGGCCCCCTTCAGGTACTGGAAGGCTGCTATAATGTCTCCCCTGAGTCTTCTTCAGGCTGAACAAGCCCAACTCTCTCAGCCTGTCTTCATAGGAGAAGTGCTTCAGCCCTCTGATCATCCTTGTGGCTCTCTTCTGTACATTGTTCAACAGGTCCATGTCCTTCTTGTGTTGAGGGCTCCAGAGCTGGATGCAGTGCTCCAGGTAGGGTCTCACCAGAGCAGAGGGGGAGAATTACCTTTCCATCTGCTGGCCACACTTCTCTTGATGCAGTCCAGGATGCAATTGGCCTCCTGGGCTGCAAGTGCACATTACTGGCTCAATCATGGCCTCAGGTTGTGTATGGAAAGGTTTAGTTTAAATATTACAAAAAATATCTTCATCAAAAAGGTTGTCAATCACTATAACAGACTGTCCAAGGAAGTGGTTGAGTCACCATCCCTGAAGGTATTTAAAGATGTGTAGATGTGGTGCTTAGGGACATGGTTTAGAGGTAGACTTGGCAATGTTAGGTTACCACAGATTTCCTTCAGAACTTGCAGAAGAGTGCAATAAACAGTACCATTGGCCAATTCAAGAAAATTCAAACTGGAATAATGATATGTGCACAATTGTAAATGTTTGCTGAAAAACAAAATCAGACCTCCAGGAGTCCTTTGGTTGTATTTCAGCATTGCTTTACCATGCCAATAAACACTTGATTTGTCCAGAGTTCACATAGATAAGAAACACTGACAAGAATCCCTAGCCACAGTTTGCCCAGTGCTACCCTGGCATGAATGAGAGTAGGTACTGAGAGAGCTTCTTGTTTGGCTTGGCAAAATGCATATAGCAACACTGCAATGGTTCTATGTGTTAAAAATGCAATCACATGCAACCTGAAACTCTGCAAATTTAGTGTCCTGAAAAACAAATAAATTGTGCATGACAGCAGTTGCTTGGGTTACTTCTAAAGAGCAATATTGTTGGAATTCATTTGTCTCGTCACAACTAAGTGCCCAGATTACAAGAAAGCACCCCTGAAGAAGAAAAGTTACTCTCTGAAAACCTAAGTCCTGGCTGGTTTTATCTTTTAGGTAGTGAGGCAGAAGGTGGAAAAACACATACATGCATCTGTTACAGCCTCTGACTTACTGGAAATTATCGTTGCAGAAATTTCTGTCAAAAAAAAAAAAAGGTTATTAAATAGCTAGTTTACATTAACACAAAGAAAATGTCCAGTCTCTTCTTCAATGTCATTAGTTCTGTAAAGGAGAAACAACTGCTATAGTCATTTGAAAGCAACTGTTGAATCTTGAAATAATCGTGTCACAGACATCAAATGTTCCTGATGCCTTGGACACACAGTTTAATCTCTCTAGCTCATATTTTTATTGGTAAAATTAGGATAGTATTACTTAATTGCATTTCTTAGGGGTATTGTATAAGGATTCAATAGTTAATATTTATAAAGTACTTTGGTTATGTAGAATTCCCTGTCACTCCCAAGTAGCATTCTTATTTTTTTAAAACAGAAAAAAGTTGACACTTCTGTATTGTTTTCCACTTCCTCACATAAGAAGAAAAGCTTTGTGTATGTGAAATGTGTACAACATAATTTCACAACCAAACTGAAACCCAACAAGAAAACAAGTGCCATAAATTATGGCAGAAGTAAATGAGTATGCTAAATGGAATATAATTAGCTTTGACTTATATTATCTATACATATTATCCTTGACAAGACAAGATGATTATACCAGCTCACTAGTCTGTGGTTTGAGACCTGTTTTCTAGTTCAGGAAGATGTGCTTCATTTTGGAGAAATCAGCCGCAACTGATTTCAGCATTAAGATAAAAATTTCTTTATTGAAATAGACATTTTCTGGAGTGGGCTTGTCAGACCATTCAGTAATGCCAAACCTCTCCCTACTGCCTCCACTGTAAAATTCCCAGTAACTTCAGTAGAGACAAAATTATTGAATAGCATGAAGCACAGTTGGAAAAGTTGCACTATCATATTACAGTATGCTGCTTTTTGCATAAATAATTTATGCATATTAACCTGATGTTAATGATGGCATGAATAACTGTAAGCTGGGCTTCCAAAAGGAAAACATTATTGTGCAAACCAACTTAACACAGCCACCTGTGTTAAGAGCTGACAGATCCAGAAAACCTCTTAGCTGTCAAGACACCTAGAGCAAATGCATATCCCTATAATAATCTTAATATCAACCAGGGTCCCCAGCCATCCCACCAGTACAGTCAAGTGCTCCCTGTAATAAAAAAAAATGAAAAAAATCCCAAACCCATACAAAAAAACCTTTGGATTCTTCCAGGGTGGCACAGACAGATAGCTGACATTCAGCATACCATCTCAGCTGAGAAAGAAAGGGTAATATATCTGCTTCAGAGACAGGAATACATAAAACTGTGCATTGTAACGATGCAGGTGATATCACAACCACAGAAATGTCTCAGCCTTTCTTACCAGTGTATTTTTTCTTTATACACATGCACTCACAAAAGTATTTGGCAGCTGTTTTGAACAGATGGAATCCTATAGATCTCCAGGGGAAGAGACTGTGGAAGCCTAGACAAACTACATATTACCATCCTTAAAATACTCTATGAAAGAAATAAACTACTGAAGAGAACTCTTGCCCACATGTCCTAACTGAGTCATAGCTCCCAAATAAGCCACCGGTACCTTAGGGTCAAATAAAGAACATCATGATCATTTAACATGTGGTCAACTGCATAACCAAAAATGTTACTGCAGATTCTGGGCAGCAACCACATCATAAAAATGATATTCTGGAAACTGAAGATATCAAGATTATTTTTGAAACTGGATTTTGCAAACAGGATTCTTAAAACTTTCCATGACGGAAGAGACTTTTATATATAGAATGGGAAGTGAAGTTCAGATACACTCATTTTTTGACTCACCCAGGAGGAAAAATAATCTAGCACCTTTGAGAAGGATTGATCCTCAGGCAAAACAAAATCATACCAGGGAAGCACTGACATTGCTGACTTTTGCTATCCACTTAATTCTCTCTATTCAGCCTCAAAAATTCTATCTCAGAGCTTATTTTGTTTTGCAACTATATCTCTGTGAATCCAAAATAAAGTGGCTTTAGAGTTCAAGGAAACCTCCAACATGGATAATAATGTCTGCACAGAAATATATATTTGCATAACAAAGTACCTCTCTTGCTATAATCCTAGTTAAGAAGGAATTTTTTTCTTAGACAATGGTTCAGAAAGTTCTACTGTCAAAATGTAATCAAAGTTGGATTCCTTTTTTCAAGCTTAGTAACTGCATGCAAACAAATTTCAGAGGAATTTCGTAACTGAGCAAAAGGCAGCAGCATTCCTGAAAGACAATCCAACTTAGAGACATAGATCATAGCTTCTAGAAAAGTAACTAATAGTAAAGTAAATGTCTTCAAGCTGTCTGCAAATGCACCTTAGAGGAATCTGAAGACTTCTATAAGGTTTTAAAGATTAGGTATCATAAGGTAAGTATGATAATTTGTCCCTGTTGTGATTTAAAAAGTGCTATTTATCCAAGCCTATTTGTCTACTTTATATAAACACCTCTTCCAGATTTCTCTGAAAGAAAAATACATTAGGTACTTAGGTCCAGAACAATTCTGTTTTGTTTTGTTTTGCTCAGTTTACTCCACTTTTCAAATTTGCTTTGAGTAATCCAATCACATATTTAATTCTATGGTTCAATTCTATGGCTCATTTCCACCACTTAATTGTTTTATGATTAGTCTTTAAACATTTAGAACTTGATTCAGTTGCTTGCCCAGAAATCTATAGTGCCATCTAAGACACCTGAGGATATCCAGAGTCTCCATATGATAAATATAACACAGGACTTACTTACAAAACCAGACCTATTGTCTCTGGAGTCCCTGCTGAAGGTTGAGCAGGATTCTGCTATACCTTATACAGTACTACAGGTGTATGTTTGAGCAACAAATCTAAGTGCAGAGGGTATATCAGATGTGCCCACCTCCTTTCATACTCTATTTTTTGCCCTAAGATGGTCTGGTGAGTTGACCCTGAAGGGATGCCAAGAGCCCCTCAAAGCTGCTCTTTCACACAAATGGAGATACAGGTTTCATTTCTCTGTCTGCCTACATAAAGTTTTTGCATGTCTTTGAAAGAAGACCCTTCCTCCCACTCTTCGTTAATTCCTCATGGATTCAGGAGAGGCAAACAATGTTTTTCATCATCTGTCTTACATAGCCACATCCCCATTTAGGCATGAGTTTTCCATATGTATTTCAGCAGAAGGTTAATTGTCCTATGAGAAACTAAGCACCATAAGTCAGTACTCAGTGCAGCTCTGCAGAAAGCTGCATATGAGCACCAACAGTCCTGTCAATTTACCCTGCACATGCACCGTATAGTTTGATGGTCATGGAAACAAAAAAGCCTTCTTTGCCTATTCTTCTATTCTTTCCTCTCCCATCTTTTCTGATCCAGACCAGTGTATTTATGCAGCACTCATGACAGGGGACAGTATACACAAGGAAAATACAAATCATCTCAAAAAGGCTAAATCCCAACCGAAGGTTCGTATTTTCATGAAATGAAGAGAAGGCACAAGAAGATTATGAGCCTAGCAGAAAGCAAAACGAATGCAGATTTGCTCTCAAGAGTTCTGTTAGCTCATTAACAGAGGGCAACGCACTTTATGAGTACAGGGTGCAGTCAGTTTAGTGGCTGTAGGAAATACTGCTTGTTCTGCCAGGGTCAACAAAGGGATACACTTCAGCCCAGCTGGCTTTCACTCACTCTGGTCCAGACAAGATGTCTAGGTCATTGTCTGAGGCAAGTAGGAAGCATTACTCTGGAGCACCTAGTCTGTTACAGTTTCGACAAAATGAGCCCACAAGAGTAGTATAGTCTATACATTTAAGTCTCTCCAGAAAAGTACAGAAAAGATGATTAATTATTTTCTTCCCATGTGACGCCCTTGAACCCTGTAGCTTTCTGTCTGGGTTTGCACTGTGCAGATCCTCTCCCTCAGACAGCAATCTAGACAGCGCTTTTGTCTTCCCAGCCTTCCAGTGTCGAGTGGGAATGTATTAAAGAATGCATTTGTAATATATTTAAAACCCGATTTCAGAAACCAATTTAGTTAGCTATCTCTCTACTAACAAAGCACAAACACTTAAAAGCAAGAAAATGAATAGATGCCATCACCAACTGTCCACTACCTCAGAAATTAATGCATATATCTCATCAAGTGTAATGAAATGCATATTTCATTACAATACAGTGACCTTACCACTGACCCACAGAAAGGTAGGTATTATTAGATGGGGTTTTTTGTTATCTTGATTTCAGTAGCAGAATATTTTCTTTAAAAGAAAGCTGTTACATGGACAACACTAGCAGCTAATTATCTATTGACAGCAAAATGCCATGGTAAGATACTTGTGTTACATTAAGAAACTCTGTATATCCTCAAGCAAGGGCAGAAGAATGGTTCCAGTTCACCCAGGATTTATGGATGGATTCTGCCTACTGGCTTTAATTGTCTCACATAGATGCTACAATCAATACTTGAAATGCCCTTGCCTGGTCCTAGCAAGATGACTCCGATTACCTAAATTACCTGTCTATTGTGCCTACACTCAGAATATAGTCTACAGAAATAAATTAACAGAGTAGGAAGTCTTGCAGGGCTAATCAGAGTGGGATAATCTATTTTGCCTTGTAATCAAACTCTTCTCAGCCCAGACCTTTGCATAGTTGCCCCAGCAGGTCTGCTGAAGAGATGAACCTTCACTGACCTTGATAGCTTTGGCTGTGCATGAGGACTCCTGGCCACAGGCAGATCCCCAAAACCCTCCTTCCACAAGGCACTTGGGTAGTTCTCTGCAAGTTCTCTCCTCCTCCACCTTTTTGAGAAAAGTTGGAACCAGTTTAATTAACTTTAAAATGTTTCCACTTGTACATGTGATAATTGGAGCACTGGGAGGTCTAACTCTGTACATTCAAGTAAGACCTGTAAGACATTTTTGAAAGTCCTGGGTACTTCCACAGGGTGAACTATGTTAGCATTGAAAAGGACTTGGATGTTTATAGGACTCAAACACGTATTTTGAAAACAATCTGGGTACTTCCACAGGGTGAACTATGTTAGCATTGAAAAGGACTTGGATGTTTATAGGACTCAAACACTTATTTTGAAAACAATCTGGGTACTTCCACAGGGTGAACTATGTTAGCATTGAAAAGGACTTGGATGTTTATAGGACTCAAACACGTATTTTGAAAACAATCTGTGTAATTACATATTGTGTTTATATTTCATAAGGGCTATGTTGTATTTACTGCAGAGTTGCTGGTAAACATACGATATTTTACTTGCATATTTCACTTTGGTTTACAGTTGAAGTGTTATTTTGCAATAAACTGCCTGTCTCTGCTCTTGGTAAGGGTACTACAAGAGCACTGAAGCAGGTAGTAATACCTGTAGCTTAACTAAATTTGGGAACATTCTGTCTATTTATGTGCCCAGAAAACCAGGTCAAACTTGTTTGTTTATTCTTTAGGCAGCACCAATTTTAGGTTGTTCCTAACTATTCTTTTATTTGCTCTTAATTGCTTCAGATTTCAGAATGCATGACAGCTGCTGGCCTCACTGTTTCACCTAGTAACAGTGAGGAGACTTTAAATATTGTTTGTTTATGTATCTGGCATTTTAGGAAGTAGAACATCTCCTTTTATTTATTACTTTATTTAGACAAACAAAATAAAACCTGGCACACATCTTTGTTTCTTTTATTTATTATTTTATCTAGACATATAAAAGTGGACATACATTTTAATTTATCAGCATTATTAAATATTATCAATGTCCTGGCCACACTTGAAGTCATCATAGTGATATGAAAACCCTTCAGCCCTTGCTGAAGTATAAAAATACTAAAATATCTTCCCTACTGCAGAAGCAGCCTACACCTAAAGAAAGAAGGAAAGGTTAGGCAGAGATGTTCCATATTGATTAGATAATGTCACCTTATTTGAACAGATGGCTCACTATGTATGTAGGACAGAGTATTGTTGAATTGTCTTAGTCTTTGCACTCTTTTTAGCACTTAATTTTCACACCAAGTTATCTATAGCAGAATGCAGTGAGAGGGGTGGATAAACCTTGACATGAGCTATTAGTAGGGGTGCAAGCAGGAACATACTGAGGAAGGAAGAGACAAAGAAGGACTCCAAGAAGAACAAGGGAGCATTTGGCTGAAGTACTGTTTGGAGAGAAGCAGCACACAGTTTTACGGCAGTGTGGAAACAAGACAAACATCTCCCTGGTGGTACCAAAACTTCTCAACACTCTGCAGTGTGGCAACCCATTGTCCACCACCAGCCTATATTTTGTTGGTGAGACTTATTCTGTATCTGACTCTTTCCCAGACTTTACTTTTATCTAACTTTGTGTCTGGACTGTTTATAATATGTTCAATTTTAATGCTTCTCTGTAGTAAAAGTCTCTTCTTACACAGCTTCTGTCTTTTTTTTTACCCATCATGATTTCAACTCCATTTTTTCACAATTCTCATCCAATTTATGACAGTGTTTGCTTTTGTTGCTTCTTCATTACTAAATCTTAATAACTAAACCCTGATTCTGATCTCATACCCACATGCACAAACCTGGACCAGGAAGGTTGTAGTTAACTTGTGTTTTATCTTCCTACTAATCTAACTGTTACCTCTGAGAAAAATTTTAAATTTGCTCTCACAAGTGCAAAAGAATACGACAAAATCACCACAGTTAAATCAAATGACAGTTCTCATTCTTTGATCATGGTTCAGGAAAGTCCTTACACCGTGCCTAACATTTAGCCCGCGCATAAATCTCATTAAAACCAAGCACGTGCTTAAGGCCCTAAAATAGTCTCTCCTGGCAACAGACATCTGTAACTAGTTAGAAACATTTAACCATCCATAACTATCTTTCTGCACTGTGCTCCTGCTTCTATTGCTGCATTATCAATCTTCATTCCTGTCTCTTTGTGCCTGGACAGAAATTGCTTTGGTTCTTGAAAATCTAACTCACTCAAATTTATTCCTATCCCCTTCCCTTCCTCATTTCTGTGCATGTAGAAATCTTTCCTTTCTATCAGCAAGCCTCATTGAAAAGCAAACCAAATGCATATCCTCTGCGTGTCACCATGACTTTGAGCCCTCTTTCCTCTGCCTTCTGTAACTTTTTACCCTAGAAATTCTGCATGCCCCCTGTGGGAAATGTGGATACTGCATGATTTTCACCTTATCAGTTTCAGGTTATTCAGCAAGATATTCTGTGGATCCCATTAATGGCTTCAACCTCCAAAGTACAAGGTTTCAAACCATGACAAGCTTTGGAAAATACTCATTTGCAGTAGTTTTTTAACCGCTTGTTTTCCTGGATTCCTCGATCGTAATCATCAATCATATTGCATTTATTAAACACTCTGCAGTAATATTACCTCCACAACAGATCTTTCATTAAAGATTAAAACTGATTTTATTTCAGGCTCTCTTTTTTTTTTCCTTTTTTTCCCCATCCCCCCCCCTTTTTTTTTCTTTATTTTTTTTTAATTTTTCAATGTTCTCTAGATACCTCAATAAACATAATACCATACCTACTAAATCATGTCTATGTCCAAAGGGAATTACTAACAACCGTTAACTCAGGCTAACTTTAGTCTGTATGAATTCTCTAAAGTCTGTTTACACTAAAGCTACAGATGAATTTTCAACTGCCTTTTCTGTTTGAATTCTTCCCTCCTGTTCTATCACTACCCACAAACAAACGTACATTAATATTGCATTTGAATTCCAGGGCAGAGGGATGCATTTTGCTGAGTTTTATGAGGTGACTGATGAGTTAGATTTTATGGCAAACAGGACTAGGGTGCAGGAGGTGAAGCCAGTGGCTGGACTTGCTCCATTGCTTTGACTGTAAGCCAGCAGAAAGTTTCCCTTCTTTGACTTCCAGGAGTTTCCACCTTAGCCTTTAAGGCACACATAGTGAGATGGCCTAACATAGGACTTTTGTCTATTTATTTATTTATTTTGAAAATCACTTAGACTTAGATTTTTAAAAGTGTTTAGCACCCTAATTTTCAATTAGAATCAGCTAAATTGCTCCATGAAATGAATGGCTGTTATACTCGTAAATACCATATAATTCTGGACCTTTGGTCTTTTGAAGGATTTTTTACTGTCCTCAAGATAGGTGAGTGAAATTAATGAAAAAAATTAACATCAACCATTCTGAGTCAGAACTGAAACAGGAATGTCTGATTTCCCTGTTGCGTGGTGTTAAAAAGAAGTGAATCCCTTTCATCTAAATATAGCTCTCCCTCTACCATCTTCATATGTAAAATTCAGAAGCTTAACTCCAACACTGGTATCAGTGAGATGCTTTTCCCAAGCCACTTTCAGCAAAAGCCATCAGAAATTGTTGCTAAATGTCATTTTCAGTATCAGCATTGCAGCTTCCGTCCACTGCAGATTAAAAGTCTCTTTCAAGCACCACTTTGATTTAAGTAAATCACAGGAGCACTCCAGCTACCCCATAATCTCTACTGGAACACTTTCCTGGCAAATTTAGACTATCGGCACCATGGAAGTCAGGAGACTGTGAAAACTCTTTGCTATGACAAGGCTCCAGAGGAGAATGAAAGCTTTTAATTTTTAGCAATCCCTTTATGAAGTAAGGTATTACTGAGGCAGGGATAGTCTCCTTTTAGGGCTAGGCAAATCCAGGTTTTAATAAAACAAACCTTTGCTCTTTGTATTATATTTTCAATTATTATTCACTCACTATTGCTAAGTTTTCTTTAAAAAAATCTCATCTCTGTGGAATGTTTTTCAAAATGTCACAAGTAATAATTATTACAATTAATACCATTATGGTGTTTCAGTTTATATATTACTGGAGAATTCATGAAAATTAGCTGTATGTGTTAAGTCTTAGAAACTAGTTAAGTGTTTAAACTGAAATTACCACATTTTATTGATTAATATCTCTTGGGGATTTTTTTCATTTATGACTGTGTAAAATGATATATATTGCCTCCTTAACACCCTTATTGCACAGAGTTTGGTGATGCAAATGCTCTATTTAAAGTACAAAGTAGGCACTGCTGTGAGGACATAGCCATGAACACAAAGGATCAAGTGTTATAGCCAGGATTCATGCCCCAGCTTTCAGGCAGTTGCTGTTATCATTCCATATCGTAAAAGGAGAGAGAGAAGCAACTCATGAAAGATTCATGCCTTTGGCAGCCTAAGTAACCCTTTGTAGGGGACTAACTTGCACCAGTTTTATGCAGATACTTAATTGTTTAAGCCCATGACCTAATAGGCATTTAAGCCCCACCATTCATCATAATAAATTTAACAAGGACACCTCAGTCTGCCTGCCAGTGTCTTAACAAGACTTTCAAAAGCAACGAGGCACCTAGAATAGGATTGAATTCATCAAACTTCAGGTGTCTCCAACATAAGTACCTATAGCTGAGCTGAGCGTACAAATTCTGATTACAGCCAACGGATAAAAATAATCAGCAAATTGGAGACTGCAATTCCTGTGTAGGGTGTGGATGTTTGCTCTCGAGTGAATTGCAGGTACCTACAGCAGTGACACTGAATCAGCAGAGCTGAACCCATACCCTTAATGTGAATCAAATCTCACAAATCTACCTTCCACTTAGCCAATACTTTCCTAGGCATCTGAGCACAATCATGGAATCAAGCCTCACAACCCAGCTTTAGTCCCAGTGGAAAATCTCCTCAATTTCAATGGAAACTGGGTCAGAGTCTGATATTAGTTCACACTTAGTAGTTACAAGTATCAATTACTTTGTGTGGTTATGGCTCAAAGCAAGCCTGGTCATACAAGCATGCAGAGAGGCAACATCTGAAGAAAAATTAAGCTGCATTTGCTTCCCAGCCTTCCCAAATGTGAGCCTTGGTAAAGCAAAGCCTGATGTGGTCTTACTCCTTTCTGCTTCTAGACAGAAGTGACTTTATGGCTAGCTAACAGCATTCTCATTAATGCAGGGCAGAGTTTCTATGTATTACTTGTCTTCTGCATCAATTTTTCATTTGCAGTTTATTCACAGAACTCTACCTGTGCCCTTGAAGAGTCATCTTCTTCAAATGACTGAACTGCTTGCATTATACAAACCCCACCAGTAAAATATTTTTGGGAAGCGAAATATTTTCCTCTTCTCAAACTATTCCTTATGTTTATAACGCCAGATCCATCACTGGGTAGGAAAGCAGCATGCGAGCAGCATGGTTATGGCACTGGGTGTCCCTCTGAAAAATTCTACATTGTGAAACATCATGAGATTAGCTAATTGTGGAAAAAATTAGGCTAGAACTAAAGGGCCCAGTTTTTTTACTAGATGTTAATTAATTAATGTCTGTGTATGCCATGTTACATGTTCTCTATCATTCAAATTCTTTGTAAAAATCTGACTGTCTTTCTCAGAAGCATGCATTACCCTGATCAGAAGTTGCAGTCTTTATGTGTCTATGACTTGGTGAAATTGTGTCTTGCATTACAAGAAGTTGGGATGTCTGACCACTGTGGTCCTTTCTGTCCCTAGTACCAAAAACTTTTTTCTCATTTTGACCTTGAATTAAAGCCCAGCAAATTTGGTTTCTGGGTCACTTCCCTGCTAACTGGTCATAATGCAAAAACTCCTTTTCCAGGCCTATTATTGTTGGGACAGAAAAGAAGGCTTCCTTTTACCCTTAGAGATGGGATTTGCTTAGTGGAACAGAGGCATTCTGTCTGCATAGACATGAATTTTATAGAGACAGCTTTTAGGGTTTCTGCCTATTACACTGACTGACACAGAACTATGTAGGCTGAGCAGCAGAAAATGTGCAAAAAAGTAAATTCAATGTCACAGCAAGAAAATTAATTTCTGGGTATTATTTTAGCATCGTACCGTTAAAGTTAAATGAGTAGGGGTGTATTGTATATAATCATGTATGAGGACCAATTTCGTTTCATCTTGAGCCCAGAAGTCCTCTTACTGAAGGCATGAAGACTGGCTTAAAAAAAAGCAAAGAGTATTTGAACTTTAAATTACTTTGGGCTCATTATCTTGAGGAGAAAACATTAAATGTAGTTAATTATGATTGTTTCTCATTATGTTGCTCATTAATAAATAAATCCCATTCTCAGATGTCCACCTTGCTAAGACTGGTATTTATACCTATTTACATCTAAATGATGGTGTTGAATCATTTCAGTAGATATATATGGAATTTCTCAAATTCAAGTTACCGTGTGACCTCCCATGGGTACTCAAGTTGGTTCATTCAAGATTAATGAGACATTGGCTCTCAGGAAGCTACTTAAGAATATTAATTTATTTACTGTGAATTATTATAGGAATTAATATAATCTGACCTTTTTAGAAATACAAGTTAACTAATCGCTGTCTGGTTTACTGTGGTGAGTTCTCTTGTCCCAAAATCCAGGATCAGCAGAGAGATGAGTTTGGTCAGGGCTGCACCATCTGCATGGTATCAAGTTTCTATTGCCACATGAAATGCAAAGAGCTCTTGTTACAGTCCTGGTTCTCATGCTTTTAGATTCTTATCAGTGCTTACACTGCTGTAAGGGAATATAAAAATGGCCTCCATCAACTAGCCAGGCACCCACAGTTTACCACAGCATAAGGTCCCCAAACAGAACATTTCTTTATGGACATTGGTCTGCTAATTACAGATAGGCAAACCACACACAGAAAAGGACTAAATTTTGAAAAGCAGTCCTCTGTTTTGGGGGGCACCATCTACACATACATTTGTGCCTTTGGACCTGAGTTGAGGGTAGTAGACAACAGACACAGGTGCACATGCTTATGCTTGTTATTCACTTTGTTGGCACAATAGTTGCCCAAGCAAGTGGACATGTTCAAATGTAGCCTTGCAAGCACTGAGAAAAAATCACATGGTTTCACTGGGTACCCTTCAGAGTTCCTTTCCACAGGTAGCTTTCTGTTTTCTCTGAATAGGAATGTCCAGATTCAGCTTACACGCAAATAAATGAGTCATACTGTGAGAGCATTCTCATTAAACCCCATCCCTGGAGGTGTTAAAGGCCAGGTTGGATGGGGCTTTGGGCAATCTGATCTAGTGAGGGTGTCCCTGCCCATGGCATGGCGGGGTGGAACTAGATGGTCTTGATGTATGGAAATTGACTCTATAACTCGAAAGTTATAAAGTAGGTATGTTTATTGCATGCACGAGGGATCTCTCCACCACAAACGTGCATCCCGAGGCAGCAGACCAACCTTACATTTATACAGTAAAATGATGAATATTCTATCAATGCCTATACATAGTAAGTACCTAAACCTGCCTACTCTCGCTTCACATGCTAATTAGCTTATCAGTCCTTGGCACTTGTGCAGATCCTTCCAAAGGTCGTGGGCAGGGGTCTCTGGGACATGGGCAGTGGTCCTTGGGAGGAAGGCCGTATGTCTTCCTTGTGATGTACTTCCACCTCTCGCCTGGAATGCGAGGATCTTGCAAGCTTGCAGTGTCTTTATCAGTCGGTGCTAATTTATGTCCTTGTGAGGGGCCCATGGATGTATTTCAGCCATCTGTTTTTCTTTGTCGAAGAGATACATGCCACGCCTGTGATGGACACCACTCCATCCTCAAATTCTTGCCTTTCATCTTTTCCTTGAGTTAGCATGAAGTTGTCAGAAGTAAACCCTCTGCTAGGAGAGAGAGAAACAGATCTCCTCCTCCTCCACAGACCATTCCACATGATTATCTAGCTGAGTTTCAAGCGCTATGCTACATATCTGATTGTAATCCTATACCTGCTCATATACCTGCACATCAGTCTTGGAAGTCCCTTCCAACCTAAAGCATTCTATGATTATATGACTCTATGATTCATTTTAATTCTATGATTAATTTTAATGAATTTCCTGAGTAAGGTGCTACTCTGAGTGCAAAGGTGACCATACCTGGTCCAAAGACATTGCTCTAGATTGCTCCACTGTACTAGTCCACATTAGATTTTGTCACTTGTATTACCTAGGTTTGAGGTTTGGGGCTTTTTAAAATTTTATTTTAGAAGACTTTCACATGCAATGGCATCATAGGGAATATTTTTACTTTCTTTTGGGATTCAGAGGAATGGACTTCCAGCTCTTCCATCAGCTCTTATCAGGCCAAAGATTGATTTTCTGATAGTCCCTGAACAGACAATATTCACAGAATCACAAGGTTGGAAAAAAACTTTAAAGATCACCAACTCCAACCATTCCTGTCCTAAGCTAAACCATATCCCTGAGTACCTCATCTACCCTTTTTTTTAAACACATCCAGGGAAACAAACACCTCCCTGGGCAGCCTGTTCCAGGCCCCGACAACACTTTGAGGCATGTAATGCTTTAATTTTATCTCCTTTGGCCTGCTCTTGCTCCTAATTCATGACAATGTCATATCTTGTCTTGGTGAAAACTAGATTTGGCCCCATCTCCGGGAAGATTCCATATAGAATACAAAGATATGTTTATAAACACAAAATATTAATTTATTGTGAGGTTTTGTGAGGTTTTTTTCACTGATGTCTGATGAGACTTTTTTTCCAAAGATTAAGCAGCTTTGCTGTCATCCAGGGCGAGGATTTTGAAACTACACATCAAAGCTAATGTAATTTCAGTGTTCTACTAACATTGTTTTTTAGCTGCTAAGGACTAAAGCACAAGTACCTGACTAGAATGGCAGTGATCCCACGAAGTTCTCTGTGACATAACACTTTATATCACAGGCAATGACTACCCAACCACAGGCACTGCCTGGACAATTCTAATAACATACCAAGATTTGTTCTTTAGACAAAACACCACCAGCAGATAAGTCTTACATGTGATTTTTGGAAGCCAAACAGTCTTTCAGTTTAAGGACTTCTTCAAAACTGCTTCTAAAAGCAGAAAGCTAATAGTTTTATAATCAAGAGATCAAGCAACACAGAAATATTAAAAGACCCCTATAGATGATGCCCAAGATGTTACATTTCACTCACTCAATCTATAAGTAAGTGATTATCTTATAGCTCGTCTAATACACTGTTAGGCCTATATGTATAGTCTAACTATCACATGGTTTTGCCTCTTGATTATCCTTTCCCTTTTGTCTGCATGGAACATGTTCCCTTTCTATGGACTTAACCCCCAGATTTACTACTTCTGTTACTAAATTCAAACCTGTTCTAGTTCTGGTCTCCAAGTAATAAGGTCAAATGCAAAATGCATGCAGCCAAGATACGAACACATTTCATACATCACATATCTTACATGCCACTGTACAAATCAGATTTGTTGCTCCAAGCTGCTCTGCTCTGAACACAACTGTAGCACTGGATTAACAACAACTCCGCAATAACAACAACCTGGGAGTATGAACGTCCCTATCCACAAAAAACTGAGAAATTATGGCAATATTATAATGAACAGATAATAGAGAATTCATTTGCAGTGAATTGTAAAGGGCCTAAATAATTTGTGCTTTAACAGTCCTCTTACCTGTGCCTTTTTGACTGCATTCAAGGCTGCTAGTGTGTTGCCTTGGAAGACAGACGTACCAAGAATTACAATAATCCAATCTGAGGAGGTCATGAGAACATGAATCTAATGAATCTAGGCTAATAATTACAGCTCATTTAATTACCTCTGAGATAAAACAGGAGCTGTAATTTTTTTTTAATAATTGATGTTGCTGACATCTTTGTACCTTTTAAGTGTATTAGTTGTAAAATCTGCATAGTTAATGTTGAAGTTGATAAAAATGTCACAAAGTAAAGCAAAGATAATGGAACAGGAGAGTCTCTAAATGTCAAGTAAGTAGAAAGGCATTGATAGATATTTTACTGCCTTTATGCTACACATGAGCTCTGCAATAAATGTACTACACGTGTGAGGAAGTGAATAAGGAGCTCCTGACTGAAATACTGTCAAAGTTTTGTTTGGTCAGATTTTTTCTCAACATAATTCCAATTTTTTTTTACTTGCCTTAGGCTATCATCATGAAAGCAGATGCATTCAACTAGACACTTGATGGAGGAATATACATTATTATACAGACATTGATGTTAAAATATTGGATATCTTCAGGCCCCAAACCTTGTAAATTTGTAATTATATGGCAACTATATTCAAGTAAATTTCCTTATTGAAGTTTTGTATCTGCCACACTGGGAATTTGGAAAATAGTCCCTGTAACATCTGGGGGAAAAAAAAACTCTGGCTCAATAACGTTCTTTTTTTTTTTTCATACAGAGCATTGATTATTCTTTCTCTATGGACTGATCCTGCCCCTCTGCAGCCAATGAGTGTTTTACAATCAATGAGAGTTTAACTTCTTTGGGAATAGGAGCAGTTCCTCTGTGCCTAATGGACCTTGAAATTAACACAACTTCTTTATATTTTTGTTTTTGCTCCAGTACTCTCAGTGCCAGCAGATTTGAGAGAGGTGTTTCCAGACAGCTTATTCTGTCCCAGGTGCACCTTGAATAGCAGAGGACAAGCAGCTGAAGGAAAGCCACACAGACAGGAGAGTTGATTGGGTTTTGAAAGTCATATTTACCCTTTGTCAATATTTTAGTGTCCCTTCCGTCTTCACATTTTAAGCAATATCTTGGGGGTCAGTGGTCAGGGATGTGGCCCATGAGTACAAAGGACACTGCAGGGTAGTCTTACAGAGCTCAGCTCACAGTGCAGTGGGATCTCTGGCAGTGGGCTGAGTATTTTTCTCCAACCATTAAGATTACCAAGAAGCAGCAGCTCTGAGAACACCAGTCCTCTTCCAACACCATGGTCCAAGTCTTCTCCCCATAACAGGGTTGTCCAGACACCAGGGAAAAAGGGAAGGTTTGTGGGAGAGATATAAGATCAAGGTCTAATACATATACCCTGCTAAAGTTGTATTGGTCTGTTCATCTGCAGAACAGGGGCAATAATGTGTACTTTTTCCTGCCTTAATTTAGGTTAAAAATTCCTTGAAATTGTCTGTCTACATTAGTTTACCACCTAGTCCTACTGTCTTACTTGATGCCTCTTTTAACTGTTGTGACCTGTTATAAAAACAACAAACTATGAATATTTATTATTTGCAGCATCATTTGACAGATAATAACTGAAGTGAATCATCCTTCTGCCCTTTTAAACAAAATAAAACCGTATATACACACACTCATACACACACAATCCTGCATAAAAATAACAAGCAAAACCAGACCTGACCATGTTTTCATTAACACAACATAAAACCAACTTTGATTTTGTGAAACCATTTTAAAACCACAGCAACAGCTGATAATTTTGACTGCATCGTGGTATGGTTTTCCTGAATTTTTTTAAAAATTATATTTATTGTACAAATTTAATTAATGTATGCATACATAAGACAAAAGACAGTTTCTCTCTGTGGTCCAACATGCAGCTGATATTCAGGATTCTGTTATTACACACAAGATTTAGCTGGAAAAAAATCCCTTTATCTCAACAAAAGAGGAATATTGATTCAGAAATGTAATGTGGACACATGACAGTGAAAACTGGGCAAGCAGTTCAAGATGGAAGAAGTAGTAAACTCTTTTCCTCCTGCTGCTTTGATTTGGGATAATACTGATGACAGCAACCAGTTGTAGGAAAAGAGAAACAAGGTCATCCCTAAGGGACACAGCATAAAAAGTGAGAGGATTATGGACTTTCACCTCTCTTAGCAGACTGTTGTGACACAGCAGTTTTAAGAGCTCTCTAATAATAATACTACTAGAAAGAAAACGTACAGACTCCTCACCTACTTTAGTAATGTCATATCTAAGAAGTGACATTTAAAATGTTATTTAGATACCACCAGCTAGTTGGTTGCGATCTAACAACTTCAAAATATTATTTTTTATTTTAATGTACTGAGGAACTAGAGTTGCTGTAAGTTCTGCTACAGTGACATGACTTTGAAAAAGCAGAGGACTCGTGTATCCCATAAGATCTTGAACCAATGCAGCAATAAAATTTGCAGTTCCTACATGGCATCATGATTACATTTGTTTGTCTTTTTAAGAGTTTGCTATGTATTTGCTGTCTTTAAGCTCCCTGGAACAGATCTTCTATTCAATATTAATTTAAGTACTTCTTATGTTGAAGAAATAGGCTGTTGTGTCTTAATCTGGTCAATGGGTAAAACAACCATATAGCTGTTCACTTGCTGCCCCACTCAGTTGGATGGGGGAGAGAAAATAAAAAAATAATTAAGCAAAACTCATGGGTTGATAAAGAGAGTTAATAGGACAGGAAAGGATGATGGTGAATATGATGATGATGATGATGATTGATTATTATTATTAATTGGGAAGTGTAGTGATAGGACAAGGGGTAATGGTTTTAAAAAGTTGGTAGATTTAGATTAAATATTAGATTAAAATAATTTAGATTAAATAAGAATAAATTTTTAACTGTGTGGGTGGTGAGACACAGGAATATGTTGCCCAGAGAAGCTGAGGCTACCCCCTCCTTGGCAGCGTTCAAGGCCAGGTTGGATGGGGCTTTGGGCAAACTGGTCTAGTGGGAGGGTGTCCCTACCCATGGCAGAGGTGTTGGAACTAGATGAACTTTGAGGTCCCTTCCAACACAAACCATTTGGTGATTCTGTGATTCTATGATTCTGTGGTGATGATGCAAAACAACTGATGAAGACCACAATTTCTCACTAACTTAAGCCAAATCTCAGCCAATTCTCAATCTCTCTGTCAACGCCCCAGTTATATATGAAGCCTGACATTGTATGGTAATGAAAATCTCTTTGGTCACTTTGAGTGAGCTTCCCTGGCTGTGTTCCTCTCCAGTTTCTCAGACACCCTGCCCCATCCTCTCTTTGGCAGGGCAGTATGAGAAGCTGAAAAGTTCTTGATTGCTTGGAAAGAAAAACTTCCGTGTGTTATGAACATTATTCTCATCCTAAATCCAAAACACAGCACTGTACCAGCTGCTAGGAAGAAAAATAACTCAACCCTGACAAAAACCAGGACACAGGCTTATGAAACAAACACATAAACAAACAACCTCTATTATGAAGGGGCCCACCCCAAATGACTGAACTCTGCAGCCCATTCAAATATCTGAGCCATTTAAAGGTGTGCTGATAGCCAGACAAAGGAAATTTTCTTCATCCAAAACTTGGGAACATCTTGATAACATTTTTTAGAACAGGAAAAAAATCAAATTAGAGCAAGTCAATAAAAAGGCAATGATATGAGAGGCGACAAGGTGAGAGGAGAGGAGAGGAGAGGAGAGGGAGAGGAGAGGGAGAGGAGAAGGAGAGGAGAAGGAGAGGAGAAAGGAAAAACTACAAAGGCAGAATGTATCAGTAGCAAAATGAGCATACTGATAGCTGCTGGTCTCTCAAGCCTAGGCTCACCTATCATCTATACTGTTCACCTCTAGGCACAGACTTACATTGTTCTCCAGAGCATAACCAAGTGGAAAAGTTAATAGAGCTCATATAGCTGCAAACCTAACTTGTTCAACCAGAAATGCTGAAGCTAACTACCTTCCAGACCAGACAAGAGCTCTGATATAATTCTTTCTTCAGGTGACTTTCATCTCACCTAGCTCAGTGGAGACACCACCTGAACTAATCCCCCGAGTTTATAAAAAGCAGTTTAAGATCAAATGAATTGTATGCTTGAAGCTCATTGTTCTATACATTGGCTTTAGAGGGAACCCTTTAGAAGAGCTGCTGACTTTGGTCCAGTATGCTTAACATATTCTCTCAGTCTGTTCCTCAGTTAAGTTTGCACAACTTCTATCGCAGAAAGTGGCCAAGGAGCAGCAGTTAACTATGGTTGGAGTTAATTGTCTAAATACCTAGCTAAAAGATATTTAAGCTTACAATTACTACAAGTATAAAACTTAAGTGAGAAATTTAACATTGATTAGTACTTTTACTCTTCTCCAATGGTTTTGCATTGCCTAGCAATTGAACTGTGGAGGTGGGTAGAGGACACAAGGACAGAAATAGACAAATATTTGGAGACAGACACCAAATGGGGAGAAATACATCCAAATCCCACCAGTTTCCACAACCCAGAAGGAGCTGTCACCAAACTGTTGCTCTGCAATATGAACATTTTACCTCTGCCTTGCATTTCACCAGCATTGGGAAATGTGAAGGAGGTTCTCAACACATTTGTCAAAAAGCTGTTCTATTTGTAATTTCAACAGTTTTTATCTTGAATTAATAAACCAAGATGTGGGTTTTCTTTTTTATCTTATTCATCATTTTGAACATGTATCACATCTACTATTTGCTCTTAGCCTAGCAAGACTCTCACACTTTCCTAAGCTAGATATTTAAACCAGACAGTTGACCTCAGTCCAATTTCCTTACATTATTATAAAGACAGACAAGAAAGGTACCTCAGATTTTAGGGTCTCCTTTGTAAGTATATGAAGAGGAGTGAGATGAAGACCAATGAATTTGCATCCTGACTTTTTCAGCACCAAAATAAAATCATTCCTATCGTAGCTTCAAAAATGTTAAGTGGCTAGCTTGTGTTTAAGGGGAAAATTGTTGCAACAAATGACAGAATATTCTGTCTTCACTTCTGTATTTTTCTGTCTACAAATGCTTGGACATAGGTATGTACATGTTTCCCTGGAAAACAATGCTTTCCTGAATCATGGTCCTAACAATTACACAGTAAAGAGACCTGACTATGAGGGGTATTTTGCATTTCATTGAAAATAAGCCACCACTGGAATGGAAGAGACAGTTATCCAGCCATATACAGCATCACTATCCAACAGTTCATGGTTGAAGGTGAATAACTTCTTACTCAGATTAAATTTTCTGAGGTAATTTGAGGTAAATAAAATATAGCTTTCTGATAAGGAATGTAGCATCTGTCTTTGCTTAGCATTTTGATTTGCTTTCTTTCTCTCCTAAAGTGAAAAAATGTGTTGAAAATCTACATATTAGTGCCACAGAAATGTATTTTTCTTGGCATCCCATATCCTGCTTCCTTCTTTCTCAAGTTTGCTGTACTCAGCTTCCCAAGTACAGCAATCCCCCAGCTGCATCTGATAATTCTCAACTCAACAACAGCAAAAGAGAAAAAGAAAAACCCTTGCAAAAATAATATACTCATTTTCATGCCAAATTTAAAAGAAAAATAAGTAAATGAACAGCTGGACTACAGTAAATGATTTTTGACTAGTTTAAGGGAATTTTATGTACAATCTTCTCTAAGTATTTCCTCCACACCTGCAGCAACCTCTTTTTCCTCCATTCTGTTCTGACAGAACATGATGATAACGTGGGATCCTGAATCATCAGTTAAACTGGAAAAAATCCTATGTTGCAAGAAACACGGTTAATTCAAATTTTTTATTTGATGCCTTCCTCCTCTTCCTTTCTTTTATGATATAAAATATGACTCTAGTGAATCTTTATATCAGAATAATGAAGAATTTTGCCATGGGGAAATGGTTCATTTTTCAAGAATATTACAAGACAAACCTTTAGTGTAAATGAAGTTATTTTCATTTATTTTATTGGAACTCAGGAAGTTCTTTCCTGCATAAGAGTTGGAGGCAAGGAAAGGAGATGCCTGATTAGTGAAAGTGTATCTATAAAAAACATTTTGCAAATATCCCACCCCAAAGAAAGAAAGAAACAAGCATTAAGGATATCATTTCAGCATTTGCATAACTAAGCACAATGTGGTGCTTAGAGCGCTGAAATGCATTCTAGATATTTCTACAGCCCCTGTTATGATTTCACACAGAGCCTATCATCTTTCTTTCCCAGTAAATCTAGAAATAGAAGTTAAGCTTGTATAGGCTCCACTCACTTAAATATTTTAAAAAAGGAAAAATGGATTTAAGTGTCTTTTGAAATTATGTGAAACAATAGTAGACCTTCAAAGGAAAAATTGGTCTGAATTCTGATATTAAGATAACAATGTATTATGAAAAGCAGATTATTATATACTCTTAAAAAATAAAAAAGGCTTTATTCACCTAAAAAGGCTTGAGAGAATCAATTACCACAAACCATGGGCTTTATGTACAAGTGGAAAAAATAAATAAATAAATGAATTTTCTTATACACTGAAAATAAAGCTGATGATACGACATATACTTTTTTTTTCTTTCTACACATTCTGTCACAATATTACTTGATGAGTATTGTTGCTTCTGTTGATCATTAAATTTCTCAGACAATGAGACTGGCATATCAGCTCCCCTAATTGAGCAATTTATCAAGACTGTTTGCCATTTAGAATGAATATTATGAAGGATGGACAAAAAACAGTTGTCTGTAAAAACTACTTACCTTGTAGGACACAAACAATGCTGATTTTCAATGAGGAAACCGGAACCAATGGAGGTGCACTTATCTTCGAAGGCCATTTGACTGACTGACATTTCTTCAGGCTTCATTATTCACGTGTCAGGAAGTAAATAAGTGAGTTTTATAGACTTTATGTTAATTTACTCCAGCAGTTAATTTACTCTGGCAGCATTGCCTTCCGCAGTATTATAGCAAAGTTTATACTGAAGGATGATGAAAGCTGCCCCCACCCATCTCATTCGACCTCTAGCACTCAGACACTTTGGTTTCTTCCATACTTTTCCTGTGATTTCAACAGGTGGAGATTTATTGCAGTACAGTAGATATGAGATTATATGTACTTGTTTGTATTATATGAATACAATTTTCACGACACTTTCAGACCTGACAGCATTGGTAGGAGAGTTCACACCAGAAGGTCTGGCACAGACTTGCTAAATTCACTGGCAGTATCAAATGGACCTATCTATCTCTACACAGGATCTGCAGCTTAGGTTACAAAACTTCTGAAAATAGGTTGCTTACCTGCAGTGTGAGACACTAATGCTGACATCACAAGTCTCCTGCCAAAAAGTGGAGGTGCTGGTGGTTATATTTAACAGACCAGATAGCCTTAGGGTTTTTTCTAGTCCTTGGTAGTTATAATTTCCCATTGTCTGCAGCTCTCTTTGTATTGGAAAGAAGAAAGGAATTTGGCTGTTTTGCATATAAAAGAGAATGGAGGTGGGGAAAACCATACAAGTTGTCTCCTGTCAAATGTAAGGGCAGAAGGAAGCGAGTGGCCTGAGTCCCATTTGTTTCAATGGAGCTGGAATGCAGCCGACCGAAAAAGAGCTTGGTCTGCTCCAGGCTTGCCAGCATGATCTACCTAAACATGGCTTGGATGCTGCTGAAAAGCTGGCAAGTCATGAAAGAGCTTCACAACTGTGGCACACCACTTGGTTCTGTTTCTTTCTTTGTTTTCATAGGGTGTTTTCCAGCACAGGTTTGGTTGTTTCAGGTTTGAACCTGATTTTTATTTGCTTGTTTTCCTTATTTTTTGAAAGTTTACTTTTTGAAAAAGAAAAATAGCTTTTCAAAAGTGCAGGAGGGACTAGAAATTAAAAGAGTGGGAGGTGACAAATCACCTTTTTTGTGAGGAACCTTTTTCGTGAAGAACCTTTTTCTTTCTTTTCAATGCTGAAGTTTTACCCCATCCTTTGGCATCTGCAGGGCAGCCTCCAGCACAGTTTCCTCCCACCACTCTCTGTAAATGGTTCTGAGTCATGAATTAATTCAGAGGAAGAAGACTAGTTTGGAAAACACTTGAATTTTTTAAACTTGAAAAGATAGCAGATTTGATCAAAAACATTAAAATGTCAATAACATCATTGTTGCTTTGCCATAGGAATGAAAGCAAGACACAGTTGGTGTGGTTTTCCAGAACATGAGAATTCTCAAAATGTAAGGTTAATCTTATCTTGACTTCAGTATTTTGTTTGCATTATCCTTATAGTACCATTGGGTTCCAGCCTTATCCACTATCAGCTGAATCAATTACCTGTCTTGATAAAACAATTTTCCAGTGTTTCAGGTTTTAGATATATGATTTCACCAAGGCAACAGTCCCTGACTTCATAGAAAGAACCTTTTTGAAATTACTACACACACCATTCGCCTTCTCTATAAAGAAATGCAATTTAGTGAGAATAAGTTGGTTAAATTAGAGCAGTAGGTGCATCAGACACTGATAGGATTCTTTAAATGCTGTGTTATGAATCAGTGCAGGTGTATGCATACTGGAGAGTCATCTTTAAATCAGAGATAATATAAACATGCAACCCAGTGATGTTTACTCTATAAGGAAAATTATAAACTGTTTCTCCCAAAAATGCTCCTCATCCAATGGGGAAAGAAAAAAGTTTATCCTTAATCAAACTATTCTAAGCAGAATAAGCAAACTTTTGTTTATTTTTAAAAGGTTCTTTGCACCTGACATTTCTGTCACCTCTCCTGAAGTGGAAGTTAAAGATCATTGATAAGAGTAAGTAACAGTAAAGAAATGTGAGACAACGTGCACAGCTAAGCAGTGGAGCAGGTTATCCAGCAATGCTGTGCAGTCTTCATCCATGGATGTTTTTCAAGTCCTAACTGGATAAAGTCTGAGGAACATAGTCTGACCTCATAGTTGACCCTGCTTTGAGCAAAAGATCAGACTACAGACCTCCTCAGATCCCTTCCAGCCTGAATTATCCTGTAATCCTATGATTATATTACCTATATTTTTCTGAGAAAAGTCTCATTTTTCTAGGGCATGAATAGCTTCCTAAGGAAGATGATAGGTTTCGCTAAAAAGGTATTCTCAGGCAGTTCTCTGGTGTTCACCTCACACACATGTTTAAAATTGAAGATCACTCTTCCGTGTTTTCACAGTACATGGTACATAGAGGCTCAAGTTATGCACAACTGCAGCAGCTAACAATGCAATTAGTGTCCAAATGTAGAAAGCATAGATGCGATTTCTAGGCTTATCCTTATTTTTCTTCTGAAACCACCATGAAGATGGGAGGGATACAGTCAACAAAGCTAAGCAAAAAAATCATTTAAATCCTATTTGCTTTTGCTATTTTGGTCACAGCAGATTACCTCTTTTTTGTCGTAGAGGATTTTGAGAATGCTTGAAGAGCTTCTTTTAGTGTTTCAGGTAACTGAGATCATTGAAGTACTCAGAAATTAGCTCAGTTCTCCATTGGGAGGTAAATCTCTCATACCTGACAGCAACAGAAATTCCCAGAAGGGGCTACTCCCTGCCAAATCCTCTCTGGGGTAAGGCACCTCACCAAAGTGAAACATAGGTAATATTTGCATCCTCTGATCCCCTGCCCATTGGTGAGATGGTCTTTTGATCAGGGAAGAGATCGCTTTGTTTTGCTACACAACCAGTGAGTTCCCTTTTACTTGGCCCTGGCTGAGATTGCTCTGGAAACATGAGTCAAAGTGGCACCTTGTATGGCTAACAGAAAAGTAGTGCCATGTCATTCTTCAGTTCTGGCTACTTTCTCAGGGTTTATACAGGCAGCCAAACATTATTCAAATAATTGTTCAGGGCAGCCCCCAACCTGGGAATTAGAAGCCATTAAAACGGGGGAAATCTTTGATTTTGTTTGTGAATTGGGAAACATTATCCGCATTTGTCTGAGGTAGCACCTTTGCAGTTGGCAATGAAACAATATCAGTTTCCACCATGTGGAGTGCTGGCTTTGACAGCGCTTTGTCAGCCACTTCATCTCTCAGTGTCAAGGCTTACATCAGAAACAACAGCACTGAGAAAACAGCTGATGTCTCTATTTCTTTTGCCAACCAGAGGATGCAATGTCAGATGCAAAACCTGTCTAATCTCAAGTCTGGAAAGATTTTTGCTCTCTGCCTTTTTGAAATACTAGGTCTTACCACAATTTCCTGTTTTTCTCCTCTCTGTGCCATAATCCAGATTGTGATTTTAACTAGAAAGGTTATGGAAGAAATAAAGATGTGGCTTAAGTCCAGGCAATGATATATCTGTTCTGAACCTCTCAGTATCTAGATCTGTGATCTGTGTTCACACAGATCAGGAATACTTTCTTCATTAAAAATAAAATTCTTATGCTGACTTTTCTTCACCAGGAGACAGGTACTACTTATGTATCTATCTGATTTGAGCACCTACTGTCAAAATTTTAATCTCAAAACCTGCATACTGCTGCTACCTAGAGGTGCCTAAAGGCCTGCAGGAGCATATTTCTGACATAAAACTTCCCTAGGGACCTAATTTCTGCTTTGGGAGGGTTGATTATACAATGAAGACAGCTATTAGCACTCTCCAATTTGACAAGGCTCAATTTCACTGAGCAGCTTCAGATTCTGGGGAGATACTTCATGCCAATAATGCTTGTTTAAGTGTTTCCAAAAATGAGTATTCTTGGAATTTACACTCATGAGGGTTAAAGAAGAAGAAGCAGCAGCAGAAGTACTTCCAGTTTGGCTTGAGTTGAGCCCTATCTTCCTCTTTTTCTCTCTGAGCAGCTTTCCCTGCTTTCCCCTTCTGAGCAGCACTCCTGTGGCAGAATGTGCAGCAGGCAAAGGCACCACTGAGCTTATAGTCATGACACCCATAAAGCTGTCAATCTACCAGTCTACATGAAGGAGAGTTCAACATTTGGGTGCATTTACTAATACTGTGACAAAATCCCAGCCCTAGACAAGCTGCTTGCAACCCCAAGGTGGTTTTTCCATCACACCAGCTAGTCCAAAAAAAATAAGCCATCTAGGCACTCTGTTCACTGCTGCATACATCTCCAGCCAGCACCTAGACCATAACTGTACATAATATATGACCTGAAAAGGGGCACATGGTCCTAACTCAGGGAGATTCATTCATTTGGGATAGCAAACACATACCCTGACAACATGGTACATTCACAAGCCCAACTGTCCACTAGAAGAACAGATCACAATAGC
Organism: Hypotaenidia okinawae; assembly: GCA_027925045.1. NCBI lineage: Eukaryota > Metazoa > Chordata > Aves > Gruiformes > Rallidae > Hypotaenidia > Hypotaenidia okinawae. The sequence goes on along the minus strand of BSDF01000001.1, from coordinate 16,424,804 downwards.
TGATATGCTCACAAATGCTATTCCTTCTTTTGTTGGTAGTCCTCAGCTGTCAACAAACAGAAAAAGCAATCTAAATTAGTAATGTTAGTACCCAGTTCACTACCAAGAGAGTCATTCAATTTGGACATATCCAATTTCATTTCTAATAAGGTTATTTTATTTGCTTTATTTTAGACGGCTTTGACTCATTTTATTTGTGTGCCAGCAGCAATCCCAAGCAGCTTTGAAAGCAACCGAGATATAAGGAACTATAAATGGGCTTTGGACCCAGAGTGTTTTCTTACATCATACATCTTGCATACAAATGCTGTATGTAGCATTCAGGAAGTGCCCCTTTTCTGTTAATCTCACAGCAACAGGTTAACAAGGGTGCACCTACCTTAGCATTTTAGTTTGGAACAGGGAGGGACTTGTAAAGCAAAACTCCCCTTACTCTGCTGATTTCACATGGCTGAACAGCCTCAGAGCGTGTCATCTGACTGCTGCTAACCTGGAAGATATGCTTCAGGAGTTAATGGCCTTCCACTTCATGGGACCAGACCAGTCCAAAATGTCACCCCACTCCTTCTCTCCTACTTCCTAAAAAAATTGCATAATGTAAACATCATGCCCTCAGCATCAAACTGATTTGCTGTAAAGATCAAGTCTATGGGTCTATATTACTTACTAAGAGAGATACTGCCTCAGCCAATTTGCCTTTAGCATCTGGCAAATGGGAAGATGAGCAAACAAAATAGCAACAAAGTCACCAAAATGCTGTAAAATAGATTGAAAGAGAGAGAAAATGTCATCTCCAAAGTGCCATTTACTGTGAGCTGGGTTTTTTTCCCACTGCACCAGCCGTAGGTTTGCAATTAAGGCTTATGCCTTTCTCAGAATTTTATTTGGGTATTACAAAAACATTATTAGTGTTGTTGTTGTTGTTAATAATAATTATTGCTTCTGGTGTTGCTTGAACTGTCTGCCAAGCCTGCCTATTGGGGAAAAATTAGTTAACAAAAAAAAGCATCCTGAAGGTGCAGATTCTTTGAACTGATCTCTGGAGCTTTGATTTGGTGGCAAACATATCCCGCCACCTGAACTTACTGAAAAATGAGCTCACATTCTGTACAAAGTGTGCTCTTGATGCATGGAGATACTTACTTTGTTGTATTAGTGACCCAGAGCAACAGAGGACAAGGAAATTAGGTGGTCTCACAATGTTTGATAGTACTAAGCTTTATTAGACATGAAAACTTCAGCTTCTCTGGGACTGAGAAATTTCATGGCATCTTTAAGATACATGGATAAAAGTATATGCAGTTTGTGCTTTAATATTGCCATAAGTGTGTGACGCATACGCACAGCATGTTGTTGTGGGCTTTTTCTGAAATGACAAAATGCTCACTGTCACCAAGGCCAGCTTGCATGGGATAGGCTGTACCTGTGCTTGCAGGTTCACTTAGATTTAGATCAAGGTGTCAATGTACAACAGCACACCAGAAAAGGCTCCATGACCTCTCAGGAAGTGTTTGGGAATGAGTTAGCCAGCATGAGCCAAAAGGAGGTTGAGAACAGAGAATATGTAGTCACGCTGCAACACCTGGGAACTGTGCTGAGCATTGTTTAATCCACTAGTATAGCTATGATCTAAGAGGCTGACTGCCTCTTCAATTAAGTGAAATAATGTCTATAATATCCCATATTTTACTATGCATAAAACCATAATGGAAAGATTTGTAAAGCATAAACAGATATCAAGGTGCAGCAGAATTTACAGAAATGGTTAAATCCCGTAGACCAAAGATATTAAAGAAAACCACATAGAAGTAATTGCAGACCTAATATAAACCTGGTAGGAGCTGGAAGCCTAAATTACTTCTGGTAGACTTTATCTCCTGAGCCACTTGTTGACATACTGTGGAATTTACAGCTATAGTTAAATCCCTAGTTAACAGAGTAGGGAAGAATAGATATTACCAGCCTATATGGGTGTACACCCCAACATATCCTTAAAAACTTGACCCTAAACAGCATATATACATATATAATGAGACAGCTCCATGAGAGGTCTTGGTGACATTAAGCCCTTAAACATACTTCATCTCACAGCCAGAAACAGTCACGATTTCTGAAATGTTTTCTACATCCATTGAGCAGGTGGGGTTGGTTGTGTTTTGATGAGAAAGCACATTTCTGGGCAATGCACAATGTTGCACTCTGAGAGATTTTTTGCAATTTATGCCAGTGGCTTTTTAATCTCTAGATTTCTGCCCTCTTTTTTACACTCTGCAAGAATTAAAAAAAAATAAATTAAAAAATCATAACTAGATGTCAGTGTACATTTGACCATACACACCAACTATATTTATGTGGGAAGAAATTAATTTTGTTAGCTTGGCTTTTTTTACTCTGAGATGATTTTTTTTAAAAAACATATAATGTACACGAGAAAAGGGGACCTCTAATAGATTATCTTGTTAGGTCTTGGACCAGGGTCTTGCTCCTGTGAAAGTGTTTCATGCTGGTGTGCTACTGTAAGAGCCAACATTACTGCAAATTTTCAGCGATTTTCCTATCTACTTTTATCTGGGCTCACAGCATTGAATCATTGAATCATTGAATCATAGAATCATAGAATCACAGAATCATAGGGGTTGGAAGGGACCTTGAGAGATCATCGGGTCCAATCCCCCTGCCAAAGCAGGTTCACTAGCTCACATTGCACATATAGGCATCCATATGGGTCTTGAATATCTCCAGAGAAGGAGACTCCACAACCCCCCTGGGCAGCCTGTCCCAGGGCTCTGTCACTCTCACTGGGAAAAAGTTCTCCCACATGTTGGTGCAGAACTTCCTGTGCTCCAACTTGAAGACATTGCCCCTTGTCCTATCTCCACAGACCACTGAAAAGGCCATTTTCCCCTGCATCCTACACTTAAGATATTTATAAACATTAATAAGGTCCCCACTTAGTCTTCTTTTCTGTAGGCTGAACAGTCCCAGCTCACTCAGCATTTCCTCACAGGGGAGATAATAACAATGTGAAGTAGAGTAAAAGGTGTTGAAGGAGTGTTTCTACTCCAGAGTTTCCCAACTTACTGAGCTTGTAAGTGAGGCCATAGGGCACATCCAGCCCAAGTCCCAGAATGGTACTGAGTTCTCTCATCTGCCATTGGGAGCACTGGGGTACCCATGGATAGAGTGTGTGTGAAGCCATGCTGATGCAGCCAGATGGCAGAGCCAGAGCAGCTGCCCCAAGGCTTGGTGCCACCACCACCACCTGAGATCTCCACAGCAACCATGTCATCATGTAGTGAATCTTCCCATGCATGTGAGTGAGAGATGTAAAAGCAGTGCTGAAGCTCTACTCTAAGGTACATCTGAAGTTCTCAGAATCTGGAACCTGGCCACTATAAATTAAGTAGATGTCATAGATGATTAGCAGCCTCAGGAATTAATTGGAAAAGGATGTGATCTTTATCCTGAGGAAATGTAACTGTTGGACACTTGGCGAAGGAACAGTAAGACTGAAATGAATCCACCTCTCCATAGGTTTGGAGCATGATGAAGTTAGTGGGACAGTGAGGCCTTCAAGTCAGATCCTTACTCAGTTTTAATTGCAACCAACCTAAATGAATCTACGATTCCATGATTTTTCACAAAACTGATAGTGGTATGAGGAATAGGCCAGGCCATATTCATGTAAGACAAGCAAACAAATCTAGCTTATATATGTGTGTATATATATATATATATGGAATTTAATAGAGTGCTTCACCCTATGGATGTCTTTTGAAGCTGAGAGTTGTCCTGATTATTTTTGGAAGAAACGGTCTGTGAGACTGTCATCTTCCACACAAAAATGGAAAAAAAAATTCCTCAGCAAAAATAACAAAACCCCAACCGCTGCATCACTTGATCAGCCTGCTCTTCAGTCATTGACAGGGACAAAAGCATCAGGAAGAGGCATCCTTAGCTGATGCAGTTTCTTCCAAAAAGCTGCTGCGGCGGCCTTTTCAGAGGCTGTGGCTGTGGCTGCTTGTGACAGTGAAGGTGACTGAGGAGGGGCTAAAAATATGAATTCCCTAGGGGAACACACTAAGCACTTGCTCTGCCTGTCGCTCCAGGGAAGCTAACATCAGTGCTAATTGATCCAAACACTTGCACTGAAAGTGAATGAGAGCAAGAGCTGGACTGAGTAAGGCAAAGGAAGCATCCTGTCAGAGCCTGCCAAAACCAGATGAACCTTTGTTTTGGGGTAAAAATAGATTTGCGTCAGGGAGGACAATCATGATGGAAGTGGAAATAGGGGTGAGGAAAGAGGGAGGAAGAGTGGAATGGCAGCTGTGGACATGATTCCTCACCAGCTATACCACAGAAAATGCCTGAGGTTGTGGGACTGACCAGCCAGGTTGTATATGCAAAGGAGATCCATATAGCCATTTCCTTTTCTTAGAAAATTGGGAGTTTCACTTTCTTAGGGGAGAAGAAAAGGGCCCCTAAGATCCCTCCATGGATGGAGGTACCTATGCAGGCAGACAATGTGAAAAAGGAACAGATCTGAAGTGACATTTCCATATGACAGGTGCTGGATGTTAGCTGCCTTACCAAGGAACCTCTATAAGACAGCAATTTAATTAATTTGCCCTTCCACTCACTGAATGACTGGTGTGCAGACTGCTGCAAGTACAGAGGTGGAAGAACTGCAGCCATCAGAAGATTCCCAGTGGACACAGAGACCCTTAGAAATCATAAATCCCCAGACTTGTGTGTACCTGTAAGTCGTGCCTCGATACGGAGTTAGCACTTGCTCAGGCAAACCTGGCCCAATGTAAGTTCTTCCTTTGTGGGAGTGAAGGTGGAGGAAGCTGACTGTGATGGAGTAGTGAATAAACTGTGGAGTGCTGATACAATCAAAATTCAAGTTCGTTGGCCCACAGGGTTGGGAAATTCATCACAAGCAGCCAATGTTTGCAAGGACTTCCAAGACAAGGAAAAGAGTTTTTGGAGTCAGTGAACTCAAAACTGGTTTAGAAATAGTTTATGTTTCCAACACAGAAACCCTTTTCAGGAATGGCAGAGGAAAAAAAAAAAAGATAAATAGTCTAAAAAGTGATACAAAAGTGAGATGCAACTGCATAAGTAATGCATGAAAGATGAATTAGCATCTAATAAATTCCATTGATAAATTCTTCAGGCATATCATTAAAGATAAGACAGAATTCTTTGCATATCATTAATGGTGGACAAAATTTCAAATCAGGGGCTGGCTTCATCAAAGGCATAACAGGTAGATAGATTTCCATATAATTAATGCATTTCTATTCATTAAATTCTGCAAGTAGAGAAATAATGAGTAGTGGAAGTGCTCATTATCATATAGGTATTTATAGAAAACCACTACATTGTGGGAAAAAATGTATCCCAAATCAATATTTATGAAGGACTGTTTTCCTATAAATGGAGAAAAACTTTGCTTTTTTATAATGAGTTCTTTGTTCAATTATCCACTTCTGCATCTTAATCAACAAAAATACACTGCATTTTAATCAACAAAAATGCATTATGATTGTTAACAACCAAGTAACAGAAGTGTTTCACTCATTATTCCTTTGAGGAATTCACTCCCTTGTTAGGTAACTGCAGTTCCCAGAACAGCACATAGACATTTTGTCCTGTATTTACTCTTTGCTTTGGTGTTCATGAAAATGCTTCTCAGTTCATCAAAAAAAAAAAAAGAGAAGAAAGAAGAAAAAACAGCTGTGACATTAATAAATGAAGCCTAGAGAGAAATATTTTCAGGCTTTGGACAGATCAGGCTTGAATTTTTTACTATTCTTTTCCTGGAAAAAATGTGATTGAAAGTGACCTTTAGGTGACTATTATTATCCATAGTGAAAACAAGATTATTCAATTAATATTTTACATAGTACAAAAATATTGGGCCATATCATGGGATTTAAAAGCTTATATTCAATACACACAGATTTAATATTCATGCAAGTAAATCCTGTGGGTGCAGAGTAAAACACAAACCATGGTATTTAATGAGATTCCCTATCTGAAAAATGTGGTTATGGCTAAACCCCCTCTCCTTTACAAGAAATCTAATATTTGATTTAGGTTAATGATGCCTCTTCTCAAATTAATCTTGTGTCTTTAATTATTCAAATCTTCAGCATTACTGAAACCATTCTAATTATTCCCATTGCTCAGTGGTATTAGCAAAAATTATGCTTAAATTTAAAATCACTTTAATGGGGGCCATATTATTCTCATGCTCATTTGACTATTTAAGATTTCACCTCTGAGACAAAAAAGGTTGACTGCAGCCAACATCTCCTTTATTAAAATTATCATCTTTGCATTTTTACCAGTAACTTAATAAGAAGCAAAGTAGACCACTTTTATTAAATTCTGCCTCCACCTTTCAAGTAGTAAATCCCACCTCTCACATTATCTCCTCATTTATGCTTTTTAAAGTTTTATGGTGGTAATATTCTTTTATGATCTGTTCGGTTTATCAGCTGACAAAATTTTATGTACCTTTTCTGGTGAATTGCCATTCAGAAATTAAGATTGCTGTTTATTTCATGTAAATAAAATAGCATGTAATGCTGAAAGATTGAATGATACTTGTTTCCATTGTTATTTCAAGGTTCTGGGATATACTGTGTAAATACAGGTTTTAAGTGCAGTAGAAGGAGACTCAGAAAGAGAAGAGAGGAAAGTATTTTAGAAAATTTACTACTGCTTTATACTTAGTTTTTATAATCTGACGTGTGCTTGGATTTTAAGAAATGGAATCTCATTTTAGCATGTTTCGTTTCTTTAGTATTTTGTCTCATTTGGGGGCCTATCACTGTTTTCAAAATTCAGGCTCTGTTCTGATTTCCCTTGTATTTTGGAAGTAACAGCTAAGGACTCACTAAGGGTCATCTAAAACTTGATTCTAATGACAGTCAGACTGAAGATCTTCATATGCAGAACAAAGTCAGCATTGTGGTGGTATTTTGGCTTCCGTAACCCTGGGATCTATTTGCTGGCATGAGGGCAGGCCCAATTGTTTATAGGTGAAATATATATACAATTAAAAAAAAAAAAACCCTAAGCAGATTTTCCATAAGACCGAAAGGTAAAACAGAAAATCCTGACCAGCACAGAGTCCATGGCTTCCATTCTAGATGATTGACTCATAAGCCAAGCAGGTTTACTGAGCTTTCTAACACAGGTAAAACAGCTTATACATTGACTATCTTTTTGAGGACACAATATACTGGTAAATATTGCTTTAAATAAAGAGCACATGCCTGGCACCTGAGGACACAATTTAGATACCATAGTGTAGGGAAGAGGTGAACTAATGCCTATCACTGCCTGCAAAGCAGGGTTTGGAAAAGGATTGTGTCTGTGGGTTGGCCATTACGGAACCATGGATTCCTCTCCACTTTCTCTCTTTCCCTTTTCCTTACTGATTGCTCCTTGGACAACATCCACTCTTCTACATGCTTAATTCATATTTTGAGACAGGTCAGTGAACCCATTTCAACTCCTCTAATCATGTGCCCAGTTAATGTCAAGCTGAACAGAAGGAACATGGAGTTTCCCTTCCCCTGGGTTCACTCCTCAGACAGGAGCCCTAGTGGGAGTATCAGTTGGCATCATTAGGATTGAATTTTCAGTAATTGCATCATTATGTGCATTTCCACAGTATCTGGTACTCTGCAAATGAATTAGAAACACATCAGGGTTCAACAAAAGGAGCAATACCCTCCTCTACTTGCCTTATCATAACCTCTTTCTTAAATAGATTAAATCCTTTCTTAAATAGATCAAATCAAGATAATAATAACTTTCTTGGGGAGCACTGCCTAAAATAATCAGATTTCTCAGGGGAAGATGCTGACAATTAAATACATCAGGGGTGGACCTCTATCTGACATTCACAGATACTTGTTCTGTAGCTGAAATCAGAATAATTCAGCAGGTTTCTCAGCTGCATCAATCCAAAATTATTTCATTTATCTGGAGCTTTGCTGGAAGGCTGTTTTGTTTTGCATTGTTTGTTTGTTTGTTCTGAAGATAAAACATACCTTGTTGACAAGAAAAAGTTGCCGGTTCTGTATTTGTTTATTATTTGCGTATTAAACATTTTCTGGCATTTTAGAGCTTATGCAGTGTTGATGTAAATGAGGAAAGGTTAATTCTCAGAACCTACTTGGGGCAGTCGGGGAAAAAAAAACCAAAACCCAACTTTAAAAACCCAAGAAATCATCAGAGCAGCTGAAATAGCAGTGCTGCTTCCATAAAGCTAGTCATGTCATCTGACAGTCGGTCCCAACATGTTAGAAAGAACCCCAAAGAACAGACATGAGCCTTTTCCTGATTATTATCACCTCAGAGTTGGCTACAACCCACTTATTGATCCCTGGATCTCTAACAACATGGTAACACCTGATCTGATATGCATTTAAAACTACCTTTCATACAGTTCTTAAATGTGGACTATTGATTTGATAGACTATAATAACAGCCCTCCCTGTCGTCTTGATGCATATGTATGGGCTCAGAAGAGAATTATTGATCTTTTAAACTGTAATAGAAATTGCATGCTTATGAACTCTTTCAAATATACACTATTGACCCGTATGTCTGCACTTTGTATATGTGAATTACTCTTAGGAAACCTTTAAAACATTAATAATTGACAACTAAATGCATCGGCGTAGAAGCTCTGGTTATCTCAGTCTGTTCTGTCAGAGCAGCTTCCTTGAATGCACATTGAGAGACTCTCATTTAGGCCTGATGTTTCCGTTTTTCAGCAGAAATCTCAGGTATAGAACAACTACAGTCTACCTAAGATTTGTGTTCTCTCAGTGTTTTAATGCAGCGTCACATACAAGTGTTTGGTGGAGCTCAGCACACTGAAAATAACTCAGACATGATCACAAGGAATCACACCCTACCAGCTTTTCCTTTCCATACTAATGACTGATTTGACTCACAGATGTTTTGGTTTTGTTTTTTTAAATAGTGTACAATGGGCCTAGTAACAGCAGGAAATGTTGTGATGGTTATCTACAAACATGGGTTAACAACAGGCGTTCAAACCTATATTCATATTCCCCCAGCAGGGAGGCTTAGATTGGGTTTATCTCTTTAGGGCCTCATGTGGACTCTACTGTGTAGACCACCTTGTTTGCTTATACCCACATCTGGCTCATCTGGGCAAGTACTTGCAGTACTTGCACATCCACTCACCCGAAGTACAGGTTTTGGTGCAAAAGGTTAAAAAAGCAGACGTATAAAAAGTATACTTAAGAAAATTACTGTTATTCTACAGATTGGAAACATTATGTCTTTTCAGATTTGGTGGTTTCAGGACTTTTTTTGGTCCAAATTTTCTTCTAGTGAACATGGCTGGAGTCAAGTAATTTCAGCAGCAAGACACAAAACTGTTCTTTGCCAATTATTTCTTATGTATCCAAATTCAATGCAAGTTTCAAAAAGACTTAGTACTTCACACAAAACCCCCGAGCATTTGGTTCCATTTGAATTCCCTTATCAATATGGATTTTCAGTGGAAAAGAAACATACATTTTCCTGAAATTCACATGGTTTGAAAAAATGTCAACTCTGACAGCTTTTTATTTAAGGAAAAATCAAAATAAAACCTTTCAATAATCTCTACATTTGTTAAATGAAATGTTTCACTTTTTGCTTCAAAAGGACTTTTGGGAAATTAAACTGTTTTTATGTAAAAGATCATTAAAAACACAGAAATACTGCATGATTGGTTCTGAATGAAGCAGGTTCAATATTCCTGAAATTTATTGTACCAAGCCAAAAATTTTTGCAATCTTATTTCATGGGAAATTTCAAATTTGTTTGGTTCTCCTTTTGGACATTTTCCTTCTCGGATGAAGCATGAATGTTAGCTATTGCTAACAGTTCTGTTAGTCCAACACAAATCAATTTACTAATATGCAAACCATTGTTCATACAATGAAGAGTATAGCAGGAAGGTAGACTTTTTTCTCTCAGTTTCACATCTACGAAGGAGGGCAACCACCCTGACTATGGCTCTTCCATAGTTTTTTGCATACATGATCCTCATTTTAGTCTTCATCTTAATGAATAAAGCTTCCAACTTCAAGAACCAGTCACCTCAGACCTGGATCCATGAAGATAGGAGGCTGAACAGCATTTTGAGAGCTACCTAATCCATAAAACACAAGCCACTCCTCCTGCTTGTGAAATACATGTCCTTTACACAGCCATACCCAGGTACAACTCCCTGAACTAATACACGCTGCCCTGACCTCTCACTTGAGACTGAAGGACAAATTTCTTCCTTTCAAAAATTTAATATTGTGCAAAATGCAGTGCAGAAGGAAGCAAAGTTCACTTTGCATTAAGCAGTTGTCAGTGCCCTCACTCAGAACATGACAGCCCTGTGCCTGATTGTTCCCTTTTCTGCCTGAAGAATTTAAAAATCTCTAAGGAGAACATCTTAAACACCATGCCAACACCTTGTTGGTCCTTCCTAAGGGAGAGCTGTGCTCAGTGAAACTTACCCAGCAGCTTTCACCTTGTGCTGACCTCAGAGATTCACTGGGTAAGCTGTGGTGAGCAATGTCCTTTGGGAAGACTCTAATGGTTTTATCTATGGTTTATTTGTTGTAAACTGTATAAACTGTTATTGGACTAGGGACTGAGATTAGGTCTCCCAGCATCCACACGAGAGTCCTATTCCTTAGGGTACTACAAGATCTACACCTTCTGGTTCAGTGATCTTGTCTAAATCACCCACTTTCTGCTAAGTGGAGACTATGAGAAAGTGGCCATCTCTAAGCAGTCACTGCCATCCAAAGGTGCTGGTTAGCCCCCTCTCTGAAGAAGGCTATGGCCCTTTAGGAGGAAAAGAATTTCCCCCATCTCTCTCAGAACCTTTTTCAAACCTCTTAGAAAACCCACTTAGTATTGTATAAAATGCAATTGTTCTGTATAAAAAGTCCTGTTTTGAAGGAAAACAGCAGCTGTCTTTCATGTAGGTCAGAAGCTAGAAGGTAAATCTGGAAAACAAACACAAACCAAATCCTCCATGTGATATACACAGGAGACCTTGAAGACCTGCCAGATAAGATAAAAGTCCATTAGAACCCCCACCTCAAAAACTGAGCATCTAAGTGTCTTCATGATAAAGCAACAATGAAGTAAAAGACTTCATATTACAGGTTTAGAGGTATCTAAATCTTCTGTAAATATTGTTCTGTAAAGTCTGTATATAGTTCAAATACTTCTGTATCTCTTTTCTCTGAAAGAAAGCGGTATAAATTACTGTGTCCATATTCACTCCTTTAATTCAGAGTTTAAGCCACAATTTAATTGTATTAACTTGTTTAAGCCAGGTAGATTATGCAGTATTTGCATATAATTTAGGAGTCCTACCCTTCTGTCTGGAGTTTTAAACACATTTAACTGGGAAAAAACCCCCACAAACTAAACAAAAAACCCTTATCCCTTTTATCTCTTGTTATTAATGGTGGGAGAGCTGAGGTGGCTTAGATCTTCCAAGTAAATCTTGCCCATTTTAGCCAAATGTCAAAGCAATACTATTTAAGCATTTGTTATGGCACTTTAAGTAAGCATTTTACAGAGATTAAGGAAACTGTCTGTTCCAAATAGCATTAAGTCTAGTGATGTTGCTCCCTGGATGTGCTCCCATATGAATAGCCCTTACTGGGGTCAAATTAACCTCAAGGATGAACACAACAGTAACCACACAAAATAGTTGGAATAGGAGCTGAGAAGCTTTCTTTTTGTGTGGCTTTTTTTAAGTTGTTCCAACCTGGGATTGAATTCCCTCCTGCGTACTGCAGACAGGGAGGAAGACTTCTCTGATCTGAAGAATCAAATGAAGGACCACGCACCAAAAATTTTCCCCAGGTATCTTCTGACTTCCCATTTCCTCTGCGATTGGCAGCATGGTTGAGACATGTTCTGGGGTCCCTCTGCCACTACAGCTCCTGAAGTTTAGGCACACATGAATGAAATATTGCATTCTGCCCTGTTTTCTGTGCCAGGCACTAAGTGGTCAGTGAGGCATCATCAGGCAAGGGTCTGTTCATCTAATGGGGCCACTCACACCCACAAAGAAGACATCCCTCCAGGCATACTGACACTGCCTGCAGCCTTGGCATTCAGCACCTTCTTTTCACCAGGTGAGCCAAACCCCCAAGCTTTGAACATTGTTTAGGAGAACAAGCAGAAGGTGTTCCTACCAAGCCAGTCCCTAGCACAGCCCTTACACCTTGCTATGACAAAAGCTGCTTTCTGTCCTTTATCATGTGTTCATCTTGCCTCAGCAAATTTCTGTGCAAGACAGTGTCTGGAAAGAGAAAGGAGACAGTGTGCATTAGAGCTTATTGCTTATAACTTGTAGGTAGAAAAACATAGGCCCACCTTTCATAGTAGGAAGTTATTATTCAAAAATAGAAAAGAAAATCTGGGAGAGGGTTGTCCTGTATTTGTGCTGAAGTACTGGTGATGCAGCTCCACCTTCAGCAGCATGATGAGTCTGTGTCAGTATCAGCAATGGGAAACTTGTGGGGAAGTCTAGTCCAATGCACTGGCAACTTTAGAGGGTCCTGGGGAGAAAGGAGCCATGGCTCTTCTAGAAACGACATCTGGAAAGTTATGGGAAAGACTATGAAGCAAAGGGGAAAAAAGCAGAAACCAAAGACAGCTTGTAAGAGGCTCCTGCAGCACATTCACAAAATGCTGGTCAGAGAGTTGCATGCTGTTGTACATGGGATCCCAAGTCACTACTATAACTAATGTACATTTTAACTCAAATGCCTTTGAACTCTTACCTCCTCTGCTGTTATTTTTCAGCGGACAGCAGCATACTGTAAATCCCTAATTGTGTATGTAAGTAATAATGGTCTATCTGTAGGGCATTTCCTGGGGAGTAATGGCAGCTGGGAAGAATCTGATGGCCTGAGGTGCAGCCAGAGGCTATTAAATATATTTGATCATTTAACCACTTGAATGCTGCTGAGCTTATGGTGTCCGCGGGGTAGGACGCATTATCACATGCTTCCCTCTGCACCAGACAAATCGTTCTGAGTCAACAAAGAGTTGGGGCTGGTACTTTAAAGAACAGCTACTGCATGTCCCACAGCAGCACTGAAGCTGTGACAGAGCAGAATAAAGATCCACTGAAAATGCCCTGTGCCATACTCATTATTGCGGTTATAAAATTAAAATGCTGGGTAGGGGAATAAGTATAGTAGGACACAGTTACACTACAGTAAATAGGAAATAACATTGTTAAAGACAACTCAGTTTCACGACACTGATATCAGAATCACCCATTGTTGATATGCTTGGGCTGTTCTATATTTTTGTAATTTGTAGTATGCGTGCCTAGCTGACACAGTCTCAGGTCCTGTTCCTCTGGGATCTGTGCACAGAATAAAAGCCTGGTCTTTGCCCCAGAGTGTTTACATTCTAGTTTTAACAATCCTTTGCTGAACATCTCTAAATAATTAATTCACTGTAATCTACATTAGGCATTTCTGTTTACCTGAATTATCTTACAGCACTCTACCTAGCTGATAATCATCATTACCTTTTAGAGTAAAATGCAACCAGCAGTAAGTTTGCTTCATGGACCTTTGAATAGCTGGAATGTTAAATAGCTTATTAAAGAACAAATTGCCAACAGAAAAATTGTATTCCCCACTATTGCTTATCTTAGGGAACAACAAAAAAAAAAAACCTGCTATGAAATAGTAATGCATAAAGAAAGGAAAAATTATTTTCCTAATGCCTGAGGGGTTTTTTTGGGGGGTAAGTTATATAATTAAACTTTTAATGTTTTTACTGGAATATTTAGAAGTGAAGTTAGCACAGGAGACAACAAGCTAAATTCTGATCCTAGCTGACATAAGTTTAAACCCTAGTATCTCCACTGAGCTCAGTGAAATCACTCCAGATTTGCACAGGTCATAATTGGGTCATAATCTGGTCCCTATATACACAGCTTTCCTACATGACATTTCAGAAAACTTATAAAAGCTTTTTCACAGAAAGATTAAAGACCCTGGGGTACCTCTATTTCACAAGTCAAAGCCAGATTGTTTCCGGGCTCAGAACTTGTCTGACATAAATTCAGCCTTAGAGCAAATGTCTGTAGCCATGTTATGAAACTTGGTAAATGACAGAGAGGTTAAGGGTGGGTAGTGCTGTTGAGGAGAAGGAAAACTGCAGGGTTTGCTGTGGGATGATTTTAATAATTTTTCAAAAGGACACTGCCTTAAACTCATTATTTTTAAAATTCTACTGAATTTTATCATCTTAATGCCAAAGGCAATTTTTCAAACAAGAAATAGTTGGTTCTGTTTTTTCTATATTTGAGCCTCAGTAGAATCATTATCAATTTTAGGGTCAGCTCAGCCACAACAAGTTAATTCTATGTTCATACAGCCAGAGGTAAAGTTCCTACTGTTTGTTACCGCACACCCATGGACCTTAGCTCCTTTGAGTTCAGCTAATGATCAAGCTCATAACTGTAAGAGCCTCACTGTGGCTAGATGCTTAGAGGCCATATACAGAGCTTCAGACCAGGCCAGCAACTGTAAAAAAAACATAAGGAGAAAGGGAAAAAAAGATGTTTGCATTCCTCTGTGATCTACCTATACAGGACCTGTCAAGTCATCATTTCTGTGTCCCTGCATTGGACCTGTCCATGGTGAAGATAAGCTCATCCTTCCCCTCATTGCCTGTCTTGAATGAATGGTGCTCTTAAGACATCTAAGACATCTGGAGACATCTAAGGTGCTATCATGCAGCAAACTTCCTCAGAGCTTCTGGTTATGTCAGGAGCCTCTGTGGCCAAGCAAGCTCTCTATGCCATGCCCTCACTACAGCTATGCTGGATCTCTTAACCATAAAGCCATCCGTTTCCTTGGTATGGGGACTGTGATTGCCCTTGTAACTGTTCTTTCTTTCAGGGCTTTTTACCTCTTTCAGGAGATATAATAAAGTCAGGGAATTATTCTATTTATTTTATTTCAAGAGGATATTTTTTACCTCTTCAGAGATGCATTATATTTGAGGTAAGACGCTACTGCTGTCAGACCTATACTTTGAGTCTCTGACCTGATGTTTACATACTGAAGAAACTGCTAGACATTATGTAGCCCCAGTTTCTCCTAGTGATTTTATTCCATAGACATAAATTATATACATATATCCATATATATCTCCATATATTTCAGACAACTATTGTTAAAAATTTCAAAATTGCAGTTACTGAAATGGAATTTAAAGAATTAGTAGAGTGGAAAATGGAGGGCAGCTATCTCACACAAAAAGAGAAGGAGAAATATTATTGTGTGGTTTCATTTTGCTGGTTTGTTTTGTTTGGAGTTTGTTTTTTTTTCTTTCTAATTTTCCTAATGAACCTACACCAGCTGTCTGAATACTACAGAGGCTCAAAGAAAAATGCAATTTTCCTACTATATGCTGACCTGATACTGTGTTTTAAGTCTAGTCATTGTGGGAAATGGTAATTGAAATCACCATAAATTAATTACTCTGTTTTCAGGCAGAACAGAGAAAAATTAGTATTGGGTATAACAGAATGCAGAATAACTCATGAAAAAAAGGAGCAGGTATGGGTATTAAGTGACCCCTATCTTTCCCTTTTTGTCAGGAGAATTATTCATTAGCACAGAAAATTTACATTCTTAAATCAGTTCTCATGGCTATATTGTGCTTCACCAGCCATCTTAGACATAGATCCTGATGCCACAGACACTTACACATATGCCTAATTTTACTCACAAGAATGGTTCCGAGTAGCTGTAATGGGGCTGTTCCAAGAATATACTTTCTCTGCAGGAGAGTATACAGCAGTGTGTCAGAGCTTGCCAGATTGGACCCACAATTATAATTGGTGATTTTAATTCACTAAAGCAGAGAAGGCAGGTTCAACATACCTTGCTTTACCTAGAAAAAGCCCTGATCATACACACGCACACAAAAGCTTATATGGGGTAAATGAGAATACTGGGAAAAGATACAATGTTTCCATTGTCCTCCACACAAACAAAAATTTAAACTCTGAAGAAAGCACTCATAGAGAGTAATTTTTTGATGTTCTGACCCACTTTGGCATACTTTGGGCTCTGTGCTTGCCACCTGCAGCCACTTCCCTCTCTGTCTCAGCCCACTTGGAAGATGGTAATGCATTCTATATTTCTATGGCTGTGGGTCTTCACAGTTTCACCATCTTCTTAGTTAGCAGATACTGCATTGTCAGAGCTCTACTCTGTGATTTACTCCAATAAAAAACAGTAGAAATGCAAGATGAATTCAGGCACAGAAGTAAGCTACATGTACAAATTAACTTGATTCATCATAATAAGCCTGACAGAGAACTGCTAAAATTGGCCCCCTCAAACCAGCAATTAAAGATTTATTCCGTGTGCAAACACACTTATTAAAGTATTATGCAAAGTATCCACATTTTACTGATTATCATGATAGATTATATTACAAATGGTTAAGCTAAAATGCCCACCACAGACACAAAGACTGGATTAGTTAATCACATTGCTGGACTTGTACAGATTTGTCTCATGCCAAGGTTTTATTTGGAAGTGTAAGGCTAAATTTCCATATCACTACTTCAATTTTCCTAAGCACAACAATTAGCTGGAGGACAATCATATTCCTTCCTTTTCCTTTACAATATCTTTTTTTTCGCATTTATATCTGCACAAAACCCAAACAAAACAAAGCAATACAAAGTTAAATCCTACATTGATTCAGGAGAAATGTGTAGATTTCCATGAGAAATATATAGCACGTTAAGACAGAAGCTTTAATCAGATGAGATCTGAAATAGTACACTACATGTCAAAGGGAAATTTGGAATAAATAAATGGCTGAAGGAATTTTAATCTTAAAGAGGATGGGGGAAGAAATTAAGTAAGATAGAAAACCACAAAGAAGTATTAAAAAAATATTTATTTTATCAATGACTTTACCATTACAGAGTAATTCCACAGCCTCCTACCCAGGGTAGATGGACCCGCTGTAATTTTTTTGCTGGCTTCCTTTCCTAGAAGGGTATGGATTGGTCCTCTTGAAGAGAGGGCCACAGAGGAGCCCGGGATTGTTACTTACTCCCTGTTGCTCTCCCAAACTATCCCCAAATCTAGGGGTGTGTTAGTGCTACATGGATGTTCATCAGCTTGTTGGGCAAGACATTTGAAAAATATGCAGGACATTTGAAGAATATGCTTCTCTGAGGTCACCCATAGCTGGTTGTCCCACGTTGCACCATTTGGGATGCCCAGGTCCATGTAAGAAGCTCTTAGGGCAGCCAAGGAGCCACAGTGTCTTCTTGGGGCTCTCTCCAGGCTAGATGATGCCTCAAACTCCAAATACAGAAAAAGCTATAGTAAAAGAAGACCTTGTATTCAATTACATTATCTTACTGCAAAAGCAGAGGATCTAATTAAGGTTTTCCCAAATTACATATTTTCATTCAGCTGGGTCAGATCCATAGGGGTCTGGGGTCTGGCAGTGAATGGTGAACAGTGTTTTCTTCACTTGAGGCAATCTCTCTGGTGAATATTTTGTAGTATTTCCTCTGAATTGCTAACAATTAATACCTTTTTTTTTTTTCTCTTTGCTAGAACATCTGAATCTGTGAAATAAATGTGAGCTGTGAATACAGTCAACACAACAAAATACTTTGACCTGGTTTTCATCAGCACTCTGATCACTTACTAGGATTTAACACAACTGATGGTCTGAGCTTGCATTTCTTAAGACAATAACTTCTACACTACAGTCTGCAAGAATTATTCCTTCCTTAAAAATAACACTATACAAATAAAGTGCCCTGAATTTCTTGTACGACCACTAACTTCAAGACTAACAGAGTTTTTAAAACTTTAGGGGTTTTTATTCACTTTTGTTTATTCACATGTCTACTAGACCTGTGTCTAATAGATCATAATTTCTTTCCTGAACTGAAATAAAATACACAAAGATTGAGAGGTGTGATTCTACAGCTCACAGCTCTAAGCCAGCAAAGAAAGCACACTAGTGATACATTGTATGAGAGGTAATGGTAAATTGTAGGAGAGAGAAGCACATAAATGGATGGCAGGAGAAGGCTTTTCTTTTTTCCAAAAAGAGTTATACCTGTTTAGGTACCATATAAGTAGATTTGCAGAAAAGAAAACACGCTTGATGCAAGTTTCCTCTGAGAACCATACCAGAAAACATTGCAACACAGATTCTTTACAGTTGATTTTAGAACATTTTTGTTAATGTGCCTTGTAGTTCATTTCCTGCTAATTAAAAATTGTATCCTATATTGAATTCATACTAGTAGCACACAGAACAATAATAAAAAGTAACTAAATTTCTTCAAGGAAATAAATGAGAAATTCTAGTCTGGATCATATCACTACTTCCAAAATTTGCTTTGTATAGATTAGGGAAGGTTTTGTTGTTGGCTCAGGTTTTTGGAACAGGTGGAGTGTTTTGATTTTTATTTTATTCTTTCGGAAAGGCTGATTTTGCATGTAAATGGAAACCACTTCAAACTGCCAAACATTTCAGTGCAAGCTGCACTGCATTTCATGCCTTACGTTTTGAAAAACTCTGTTTGAGAGGTTTACACCCAAGTACTGCACCTAAGGACAGCCAGCAACAGAGGCACTACAAAAAGGGACGGAAACCCACGAAAAGGCACGTTCTTCATCTTTACCTGCTTAATTTGCTCAGCTGCAGGCGAACTTGCTCTATACGCACACCAACCCGAGCAGGTATATGTTAAGCCTATCCTGAAAGCTGAACACCCACTTTAGCAGAGTGCTCTGCTCAAACTAATGTGCTCTGTCATGGTTCTGTGGCCTCAGCAGAAAACGACAGCTCAGTCTGTGGGCATCTTGTGGTAGATGAATGATGCTACTGAAATTCAGTAATCTATTAAAAAAAATGAAATGGGGATAATTCATACTGCTATTCAACCCTCGGTCCTTCATCAGTTTGGTATTTTAGCTTTAAGAATGCTTAATGAAGGAAAAGATTAGGGCAACAGTGAATTGCTACCCCTGCTCTACTGAGTGGGGCCTTAGAAGAAAGAGGTATCATTGACTCTACCTTAATAAAGCAAGACCAAAGCAATTTTTAATCTTTCCAAAGATATTAGGAATACATATTGGTACTTGCATAACTATCATTTATTAAATTTTGCACAGCAGTAGCACATGGTGATATTAAGGGTCAAAATCTCAAAATGCTCTGCATTGTAGCAAACGCACCATAGGAGACAGTTCTCTCCTCAAGTGGCAATCTAAATAGTCTCAACAAAAGAGAGGTATAAGGGGAAAATAGACATTGAAGGATCTTGTCCATTCTCGTAGAAGCTAGGACATCTATGGCAGAACCAAGAGACTCTCAGGTCTTCAGGCTCCTGATGCCGTACCTGTTTTTAAATCTTCAAATATTATTTTGTATATTCTTTATAACTATCTGGGTTACGCTCAAGGTTTAACGAAAAAGCTTTGCAAGTAAGAGGGTTAAATCTAACAGTCTCACTGTACACATGGTTCCATCAGCACCTACTGTTTCCATGGACACACTAGTTAACTCCTTGACTTTTTCTTGATGGTGTCTTATTAGAAGGTTATTTCAGAGGAAACTGGAAAGGTGACAGGGGAGGAAAGTTAATACTAGAGAAGTACAAGTTCTGTGATATCCAGTGAAGACTACTGATTTTATATGGGGTGTTTCTGCCCCAAAGGAAAGATAGAATTTCTTTTATCTGTTCTAAATATTTTCATCATTTACCTTTCATCTTTATTTTATTCTGCCAAAGTATTTGATATGAGTGTTTCAGCTCTCAATTAGCTGTGTAAAATGAGATATTATCTTGTCATCTAATTTTTAATCTCTTTTGATTCTGTAAATTGCAAAGGCAAAAGAAGTAGTACCTGAAGTAAGCTCCTGGCAGTGGCTGCAGCCTTTTATGGCCCATGTTCACAGCTATACTCAGTCTCTGATTTCTTCACTGTCATCATTTACAGCATCAAAATGGGCCAGTTAGCTCACTTCTGCTCTGTTAAAAAAATCAAAGCAAGTTCATTAAATTATATATACATGTACTTGACGGTTTGTTTTAGATGTCTTACTTTAATACCCAGTGGAAAGTAGCTTGCTTTGGGATAATTAGCACTTAACATGTTCTCAAAAAATGAAAAGGATATGTTTTTATAAAGTTATTTTTTGCATCTCAGACTAAAATGTTGTCTTGTTCCCCAACTTGTGAAAAAAGTAAACCCTTCATATCACTTTACAAGACAAAATCTCACTACCACGTATTTCATTCCTACAGAGCAAGAGAAGATTTATAAGACCTTTGATCAATAGGACACACAACTCATTGCCCTACTTTGAACAGCCTTTGGGAGTAAAGAGAAAATGGAAGTAACTGAAGGGTCTCCATGGTCAAAAATAAATGAAGGTACATCTGCTGAAGTCAAAACAATGCTAGGAACTCCTTCAGAGCCTTTAGTATGAGCAGACTAAAGTTGAAAAAAACTCAGTCTCAGAGAATCCAAGCTGCAGTCCTGACTGCCACAAGTCATGTGTGAATATGGGCTTTGAAATAAAAATATGACTCAAGATGTAAACAGCAGATATAAATTTTGTTTTTATTTTTGTAAAAGTAGGAGAAACCAATACCATGGATCTGGGCATTTCAACTTAGTTATTCTCATGGTATAATTTTCTATTAATTTGCATTTTTTTCTGGCTATTAGAAGCGTTCATATCTGATTTAGAGTTTTTGAAAAAAAGCAATACATTTTATTAAATATTAAAACAGGAATATTTTGGATCCTATTGACTGACTTCTGCAAAGAAATAATTCTTGTCCAGTTCTTGTAGTGGCATTGTAAAACTCTAATACTTGACCATCTAGTTTCAAATTTAATTTGACATCTCAGAATGATTCATCTCTCAGACAAAAAGCTACTTTTCCAAGGGAAAAAAATATTTGCATAGAGGTCAGTACCTAAAATAATTGTATTTTCACATTAAGATCAGAGACTGAGATTTTAGGTATCTTTATAGGACAATCATATCACAACAATGACACCTGGATTATCTTATATATTGTAACTATTTTTTGTCAGGTATTTTTCCTTCCTTCAGCCAACCAAGTCTTTCAGTTACTATTTCTCTCCTGTAATATTTGCTTCTGATGGCAGTGTTGTATTTTTTCATGGCTGGGTTCTGGTGGAGAAGGGGGGCTGCAGGGGTGGCTTCTGCAATTAGGAGCGAGAAGCTCTCTGCAGGCCCCAGAGAGCAAACACCAGCCAGCTCAAGGCCGGAGTCTTTGCTGACCAAGCCGAGCCCGTCAGTGATGGTCAGAGTGCCCCTAGAAATCACATTTAAAAAGAAAAAAAAATGCAAGCAGCCACTTTTTGCCACCAGAGAAGGGAGTGAGAATGTGTAAGGAACTGTGCAGACAACAAGGCCAGTGAAAGGAGGGAGCAGGTGCCCCAAGTGCCAGAGAGAAAGATGCCCCTGCAGCCCATGGAGAAACCCATGGTGGAGCAGGTTTCCTCCTCACAGCCCATGGAAAAGGACAAGACCCCACCTGCAGCCTGTGGAGGACCCCACTCTGGAGCAGGTGGAGACATACAGAGATGAGCAAGAGAGATCAGCACCAGAGAAGGTTTGCTGGGGGGGGCTTGTGACTCCATGGGGGACCAGGCTGGAGCAGTCTGGGCCTGAGAGACTGAGAGATATTCTATGATTTATGACTGCACCTCATAGCAGTGACCCACACTGGGGCAGCTGCTGAAGAACTGAAGCCCCATGGGAAAAGACTCATGTTGGAGAAGTTTGTGGAGGACTATATTCCATGGGTGGGACCCCATGCTGCAGCAGGGGAAGGGTGTGAGGAATGTCTCCCATCCCCCAGCTAAGAAAGAAAACAACTTGCGATGAACTGACCGAAACCCCCATTTCCCCAGTCCTTGCCCCTCCCCGTGCCACAATGGGGGGAAGAAGGGAGCAAAATCATGACTAAAGTGAAGTCTGTTAAGAAGGGAGGGGTGGAAGGAGGTGCTTTAAGATCTGGCCGCACTTCTCTCTGGTGTCACTGGGTATGCAGTGCAGTGTAATAAATTAGAGAGTTTTCTTCCCTTTATTCTGTGTTGAGTCTGTTCTGCCCGTGACACTGATTGCAGAATGATCTCTCCCTGGCCTTATCTCGACTCCTGAGCCTCTCAATAGATATTTTCTCCCATGTCCAGCTGAAAAGGGGAATGATAGAGCAGCTTTGGTGGGTGTCTGGTCTCCAACCAGGGTCAAACCACCACAGGTAGTATCAGAAAACTATCTCAGGAATCCAGCCTGACCAAGGGTTGTTTTAGCAACTTGTGGGAAAAGAAGAAAGAAAAGGGCAAGGGTTAGGATGTGAACACATGTCTAAGTACCAGGACAGTTCACAAATATAACAAGGCTCTGTGATTTTATTTTTTTATAAGTAAAAATTCTGGTAGGAAGGTTAAACTTAACGTATGGAGAAAAGCCTCTAAGAAGAAAGGACAGGGAACTTTTTATGTTTTAAAGACAGATCGCAGGAGTTGAAGTACAGCAGGTGGTATTATCTGATTGACAACTGATTTTTCTAGGAACTTGAAAATCTACATTATAGTTCACATTCTTTTCAGGAATGCTGTGGTTTGTATGAGTCTGAGGGAGTTAATGGTCTAAGCCAAAAGCCTTTAGGAGTTTACTCCCTAGGTAGAATACAACACCCTACCTCCAATTGGTAATGTGTATCTCATAACCTATTGATTACTCTGCTCCTTCCTCTTAATTCCTCTGTACTCACTCTGGTCACACCAATTCTAGTGAGCCAGGTGGCCAGGACACAGCTTCAAGCATCACATCACAAATGCCAGTATCATTTTGCTGTTAAGCGCACTTCCTGGCACAGCTTTCACAAGCACTTTCCCAAAACCAGTACTTTCCCAGGGAAAGGGTATCACTGGCCCCAAACTGTTTCCAGTAAGCAGTTTGGATGAGATCCCCTTGCTTTAGGGAAAGGGAGTTTAGCAGTTTGGTACTGATTATGTCACTTGCACTCAGTGTCCAAGAAAAAGTGTTGGACAAATTTGCTTAGTCAGTCTTGAAAGGCCAGAAAAAGAGTGGAGCTGGTGACATTGAATGATGAGATAAGGGAACCCCAGACAGCTTCTGTGGGCTCTGCTCTTTCCCCTAAGACACCTTCTCTCAGCTGACATTTTTTGCCAGAATAAGAGAGATCACATGAAAATTCCATTTCCTCTGTCAAAACAAGCAGTTTTTACACTCTGTGTACTGCTTGTTTAAATAGTGAATAACAGCATTTAACACTGCAACAGCTCATCAATGCACAGCTCTGCTCAGCAAAAATCATAAAGTACAGAGCAACAGTGCAGCCTTGCACCATAGGTGAACCCACATTCAACATCAATTGGTTCACTTTGTCTCTTTGAATGAAAGCATCAAGGAGCATATGAAGAACTCGGAGACCATGTCCTCATTAAGCAGCAAAGACCAGTAGGTGACTCCTGCCACTTCATGTCTACACAGTATAAGCAGAAATTGTGCCTCTACTCTATGGAGTCCTTTGGAATATTGCCCTTTTTTTCTCTACCCTGCCTTGCCCTCAGCTGTATCTCCACAGATGGAGCAGGCTGAATGTTCTTCTTGTACACTTCAGGATGGAAACCTGTTTTTTGTATTGCTTTGTGATGAGCAGTGAGTTGTTGCAAGCTATTCTGTCATCAGCCAGAGGAACAGGGAGACAGAAAAGGTGTTTCCAAGGGTTTCCCCTGGCGGTGTATGTTGGTGCTCAGAGACTTACACTAGGTCCCTGGAGCCCTGAAATAGCATGCTAAGCACTAAGGGGGCTAGGGGGCTGAGGATCCATAGCAGTGAGCATCCCTTGCCAAACAACCAGTGACCAGGAAGTTCTGGTCTTAGCTTTCTTGGGAATCTCGACTACTGAGACAGGCAAAACTAGGTGATGAAAGAGACCAAGTCAATGAAGATGCACAAATTCACATTAGGTTGATCACAGCTTCATCCCCCTCCTTCTTCACAAATATACAAGGTTTGGACATATCTCTCTAGTTAAAATAACAGTGGCTTAATGGGATGGAGTTTACAAGAAGCTGAGATATGCCTTAGTAGTCTGGTTACGTGTACTCTAGGGACCTTGGATAATTAGGATTTCCTAAGAAAGCAAGGCAGCAGGATAATTGCATGACTTAATGGAACGTTGGTCAAGAAGAATTGACCTCAACTATTTTTTAATAGTCTTTCAGCTAGAGTGAAAAGGATTTCTCAGTGCAGTTTCGAAGTGAAACTAAGTCTATTTGTATTGACTATGAGTATTTGTCACAAATTATAGAATGGGTAAAAAACTGTAATTCATCTCTTACTAATCAAAAAACCAGAAGATGAACATTAAAATCTGAAATAACCAACATTTTGTAGAAAGACACGTGTAAGAGCACTTTGTTTTTAGTAAATAGGGTTGTTTACTGATTTATGATCATAACTTTTTATTATTGAAATTCATTAGTAGTAAGAATACTTCCATTTAACAGTGATGTTTACAACTAACAATCAGAACAGTTCTTTACAAATGACAATTTTTTTCTGCTGTTCCACTGCCTACAACTGCAGTCATAGTTATTGCACATAATCAATATTGACCACTTAAGCAAAAGATTTATTGCAAGATAAATTAACATCCTTACCACAGCAACAGTATTTTGCCTGGTTCCAAAATGCCTGAATTAATTCATGTCCTTTGGGAAGCAACATTTTTTAAATTTACTGTACCTGTTGCTTAGAGATCAATAAACATTTCAGTGTTGTATATGATTGCTGATTGTGACTGATATAATTTTAACCACTGTGATAAATATGAAATATAGTCACCATAAGAATAATGAAAATGTAATGAAAGTCAGGCAGACTTGTAATAAAGGAAGGATAGTAAATGCCAGAAGAGTCTTCGTATTAGGTGTCAAAAATAGTGTCATATAAAAGAGACAAAGTTAAGTGCTTAAGCATTACTGTAATTTCAATTCAGAAAATGAAATGAGATTGCTAACAGCAGCTACTGCTGGAGGGTAGAAGATGGTTAATTAATTTAAGCTAGCTAACAGTGATCTCAGAAGTTCACCTGGAGTCCAGTCTTGTTCCCACTGAAGCCAGTGGCATCAGGATCAAGCTTTGATGAGGCTCCTGATATCAGTGTGATGTTTGCTCATTTCTAAGAAAGCAAATTATTAAATCCATAGGAAATTTTAGCCGTCTCCAAAGTCTGTGTTTTTCTCATAGCTAGCATGAGTATGTAGGAATTATTCTCATTACTGCATTGTTAATTATTGCTATGTAAAAAATGTTTTCATCAAAACTATATTGTTGTTGTAAATGGGATTTTTGACTAATTGAATTTCTTCAGTTAGCTTTGTTTCCATGGAAATGCATTACTTTTAACAAAACAGAAAGTTCTAAAAGCAGAGAAGTGCTCTCAGACATCCCTGGCTGTCCCAGTTCTCCACCAGCCTCAATTCTCATCGGACACAATGCAATTCACCAGCAAGATCATCTGCAGTGCCTGTGGGAAATAGAGCAGAGTGCCCAGCCTGAGGGGATCATGAGAGGACTGGGCACCTGAGTCGCTGCATCACTAGTTCCCAGGAGATGGTGTGGTGGGTTTCACATACAAATTAAATTTTCCAGGACTCAAGTGTTGACATTTGTGTTGCTTTGGGATTTGGAAGGAGTTGTTTTGGGTGACTTTTAAAATGTATTTATTTATTTCCCAAAGCATTGACATTTTCTATGGAAACATGTTGATGAAGGAAAATAATTACAATTTTATAATTGTAGCTATAATGTTTTGGTCCCCTTTAGTCAAGTATTTTTCTAATACCACAGTGCTGGGTCCACACTTCTTCAGGGACTCAGTAAGAAATTCCTTTGAATTTAATGAAGAACATTATTCAAAGTGATTACTATCAACATTCCACTGAAAGACAGTCCACAAAGTCATTGCTCTGAACACTAGAATATTTAGGCCATTTTCACTTCCAACTTACTTCTTTTTAAAACCATTAATTCCTGGGTTTGAATAGATTTCCTCTCCCTTGTCCCTTGCCTAATATCCTCTGCTTAGCAGTTTAAACACCTAGGATCTATTATTCCCCCTAGCAAAGGTTTCCCCATTCCTCTGATCATCCCAAGACCTCTCCTCTGTATTTCTCCTAGTCTTAGTTTATTCTTCATACATGTTTCTCAGGTAGTACAATGCCCAAATTGGTATATCTTACTAATTCATTATTACCTTGAGATACCTTCTCCTCCAAACTTTTTTTCCAACTCACATGATATCTTCTTGCTCCTCAATTTTTCTTATTATGCCATTAGAAAAAAACCCAAACCCCTAGTTCTCTTTATATCTATGTATCATTTTATTTCTATTAAACCATATCTCAGAGTCATGAAGTTCTTCATATGTCACCTTTCTCCTCTGTATGAAGGATGTCTCTAAACTTCACACCATCTACAAATTTCATCAACTTACTGACACTTCTGGTGGCAAGGGCATTTCTGAAAAAAAAATAATTAAAACTCAATTCCACAAAGAACTTTTGAATTACTCCACTGGTAATTTCCTACAAACTTGACGGTTTTTCTGTCAATGCAACTTGTTCTCATCTTGTTTTATCCAGTTCATTTAATACGTTACAGTTCTCCTAGTAACCCCCACCTTCACCCTCTTAACTCATAATTTCCCATGTGCCACTGTGACAAGTGTTTTCCTGAAGTCCAAAAATGATGCAATCTGCTGCTTTTTCTTTGTCTAGAAAAGCAGCTCTCATCAAAAGAATTCTATCAAGAAAATCCAACACCTCCTCTCCTTGGTAAATCTTAATGGCATTTTTCCATTTACCTCTGTTTTACAATTTCTTCCATTTCTTCCCATTTCCTAATCAGGACTGCATGAATTTGTTACTCCCTAGTCATGAACTCTACCTGTCCTTACTGAACTGGTTGGCTAAAAATGATTGGAAATCTGTGATTTGATACAATTTTATTGCCAAATAATTAATTGACTATTTTTTTAAGAATACAGTTAGTGTTCCCCCCTTTTTCTGTTGGGTGCTTGGAGGAGAACAGGGTAAATCCATTAGTATAGCTACAGTCAAGGTTTTTCCTTCTCCAGTGGCTGGCTCAACCTTTATTTATTATTCATTTTTTCTTAGCAAAAGAAGGGTTGTTAAATTATTGTCCTAGATTAATTAAATAAATATTATTTTCTTCTGCTTTGGGATCTAAGTTTAGAATTAAGGATGAGACTTGGAACTACTTTAGTTAAAATCTATTGACTCACTTAAAAATTCAGGTAGTGAAAAGTGAAAATCCAATGACAATTTTCAGTAGGTCAGCCAGTTTCAAGGAGCAGTACCTGAAAATTTTTCTTGTTTGATGGTATGCTCTCAACCCTGGAGATAAGATCTCTTTACCTCTTTTCGTGGAATACCTGGTTTTGAATAGGACAAACTTACGTTTTGACCAGTAACTTAATGCCTGTGTTTGGCTATTTTGATTTTAGAAAAGCATTTTCAGTCCTGGTGATTTCAAGAGGTCCCAGGGGCCCTAAACTGCTTTCATCTTCTTTGCTTCCTCAGAGACTTATTCTTATTTAGTGCTCACCCTTGTGCCGAGCGTGTGAACTCCACAAGTTTCATCTCCCTACTTCTCAGAGCAGGACTAACAGAGGTAAAGCTCTTTCATAAATTCTGACAATTTTAGTTACATGGCTGTGGGTCCTTCAGCTGGGAAATACAGACTGTTCACTTTCTGAAAAGCAAAATTGAAATCTACGCTACACACGGCTCTGCGATTCAAAAGCTAGAGGGCTTTTTTGTTGAATATATTTTCCCTGAGATATGCATAGCTTTTTCCATCTCAAAGACTCTCCTTTTATAGGTCAGTCTGTAGTTCCAAAAACACGAGGATTTTTAACTTTGTGGTAACTTTTTTTTCTCACCTACATGAACAGATCAAGTGACTCACAGATGGTCTCTGAAAGGAACATCTCTCAAGAGAACTGGGTTTAAGATTTGCTCTGAGAACTTATTCAAGATCCTCAATCCAAAAGTTCCGAGGTAATACTCTGACAGCTTCTGTCACAAATCAATTATTCTGATCCTTTCAGAGTCATTAGCTCTGGAGTGGAGTAGGCATTTTGCATTGTATGGGTACACTAATTCCTGTTTCTGTATCACTGCATGACACCATACTCTATGAGTAGTTTCCTGTCAACAGCTTTTTTCTTGTTTTATCTGGTAAAAACTTTTTCTCCCTTGTATCATAGGGCAGTTTACCAATGGATATATAATTTTACTAGGGCCACCTGAAAAGTAAAATAGATACTTTGATATTTTATGTATTCTGCTTTCTGTAATACTTTAGTAATCTAGCTCCTTCACTTTATTTATGGGGTTTTTACAAATTCCTAAAAATTGAACAGGGTTTGAAGAAATGTACTAGTAAAATAAGCAAATTAATAAAATGCTTATGAAGTGTATATTAAGAGGACAAAGAAGATAGGAATTTCCTTGTCACTGCTCCTCTGCTTTTATGCCATAAATAGTGAATAGGCAATTTGAGAGGGAAAAGTTCTGCTCTCAGCTAGATGTTTGAAACCCACTTTGAAATTAATGACAGTCTTCACATGTATGTTAGACCATATTCTGGCCAAAGAAATTTAAAATGAAAATTAACTATTTTTTTCTTAAACCAGATTCTATTCAGAATTAAAGAATGACATGTCTGCCTGTACTATACTGTTGTATCATTGTTCAGTAGTATGTTTCTATTTAAAAACTATAACATACAATACACATATACAGTTATGTACCTATTCTGCTGTCAGTAGCTGGAATGGTTGTATTTCTATAAAATTTTTATAACAGTCTGACTGAAATACTGTATGCAGTTATAAGAGTGTAAGTAAGTTTATTAGGAAAAATTCATAGCCTTAACTCAATATTTTAGTGACAAAAAGTTATTCTTAAACTAGGGTAACAATCAGGAATTTTACGTCAATTTCTCAGAAGTCAGTAAGATTGATGTTGAACCTGTTACCCAGGTAAGTCAGAATAAGGTTTTGGTCATTTAGGTTATTAGATACTGTTCTGAATTTACATTGTTTCTATGATAAGATAGATAAGGGATTTTTGACTAATAACTTGTGCAGTTCCAAAAATGCATTTTTTTAATCTCAAAATTTTGTCATGGAATATTTTTAAAGGTGAGATCTGAAAAAACCCTGGATAGTCCTAGTGACTGGCAATGCTATGCAAATGCCACATAGCCAGCAGATGAGAGTTAGACCACACCCTTTTTTTTATCTGTTAGCTACCCAATGCTCACAGAAAAGCAATCTATGCTCAATCCAGTAGAAATGTCATGATCTTGTACATATACCTAGCAGAAAAGCATTCATTTCACAGAGGGTAGATTCTCAGGAATGCATTATTTAGCATTTCTACAGTGTCCCATCCTCAAAATCAAGTGATGATATATATAAAAATGAGGAAAAGATTTAGCAATACTTGACTCCTCTTGTAGAAATGACTGCCAAAAATTGTTGTAGTTGTTGCAGTTGTGCATAGCTGGGTGTTGAGAGAGAGGGTCAGGGGCTGCAGAAAATGGCTGCTGGAATCTTCTGCAAGCCTGCTGATAGCGCCTCTGAGAATCACATGGAAAAAGACTCCACCAGAAAACAGAGTGCCGAGAAGGACACAATGTTGGCCCGTTAAGGGCATTGGGATGTATATTTGCATATAAATTTAAGCAGTTGACAGACACAAAAGGCCGGGAAGGCTGGGGCAGGAGGCGCCCAGGTGCAAGAGGGAGAGATGCCCCTGCAGCTGGTGGAGTAGGACCCATGGAGGAGGCAGAGACCCGACCTGCCCGGTGGAGAGGCTCCACGTTGGATGGAGCCGGTGGAGACATAGAGAAGATGCCGTGACTGACCTTGGGATGAGCCCTGCCAGCACAAGCGACCTACAGAGATGAGCAAAACAGGTTTGCTGGGGGAGGCCTATAGCCCCGTGGAGGACTGGGACTGAGAGACACTGTGATTTGTTGCTGCCTGCCAGAGCAGAGATGAAGCCTGGTGGGAAGAGATTTGCCTTGGAAAATGTTCTTGGAGGACTGGCTCTCGTGGGTGAGATCCTACGGTGCAGCAGGGGGAGGCTGTGTGGAATGAATGCCCCCATCCCAGCAAGGGACCATCTTGCAAGGGACTGACTAAAGCCCCCATCTCCTAGTCCCTGCCCCCCTGTCCTGTGCTGCGAGCAGGGGGGAAGAAGGGAGCAAAACCATGGCTAAAGGGAAGTCTGCTTAGAATGGAGGGGGGGGGGGAAGGTGTTACTGAGACCCCCATTTCCCCAGTCCCTGCCCTTCCTGGGCTGCGAACGAGAAGGAAGAAGGGAGCAAATTTCCAACTAAAGGAGGGAGTGGTGGGAGAAAAGTGTTTGCCTGTTGCATTTGTTTTAAGATTGTTGGTTGCACTCCTGACTCTGGTTTTTTCACTGTTTTCTCTTAAGCGTAGTGTAACAAATCAGATAACTTTCTCTTCAGCACTCTGTGTTGAGTCTGTTTTGCCCGCGTCATTAACGAGTTTGACTCTTGAGCCGCTTAATCTATTTTTTCTCCCCTGTCCAACTAAGAAGGGGAGTAATAGACTGATTTTGGTGGCCGTCTGGCCTTTAGCCAGGGCTTGACCACCACAGTAGTACTGACTATTAGTACTGCCTTATATCAGCAGGGATATGAAATATCTTAGTCCTGCATTTTTTTTCTGCTTTTGGGGGGATGTATATTGCATTTCTAAAACTTAGTTAATTCTTTGCAGAAAGGAAGTTTGGAAGTAAAAGTTTGAGTGAATCTATAACCAGTCCCAAAAATTTGCATAGAGTAAAGGTGGAAGAAAGTTTATTTTTAAATTGCTTCAAAGAAAAATAGGTCAGTATTATTTCAAGAACCCTGAGGTCACATTGATTTTAGATAGCTCCACTTTGGTCATACTTGAAAAGGGCAAATAAATATTTAAGGAAAACCATTTCAGATGTACTTTACAGTGTACCACTACTTGAGACAAATGGAAAAATAATAAAAAATCCCCCACAACAACCAAAAATCAAGAAGGTAGTCACCCTCCCTGGCATGTTCAGAGAGATAGATGAGTCATGGCAAACACCCTGAGGATCAATGACTCTTAGCCATGTCAGAATGAAATTCAGGAATACTCTCTGGGTATCTGAGCTTCCAGCTTTTTCACTTTGAGATCACAGATTATTAGTTTGAATGCTTCTGTTGTTCAAACTATCAGTCAAATCCCTGGTCATTTAGTACTTCACAAGTCAAAAACACTGTGATCAAGAGAATAGACAGCTTTAAACACTGAGATTATTGTAGAATAAGCTATGGTCAAGGATGTTGTATTTTCAGTGTTACTGAAAAATGGCTAATGCATATAAAAGAAAATCGAAATGGAAAGAATAAACTCTACACATAGAGCCGAATAAGCCAGTGATGCTACTCATTTCCCAATTTCTGCATGATATTCCTCACAAATTACTATTAATTCTCTTCAGATCTTGTCATATCTTTGCATCCTGCAGAGTCTAAAAGAACTATCAGATTTTGCAGGAAATCTTAAAAGGATGACAAAGAATTAAGTGTGTCACCAGGGTAGAAATTATCAATATTCTCCAAGATGTACTGAAGAATATTTCCAACAGAGTGGTCATTAAACAGACTTAAGCATATACAAAACACAGAAAAAATACTGTCTGATTTCATAAATCCACTTACTGTCCATACTGATTGAGCATATCCCAAGGAAGATAGCCAGTCATTCCAGATGTACTATAAAAGAAAAACTCAGAAGAAACAAAAAGTATGTGTGTATATATATATATATATATATATATATATAAAATGCATATATATATACACATACATATTTATATAAAATATGCATATATAAAAGTGTATATATTTACAAGTATATATATAAAAGTTTATGAAATGACAAGCAGTGTGTCCCAGCATTGCCAGTTCATAGCATGTAAACCACAAGAGTACAGCTTGTGTTGTGTGTGTGTGTGTGTGTGTGTAAAAGGACAGTAGAAACTACATTACAAACTAATTTAGAAGGTTAAATTACAAAACTGAAAACAAGGTTTGCATGGGAGTGGTGTACAACCCAGTGATACTTGCATATTCTGACAGCATTTCCATCATTATCAAGATTTTGAAGTTGTTAACTTCCCTTTAAAACCTGGAAGCTGTTCTCACCCTTCCACCATGGAGTAAGTCAGAGTGATTTTTCAAACCAGGCTAGAAATCCCTCATAAAGCTGTATTGTGATCCTTGGCAGTGTACACAATAACTGAGTGTAAAGAGTTAACCACAAAATTCACACCAGAAACAATTTTTAGAAACCTTTCACGAATTATTGTGCTGATCTTGTGAACGGAGTTCGCATTTCTTGAGTCAGGTTTGACTTCTCTACTGGACTTTTTAAAAGCAAAATAATTATAGATAAAGACAACCAGGAGTCAGGCTGCACCCTGCAGAAAAGCCTAGCAAATACAGGAAATACTATTTGCGTCCCTGTTGAGATCGTGGGTGGATGCATCTTACTTCTTGGTAAGATATCAAAAATAATATTTATGTGCAAAATGATGTAACTTCATATGACATCCATATTTTTAAGCAAGACTCTCAGGTCATCTGGGCATCAACTTCCAAAATACACGTTGTTCTTCCTTCTCCATATAGAAAGGAGATGCACAGAGTGAGCCTCTCACTGACTTACATTGCAGCTTTTTGCTTGTTTGATTAAATGATCAAACTATATAAAGAAGGGAAACACTGTCATGCAAAATGTTTAATTTTGTCAGAAAACAAAATTTTCCATCCAAACAACAAACAATTCCCCAACATGTCATCTCCCAAACAAATTTCTGTGTTGCAGCTGACTTGATTTCAGCTGGATTTATATATTCCAGAGTCAAACACCTTCTAAACATCCTGGGAAAAAAAGGATTAATGTTCTGTCAATTTGTATGGCCAAGCATTGTGTCACATGACATCCACAAACAATTCTGCAGGGCTTTTTTTTTCTTTTGGCAGCAGAAATACAGGAAATACTTTCAAAAATCATGTACAGAACAGGCTAGATAAAATACTGATTTCTTTTGTTGCCATTGATTACTAATAGACTGTTTCAAATATGAGAGAAACTCTATACAAAAATCAAATGAGAAGGAAATGAAAAATATGAAGAGTGAAGTTTGAGGAAAAATACAGATACTGCAGTAAAAGGGTTGAAAGAAAATATGGCTTTGCAATTACATGTGCCTATATATATTTAACTGCAAATATGCTATTTTCTTAGTGTTATAAATCAGATGGGATTTATTTATCAGGAATTTTAATTATGCATTTACACACTGTTAGTCACACACAGATTGTATGTTTCTATTTTACAGCTCTTTCTGATAGATTTTCCCTATGAATTAGTCTATTGGTCATGAACCATATAGAAAATAAAAAGTCAATGCCTTCTCAATGCATTCGTTCTGACTTGTAATCGGTATTTGCAAGCTAGTGATTATTCTCTTACAGTCAAAAATATAATGGCTAACATTTCATAATTTATATATGCCGCTCCTTACAACTGTTTTCTTCTCTAGAGTGAAATTCAGCAGTCTGAGCTGGGAGTTGATGGTTCAGATTGTTTTCCCTTACATTTTTTTCATGGCCTTTTGTTCTTCAGTCACAAAAACTTTTTAATGTTTTGTATGTGCTTAAGCAAATATTAACTTGTCAGCTTGTACCTACATTTCACCAAGCTTTTGCTTCTGCACTCAATTCAAATGAAGAGCTTTGATGATTAAAATGTGTGTCTCATAGAAAATGAATATTACAAACACAGGGTAATGTATTCCAACAGTGAATAATGAATAGCTAATAAAAGATATAAAACAGGAAAGATGTCAAAAATGTGTTTTAGCTATCATTAAAAGATCACACTGCCTTCCCTTCCTCTGTTACATACAGTAGCCTGTAGCCTACAGCAAAACTTGAGGATAATAATGTCTTTAGACATAGACACATTCTAGTATTGGTTTCATCTCTTTAAGACAATAATGAAATCCTAATGAGTACTAAAAGATTCTTTGGGTGGTACAGTGTATTTGTGACTGAAAATTAGTTATTCCATGTTTGCACAGAGAAGGTAAAAGTTTTTTGTAGCACAATGAGAAAGCTTGTGCAAACCAGCATTATAGCAGAACTGTTGTCTATCTGTGCAGTTACTGGCTCAAAGAGCAGTGGTATGTTTTTCAGGCTGCTTTTCAGCCTGTCAGAAACTGCACTGGATTCATCTCATTATTTGGGGCACTGAGTATTCATCTCTGTCAATATTTCTCTAAAAGTACCTGTCAAGCTACTAATAATCAAACTCCTTTTTATCAGAAAAACAAAAGTTAACAGACCACATGCTGATGTGCCCTTTACACCATAACACAGTAGTTACAGCAGCCACCGAGATGCAGGAGAACCCTGGGCTAAGTTCCCTTCATTGCCTGATGGGAGATAAATCTGTATCTCCAAAAGATTTCATAGTTGTTGGCATATCAGCTCTTCTGCGTGAGGTTCCACCAGAAGTTGATCCATATTTGCATGGTGAACAAAATATTTGTTCAGTCGAAGAGGCATACAGCAAATGAACTTCAAATGTGTCCCCAAGCTTCATCCATTTTACAGACATGAGAGGTATCCATGCACAGTAACCCATAACCTTTTCTGATGGCTTATTGGGATCTTCCGATGGGTTACTCTTAGGTCTCCTTCCCAGCACTTTTTGTGTCATCCTCCTAGAAAACACCGTTTGGCTTTGCCTTGAAAGACTCAGCAGCAACCACTGCTCTCCCCTGCTCTCACTGTCTTTGAAAAAAGAGCTCATGGACCTTGGTAGCTGGTTTGTACATTGTCCCAGGCACTCTCTTCTGACCCTCTGAACATAGGTCCCCCAATCCATTCTGGGCTGGAAAGCTCCCCCAAATCTACTCTGGGTCAGAACTGCCCTGCCCTGGGACCAGCCCTGTCTGTAAAGGTCCTGCACATCTTGGTACAGTGCCGTAGCCTGAGACTTCTTTGCCACATTAAAGGAAATATATTTCCAGAAATATTACTAAAACTAACAATTACTGATGTCAACTTGCCCTGTATTTTACAGCTATGAGCTTCAACAAAATCTTATTAATATTTAATACCACAGAAAAAATAACAGAAATAATATTGATACATATTTATACTCCACAGCTTTGAATAATTTCAGATATGCTTATTATCATAACAAAGCCATGGAATTCTTTAAAACTCTAGTAAAATGGAAGAAAAAGAGTACTGCATGAGAACTTCAGATTGAGGTCATGTTTTTCAGCTCAGCCGAAGCACTTCACAGATGTCACCAGTAACCAGAATTCATTTCAGTGGCTCCAACAAAATGAGCTGCTTAGGTTAAACAAAGCATCTGTTCAAGAATCACTGCAACTTAGCAATACCACTCAGGAAAAGGATCGGAAGGAAGGCGTTATCTCCATCTCCAGCTGCAACATAGAAGATTGATGCAGAACAGTTTTGTAATTTAACGTTGAATGAATGGCAACTACACCTCATTCTCCAGACAGCAGTGAAGGCCCACTTGAGCAGCTTTGAAGTAGGCTCATATCCTAGTAGAAATCTAAGGTAAATCTAGTTTCATAGGTGAATAGAATTTAAAAACTGTAGAACAGGCAATGAAAATACAGTAAATGGGATCCATGATGATTTCAAAGCTGCCAGGGATAGACAACTGAAGCACTGGTCTGTTTAATTTAACAGCAGTGTCTCTAGGGTAGACCTTTATATAGGGGTCTGAGTGTAACTCTAATGTATATCTGAGAAGTTGAATCAGATCTCTACTATGATCAGACTTTCTTCCCCTAAAGAATTCACCATCTCCTTTCACATTTGCCGAATTTATTGGCTTAAACAGGCCCTAGAAAAAGAGCCAAGGCCTATGAACCTTCTCTCTTCGGAGCTTATACCTGTGAAATATCACGTAGGAATTCTACTTTTACATGAGTGGAAACCTTGAAAACTATTTCAGACACAAAGACCATCACAGAAGACCTCTTTCTACTTTCTGTAGTCTCAAACACCAGACAAATCACACCATTATTGGGGCTTCTGAAGTTTGACAACATGTCAGTTTACTTTGAGACATCATGTCCATGATTTCTTGCAGCCATTTCTGACATATCTGGAGCTTCTGAAGGATCAAGAAAAGATTCCTGACCAACTCAGCTACAGGTTTCAAACCTCAGGAAAGCATTTGTCCTTCTGAACCACAAAGTCTGCTGTGGAGCTTCCTCAGGAACAAAGCTCACCATCCTTCTCACTTGCGAATTGTGACAAGACCATAACCCAAGGAAGAAATTAAGGAAGTCTTCTGAAGTTCATCAGTAATTGTCATACAAAAATAGAAACTGCAAAGGCTAATAAGTTCTAACAATCATTCATTGATCTGGCAGTGTTTGAGCATGCATGAAAACTTTGATGTTTGTAACATGAAAGTTTTCAGAATGATATCTCTCAAGAAATATTAATCGGGTGTATGTATAATTTAAGTCAGAACTTCAAAGCTTCCGTATCTGAAGAAATGACTTCAGAACAGGAGTATTTATGAGACATTTGAATTATTCCTACAGTGCAAATGAATAAAATGAAAACAAGAGGAAAAGGTGAAGTAGAGGAAGATGGGAACAGGATGGGTAACAGAAAAGATAATTTAGAAAATAATGTTGAAAGGCAGATTATTATTTCTGGTTATTATATAGCATATTTTACATAATGCATATAACATGATATCTTATATCATGTATTACTTCAATATATAAATCAATACTTTAATACACTACTGTGATAATTTACACCCCTGAATATATGGACTTATGTAAGTCTGTAACCTTGTTGCCATTACTTTATTTCCCAAATCACCACTCTGTATTTCTGTGGTACCTGGACACGATGCTGGTCTTCACATTGTCTGAATCAAGGATTGTGCTTATTTTCTTCATTTGTTGGACTTCTAAATAGCAGCACTAGAAACCACATCAGTACAGACAACTTGCGGCTGACTAATTAGAGATGTGGTTAATGAAGCTCTATCTGGTACAAAGGTGTAAACATCCTGTACCTTGATACAGAATCTGATCTGTTGCTCAAAGATGGCTGACAAAGTAAAAAGAAGAGTTGCAGGTTAAAAGCAATTCAAACAATAAGGTAAAAATAGTCTGATTTTCTGCTGTCTGCTAAGAATTACATCAAAAAGCAGAAACTAGAATTGAGCAAACAGTGTAGAAACACAAGAGTATTTAAACTTGGGTCAAGCTAGATTACACTGAACATTTTGCGTAAGACAAAATCTCTTCTGTCAGAAAGATCATGAACAAAAATTAGAGTGGCATGAAAGTCCTCTAATGAAGGAAAATGGTGTAAAGGAAACCCATTTTCACTCCTGTGACCACTGGAACGTAGATATCTGGTAACCAGTAATTACCTGGAAATAACTGATAGGTTGAATACATGTTCTGAATATGCAACACAGTGGACCAGCCAAGGAAAGAATATTAATTATTTTTTTCCCCCAAAGCTGAGGCAGGCTGCACATTCCAATGAATATAAATACATTATTTTCTTCGTATTGTACTTACAGATATTTCTTCACAGGGAAATGTATGAACTTTAATAACAACTATTATTGCGACAGTTCATAGGACAGTTACAAAAAAAGCTTTGTTGCATTCTTTCTTTTTCTTTTCTAGCTTTCATTGTATGATTTTTTTTTTAATTGCTACCACCTCCTCTGGTCCAAAAGGAAGAGATTTAAATAAGCTTTCTTCATCTCCTGCTGGAGATGAACATGGGACAGAAGCATTCCCAAACACAGCTCTGTAGGAGTTGTATGACCTTGGAGGAGAAAGAAAACAGCTTTATGAGATGATGGGACACATGGAGATAGTGAAATGCTCCCCTGTTCCTTTTCATACCACTTACAAGGGGAGAAGCAATGCAGAAGAAATATTATAAACCAATATAGGTTATTGGAAAGAGTTCTTCGACACTGCTGGGATTTTTATGATTTAAATAGTTTTCTGTTTCACATCACAATTGCAGTGTCCACACTTGTCACAAATCATTGAGATTTATGACCCTCAGAACACCTGAAACAGCATGTTCACTTTGTGTGGGGAAAAGTCTTAGCTGAGACATGGGGTTCTATCACCCAGAATAGGAATATAAACCCTGCTTTCATTCATCGCAGCTGAGTCTGTTATCATCAGCCCATGTAAAAAAGGTTTGCCTAGCATGGAAGTCTTATCCACAGAAGAGAAATCTTTCCTACCAAAAGTGTCCGCAAAAACAGCTCATGCTCCTAGGAGCTTGGGTTTCTATGGGCAGTATATTTAATTCTCAGCCAGCTTCTAGAGCACCAATAGTCATTCAGTGCCGGTACAATAACTTGCTGAAGATTATTAAAGCACTGAGTCAGTGCTTTATACAGTTATGTTTGAAAGGGAAAAAAAAATGCTTTTGCCAGTATAGTTTATTTTATTGGAAGAAATGATATAAATTATAGCACACCGCTTCCCTTTCCTGGCACGGGCTTTCTCTACAGAAAAAGCATTTGCCACTACAACTGCACCAGCTTAGCTGCATCAACAAACCTGTTGCAGCATATAAAATGCCTGAGACATGAAAAGTCACTCTAGAAGCTGTTTTTGGTGCAAAAGTGACCTTCCAATCCTTACCCTGAAATACATTCCTAACTTAATTGCAATTCAGTCTCTCTAAAGCATAATAAAACGTGGCACCATCACAACAGGTAAAATATGCTGAAAAAACAGCAGTCATTGTTACCAAGTAAACCTAGAATATAAAGTCAAGAACAGGCAAAAAAGACGAACAATCCAGAAAAAATTATTCTTTCTTGTTAAAGTTACCATCAATGCCTACTATTGCATCACTGGCCTTTGCATATGATTTTTCCGTTGGGCTCTTTCAGTTGGAAAGGTGATGTAAATGAAAGGAAAAAAATTCCTAGAAAAGGTAGATGAGAATGCAACTTAGAAGAGGATCTCAAAGTAGTATTTTCCCCTTCCTCCACCCCATCTTTAAGTTTCACTATTTAATCTACCTTCAGATTATAAAGAATTATGTTTTTCCCCTGGTTTTCTCTGTTTCCTTTCAGAAACAAATATTTCAAGGTCTAATGGAGATGAATAATGGAAGTGTAGAGTCTCAGGTATATTCATAACCAAATGGGTTGACTTCACTTCATTGGAAAATGCGATATGAGTGTCATACAGATCATTAAGAAATCTCTGGTATACAACCGGTCACATTTTTCAGGTTTTCATGGAAATGGTTTCAAACATTAAACAAAAACAGAGGGTTATTCATTGTTCCTTATTGATCCTTTTGTTTTTATACCTTCTATTTAAAAACTATCATCAGCCAGGAAGTGAGAGAAAATTAACCTAATCACATGCCATGAGTAAGAAACAGTCAAAATGAACCGTGCCTCTTCCGTGACAACAGTGAGTGGTATAGACTTATGGTCCATGAGAAGATGTTGTGTTCTCAAAATCTTGCTGAGGGTCAGTGTGTTTCCAAAGTCCAAGATAAAGCAGCCTGGTTTAGTACAGAATGCTCCTTGGCTGAATATTTGTAAACACTTAGGGCCAGTCAAGGCTTCATTACTGAAACTTGCTCCCATATAAGGCCTTGCAGAAAGACAAGAATTGCTCACGCCTTCAAGTGATCTCCCATGGTCCATGTCCAGAAATACCTAT
The DNA here is from genome assembly GCA_027925045.1 of Hypotaenidia okinawae. Classification (NCBI taxonomy): domain Eukaryota; kingdom Metazoa; phylum Chordata; class Aves; order Gruiformes; family Rallidae; genus Hypotaenidia; species Hypotaenidia okinawae. Next base: position 16,384,713 of record BSDF01000001.1, on the reverse strand, counting down.
GTTGGAATTTGTGATTTAAATTCTATTAACATTTTATTTGGTGTTTAAATGCTTTTTGAGAAACACCAAGGTACTAACTGTGGCCCTGATTCAGCTTCTAAGCAATATATCTTTTCCTGGCATCGTACTGTGTCATACGTATCTCAGATGTGAGAAAGATAGGGTCACAACTGCAGGCAGGAGTCCTTTATCCTCAACATTAGTCCTATGCTTCCCAAAAATACTTTTAAAGGAGGGAATAATTTTCTCTCATGAGATCAACTATCACTTGTACTTGTTTGTACCAGAAAGTGTCAGAAAGTATCCTTCAAGTTCTGTGTGTGAGCCGTTCAAAGGAAGGGAATCATCAATGCAATAAATGCATAATATTTACATGTGAATAAAGAAATCAGACGGCTCTAAAATAAATCTTCTCTTTTAAAAATGTACTTAATTTTTTAATTACATAAATTCTAGTCAGGGATCAAATTAAAGAACTGTTAATGAAAGCGCTGTCTTAAATCAGTACCATAAACGTCACTGTTAGTAGAAATAACTGAGAAGAGACATGTGAAACTGCACAGTCCGGCTCTGCTATCAGAGTTATCAGTTATTATTCCTCCTGCAAAAAAATATTCCTGATTCACAACTACATACACATGATTTTTAGAGGAACAGGAGAGTGCTTTCTTCTCAGTTTGTCAGGTACTGTTCAGGTGTAAATGAAAATGAGTCTGCTGAAGCAACAACACAGATTTACCTTAACGGAGAACAGGGTCCATGACATCTACTTTGTTATCTAAAGAAACACAGGAGTAAATAATAAAATTAAAAAGTAAATTGTGAGATTTTTCGATGTTTTAAATTACTCCAGTAGCTTCTTAAGGAAGTTTGCTTCCATTCTACTTTGAGACGGCCAGAGCCTGGCTATGAGAAGGCTGGAATGTCTCTCTTCAAAAATCTACACCCAGTGCTTCCAATGCTTTCCACAGGAGATGCCCATCAGCTTACATGAATATTCTTGTGCACTAGAGACCAAATGTTTTGAAGCAAGTAGAGTCCTTTCTTTCTTTACCACATTTGGACTTCACTTACAGAAAGTAAAACAAATCCCTCAACTGCAACTGAGACCCAGAGTCACAAGAGGAGAAACCTTCTGCCTGCCATCCCTTGCTTTTCTGTCAGAAATTTTCTGGTATGCCCAAAAAAACTTCAAAATGCATTTTCTAATAATTATTTTGCAGGGTGTTACAGTGTTGAGTTTGTTTTCCCTTACAATTCATGGGTTTGAATGGACATTTGGAGGTCAGCTGGTCTTAACAGCTGCTCAAAGGGCCAATTTAGATTAAGCTTATATCCAGTAGCAGTCACTCATCAAAAAGAGGAAAAAAAGACAAATCTAAAACAAGCTTGAAATCTTATGTGTTGCAATAAAAAAAACCCTACAATAAGCAGAAGAATGGATGAGCAAGGCTACAGAGTTATTCCCCAGATGCAGATAGAGAGAATATAAACAGCTATAAAATGCACATGTTAACAAGATATGCACTATATTGTAATGAGGACATCCTTCCGGAGCATTATGAAATACATGTCCAAAGACGTGGTGCAGTATTTCCAGGACTCAGAAAAGTATTTGTGCAAAAAAATAATATTCAACAGGGTCATGCAGCAGCTGGGAGGCATTGGCACATCACAGTCATGTAATGAGCTTGCAACATGCTGTTCCACCTCTAAAGCTCAGATTTGTCATCTTTTCATTTAATATAATAAGAGGGTTGGTTTGTTGTTTCATAAAGAGGGGAGCAGAGCACTTATTCCATTTTTCCAAATGCAATTTTTTAAACTGTCCATTAAATTATTGCATTTTGTCCATTTTGAACAATTTACAACAAGCACAGTGCTCTATGAGGCATCAGGCAGTTGAAACCTCCAGTGGCTGCTGAAACCACCAATTGTAACCTATTTATTGGAGCTATGGCTATGGTAGAAAAATTCTGTAAAAGCTGATAAATATTCAGAATACTTGGGTTTTTTTTTAAACATACTTTATTCCTGGTCAAAGCTGAACATAAACCTACAAACCAAGGGAAGGCTAATGTTAGACTAGTGCATACATGTCAGGTAAGTATTCTCTGTAAAGGATACTAAAAGATGTGAAAAATGTTTAGAAAAGAACTGTAGAGTTGATCTCAGGTCTGGAATAAAAATACCTTGCACTGACAGATTTAGAGCACACAATTTGTTGAGTCTGTCAAAAGAAACAGGAGCTGGAACTTGATTATAGCATGGAACTGCCTTGACAGGAAGAAAACAAGTTCCAAACACCTTTATAATCTGCAGAAAAAGTACACCAAGAAACAATATTTGGAGGCTGATGCTAAACAAATTAACATTTAAAATTCAGCATGCATTTTTTTCATTTGGCTTCCGAAACAAAGGAATCATGTGGTGTCTGTCTTGTCTATCTGTCTGTCTCTACCTGCTTGTGCTTAAGCCTCTTGATAAATTGCCACCATGTTTGCCACCAAAGTAGATTTATTATCTCAGAAGTACTGTCTCAGAAGTGACTAAACCAGAACATAAGCAACTAGAGGAGAAAGAATGTGTAGATTCTCACCAACGAGGGAAAGACACGCACTCAGCTCCGATTAAATACCAAGGAATCCCTGCTGGAAGAGCTGTTATCCGTGCTCTAGCTATAAGAAAACCTTTCTGTTACAGTTAACATGCTACTAGACACTGGAGAATTGGAATTCGAGACGTAAATACATAGGAACATAAAATATGTGTACTACCTGCAAATTCTACAGCTAAAAAATGAGGGTGATTAAACTATGGAGCAAAATAAGAAGGGAAGAAATGCACCACCTTAATTTATCTCTATTTCCAATAAGGACACATGAGATTTTTGTGCACACATTGTAAGAGTTTTTCTCCTGGACAGTCTCACATCTACACAGAAGCAATGAAACAGTAGAGGAATGGAACAAAGAAGCATCTCAATTGCAGAGTCACTATGTTATTAAACGAGGTCTGGGCTGTATTTATCAGAAAGGGTCCAGAAAAAACATCACAATGGGCTATTGCCCATCTCAGTGAAAAAGGACACAACTTGAAAGTCATAGACACTCTGCTAGTCATGCACATCCCAAGACTGTGGTTAAGTTATGGCTCATGGACTACCCTCATTGTTTTTCCTAAATGCCTGTGTACACACTGAGTGTGATCCACCAGGAAACAGGCAGCGTCTCAACAGCAAATGTGTGGCAAAGACAGCTGGCAATAATGTCATGCTCATGATTTAACTGCAGATCGAGTCATAAAGGAATGAAAAGCTCCTTCATATAACCAATAGGTCAATGACATGGGCACTTACTCGGAAGGTGAAGGACGTATTTCCAGAACAGTTTCTCCTGATTTAGAGCAAGGATCTGCACCTGGCTTTTTGCATCCTAAACAACTGTCCTAGCCAGTAATTTTTAAAGGTGGATTCACCTTTTTTCTCTCCTCCCTAGGTCCAAAAGCTTTATTTAACTATTCTATGCAACAGCATCCAAAACAATTTCAAAGGAAATCATGTCCTTGGAAGTGAGAGGCTTGGTCTCCTCTTGCAAGCAGATATCCTGATGCTCAGCTAAATATTGTAGCTACTGGCTTACATAAGATTCTAACTGCAGTGTCTCATCTCTATCACTTACGCAAGCTCTGAGGATACCTACCAAATAGGGCCTTGCAGATGTTTCACAGATTCAAAGAATCACAAGATGACAGGGATTGAAAGGGACCTCAGGAGATCATCTAATCCAGCTCCTCTTCTAAAGCAGGATCACCTAGAGCAGGTTGCACAGGATCATGTCCAGGTGTGTTTTTACTATCTCCAGAGAAGGAGACTCCACAACCTCTCTATGTATCCTGTTCCAGTGCTCTGTCACCCTCAGAGTATAAGAGCATGCTTTTCTCATGTTAAGATGGAACTTCCTGTGTTCCAGTTTCTGCCCATTGCCCCTTGTTCTGTCACTGACATCACTGAAAAGAGTCTGTCCCCTTCCTAGATATCCACCCTTTAGTTATTTATAAGAGTTGTTCATGAGCGTCTCATCATGGTGAGACAGGAAATGTCCTATTTCAGGATTTTACCAGGATTTGCAGATGTGGATTTGACCATGTGTACAAACCACTGTCAGAGATGGCACTCCACATTTCAGCTTAACTGACAGCACAACAGGCATTTTCACCAGAAGAGTGGTGCCTAATCTTGTATGTGGGCCAAGAAGCCTACAGAGGCCGTCACAGTTACGAATCACATGGCTTCACACATCTCAGTTCATTCTCTGGTTTTGTTCTGCATCACCTGAAATTCCCTGTCAAATTAGTTCTCCCCGGAATACCTCCACGGTTTCTGAGACACAGCTTTCCAACAGGCTAGTCTCCTGATCTCTGCAGATGTTCTGCATTCACAGTTGTGAGATTTCTGGCTCAGTATTCGGCTCCACTGAAATACATCCCACATGAATAAGCCAAATTTACTAGGTAATCCAAATTGCCCTGGGGAGGCATTTAATCCTCATCATTATCTGTCTATAGTCTCATCCATGCATTTTAACAACTCTGATCATAAATATATTTTAAGATCACTGAAGATAATACTGAACAGCACTCAGCTTCATTTGAATAACATCAGTATCCCCTGAAAGCCCTTTGGTCCATGATTCCCTTTGACAGTTGCTTTTTGGCATTTGCTAGTTAGTGAATTTTGAATTTATTTAATATGTGCTTGAGTGACAATGTAAAGTGACCATTTTTAATCAGAATGTTCTACAGTGCTAAGTTAAACGCATTATAAAGTTCTATTAGAATTGAGCAATTACTTACTTCTATCAACCAAACTTGCAATTTTCTCAGACTGAATTCAGCATCATCATATCACTAGACTTTATAGAGGTCCCTTACTCATTGTTATTAGGATAAACTATGAAAAACTATAACTTGGCTAAGGTGGATTGATCCAAAATATCTTAAGTGGCCAATAGTCTTCACTCCAAACACTCACTTATAGCAATAATGGAGGTTTCATAGCTGCTAACCTGCAAGACCAGTGTTTTCTTTACAGCCCACTTTGTTTATCTTTCAAACTGGTTCTCTTTCAGTTTAACAGGTCACTCACTCACTAGTGCATACAGAGTGTTACTACTGGAGAACAGTAAAAAAACATGCTGCTATGAAAAAAAATGGACATTTTTTGATATGAAGTAGAGTCTATTTAGCACTAATGTCTGGATGTTTTCCTTTGCCAACAAGATTCTCTTAGAAACAAGTAGATTAAAAAATACTACTTCTAAGTTTTCCACCCAGCCTGAAATATATAAAGTGAAGAGAACAAACAGAATACTAATTTGCTGTATTAGGAGGGCTTGACAGAGAGAACAGCAGAAAAAGCAAAGTAAAGGAAAGTTACAAATGTGAATTCTTGCACTTGGGGTAGTGTCCCCAAGCAGAAGTCATTCCATCCAATGGAAAGTTGCCTGAACACGTGATATAAGGTGCACAGTTAGACATTTAGGCTCTAAAGGGTACTATTTTAACAAAGCATAATGAAGATTGCCATTAAAACTGAAAAAGAACTACACAAAGGAGAAAACATGAAAATGACAAGTCATAGTTAGTTGTTTTGGTTTTTTTCCAGGGTGTTATTTTTTTCCAGGTGCTTGCCCAAATTAAACTGGTTGGTTTACCACAATAAATTTTTCAAAATCATCAGCTGATATTAAAATGTCACCACATTCTCTTCTCTGTTTCTAAAGATGTCCAACTAAAACTTGTGCTGGTATTTCCATAGACTTTGAGAACAACAAACAAAAAATTTTTGGTGAAGCTTTAAATTACTGACTGAAAAGAGATCAAAAACCATTGTGTGGCACTCAGGAAGCAGATCAGAGAGATCTGATGAGCATTAGTAAGGGTTAGATCTGTTCCAACTTACCATCATATGGTGTAATCAAAATCTTATCTCAAAGTCCTGTCACAGCTCTTGTATGAATGACAGCAACAATCTATTTCCACCCAGATTTGCAGCAAGATTGCAGCCAAAAAAACCAGAGTGCTTGAGACTTTCTTCATCCTCTGAATGGGAGGCAGCAGTTTGCTTCACAGACTACTGATTTTGCTGCAACAGCAGTTCCATTAATACCTGTCTTGTGTTAAAAGGTTGCA